>CM039308.1:12924719-13647555 GCA_022316695.1 Camellia oleifera | reverse complement strand
AGTAGAACACAAAGTCCCAAACTCTGATTTACTGAATACGCAGCCCAGATTTGATGTGAAGCGCAGCCCACTGATGAGAGTAGAACACACAATCCCGAACTCTGATTTACTGAACGCGCAGCCCAGATTTGATGTGAAACAGCAGCCCACTGATTGAGAGTAGAACACACAGTCCCAAACTCTGATTTACCGAACACGCAGCCAGATTTGATGTGAAAGCAGCCCATGATGAGAGTACAACACAGTCCCACTCTGATTTACTAAACACGCAGCCCAGATTTGATGTGAACACGCAGCCCACTTATTGAGAGTAGAACACACAGTCCCAAACTGATTTACTGAACACGCAGCCCAGATTGATGGAACACGCAGCCCACTGATTGGATTTGAACACGCACCAAAAAACACGGATTACTGAACACGCAGCCAGATTTGATGTGAACACGCAGCCACTGATGAGAGTAGAACACACCAGTCCCCAAACTCTGATTAATGACACGCAGCCCAGATTGATGTGAACACGCAGCCCTGATTGAGAGTAAACACACAGTCCCAAACTCTGATTTACTGAACACGCAGCCCACTGATTGAGAGTAGAAACACACAGTCCCAAACTCTGGTTTACTGAACACGCAGCCCATATTTGATGTGAACGCGCAGCCCACTGATTGAGAGTAGAACACACGTCCCAAACTCTGATTTACTGAACACGCAGCCCAGATTATGTGAACCCACAGCCCACTGATGAGAGTAGAACACACAGTCCCAACTCTGATTTACTGAAACCACGCAGCCCCAGATTTGATGTGAACACGCAGCCCATGGATTGAGAGTAGAACACACAGTCACCAAACTCTGGTTTACTGAACACGCAGCCCAGATTTGTGTGAACGCGCAGCCCACTGATTGAGAGTAGAACACAAAGTCCCAAACTCTGATTTACTGAACACGCAGCCCAGATTTGATGTGAACACGCAGCCCACTGATTAGGATTGAACACGCCAGCCCAAAACACGGATTACTGAACACGCAGCCCAGATTGATGTGAACACGCAGCCCACTGATTGAGAGTAGAACGCACAGTCCCCAAACTCTGATGTACTGAACGCAGCCCAGGTTTGATGTGAACACGCAGCCCACTGATTGAGAGTAGAACACACAGTCCCAAACTCTGATTTATGAAACGCAGCCCAGATTTGATGTGAACAACGCAGCCACTGATTGAGAGTAGCACACAGTCCCAAACTCTGATTACTGACACACGAAGCCCAGATTTGATGTGAACACGCAGCCACTGATGAGAGTAGAACAACACAGTCCCAACTCTGATTACTGAACACGCAGCCCGATTTGATGTGAACACGCAGCCCACTAATTGAGAGTAGAAACACACAGTCCCCAAACTTGATTTACTGAACACGCAACCCAGATTTGATGTGAACATGCAGCCCAATGAGAGATTTGAACACGAGCCCAAAACAGGGATTACTGAACACGCAGCCCAGATTTGATGTGAACACGCAGCCCACTGATTGAGGTAGAACAACCACAGTCCCAAACTCTGATTTACGACACGCAGCCCATATTGATGTGAACCGCACCCACTGATGAGAGTAGAACACCTAGTCCCAAACTTGATTTACTGAACACGCAGCCCAGATTTGATGTGAACACGCAGCCCACGAGAGAGTAGAACACACAGTCCCAAACTTGATTTACTGAACACGCAGCCCAGATTTGATGTGAACACGCAGCCCACTGATGAGAGTAGAACACACAGTCCCAACTCTGATTTACTGAACACGCATCCCATATTGATGTGAACACGCAGCCCACTGATTGAGATTAACACACAGTCCCAAACTATGATTACTGAACACGCAGCCCAGATTTGATGTGAACACGCAGCCCACTGATTGAGAGTAGAACACACAGTCCAAACTCTGATTACTGAACACGCAGCCATATTTGATGTGACACAAGCAGCCCATGATTGAGAGTAGAACACCTAGTCCCAAACTCTGATTACTGACACGCAGCCCAGATTTGATGTGAACACGCAGCCCACTGATTGAGAGGTAGAACACACAGTCCCAAACTCTGATTTACTGAACACGCAGCCCAGATTTGATGTGAACACGCAGCCATGATTGAGAGTAGAACACAGTCCCAAACTCATATTTATGAACACGCAGCCCAGATTTGATATGAACACGCAGCCCACTGATGAGAGTAGAGCACACAGTCGAAACTCTGATTTATGAACACGCAGCCCAGATTTAATGTGAACAACGCCACTGATTGAGAGTAGAACACACAGTCCCCAAACTCTGATTTACTGAAACATGCAGCCCACTGATTGAGACTAGAACACACAGTCCCCAAACTCTGATTTACTGAACGCGCAGCCCAGATTTGATGTGAACACGCAGCCCTCTGATTGAGAGTAGAACACACAGTCCAAACTCTGATTTACTGAACAGCAGCCAGATTTGAGTGAACACGCAGCCCACTGATTGAGAGTAGAACACACAGTCCCAAACTCTGATTTACTGAACAGCAGCCAGATTTGATGTGAACACGCAGCCCAACTGATTAGGATTCGAACATGCTAGCCCAAAAACACGGATTTACTGGACACGCAGCCCAGATTGATGTGAACACGCAGCCACTGATTGAGAGTAGAACACACAGTCCCAAACTCTGTTTACTGAACACGCAGCCCAGATTTGATGTGAACTCGCAGCCCACTGATTAGGATTTGAACACGCAGCCCAGATTGATGTGAACACGCAGCCCACTGATTGAGAGTAGAACACACAGTCCCCAAACTCTGATTTACTGAACACGCAGCCGAGGTTTGATGTGAAACGCCAGTCCCTGATTGAGAGTAGAAACACACAGTCCCAAACTCTGATTTACTGAACACGCAGCCAGATTTGATGTGAACACGCGCACTGATTAGGATTTGAACACGCAGCCCAAAACACGGATTTACTGAACAGCAGCCAGATTTGATGTGAACACGCAGCCCACTGATTGAGAGTAGAACGCACAGTCCCCAAACTCTGATTTACTGAACACGCAGCCCAGGTTTGATGTGAACACGCAGCCCACTGATGAGAGTAGAAACACACAGTCCCAACTCTGATTTACTGAACACGCAGCCAGATTGATGTGAACACGCAGCACATGATTGAGAGTAGAAACACACAGTCCCAAACTTGATTTACTGAACACGCAGCCCAGATTTGATGTGAACACGCAGCCCATGATGAGAGTAGAACACACAGTCCAAACTCTGATTTACTGAACACGCAGCCCAGATTTGATGTGAACACGCAGCCACTAATTGAGAGTAGAAAACACACAGTCCCCAACTTGTTTACTGAACACGCAACCCAGATTTGATGTGAACATGCAGCCACTGATTAGGATTTGAACACGCAGCCCAACAGGGATTTACTGAACACGCCAGCCCAGATTTGATGTGAACACGCAGCCCACTGATGAGAGTAGAACAGACAGTCCAAACTTGATTTACTGAACACGCAGCCCATATTGATGTGAACACGACAACCCACTGATTGAGAGTAGAACACCCTAGTCCCAACTCTGATTTACTGAACACGCAGCCCAGATTTGATGTGAAACACGCAGCCCACTGATTGAGAGTAGAAACACACAGTCCCAAACTCTGATTTACTGAACACGCAGCCCAGATTTGATGTGAACACGAGACCACTGATTGAGAGTAGAAACACACAGTCCCAAACTCTGATTACTGAACACGCAGCCCATATTTGATGTGAACACGCAGCCCACTGATTGAGAGTAGAACACACAGTCCCAAACTCTGATTTACTGAACACGCAGCCCAGATTTGATGTGAACACGCAGCCCACTGATTGAGAGTAGAAACACACAGTCCCAAACTCTTTTTACTGAACACGCAGCCCATATTTGATGTGAACACGCAGCCCATGATTGAGAGTAGAACACACAGTCCCAAACTCTGATTTACTGAACACGCAGCCAGATTTGATGTGAACACGCAGCCACTGATTGAGAGTAGAACACACAGTCCCAAACTCTGGTTTACTGAACACGCAGCCCAGATTTGATGTGAACACGCAGCCCACTGATTGAGAGTAGAACACAAAGTCCCAAACTCTGATTTACTGAATACGCAGCCCAGATTTGATGTGAACGCGCAGCCCACTGATTGAGAGTAGAACACACAATCCCGAACTCTGATTTACTGAACGCGCAGCCCAGATTTGATGTGAACACGCAGCCCACTGATTGAAGAGTAGAACACCTAGTCCCAAACTCTGATTTACTGAACCGCAGCCCAGATTTGATGTGAACACGCAGCCCACTGATTGAGAGAGTAGAAACACACAGTCCCAACTCTGATTTACTGAACACGCGCCCAGCTTTGATGTGAACACGCAGCCCACTGATTGAGAGTAGACCACAGTCCCAAACTCATATTTACTGAACACGCAGCCCAGATTTGATGTGAACACGCAGCCACTGATGAGAGTAGAGCACACAGTCCGAAAACTCTGATTTACTGAACACGCAGCCCAGATTTTAAATGTGAACACGCAACACACTGATGAGAGTAGAACACACAGTCCCCAAACTCTGATTTACTGAACATGCGCCCAGATTTGATGTGAACGCGCAGCCCACTGATTGAGAGTAGAACACACAGTCCCAAACTCTGATTTACTGAACGCGCAGCCCAGATTTGATGTGAACACGCCGCCCACTGATTGAGAGTAGTAACACAAAGTCCCAAATCTGATTTACTGAACACGCAGCCCAGATTTGATGTGAACGCGCAGCCCACTGATTGAGAGTAGAACAACAGTCCCGAACTCTGATTTACCTGAACGAGCAGCCCAGATTGATGTGAACACGCAGCCCACTGATTGAGAGTAGAACCCACAGTCCCAAAACTCTGATTTACTGAACACCGCAGCCCAGATTGATGGTGAACACCAGCCACTTATGAGAGTAGAACACACAGTCCCAAACTCTGATTTACTGAACACGCCAGCCCAGATTTGATGTGAAAACCACGCAGCCCACTTATTAGGATTTGAACACGCAGCCCAAAACACGGATTTACTGAACACGCAGCCCAGATTTGATGTGACACGCAGCCCACTGATTGAGAGTAGAACACACAGTCCCAAACTCTGATTTACTGAACACGCAGCCCAGATTTGATGTGAACACGCAACCCACTGATTGAGAGTACAACACATAGTCCCAAACTCTGATTTACCTGAACACCAGCCCAGATTTGATGTGAACACGCAGCCCACTGATTGAGAGTAGACACAGTCCCAAACTCTGATTTACTGAACACACGCAAGACCCAGATTTGAGGATGTGAACACGCAGCCCACTGATTGAGAGTAGAAACCCGAGTCCAAACTCTGATGTACTGAACACGCAGCCCGATTGATGTGAACACGCAGCCCACTGATTGAGAGTAAAACACACAGTCCCAAACTCTGATTTACTGAACACGCAACCCATATTTGATGTGAACACGCAGCCCACTGATTGAGAGTAGAACACCTAGTCCCAAACTCTGATTTACTGAACACGCAGCCCAGATTTGATGTGAACACGCAGCCCACTGATTGAGAGTAGAAACACACAGTCCCAAACTCTGATTTACTGAACACGCAGCCCACTGATTGAGAGTAGAACACATAGTCCCAAACTCTGATTTACTGAACACGCATCCCAGATTTGATGTGAACACGCAGCCCACTGATTGAGAGTTGAACACACAGCCCAAAATACAGATTTACTGAACACGCAGCCCAGATTTTGAAGTGAACACGCAGCCCACTGACTGAGATTTGAACACGCAGCTCAAAACACAGATTTACTGAACACGCAGCCCAGATTTTGAAGTGAACACACAGCCCACTGACTGAGATTTGAACTCGCAGCCCAAAACAACAGATTTACTGAACACGCAGCCCAGATTTTGAAGTGAACACAGCAGCCCACTGATTGAGATTTGAACACGCAGCCCAAAACACAGATTTACTGAACACGCAGCCCAGATTTGAAGTGAACACACAGCCCACTGACTGATTTCATTTGCACACAGCTATTTCATTTGATTTGCACATAGCTATTTCATTTCATTTGCACATAGCTATTTCATTTCATTCGGCTTGCATTTCATTGTGTACTAAGCACATGTATTCATTCTGAATGTAGGTTGACTCTCGCACTGTACGAGGATACGGCTCTACTGCCGCAAGGGACTGGTACGCCGAGCTTTCCGGAGGCTGTCCGGGATCTGGTCGATCTAGCAGGGTTCGTAGCATTTTGCGTGGGATTATCACATTGTCCTGCCAGCAGGACTTTGTTAGCTGCTTTGGTAGAGAGATGGTGGGACACCACTAATTCCTTCCACTTTTCTGCCACTGGGGACATGACCATGACTCCGCTGGACTTTGCCATACTCACCGGCCTAGACATAGGCGGTTGGCCCATACCTTATGACGAGGATATGGGGGAGTGGGAGGCCGCATGGATATATCTGTTGGGGGCTCGCCCCCTGTAGACAGAGCTTCTAGGAGAGTCCGGTACACCTGGTTCTCTTCCCATTTTAGGAGGCCGGCGATGGAGCCTGAGTCTCCCGAGGAGGTTGAGCAGTACGCCCGTGGCTTCCTCATGTTCCTCTTTGGCACCACTCTGTTGCCGATAGGGGGAACACTGTTGGGTTGTATCTTCTGAGCAACTTGGTGGACCTATCACAGGTGAGTCGATATGACTGGGGTGGCGCTGGCTTGGCTACCCTCTATTGCTACATGGGTGCAGCCTCTCGCGGGCAGGGAGACTTACTTGGCGGCTATTGGAGAGCCTGGGAGGTACGTTCTGTCCTCTTGATTTACATTTCTGCTCCTCATTACTTGTTCATTGCACACACGGCGCACTTTGCACTCTGTATTCTGCCTTGAGCACTTTGTATTCACATTCCGCACTACTTTTCTCAGTTATGGGTGTACGTATACTTTCCTACATTAGCTCCGGAGATGGAGGTGGCTGGAGTCCTCATGACTCCGTTTTCGCTGGTATTCAAAGGCGAGCACCGACCGAGAGCTCGAGAGACTCTCTTCTACTTACGACAGTATTTCGATACTGTGCGGGCGACAGAGGTATTTCAGAACTCTCAGTTCCTTTCATTTTCATCTTTGATCTGCCCTGTATATTCCTGATTTCTGATTGATTTATGCACTGGTTATCCGCAGATCACTTGGCAGCCCTGGGCGATCTTTGGTGATAGTCTCCGACATTCGTATCCCGGAGGATCGGGCACTTCCCAGTATAGGTTCCTGATCGAAGGACCAGTTGGTAGGGCATGGTTCCTGGGTGAACGTTTCCTGCGTCAAGTGTGGGGGTATGACTCTCAGGACCATCCTGCCGTACCTCCGGCCACCATGCGGACTGCCGATAGACTCTCTGCCCAGGAGGTCATTAGTGTTATGCAGGGCACCGATGCTTTGTTATATCTCATGGAGGGGGACTACGCCACCTATCGTCGCATATATCTGATGCCCCCTTTGACGGGAGTGCGTGCTCCGCCACAGAGGCCTACTGATGCACCATCTTCGAGTCGTGCCGGTGCCACAGATATCCCTTCCTCTAGCAGGGCTGGTGCATCTAGGGGTAGAGGTAGTTCGATTCCTCCGATCCCTCCGTCTCTTTATCAGCATCCTGGGTGGCCAGTCATGCCGACCGAGTTGACGAGTTGGCGGTTCGGGACTCCTTACCAGGTCCCGCTAGAGCCTCCTCTTCCTGACCACAGATATGTCCGGGAGCCTGATTCACCCCCGGTATGTTTTACAGCTTTGATTCGTCAATCAGATTACTTGGACATTCATTCACTCACTGATAGTTTTGCATTTGTATTTGCAGCCCCCAGCTGAGTACACAGAAGAGCTGCTCGGGATGCTGGCCACATTCGAGGGCATGATCCTATAGAGGGAGGCACAGATGGCCATCATGGGTGTGCAGGTATTATCTATCTTCCTTGTATTTAGCATATTTCTGATGACACACTAGTGTAGAACATCTTGCTGTATTGATTGGCCGTGTAGAGCACATCTGACACACACCCCACTCGCATACTGTACTTGCATCTGCTTTTCATATTTGAACTGATGTATTGAACTTTTCATTTTCAGATGCCTCCCGTGTATGCTTCGCCGTAGGCTGGGCCACCCGGGCCTTCTCGGAGAGGTCGAGGTACTGGACCTGTTCGAGGTACTGGGCCATCTGGGCCTTTTCGAGGAGCTGGGCCATCCAGGCCTTCTCAGGGAGCTGGGCCATCTAGGCCTTCTCGAGGAGCTCGAGGAGCAGGGTCGTCTCGCAGACGCAGGGCACCCATTATTGAGGAGGAGGAGGAGGTCGCAGACCGTGAGTCAGAGACATCCGCTGGGGAGGGAGGCTCCGGTCTTGGTTCTGGGAGTGGAGATGAGGCTGAGGGGGATCTGGATGATGATAGCTCTGACCCGGATGATGATGATGATGCAGAGGTCGTCCCGTAGAAAAGGATGAGAGGACCTCCTCATTCCCGTTCCCGAGGAGATTGATGTTATTTCCTGCTTTATTTTACTTTTTGCTAGTAGTTTATAGCACTTTGCATTTTGTTAGGAAGTTTTATTTTCTGTAAAACTTGTACCTTTATTTTGCTATAAAACATGATGGAATGAAACAGCTTTCTTGAAAAGATGTTTGTATTTGAAATTCTTAGCATCGCATCGCATCATTTTGCACAAAATGGAATTGAATGAAAATGTGCCTTGTGTATTTACCGGGTCAGGTAATGAACCGACGCAACAAATCAAAACTCGGCTCACTAAGAAATAACAGAATCTTAGCAAGTTTACAACTCGATAAGCAAAGTACAACAATGTTAACGACACGATAAACAAAACTCAACAAAAACGCGTAAACAAAAAAGAGTAACAACTCAAAACACAAAATGCGACAGCTCGACAAAACTTACAATTCGATAAACAAAACAACAACTCGATAAGCAAAAATACAACAAAGCGTACTTCGGACGGACGATCTGGATGATGGAACACATCCGAATCTGAGAGAAATGGAGGCCTTCGACGTTCGCGACGCCTAGAACTGCCTCAAACTTCCTTCCGGGGGGCGAAACAGGACCAACACGTGGCCTAACACATTTTGTATCTGGAAATTAGAGGGTGGCCGGCCTACTAGGATAGATGGCCGGCCGGCCACTTCCCCCGCAACCCCCAGAATTTTGACACTTGTCCTTTGAATAGTGTTTTACCTCCCTATAAAGCCCCAGCCTTGGAACTTATTCATTTCATCATCGTTTCTCACAAAAAAAAAAATGGAGGCATTTCTCGCAGAAAATCTCACCTCTTGGATTTCTTCTCTAGATGGCTCGGAAAAGTTGAACTTCCGGGGTTTCGGCTTGAATGCACTATTTACGTTGAGGCGGACTCCACTGCACCTTTCTTTCCTCCATGCCGCGGCAAGGTTTTGGAACCCGGTGACGCATGTCTTCAGCTTCGGAGGGCAAGAGGTATGTCCTACTTTTGAAGATTTTCAAACTTTGATGGAGTCTGAACGCTCAGAAGAGATCTTGCCTCAGTCTTGTTTTGGCCATGCCCAAGCTTTAGGGGGATGTGCAGTCTCAACGCGTATGATGCTCGATCTCTGATTGATAATGGCATGTTGGATGTCTCGAGCCTGATTTACCGATTCTCTGATGCCGGTGGCCGCAGCAACCATCATTGGCAAGGTTTCCGACAACATGCCCTCTGCTTGTGCGTGTTATCTCATTTTCTGTTTGTCTCAGGCTCCGGAGGGGCTAGCATTGTTTAATTGAAGTCGCTCAAGGCTTGAGGGAAGGAAAGAGCTGTATCGCCATGACATTGGCCGAGACGCTGCTAGGTTTGGATGCCTTCTACCGCCAAGAGACAATCAGGTTTGTAGGGAGTCCACTACTGCTGCAGGTAATGTTTCCCACCCAAGCTCACATATGTATTTGCTCACATCACTCGGCCCTCGGGCTCGATTTTTTCTCACAAAACCCTTATCTTACTTTTCTCTCATCGTACATCTCTCTATTCTTTATTCTCTCATTTTTCATCCCTCCCCAGATATGGTTGATGGATAAATTGCAAGTTGTGGACTCTTGCCCTGCTTACTCAGCCCGCGGCTACTTCTTTCGACAACGCCTAGTTGACGCCCTTGATGAGGGATGGTGGTTTGAATGGATGTGCAACTTGTCGGCTGAACGCATTGCTTGGCACTGTCCTTGGCTTAACCTTCCGGCGATGAGCTATAGCATGTTTCAGGATACTGGGATCCGGTTGGTCGGCTTGACTCACTGCGTATTTTATTTCCCATTCCGCATTCTGTGTCAGTTTGGCCATGATCAGACTTGCCCTCCGGAGGGGATTGAGTACCCAGCCACTTTCCCGGTTCGTGGTGCGCACCTTGCCCAACATACTTCTGCCTGGAGGGCTAGAGAGCTGCTGTCCCCCGCCCCTATTTTCAGTTGTACTTTATCTGACGAGTGCTGGGATTGGCTCAATGAAGAAGCACAGGTTGGGCCTAGGTTGGCATCGGAGGCTTCAACTAGCTCTGGCAGGGGGCGCAGGGACACCTGACTTGACTATGCCCCAGATTTATTGCTTTATTAGTCTTTTCAAGTTTTCGTTACGAATGTAATAAAAAGCAACTTCAATTGTATGCAAGAGCGAGAGAATTCTGTTTTGAAATCAAAGAAATTGAAGGTTGTGGTACTGAAAATTCTCCGTTTTTCGTCCAAGAATGGTCTTAGTTGTGAAAAGATTAATTTGAACAAAGTCAACTTTTATTAAAACTTTTCAAAACTATTTTCGATATGGATCAGAACTGGACACGCCTGAGATCTATCACTGAGATGCACAACCCTGGATTCCAGCAACTGGAAAGTTGCCCCTAGTCTGAAAAAGTGCCTCGGCAATGTGTGGCAACGGAAAGTTGCCCTTAGTCTGGAAAGTACCGCAGCACTTCATTGCAACGGAAAGTTGCCCCTAGTCTGAATAACACTGTACCGGAGATCACGATAAATGCTGATGAATAGAGATGACTAAGATGATCAATATGGACAAAGTTGATCGGGGAAAAGATTGTGGCTGAACTTCAGGATGAAGTTGCCTACGTATCCCAAAGATGGGAATCAAGCCTTACGTAGTTTAGGCTCGGGTTCGCTCGGGTATTTTTACTCTCCTTTTGCGCTCTAACTTTTGCCAAGGCCGCCCTTTGCGGGTTTTCAACCTTGCGAGCTCGGTTTTTATAATTTCAAATTTTCTATGCTCTGAATTTTGCCTAGGTCGCCCTTTCGGGTTTTCGGCCTAGTGAGCCTCTCAGGGATAATATTTCTTCAACTTGTCCATGTTGATCGGTTGGGAAAACTCCAAGCCATCTAGATCCATCAGAACCACAGCTCCACCTGACCAGATTGACTTGATAATGTAGGGACCAGTCCAATTGGGTCTGAACTTGCCCCTTGGGTCGTGGATGGAAGCTCGGTTTTCTTTGAGTACCAAATCTCCTTCTTTCAAATTCCTGGACTTAACCTTCTTGTTAAAAGCCCGGGCGATTCTGCGTTGATAACCTTGGATGTGGTACAGTGCTTTCAGCCTTCTTTCATCGAAAAGCATGAGTTCCTCAAATCTGTTTTGCTGCCAG
The DNA here is from genome assembly GCA_022316695.1 of Camellia oleifera. NCBI lineage: Eukaryota > Viridiplantae > Streptophyta > Magnoliopsida > Ericales > Theaceae > Camellia > Camellia oleifera. The sequence continues at coordinate 13,635,783 of CM039308.1, read as the reverse complement.
TCTGCTTCGGTTATCTGGCACTCGGCCAATACTCGTAATGACGGGACCTCAATCTCAATAAGCAGAACGACTTCCATCCCATAAACCAATGAGTACGGAGTCGCCCCGGTAGAAGTTCTGATCGAAGTCCTGTAGCCCCACAGAGCGAACGACAGCTTATCTGGCCAGTCCCGATAGGTTTCCACCATCTTCTGTAGTATGCGCTTGATATTCTTGTTGGCGGCTTCAACTGCTCCGTTGGTTTGCGGCCGGTAAGTAGATGACTTATGAAAAGCCACATTGTATTTCTCCAACAAATCAATCACTTCCTTTTTGAAGTGGGAACCATTGTCTGAAACGATTTCATTTGGGACCCTGTAGCGACAGATAATGTTGTTTCTGATAAATTTTGCTATATGCGAAGCCTTCAACACTGCGTAAGATTGGGCCTCAACTCACTTTGTGAAATAATCTATCGCTACCAAAATGAACTCATGCCCACTCGACCCCTTTGGCGTAACAGCTCCGATTACATCAATTCCCCAGACAGAAAACGGCCATGGCGAAGTCATGTTGTACAGTTTTGATGGCGGGATGTTCATGCAATTTGCATGAATTTGACACTTGTGACATCGCCGGACGAAGCCAATACAATCCTCCTCCATGGTGGACCAGTAATAACCTTGTCTAAGGATCTTCCGTGCCAACATTACCCCATTCATGTGTGCACCACATTCACCCCCGTGGATGGCTTCCATCAGACGCTTTGACTTTTCGGCATCAACGCACAGTTTATGCATTCCTAGATGACCCCGTTTATACAGTTTACCCCCGCAGATGATAAACTGGACTGCCATTCTTCTGATTGCCCTCTTGTCTTTGGCATTTACCCCTGACGGGTATGTTTCTGTCTCCAAGAAGTTCCAGATGTCGTAATACCAGGGGTGTTCGTCCTGAACTTCATCTATGGTTGCAATTGACTCATAGGCAGGTGCAAATTTCTGGTCGATGATGACTGGACGCATTCGGACTCCACACGGGATGTCTATCATAGATGATAGAGTTGCTAGTGAATCTGCGAACCTGTTGTTCTCTCTTAGTAGATGAGTAAAACTTAGCTTTTCAAACCGAGGAATCAGCAAATCCAAGGTTTGGTGGTACATCATCATCTTTTCCTCTTTTACTTTCCAGTCTCCTTTAGCTTGAGACACAACAAGGTTCGAATCCCCAATGACGTCCAACCGTTTTGCCCCTAGTTCCAGGGCTGCTTCTAGACCAGCGATACACGCCTCATATTCTGCTTCATTGTTCGAGACTTTGAACTGGAGCTTGAAGGCTAGAGGGATACGGGAATCATCGGGTGCTATCAGTAACACTCCTATCCCATGCCCATGTTGATTTGACGCTCCGTCAAAGTACATCGTCCAAGTTTCATCGTCGATATGCAAGATTGATTCATCCGGGAACAAATATTCAACTGCTTCATCCCCCTCAACCGGGTGGTCAGCAAGGAACTCTGCCACTGCTTTGCCTTTTACTGACTTGCGTGTCACGTACGTAAGATCAAATTCGGAGAGCAAAAGCAACCAACGAGCTAGCCTACCCGTAAGCGCTGGTTTCTTGAAGAGATATTTGATGGGATCAAGTCGCGAAACCAACATTACAGAGTGAGCTAACAGGTAGTGCCGCAGCTTCCTGGTAGCCCATACCAGAGCTAAGCAAGCCTTCTCCAGCGGTGTATACCGGGTCTCATACTCCAGCATCTTTTTGCTCAAATAGTAGATGGCTCTTTCTACCTTGTCTTCTGATTCTTGTGCAAGCATGTAGCCCATTGTAGTTTCAGTCACTGACAGATACAAAATCAACGGTTTCCCTGGTTCTGGTGGCGACAAAACGGGTGGGTTCTGTAGATATTCTTTGATCTGTTCAAATGCAGCTTGACATCGGCCGTCCCATTGTAACTTCTTTCCTTTCTTGAGGAGGCCAAAAAGTGGTTCACAAGTCAAGGTTAATTTTGAAATAAACCGTCTTATGAATTGCACTCTACCCAGGAAGCCACGCACCTCCTTTTCAGTCCTTGGTGGTGGCATTTCTAGGATGGCCTTGATTTTGGAAGGATCGACCTCGATGCCTCTTTGTGTAATCAGAAACCCTAGCATCTTTCCCGCTGTAACACCGAATGTACATTTCTGAGGGTTTAGCCGCAACCGGAATTCCCTGATCCTTTGGAAAAACTTATGTAAGGCAGTGTAGTGGCCTTCTCTTTCCTTGGACTTGACAATCATGTCGTCCACATACACCTCAACCTCTTTGTGGATCATATCATGTAGTATTGTGGTCGCGGCCCGTTGATAAGTAGCTCCAGCGTTCTTCAACCCAAACGGCATTACCCGGTAGCAGTATGTTCCCCACGGGGTGGTGAATGCAGTCTTTTCTCTGTCTTTTGGCGCCATCACTATCTGATTGTATCCTGATAAGCCATCCATGAACGAGAGCAATGCATGCCCTGCCGTGAAATCTACCAACTCATCGATGTGTGGTAAGGGAAAGTCGTCCTTCGGACTAGCTTTGTTCAAATCCCTGAAGTATACACACACCCGGATCCTGCCATCTTTTTTCGGCACCGGAACAATGTTGGCCAACCAAGTCGGATACTCAGATACCAGCAGGAAGCCTGCGTCAATTTGCTTGGTGACCTCTTCCTTAATCTTAAGAGCCCAATCCGGGCGGATCCTTCTGAGTTTCTGCTTGACAGGTCGGGACTCGGGGTCAAGGGGGATCCGATGCTGTACAATCTCAGGATCGATTCCAGGCATGTCTTCGTAGGACCATGCGAAAACATCTTTGAACTCTTTTAATAAAGTGACTAAGCGCTCGTGTTCCTCTGAAGACAACATGGACCCAATCTGGACCAGCCGCGGGTCCTCCTCAGTACTAATGTTCACGGTAATGATTTCATCCATTAATGGTCTAACAAATCTCTCTTGCTCTTGCTCAATTAAACGTTGTAAAACCGGAGGAACCTCATCCTCGTCGTTTTGATCAAAATTTTGAAAGTCTGAATTAATGCAATAAATTAGGGGCACAGAAAAGTACTCGGAAACCACAGATAGTTCATTCTCATTAAGTACATCCAAATCGTCCAATTCATCGGTTACAACAGACTCAAATGAAAAGGAAAAAGACGACCTGGACAAGACAGTGGCATCCGGGTTAACATCCCCAGGAGTACCAGACTCAGACTCAGTCGAGCTGGAACCTGATTCCGACTCACAGGACTCGGTGGAATCAGATTCCGGCTCACTACCTGACCCGGTGCTGCTGGACAGAAATCCCTCCTCGTACTGCCAAGTGAGAGAGGGTGCGATTGATGCATCCAAGATAGCTGCTGGTCGGCTCGCAGCCGTTTCATCCCCAATCATGGAAACCACGAAGTTATCCCCCAAGCACTCTTGGTCGATCGGAGGATCAGAGAGGAGACATGCCAGTGCTACCCCCGTTTCCAATTCTGTATTCTCAGGATCCACTGCCTTATTCTGCTCAACCTCAGTTGTTGGGTCTGTCTGCTCTGTGGCAACATCATCCCCGGATAGTTGCAAGTCGAAGAAGATTTCGAAACCTGGTACGCGCTTCTTCTCCGCGTTTAACCATGGCTCTGGGAAGCCGCAAAATGGAAAGTCCTCCCCCTCCCGGACGGAGCGTCCGTTCAGGGTACCCTGGATGGGCCTGTGCATTAAATCAAAAGGCTTCCCAGCCTGCTTTGCCCTGGCTCTGCCGGCCATTTCCTTTCCTTTCCTTTCCTCACCCAGTCTTCTTTGGTGGGCAGATAACCCAGCCCAAAGGTATGCGGGTTGTGTGGCACTGCGGCCAATGCTGCGACTCCTTTCCTGCCGCTCCTTCCTAATCCCATCCCGGGAATATGTTGTAGCTTGTTCATGAGGTAGACGGATTGAGCACTGACGTACACACCTTCATTCACAGCCATAATATTCTGCACTACCCGGGCTTCTGCCAAAGTGAACCCTGACAAGAATACATCCTCCGTGCCGTGCTCGATTTCCAAAACCGGCGTAGACACCTCCGGATGGATGGATGAGTTTCCGAAAACAATTGCAACCCCCTTCCCGTGAGGGTATTTCAACATCTGGTGTAGAGTGGAAGAGACTGCTTTCACTTGGTGCAACCACGGCCGCCCCAAGAGCAAGTTGAAGGTTGCGGGAACGTCCAAGACATGAAATTCAATGTTGTGTTGTCCTGGACCAACCTGGGTCTGAACCTTAGCAGTCCCCATCACTTCCCTACTGGTATTATCATAAGCTTTGATCACCTGAGTGGTTGGTATGAAGTCTGCGGGTTTTAACCCGATCGCATATGCCGTTCTGACTGGGCAGACATTGATAGCAGACCCGGTATCAACAAGTACCACCGGTATCCACTTATCTCTACACTCCACGGAGATGTAGAGGGGTTTGTTATGATTTACGCCCTCAGGCGGCAATTCCTTGTCTGAAAAGGTTAATACCGGGGAACCTCCTCCCGGAAAAACCAGCCCAACCAGCTGCTCTGGCGTAGTTTCAATGGAGAGTTTGGCCTTGTCCATAGCAGATAGGACAGCTTGTCTGTGCACCCTTGAAGCCATAAGCAGTCCCCAGATGGAGATGTCTGCCTGTATTTTCTTTAACTGCTTGAGCACAGCTTCTTCTTCAATCTGCTTCTCTCTCTGTTTTTCTACCTCTTTATCTTTCCCAGATGGTTCGGGTTGGTCAAGGTGTGGGGGCTTGAAATACCGCCCACTCCTGGTCATGTGGTCCACCTCATCGAGGTACCAAGTATCATCTGGTTGGGCACCTGCCCAATTTTCGTCTGTGTGGGCAAGACATAAGTCATCGTCTTCCCACCACATCCCGCTAGCATTCAACAGACAGCTATCTGGTTCTGGCAAGTTTGTACTCTCGGTACTTTCATCCCATATGCTCACAGCATATCCTGCTTTCGTGCTCGCAGCACTATCAACCTCTTCATGGTTCTTGGCTTTCCGGATCCTCTCAGAATCCCATCTCTTCTCTTGCTCCTCCTGTGTCAATAGGGTTTGTTGTTCGGTTTTCACAATCTCTTAATCCCGAGCGAAATTCTTTGCACCGGTGCTCTCCGGCGGTTCATTCTGACTTTCGACCCTTCCGGCCATCATTGATACGCCTGCCCCTGCCGGGCCTTGCTCTGGCTGAATTTCCACAACATCTGGCTGATCATCCAACCATCCGACAACCTCTGCCGACTCCCCATTTTCAAACCAATTAATTGCTGCATCCCCTGCTTCTTGGTCGTTGAAGAACTGAAAATTGGCAAAATCTTCTTCCACCGTTGTCAGATCATCTGCCCCTTGTTCAAGTCCGTCCCCCTGAATCATGCACAATTCAACTTTTTCTGGCAACCCCACACTCGGCTAAAACCGGCCCACTGATAGGATATATCCGCTTGGATCATAGGCTCTCTCAGCTAGATTCCCGGACTGTCCCATCTCAGACTCACCAATTTTGCTCTCCTCTGAAACCTGCCCCGTTCCATCTTCGGAGGTCACCACCTCTGGCTCAGATTGGGTTGTGAAGGTGTCCAACATGCACAAGTCAGTGCAATTAGGAAGGATCACCTCTGGCTTAGGTAGGTGAGAGGGAGTAATATAGATACTAGGATCGTAGGAAACGAATCCAGTTTGGATGAGGTTGACTCTTTTGGGTGGTGGATCTTGGTTATGTGTGGGGAGTGGGTTGGTTGTGACGTTGGGCCTTTCGGGGGGGAGAATGATATTCTTGTCAACGAGGTCTTGAATCTCGTGACGCAGCCGGTAACATTGATCTGTATCATGGCCATGCTGCTGGTGGTACGCACAGTACTTGGCTGGGTTGTGAGAAAGGGGGAGTGGATTTGGTAGTGGCCTCGGTTCTAGGGATTTCAGATGCCCCTTTTTGATTAGAACGCCGAGAGCCTTGGACAAAGGCATGTATAGTGGAGTGAAGGTTCTCTGGCCTCTGGATTGGTACCTCGGGCCTTGGTTACTGCTCCCAGAGGCACTAGAAAAAGGTGTGGCCGCTGCGGGCCTTGGTTGAGAAGGGGGAGTGGTAGTGACCATACCGACCTCCGAAGTCCTTGTGTTGGCAGCACCGCTCGGGCCTGCAGTGTTACTACGGTTGAATGTCTTTCGGGGCTGCTCTCGGTCCTGGTCTATCAGACCTTGCTTCATTGCATCCTCGATTTGCACCCCCATATCGCGCAAATCTGCGAATGTGGGGAAGGGAACTACAATCATCTTCTGCATAAGTCTCGGTTGGAGATTGCGCACAATCATCCGGATTTGATCTTTATCTGTCGGCCTTAAGGTCATCATCGATGCCTTTGCTCTCCACCGAGTTACAAAATCAGAGAAAGACTTCTTTTGTTCCTGCCTCGTTGTTTCGAGATCACGTGTTGTAATCTCGATCTGTGTATTATATGAGTATTGTGCAACGAAGGCCTCAGCCAGCTCATCCCATTTCCTCTTAACATCATTATCCAACTTGGCATACCAGGTGGCGGCCACTCCTGACAAGGTTCGGCCAAACAGCGAGAGTTTCTGTAGTCTGGTTAGGCCCATTGGCCTCAGAATATCTGAAAACAGCCGGAGATGGACCATGGGGTCACCAGACCCATCAAAACGGTCGATCTAGGGCATCTTAAATCTGTCCGGCAATGTCATGGCCACGTCAGTATAGCCATCTTCGATGTCTGGGATGGCCTTCACCCCCTGCGATTTCTTAAAAAGCTTTTCCAGCTTACTCAGCTTCAGAGCTGTCTGATCTACCTCGAACTCGAAAGGAGAGTCCGGGTGGTTGGGTGTAAGATTCTTGGACAGTTGTGGTAGAAGTGGGGGCGGAGCCGGCCCCGTTGGAAGACTTATGTCCTCTTGAGTATTCCGGACATCAGGTAAGATATTCTGGGTGTTCGGGAGAACATTCTGAGGATTCGGCAGAGTATTCTGACCAGTAGATGCCTGCTCAGGTAGTGGAGCCGCTGGTGGAGGAGGAATCTGATGTGAAGCAGATGCTGCATTCTGCTGTTGCAGCCTAGTGATTAGCTCGGCCTGCTGGGCCATGACTGCGGCTTGTTGTTTGGAAAATTCCGCTTGGCGGATGGCATCATCTTGCATCTGTTTCATGCTGTCGTGCATCTCGCACATCATCGCCTCCATCCCTGATGTATTCTGCGGTTCCATCTGAATGACTGGTAAATGTACCTCTACAGCAGACACAAAAATTTCAACCTGACTATTTACTGTCGAAGCAGCCCTCTGTCCCGGTAATCCCTGTTCTGACACACTGCGCCTCCTCGGCCTTCTTCTGATAACTGGGGGTAGAGAGTGGAACACTGGATGTCCGTCAACAAGATCCTCGGATCGGTTGAGTCGGCGACCTCGTGTCCAAAGTGCTTGGGGGGTATCTAGTGGTTCGGAAGCAATCGTGCTAAAATCTGCCCTAGCAAAAAGATAATAAAGCGAAAAGGAAATAAATAACCAGAAAAACGGGCAGCATAACAGCTTAAATTAAATACACACAACATACAGTCGGGCATACAACACACAGTTGATAAGCTGAAAATACACTGTCCTCAATAACTGATCACTGTTCCTGTATCACTGTTCTCCAAAAGTGAATCGGATATCCGCAGACAACTGATTCTCAGATAACCGACTGATGCCCGCAGGCGTGATGCCCTATCTCAAAAAACTGATGCCCGCAGGCCTGATACCCAAACTCATAAACTGATACATGCATTCCCTGTAGAGACGCACTCTAACAAGCACATAACAGATAAGTGAGAGCTGAAAACACCCCTATGTTGGGGTAGGGTTTCCCAGTCCTATTTTGTCAGGAGTTAGGGTTTCACTACGCACGCAACGGTTTCAAACAACCTATAAACGGGTAAGCAACCTGTCCTAGTTTGGAATGGTCACTATGGATCCGAATATGCACTAGGTCGAATGGTCAAAAAGGGTGCCCCGGTAAAACCTTTGTGTTCCCATACTGGCAGAGCCCGTAACCGGTCAGCCTTATGGACATGCCTTGACAAGACAAGCCTCCGGCAAACCGCTCAGGAATAGCAGATGGCAAACACGGTGTCCTAGGCGCACTAATGCAAATGCAATGCAAAGAGACACACAAGTGTAGACAAAACCGGATATCATGAGTTCGAGTCAAGTTCTCTAAATCCCCAGCAGAGTCGCCAGAAACTGTAGACGTCCCCGAACGCATCCCGGGGGAAGGAGTGCGAGTCCCCCCCGTTCTGGTTCGATATTGGGGTCACTACAGTTCGAAGGACTCAAATGTCACGGTTCTCAATCTTGAACCGAAGAGTCCAAATCCGGCAAATCGTCTTGAAAACAGATTTTTTGGAAGAAGTGCCAAACATGGACTGCTTCGCCAGATACAGAGTCGCCACCTAAATATTTTAAAATGGGAAATTTAGGAAACCCTGACTCGGTGTCAAAGGCCACGTGTCCGTCATCACCAAAGTTGCCTCGGCTCGGGAACTTGGGTACGATTAGGGAAGGTCACTTCGTGAGCACCCCCGCTCGCCCGGTCAAAGACCGGCCTCCACTAACCATGATATCTGATTTTGAAAACATTGTGAGTTCTTGTTCCGGTTATTAGCCTAGGTTACTATGTGATGCGCACAGCATACAAGTATAGACTGAATCGCCTGAATTGGAACAAAACGCTTCATGTTTGTTTGTTTGAAAATGGTTTGATGGTGCTACCCACAGGTAGGCTAAGACGCGGATTTGCCACCCTCGGGTGGGCTTAAGAAAATATGATTTTGCCACTATCTAGTGGGCTTAAAACAAGCATTTGATGAATTGTCCCAATTCAAGTAACTCAACCTCCACCCACAGGCATTCAAGGCAATTGTATCACATAAGCATTTAGCCTCATGGTAAGCATGCTATTCATGGCAACACTCATACGCATGCAAGGATGCTAAAGCATAAAATTCACCGAGTACTCCAAGCCAAAATAGAAGCTACGTTAGAAATCATGCATGATCCTAAATATACAGAAATGCCTAATGCAACACATGCAAAAATGCAACTATAGCAGGCTCGGCTATTCTAAAACATGGCATATGGAATGCTACAACTAACACATATTCAACTCGGAATTGAAACACAAATGCAGTTTGTATGATGCGCCGAGCCCGGTGCGTGCAAAACAGATGAATGATGCAAACATGCTGTCATACTGTATGCTAATTGAAATATGCCCTATATCTAACCATCGTAAGCGGGTAAATAAAAGGGAAAGAAAGACGTGGGGTTGGAAGACATACATCACACTCACCCACACTTATTACAATTATGCCCTCACGCAGAGGGTCCGAATAAATAATACAGTCCCGAATGAAAGAATAGTACAGTCCGAAATAATAATGCAGTCCGAATAATATACAGATTCCTAATTAATTATCAAATTAAATAAGAAACCTATAAACTGGCATGCAAGCCAGGGGCTGCCTTGATTCTGATGAATGCTGCGTGTTTGGGCTGCTTTTGTGTGGGAATCCATTGGGATGCCCCAATTAGCCTCTGTTTTGCAATGATTCTTGAAATGCGCACCAAACCTCGGAAGACCGCTGATTCTTGATATGCTGCAACAGAGAGCAGGAAAGGGGCATAGCAATGTATTTCACAAATATATGCATGCCTCGATCCTCGTGCCACCAATCACGCATATCGATGCATGATGGCCGAGGAGTCGGATTGCACAACTAAATATAGGATGAATGCACATGGTGATACAACAAAACCTAACTCCATCATGGGTGATCCAGAGTGTCGGTGACTGGGGAATTGAGACACGTTCCGCCACTCGGAGTGCGAAACATACCTCGTTTCCCGTGCCCGGGCTAACTCCTATCCCGAACATGATGCAATATGCATGATATGCATGAAATGCAACGAATATACATCCTAGCATGCGCGACGCTCTGAAAATGAGATGCCTCGAAATGCGTGCCGTGGGCACGCAAACCGAGGAATGCGGAATGACATGCGAAATGCAATGATGGACTTATACCAACATGAGAGGGCCTCAGCCACACTCACATAGGCTGCCGTCGGATAAAAAAAGATATGCCTCGAAATGCGTGCCCGTGGGCACGCAAACCGAGGAATGCGAAATGGCATGCAAAATGCAATGATGGGCTTACACCAACATGAGAGAGCCTCAGCCACACTCACATAGGCTGCCGTCGGATAAAAATAAAGTGCCTCAAAATGCGTGCACACGGGTACGCGAACCGAGATAATGGCATACACAATGCAATGATGCTAAAATGAGATGTCTCGAAATGCGTGCACACGGGCACGCAAACCGAGGCGATGGCATACACGATGTGATGAGACTTAAAATGAGATGTCTCGAAATGCGTGCACATGGGCACGCAAACCAAGAAAATGGCATACACGATGTGATGAGACTAAAATGAGATATGCGATGCAATATGGGCTTACACTAACATGAGAGAGCCTCAGCCACACTCACACAGGAGGCCATCGGATGAAACTAAGGTGCCTCGAAATGCGTGCACACGGGCACGCAAACTGAGGCGATGGCATACGGAATGCAATAAGACTAAAATGGCATACAGGATACAAAATGGACTTATACTAACATGGGTGAGCCTCAGCCACACTCATATAAGAAGCCGAGAGATGAAAAATGAGATGCCTCGAAATGCGTGCACACGGGCACGCAAACCGAGGCACTGACATATGGAATGAAATGGCATACACAATGCAAATTGGGCTTACACTAACATGAGAGGGCCTCAGCCACACTCACATAAGAGGCCGAGAGATGAAAATGAAGTGCCTCGAAATGCGTGCACACGGGCACGCAAACCGAGGCAATGACATATGGAATGAAATGGCATACGAAATGAGACGTGGCATATGGCATATGGAAAATGCAAATTTCAGCAGCCAAAATGATGCAAAAATAGCCCCCAAATTGTAGCAAAATTACACCCGATGCCCGAAATGCTATGCTAAGCACCCGAAATGACTTGCAGCTATGCCAAACATGAACAATATGGACATGAAGTGTAAAGACAGATGCTAGGAAGTCCCTAAACTAGCATTTTTCCAGTACAAAGTATGGCCAAATAACAAACATAATTATGGCAAAAATAGCATGCAAAAATGGGGGAAAAGAGGGGAACAGTGAAGCAAGTGATATATACAATGCTCAAACTGAAAAATACAGTTCTACAACATTGAAGAGGGACCAAAAATATGCACATTTACAGTAGATGACAACCCTCAAATCAGTATGCAAACTTGCTAAAACTGTCATGCAAGAAAGAAGCCAACAAAGGCTAAAACATGAAGTATGCCTTACATTCATCAAACAGCCTTGGACCCTTAACAAAACATGACAAGAAGGCCAAAATATAGACATGTTCAGTACTGATGGTGGCCAAAAAACAGGAGCTAGATAGGCCTGAAAAGCATGCAAAATGGGGGTCAAAGAGAGATATAATGGCAAGTACAACATGGAGACCCCCAACTAGGTTGATCCATTCTAAAATATTGTAGAGAGACACGAAATAAGCTTACTCACAGTTCATGACATGCTCCAAAACAAATTTCATGTAGGCCAAATAAATCATGCAAACTTACGGTAAATATGAGAGATTACGAAGCAAGTGCATGATAGAGAGGCCAAACAGGGTTGAGCCCTTCTTCAATGTTGAAGAGGGGCTCAAAATAGACCCACTCACAGTTTATATTATGCTCGGAAACAGATCACTCATGGGCTAGAAATAGCATGCAAAATATGGACCAAAAGAGGGCTATAAATAGAGGTCATGCATGGAAGCATCAAACAAGATTGAGCCCTTCTACAATGTTGTATAGGAGCTCAAAATAAACACAATATCAGTTCATGAGATACTCCAAATCAGATCACACATAGGCCAAATATTCAATGCAAAATAATGGTATATAAGAGGATATTGAAACAAGTGTAAGATGGAGGGCTCAAACAGGGTTGAGCCCTTAAACAAACATCAAGAATAGCTCAAAAGAGGACCACTTTCAGTATTGGTCGGAGCTCAAAACAGTGAGAAAGTAGGGTTAAGAAAAGAGACAAGAAAATGGTATAAAAGAGAGGGATTGAGGCTTACCCTTGAAGACCTTTCTTTCCTTGCTTCTTGACTTGAGAAATGTTGCTTCTAAGCCTCTAAGAACCTCTTCTTGTTGCTGGAAATGGAGTGGTGCTGGTAGTGCTTGATGATGATGAACAAAAGGCACCAAAACTTGAAGATTTTTGAGAAATGGAGATAGAGGAGTGTATGTATGCTTGAGAGCAAAATTTTCTAACCCTTGGGACAAGTTCTTGGCTGCCTTATATGGACAAAAGGAGGGGTGTAAAGGTGGAGGGAAATGCACCTAAGCTTTTCCCTCCAAAATATCCCCAGGATATAGATCTTTTCTGGGGGAAACAGCTATACAGCTGTGTAGCACAGGTTTCAAGAAGCATGGCCGGCCAGGCACTTTTATTGGAGGTGGCCGGTCGGCCACCCCCCCTAGCCGGCCGGCTAGGGGCAAAAAAGGAAATTGAGAATTGCTGGCCGAGCTCTATACATTGGTGTCCTCCCATGTCTTCTCTTCAAGGCCCTGTGATTGGAATTTGGCAACTCTGAACCAGGAGAAACAACAATCCAACCCTAGGAGAGGCTTAAAAATGAAAAGAAGAATTACTGGCCGAGCACCATTTTTTAGGGTCCTCCCATGTGTGTACAACACAAATATGTGGTTTCGGCTCGAAGAAAATGGCCCTAGGGTGTTCAACATTAGCCTGGAAGTGAGAAAAACGGGCCCCGGGGGGCGCCGGAAGAGCATAATTGGTTGCTGAGACAATTGCTAGGATTCCACCCCCCAGTGATCTTCCTGGTGATAAAACAGAGGTACCTGCCAAAAATGAACAAAAACCGATGCAAAACGAAAGTTCGGGGGCCAGATCACGCAATTCGGGGTCTTGAAAACCGGCCGTTAAGCACCGAAAGTGGTGTTTGGCCACGAAGTGGGCATCTAAGACCCCAGTGTCCCTCGAAAGGGAGTAAATGAGATGCATGCCAGAAACTGGAGGAATCGGAGATGGTTAGACAGTCCCGAACCGAGGCACACGGCCTGACGGCTCCGAAAACCGGGAACCGGGCTCCGAAATGGGCAAAATGGCCTACGGCCACGAAATGTAGCCCACGGCCACTGAGAGATGGTCTACGGAACCTCTCCCTCCCCTCAGGAACAAAAATAGAGAAAACTGAGTCTGGTTCGCAAACCGAGACAAGGCACAGAAGAGAGTTTGGGAGTCCGGAGGCAGGGCGCACGGCCGCGACTCTGAGACTTCTGAACGAGCACAGTATGCAACATCACCGAGCGCTCAATCGGTGACATCTGAGTCTTAAGGTTGGTCAAAAATGGGGTGTCTACAGATGGCCAGATATGCCGACTGAGTTGATGGGATGGCGATATGGGACTTCCTACCCGATCCCGATAGACCCTCCGATGCCTGACCACCGATATGTCAGTGACCCTGACTTATCACTGGTATGTTCCACTGTTTTCCGTTTATCACACAGATACTTTGGCATTTGTTTATTCATTGATGACTTGAGCTTGTATCTGCAGCCACCCAGGGAGTACATGGATGAGGTGCTCGGGATAGTAGGCTCACTTGAGGGCATGTTCCTGCGGAGAGAGGCGCAGTTGTCCATCATGGGTGTCCAGGTACCCGTTAGTTTTCTTGCATTTATCATACTTCTGATGACATGCTGAGCTTGAACATTTTACTACATTGATAGGCTGCCTGTGTAGAGCATATCTGACACACACCACACTTGCGTACTGTATTCTGCATACATCCACTCTGTGTAGTTTGCTTGCATCTGTATCTGATATACATGTTTTGGCTGATGTATTCAAATTGCATTCTTCATTTTCAGATGCCTCCGGTGTATGCTCAGTCACAGGCCGGGCCATCCAGGCCTTCCCGAGGAGCTGGGCTATCTAGGCCTTCTCGAGGAGCTGGGAGAGGGGAGTCGTCTCGCGGACGAGGCGGACGCAGGGCGCACATCATAGAGGAGGAGTCCAGCGAGGAGGAGGAGGCTGCAGATCCCCAGTCAGAGACATCCGCTGACAGAGAGGGTGGCTCCGACCCTGGTTCCGGTAGTGGAGATGAGGCCGAGGGAGGTTCCGAGGATGGCAGCTCCGACTCAGACGATGCTGGTGGCGCAGAGACTGTTCCGCAGAAGAGGACGAAGAGGGCCTCTTATTCCTGCTCTTGAGAGCATTGATGCAGCTGTTCCTTGCTTTATTTACCTTTTTACTAGTAGTTGTAGCACATTGTACATTGTTAGGCAGTTTTATTTTCTGTAAAACTTGTACCCTTGTTGTAAAATGTTGTAACAAAGGAATTATGATGGAATGAAACAGCTTTTTGAAAAAGTGTTGTATTTTATGTTCTTAGCATCACATCGCATCTTTTTGCACAAAAATGAGATTGAATGGAAATGTGCATGGTGTATTTGCCAAGTTAGGTAGTGAACCGACGCAACAAACTAAACAACCTAACTTACTAAGAAATAACAAAACCTTAGCAAGTTTACAACTCGATAAGTAAAACACAACAAAGTTGATAGCTCAATAAGTAAGGCACAACAAAATTAAACAAAAGGTAACAACTCAATGCACGAAATTCAACAGCTCGACCAAACTTAACAACTCGATAAACAAGACATCTCAACAAACAAAACAACAACTCGATAAGCAAAGCAACAACTCGATAAGCAAGTCTTAACAACAACTCTATATACAAAGTGCATTTCGGACGATCTGGGTGACGGAACGCATCCGAAACTGAGGGAAATGGAGGCCTTCGACACTCCTGATGCATGCAAATGCTGGGAACTTCCTTCTAGAGGGTAGAACAAGGCCAAAGACACTTTGCAGCATAGCTGGCCACCTTTGGGGGCTGGCCGACCAACTTTTTGCATTAGAGGGGAGAGGGGTGGCCGGCCTACCAGAAAAGGTGGCCGGCCTACCAGAAAAGGTGGCCGGCTGGCCACCTAGCTTGGCAACCACCAATTTTTCGACACGTGTCCCCCGAACAGTGCCCTATCCTCTTTAAAATTCCCAGCCTCGTAGTTGATTCATTTCATCTTAGTTTTGCACCAAAATGGAAGCGTTTCTCGTCGAAAATCTCACAGCTTGGATCGCTTCTCTCGATGGCTCAGAAAAGTTGAACTTCCGGGGCTTCGGCTTGAATGCACTATTCACGCTGAGCCGTACTCCACTGCACCTTCCCTTCCTTCATATCGCAGCGAGGTTTTGGAACCCGGTAACACATGTTTTTAGCTTCGGCGGGCAAGAGGTATGTCCAACTTTCGAAGATTTTCAAGTTTTGATGGAATCTGAATGCCATGAAGAAATTTTACCTCCGTTTCGCTTCGGCCACGCCCAAGCTTTAGGGCGGATGTGTGGGCTCACCATGCATGACGCTCAGTCTCTGATCTGCAACGGGGAACTGGACATCCTCGGCTTGATTCATCGTTTTTCTGATGCCGGTGACCGCGGCAACCATTATTGGCAAGGTTTTCGACAACACACCCTTTGCTTGTGCATGCTATCTCACTTTTTGCTTGCCCCAGGCTTTAGTGGATCTAGCATTCGTCTAATTGAAGTTGCTCAGGGCTTGAAAGAAGGAAAGAGCTATATTGCCATGACATTGGCCGAGACACTGATGGGCTTAGATGCTTTCTATCGCTGGGAGGCGACCAGATTTGCGGGGAGTCCACTACTGCTGCAGGTAATGTTTCCCACCCAATCTCATATATGTATTACTCACATCACTCGGCCCTCGGGCTCGGTTTTTCTCACAAAACCATTTTCTTACTTTTCTCTCATCGTACATCTCTCTATTCTTCATTTTCTCATTTTTCAATCCCTCCCCAGGTATGGTTGATGGATAAATTGCAGGTTGTGGACTCTTGCCCAGCCTACTCGGCTCGCGGCTACTTCTTTCGACAACGCCTAGTCGATGCCCCTGATGAGGGGTGGTGGTTTGACTGGATGTGCAATTTGTCTGCAGATCGCATTGCTTGGCACTGTCCTTGGCTTAATCTCCCGGCAATGAGCTATAGCATGTCTCGGCAGACCGGGATCCGGTTGATTGGTCTGACCCACTGTGTGTTCTACTTTTCGTTCCGGTTCCAACGCCAGTTCGGTCACGATCAAACTTGCCCTCCAGAGGGGATAGAGTATCCTGCCGCATTCCCGGTTTGAGGCGCACAGCTTGCCCGGTATGCCACAGCATGGAGGACTAGAGAGCTCCTGGTCCCCGCTCCCACTTTCAGTTGCACTTTGTCTGACGAGTGCTTGGATTGGCTCAATGAAGACGCACAGATTGGGCCCAGCTTGGCATCGGAGGCTTCGACCAGCTCTGGGAGGGGGCGCAGGGACACCTGACTTATCTATGCCCCGGATTTATTGCTTTACCAGTACTTTCAAGTTTTCTTTAAGAATGTAATAAAAAGCAACTTCAATTTGTATGCAAGAGCAGGAGAACTCTGTATTGAAATCAATGAAATTGAAGGTTGTGGGTACTGAAAATTTTCCACTTTCGTCCAAAAATAGTCTAAGTTGTAAAAAGATTAATTTGAACAAAGTCAACTTTTATTAAAACTTTTCAAAGCCATTTTCGATATGGATCAGAACTGGACACGCCTGAGATCTGTCACCGAGATGCACAACCCCGGACCTTAGCAACTGGAAAGTTGCCCCTAGTCTGAATAGCACCGCGGCACTGCACAGCAACGGAAAGTTGCCCCTAGTTTGAAAAGCACTGCATTGGAGATCACGATGAATGCTGATAGACACAGATGACTGAGATGATCAAATGGACAAAGTTGATTGGGGAAAAGTTTATGGCTGAACTCCAAGATGAAGTTGCCTACGTATCCCAAAGATGGGAATCAAGCCTTACGTAGTTCAGGCTCGGGTTCACTCGGGTATTTTCACTCTCCTTTTACGCTCTAACTTTTGCCAAGGTTGCCCTTTGCAGGTTTTCAACCTTTCGAGCTCAGTTTTTATCATTTCAAATTTTTTTGTGCTCTGAGTTTTGCCTAGGTCGCCCTTTCGGGTTTTCGGCCTAGCGAGCCTCTCAAGGGTAATATTTCTTCAACTTGTCCATATTGATCGGTTGTGAGAACTTTAGGCCATCTAGATCCATCAGAACCACAGCTCCACCTGACCAGATAGACATAATGATGTAGGGACCAGTCCAATTAGGTCTAAACTTGGCCCTTGGGTCGTGGATGGGAGCTCGGTTGTCCTTGAGCACCAAATCTCCTTCCTTTAGATTCCTGGACTTAACTTTCTTGTTGAAAGCTCGGGCAATTCTGCGCTAATAACCTTGAATGTGGTACAGTGCTTTCAGTCTTCTCTCATCAAAGAGCATGAGTTCCTCAAACCTGCTCTGCTGCCAATCTGCTTCGGCTATTTGACACTCAGCCAATACTCGCAATGACGGAACCTCAATCTCGATAGGTAGAACGGCCTCCATCCCATAAACCAATGAATACGGAGTCGCCCCAGTAGAAGTTCTGATTGAAGTCCGGTAGCCCCACAGAGCAAATGGCAGCTTGTCTGGCTAATCCCGGTAGGTCTCCACCATCTTCTGCAGTATGTGTTTGATGTTCTTGTTGGCGGCCTCAACTGCTCCATTGGTTTGCGGCCGATATGTGGATGACTTATGAAAAGCCACGTTGTATTTTTCCAACAAGTCAATCACTTCCTTCTTGAAGTGGGAACCGTTATCTGAAATTATCTCGTTTGGGACCCTGTAGCGACAGATGATGTTGTTTCTGATAAACTTCGCCACATGTGAAGCCTTCAACACCGCATAGGATTGGGCCTCAACCCACTTTGTAAAATAATCTATCGCGACCAGGATGAACTCATGCCCATTCGACCCCTTTGTAGTGACAACCCCGATCACATCAATTCCCTAGACTGAAAATGGCCATGGCGAAGTCATATTGTACAGCTTCGACGGCAGAATGTTCATACGATTTGCATGAATTTGACATTTATGGCATCGCCGGACAAAACTGATACAATCCTCCTCCATGGTGGACCAGTAGTAACCCTGTCTGAGGATCTTTCGTGCTAGCATTACTCCATTCATGTGCGCACCGCATTCCCCTCCATGGATGGCTTCCATCAGATGCTTTGATTCTTCGGTATCGACACACAGCTTATGCATTCCCAGATGACCTCTCTTATACAGCTTACCCCCACAAATGATGAACTGAACGGCCATTCTTCTGATTGCCCTTTTATCCTTGGCATTTACCCCTGGCAGGTATGCTTCCTTCTCTAGGAAATTCCAAATGTCGTTGTACCAGGGGTTTTCGTCCTGAACCTCATCTATAGCAGCAATCAACTCGTAGGCTGGCGCGAATTTCTGATCAATGATGACTGGACGCATCCGGACTCCGAACGGGATGTCTATCATGGAAGATAGAGTTGCTAAAGAATCTGCAAACATGTTGTTCTCTCTTAGTAGATAAGCAAAGTTTAGCTTCTCAAACCAAGGAATTAACAAGTCCAAGGTCTGGTGATACATCATCATCTTTTCTTCTTTGACTTTCCAGTCTCCTTTTGCTTGAGACACAATAAGGTTCGAGTCCCCGATGACGTCCAACTGTCCTGCCCCTAGTTCCAGGGCTGCTTCTAGACCGGCAATGCATGCCTCATATTCTGCTTCGTTGTTCGAGACTTTGAATCGAAGTTTGAAGGCTAGAGGGATACGGGACTTGCCAGGTGCTATCAGCAACACTCTTATCCCATACCCGTACTGGTTTGACGCTCCGTCAAAGTACATCGTCCAAAATTCGTCGTCGATATTCAAAATGGCCTCATCTAGGAATAAGTACTCAACTGCTTCACCCCCTTCCATTGGATGATCGGCTAAGAATTCTGCTACTCCTCTTCCCTTGACTGACTTGCGCGTTACATACTTCAAATCGAATTCGGAGAGCAACAGTAACCAACGAGCTAGCCTACCCGTAAGTGCTGGTTTCTCGAAAAGATATTTGATGGGATCGAGTCGTGAAACCAAAATTACGGAGTGAGCTAACAAGTAGTGCCGCAGCTTCTTGGTAGCCCATACCAAAGCTAAGCAAGCCTTCTCCAATGGTGTGTAGCGAGTCTCATACTCTAGCATCTTCTTGCTCAGATAGTAGATGGCTCTTTCCACTTTGTCCTCTGATTCTTACGCGAGCATACAGCCCATTGTGGTCTCAGTCACTAAAAGGTACAATATCAACGGCTTCCCCGGCTCTGGTGGTGACAACACGGGCGAGTTCTGTAAGTATTCCTTGATCTATTCAAAAGCAGCTTAGCATCAGCCGTCCCATTGGAATTTTTTTCCTTTCTTCAAGAGGCCAAAAAGTGGTTCACAAGTCAAGGTTAATTTTGAGATAAACCGTCTTATGAATTGCACTTTACCTAGAAAGCCCCGCACTTCCTTTTCAGTCCTTGGTGGTGGCATTTCTAAGATGGCGTTGATTTTGGAAGGGTCGACTTCGATGCCTCTCTGTGTAATCAGAAACCCCAGCATTTTTGCCGCTGTAACACCGAACGTACATTTCTGAGGATTCAGCCGCAACCGGAATTCTCTGATCCTTTGAAAGAATTTTTGCAAGGTGGTGTAGTGGCCCTCTTTATCTTTGGACTTGACAATCATGTCGTCCACGTACACCTCAACCTCTTTGTGGATCATGTCGTGCAATATTGTGGTCGCGACTCGTTGATAAGTAGCTCCAGCATTCTTTAACCCAAACGGCAACACTCTGTAGCAGTATGTCCCCCACGGGGTGGTGAATGTAGTATTTTCTCGGTCTTCAGGTGCCATCACTATCTGATTATAGCTGGAGAAGCCATCCATGAATGAAAGCAAAGCGTGCCCCGCTGTAAAGTCCCCTAACTCATCAATATGCGGTAAGGGAAAGTTGTCCTTCGGACTAGCTCTGTTCAAATCCCTGAAATCCACGCATACTCGGATTCTGCCATCCTTCTTCGGCACTGGAACAATGTTGGCCAACCAAGTCGAGTATTCGGATACCAGCAGGAAGCCTGCGTCGATTTGCTTGGTGACCTCTTCCTTAATCTTGAGAGCCCAGTCCGGGCGGATCCTCCTAAGTTTCTGCTTGATAGGTCGGGCCTTGGGGTTAAGAGGGATCCGGTGCTGTACAATCTCAGGATCGATCCCAGGCATGTCTTCGTAGGACCACGTGAAAACATCTTTGAAATCTTTTAATAAAGTGACTAAACGCTCGCGTTCCTCCGAGGACAACGTGGACCCGATCTGGACCAGTCGTGGGTCCTCCTCAGTACCAATATTCACAGCAGTGATTTCATCCATTAGGGGTTTAACAAATCTCTCCTACTCTTGTTCAATTAAGCGTTGCAAAACCGGAGGAATTTCGTCCTCGTCGTTCTCATCAAAATTTTGAAAGTCTGAGTTAATGCAATCAATCAAGGGCACAAAAAAGTACTCAGAAACCACAGCTACTTGATTCTCATTAAGCACATCCAAATCGTCCGATTCCTCGGTTACAACAGACTCGAAAGAGAAAGAAAAAGACGACCTGGACAAGACTGTGGTATCCGGGTTATCATCCCCAGGAATACCAGACGCAGACTCAGTCGAGCTGGAACCTGATTCCAACTCACAAGACTCGGTGGAATCAAATTCCGGCTCACTACCTGACCCGGTGCTGCTGGACAAAAATCCCTCTTTATATTGCCAAGTGAGAGAGGGTGTGATAGATGCATCCAAAATAGTTACTGGTAGGCCCGCAGCTGTTTCATTCCCAATCATGGAAACCGAGAAGTTATCCCCCAAGCACTTCTGGTCGATCGGAGGATCTGAAACTAGACAAGCCAATGCTACCCCTATTTCAATTTCAGCGCCGTCGGAATCCACTTCCTTACACTGCTCAACCTTAGCTGATGGGTCTATCTGCTCTTCGGCAACGTCATCCCCGGATAATTGCAGGTCGAAGAAGATCTCGAAACCTGGCACGCGCTTCTTCTGCGCGTTCAGCCACGGCTCTGGGAAGCCATAAAACGGAAAGTCCTCCCCCTCTTGGACGAAGTGTCCATTTAGGGAACCCTGAATGGACCTATGTATCAGCTCAAAAGGTTTCCCAGCCTGCTTTGCTCTGGCTCTTCCAGCCATTTCCTTTCCCTTTCTTATCCAATCCTCTCTGGTGGGCAGATAACCCAATCCAAAGGTATGGGGGTTGTGTGGCATTTCGGCCAATGTTGCGACGCCCTTCCGGCCGCTCTTTCCCAATCCCATCCCGGGGATGTGTTGAAGCTTGTTCATGAGGTATACAGATTGAGCACTGACATACACTCCCTCATTAACAGCCATGATGTTCTGCACAACTCGAGCCTCAGCTAAGGTAAACCCTGACATAAACACATCCTCTACGCTGTGCTCAATTTCCAGGACTGGAGTAGACACCTCTGGATCTTTACTGTCCCCATGACTTCTTGGCTCGTGTTGTCATATGCCCGAATTACCTGGGCTGTCGATATAAAATCCGCGGTCTTCAAACCGATTGCATACGCTGTCCTTGCCGAGCACACGTTGATGGCGGATCCGATATCAACAAGAACCACCGGTATCCATTTATTTCTACACTCCATAGAGATGTAGAGTGGCTTATTGTGGTTCGCACCCTCAGGTGGTAGTTTTTTTTCAGTCCCTAGATGGAGATGTCTGCTTGTATCTTTTTTAACTGTTTGAGCACAGCTTCTTCTTCAAGTTGTTTCTCTTTCTGTCTCTCAGCTTCCTTATCCTTCCCAGATGCCTCTGGCTGGTCTAGGTGCGGGGCTTGAAATACCGCCCACTTCTTGTCATATGATCAACCTCATCGAGATACCAGGTGTCGTCTGGTTGATTGCTCCCCCAATCTTCGTCTGTGTGGGCAAGACATAAATCATCGTCTTCCCACCACATCCCATGAGCAGCCAACAGACATCTGTCTGGCTTCGACTTGATTGTACTCGTAGTACTTTCAGCCCACATGCTCGCAGCATCTCCTGTCCTTGTGCCCACAGCATTTTCAGTCCCCTTATGGGCTTTGGCTTTCCTGGTTCTCTCGGAATCCCAAAGCTTTTCTTGTTCCACCTGCGTCGGCGCAGTTTGTTGTTCAGCTTTCCCTGTATTCACAATGCTCCTTTCCTGAGCGAAATTCTTCGTACCGGTGCTCTTCGGCAATGTACTCTGACTTTTGACCCTTCCGGCCACAACTGATACCCTCGCCCCCGCTGGGCCCTGTTGGAACTCTACAACATCCGATTGATCATCCAGCCATCCGGTAGCCTCTGCTGATTCCTCATAATCAAACCAGTTGACTGTTGCGTCCCCTGATTCCTGGTCATTGAAAAATTGGAGGTCGGCAAAACCCTCTGCTACGACCGTTAAATCATCCTTCCCCTGCTCAAATCTATCCCCCTGAATCACACATAATTCTATTTTCTCTGGCAATTCTACACTTGGCTCAGGCTGGCCCGCAGATAGGATGTAATCACTCGGATCGTAGGCTTCCTCAGTAAAATTCCCAGACTGCTCAAACCCTGACTCAACCATTTCATCCTCCTCTCTAATCTCCCCTGCGTTGTCTTTGCCAGCCACCACCATTGGCTCAGGTTGGGTTGTAGAGATGTCCAGCATGCACAAAAGGTCAGTGCAGTCGGGAAGGAGCACTTCCAGCTTAGGTAGATGGGAAGGAGTGATATAGATGCTAGGATCGCAAGACACGACCCCAGTCTGGATAAAGTTGATTCTTTTGGGAGGTGGAGCTTGGTTGTGTGTAGGGAGTGGGTTGGTTGTAACATTGGGTCTTTCTGGTGGCAAAATCACCTGTTTGTCAACGAGATCTTGAATCTCGTGACGCAATTTGAAACATTGGTCGATGTCATGACCGTGTTGCTGGTGATATGCGCAGTATTTGGCTGGGTTGTGAGTGTGGGGTAGTGGATTTGGTAACGGCCTCAGCTCCAGGGGTTTTAGATGCCCTGTTATGATTAAGACCCCTAGAGCCTTGGACAGGGGCATGTACAATGGGGTGAAGGTTCTTTGGCCTCTGGGTTGGTATTTGGTGGGCTGTGTATTGCTTCTGATGCACCAGAGAAGGGTGTGCCTGCCATGGGCCTTGGAAGAGGAGGAGGAATGGTGGCAACCACGCTTACCTCCCAAGTTCTTGCAGTTGCAGCGCCACTCGGTCCTACATTGTTATTGCGGTTAAAGGTTCTTCGGGGTTGCTCTCTGTCTTGGTCAATCAGACCCTGTTTCATTGCATCTTCAATTTGTACCCCCATTTCGTGTAGATCTGAAAAGATGGGGAAGGGGAGCACAATCATTTTTTGCATCAGTTTTGGCTGGAGATTGCGCACAATCATCCTGATCTGGTCCTTATCGGTGGACCTTAGAGTCATCATCGAGGCCTTTGCCCTCCACCGGGTCACGAAATCCGAGAAGCTCTCTTTGGGCTCTTGCCTTGTTGTTTCGAGATCACGGGTTGTAATCTCGATTTGGGTGTTGTAAGAGTATTGCGCAACAAAGGCCTCGGCTATTTCATCCCAACTTCGCTTAACATCATCCTCTAATTTCGCATACCAGATAGCGGCCACACCTGACAGGGTCCGGTCGAACAGTGAAAGCTTATGGGGTCTGGTTAGGCCCATCGGCCGTAGTATATTTGAGAATAGCCGGAGGTGGACCATGGGATCCCCAGATCCATCGAAGCGATCGATCTGCGGCATTTTGAATCTATCCGGCAACATCACAGCCACGTCGGTATATCCATCCTCGATATCCAGGATAGCCTTTACTCCCTGGGATTTTTTGAATAGCTTCTCAAGCTTGCTAAATTTCAGTGTCGTAGGGTCTACTTCGAACTCGAAGGGAGAGTCCGGGTGGTTGACGGGTGTATGTGCCTTGGATAATTGAGATGGAAGCGGAGGTGGAGATTGCCCCGTTGGAATGTCTGTGTCTTCCTGGATGGCATGGACATTTGGCAAGACGTTCTGAGCATTTAGCAGAGCATTCTGGGCATTTGGTGTCTGCTCGGGTAGCGGGACCCCTGGTGGGGGAGGAACTGGATGTGAGGCTGATGCTCCGGCTTGCTGCTGTAGCCGAGTAATTAGTTCTGCATGTTGGGCCATGATTGTGGCTTGCTGTTTAGAGAACTCTGCCTGGCGGACAGCGTCCTCCTGCATTTGCTTCATACTCTCTTGGAGTTGGCACATCATTTATTCTATCCCGGCCATATTCTGCTGATCTTGCTGACTGACTGGTATGTGTATCTCTATGGCAGAAACTGAGACCTTGGCCCGACTGTTCACTGCTAGGGTAGACCACTGCTCTGGTAACCTCAGTTCAGACACGCTGCGTTTTCTCGACCTCCGTCTGACAATCGGGGGTTGTCACAACGCCCGCGGGGGACCTCGCGCTACAGTTCGGACTCGATTTGTCACGGTTCTTAATCTTGAACCAAAGAGTCCAAATCCGGCAATTTTGTTACAGAACGATTTGCCGGATTTGGACTCTTTGGTTCAAGATTAAGAACCGTGACAAATCGAGTCCGAACTGTAGCGCAAGGTCCCCCGCAGGCGTTGTTACAGTTTCTGGCGACTCTGCTGGGGAATTTAGAGAGCTTGACTCGAACTCATGATATCCTGTTTTGATTTCATTTATGTGTCTCTTTGCATTGCATGTGCATTGGTGCGCCTGGGACACCGTGTTGGCCATCTGCTATTCCTGAGCGGTCTGCCGGAGGCTTGACTTTGTCAAAGCATGCCATAAGGCTAACCGGTTGCGGGCTCTGCCAGTATGGGAACACAAACCCCAGTTTTACCGGGGCACCCTTTTCGACCATTCGACCTAGTGCATACTTGGAATCCATAGCGACCATTCCAAACTAGGACAGG
The DNA here is from genome assembly GCA_022316695.1 of Camellia oleifera. NCBI lineage: Eukaryota > Viridiplantae > Streptophyta > Magnoliopsida > Ericales > Theaceae > Camellia > Camellia oleifera. The sequence continues at coordinate 13,610,702 of CM039308.1, read as the reverse complement.
TTGCTCACCCGATATAGGTTGTTTGAAACCGCTGCATGCGTAGTGAAACCCTAACTCCTGACAAAATAGGACAGGGAAACCCTACCCCAACATAGGGGTGTTTTTGCTCTCTCTACTTGCTATGTGCTTTCACAGTGTATCTCTACAGAGAACACACATATCAGTTTGAGAGATTGAGTATCAAGCCTGAGGGCATCAGTATCAGTTTGCGAGAATCAGTTATGCCTGTGGATATCCGATTCGATGTTTTGTGAGACAATGATTTCTGGGGAACAGTGATCAGTAGTAGAGTACAGTTGTTCGGCTACACCTGTGTTCGATCCGTTTGGGCTGAAATGCTGCTTTTTTTTCCTTTCAGTTCAGAGAGTTCCAAAATAGTCAGTGTTCCCCCTTGCCGACGCAAGACCTACGATGACGCAGAATTCAGAAGAGATCGTGGTTATGACAGCCGCGTTGGGTCAAGGAATCACTCTACAAAGTGAGACCAATATTGATATGCCGCATCCACCTAGGTCGCCTGCTGCACACCCGGTTTGGACCCCTCAGCTATATCAGGCTCGTGAGCCTACTACATTTGAACTGATGGGGATGATAGGTGATCTCCAGAGGTCCGTGGTGGATCTCACCTATGGGATGTCCGCTTCGCCACCAGCCGCACCATATGCCGGAAGTGTTAAGCCCCAGGAACCCCCGCTGTTGGGACGGATCGTGATTGAACTTAGCCAACCAGAGATGGCTTCCAGCTATGGCAACGACGTGTGTCAACATCAACCCAAACCCTCGATCGGGCTGAGGTCAGAGGTAAGGACGAAACGAAGGCAGATGTTGATCCTATCGAACAACTGCTGTGGGCAGTCGAGGCTTTGAAAGCCAGGGGGATGAACAAGCAACAGATATCTGCAGTTGTGGCAAAAATTGTGGAGGACGCTTTCCCCACTCCACCTGAGGGTAGTTCAAGTCAGCCAGAAAGCCGGGATAGACCCCGTCATGCCAGAACAGTGCGCCTAGCAAAAATGCTCAGGCTTCAAAGTACCTGCCCCGAGGGCGCAGGGTCTTCCATGCTCTCTACATGCCGTTGTCCAAGGCACTTCAAATCCTTGCCGAGAGGGGACATCTTAAACCCTTGAAGCCTCGACCTCTACCGAAGAATCTCCCTGCTACGCACGATGCTGCTCAGTACTACATGTACCACCAGCAAACTAGTCATGCTACCGATAATTGCTTCCACCTCCGTCATGAGGTACAGGATTTGATTGACAACGAGGTTATCCTCCCACCCACCTCAGCCAAGTCCGTTACTACTCAGCTGTTGGACTTTGAGGACACTGATACTGCGAGTATGTAATCAGAGAGTGAACCACCTGCGGGCGGCGCTTGGTATATTTTTGATGTGGCGTCTGGCACGCATTTTTGAGCATCTGTGAACACTAGTTTTGTAAATTCTGGCTTGGGTATCGAGTCAGTCTTTTGTTTTGAGTTTGTCTTTTTTTTCTTGAGTCAGTCATTTTGCTTAAGGGTCTGTCTTGATGTAGCGAGTCAGTCCCCTTTGTATAGAATACCAGGTGATTCCGGGGTTGTTCCCTCGAACACCGTTTTGCCTTGTAATTACCCATTTTTGTTTTTTGAGTCTGTTTCTGTCAAGGAGCCGGTTATGCCAACAAATCTGAATGAAACCGCTATGGCGATCTTGTTTTCGTGCTTGCTTTCAGTTTGAGCTGGTTGTGCCAGAACAGGCAAATGGAACGACAGTACATTCTACCTACTCTCTTGTGCCCTGAAAATCATTGTAATGACCTAACCTTTTCAAAACTCCTTTTTTTTACACTGCGGTGATAAAAACGAAGAGGAAGGAATTCCTCGGGTTTTGTAAAATCTTGATCATTTTGAGAGAAAGAGAGGCGTGCTGAGCCTTTAATGAATGAAATCATGCCTGTCAATATGAGTACTGAGAAGGATCCTGGCTTGATCCAGATTGGCTTCACACTGTCTTCAGCACGAGCGATTAGTCGCTTTCTTAAAAGATTTCAAAAAATATTTTGCGCAATCCTGCGAAGACCTATGTGGAATCGCTCTTGAGATTGTGCAGCTTAGGATCGCTCTCAGCCTCGAGACTCAACCCTTGCTTTCAAAACCTTGGACCTTACTTTAGAGTGTTCAACGGTCAACTACAATGTGAGGCCTGCGTGGCCAGATTCGAAGCAGCCCTCGAACAAGAGGCAAGCAAGTCAGATCAAGAAGATCAGATATCATCAGAAGAAGCTTGTGAAGCTAGGACAGAAGTATCCTTTCAACTAGGGGCAAAAAATGTCCAAATGTACTCAAAGAGCCGAAGATGGATTCTTCTGCAAATCAACGCAACAGTCACTCTCCTATATACAGAGGTTTGTGATTTCAAAACCATTTGGCATGGACTTGCTACGCTTTTACCCTTTAAGAGGCTCGTTGGGCCGAAAACCTGGAAGGGCGACCCAGGCAAAAGTTAGAGCAAGAGAAAAATACAAGAAAGAAAAAAAGTACAAAAAAATAATACAAGAAAAAAAAGATCAAGAATGGAAAAAGAAAAAAAAAAGAGAAGAAAAGAAATGAAAAAGAATGAAAGGAGAAGAAAGAACAAAGCTCGCAAGGTCGAAAACCCGCATCGGCCGCCTTGGCAAAAGTTAGAGCCTAAAAAGTGAAGGTTAAAATACCCGAGTGTACCTTAACCGGAACTACGTAAGGCTTGATTCCCATGTTTGGGATACGTAGGCAACTTCATCCTGAAGTCCAGCCCCCAACGCTTTCACAACGCCTCAGTCCATGTAATGGTTTTGATTATCCTTGCCTCCTCTGAATCCGATAGTTCGGTTGTGACAAATGGAACTACGTAGTCAACTTCCCCATGAAGTCCAGCCACCGACGCTTTCACAGTGACTGTGTCCATATATTGGTTCAGACCATCTTCGTCTTCTCCGTATCCGAGAGTTCGATCATCATTGATAAAGACTATTTTCAGCATGCTGCGGCATCATCCAAACAAGGGGCAACTTTTCGTTGCCATCCGTTGCCATGCGTTGTCATAAGTTGCCCTGAGTTGCCATCCAAACCAGGGGCAACTTTCCGTTGCCATGCGGTATCCTTCAGACAAGGGGCAATTTTCCATTGCCTCCGATCCGAGGTTGTGCATCTCGAGGGTAGGTTTCATACCCGTTTAATATTGGCTGTTTGCGAAAAATAGTTTTTGAAAATTTTTACTGAGGTCGACTATTTTCTCGAAAATTATTTTATCCTTTCCAAAACTGGACCATTTCTTGGGCCCAAAAAAGGAAAATTTTCAGTGCTCATAGCCTGACTTGTATGATTTTCACGTCAAAAATTGAACAAGTATGTTAATCCGACTCTCATTTTGGTCAAAACCGTTTTAGGAAGAAAACGAAAAAAATGGTCAAAGTGATGAACTAGGGGCACAGTTGAGTCAGGTATTCTGTCTTTCCCCTGCCGTCAACATATTTGCCAGAAGGGCACCCTGTTCGCCGGGAAAAGCTTTCCCTATCCGAAACCTCAATTGAAAGTCACCATAAGAAATAGCCACGAGCTAACAGTGTTGGGTGTGAACCCGCGACTTCCTATTCACCCATCAATTACCCTGGTAAGGGATGAAAAATAAGAGAATAAAGAATAGAGAGGTGTAAGTCGAGAGAAAAGTGAGAAGAGGGTTTTGAGAGAAAAATCGAGCCTAAGGGTCGAGTGATGTGAGAATCACAAATCAGAAAGGATGGGAATAAGGCCCAGAGGAAATGGCTCCTCGAGATCTGAGGTCTTATGTTTCTAAACACGCCCGTGTGTCGTGTCTTTTGTCTTGCTTACCTCAACTTTCGTTTTGAGTCTTTTGCAAGCGTGTCTCGTTGTGCCCAGGTCGTGTACCTTTTGTTTGGGTCTTTCTTGTTGTGTTCAGTTTTAAGCTCGATACCCCGGTTGCAAAACCTTTCCTTTATTAATTTCAAAAATCGCTTATGCTCAGAGTGTTGTGCCCTTCTTTACATTTTATACAAAGTAAAAGAAGAAAAGGAAAAATTTGGGACATCTGAGTGTGTTTCAACTCCGACCGTTTCAACTTTCATAGTCCATCTTGTCAGATTGGGCTGTTTGTTCAAGATTTGCCATGTGCAGAGTGAACCGAGTACTGTGTTATGGGCTGTATGCAAATTAGTCCCCAGTAGAGTAAGGGCTGTGTGTTCAGAATCAGGCAGTGGGTTGCTTGGGTTGTTTTACTGTTAGTGGGTTCGTTATCTGATTATTACAGTGTAAGTGTTCAATTTTCAAACAGCAAATCAATTTCATTTACATTGAGATGTAGCATGATGTGATGCGATGCAATACATGAGATATGTAAGTGTAACACTTTTTTAAACAAAAAGTTTGTTTCATTTCATCATCTTTTCAAGCACATAGTTTTGGAAACAAAAATCTGCCTGCGGCAGTACAAAGTACTCCTAGCTACCAAAAAGGAAAAAGTATAGAAGAAGAAAACAACAAAAGTCTGTATCAACATCAAAAGGTCTCAGGCCTGGGAGCTCGTCCTAGTCCTCTTCCTGGACGAAGGTCCAGGAGCATCATCAGGAGCATCATCATCTGAGCCCGAGTCCGACCCGTCTCCGATCCCCTCCTCCGATGACTTTGCCTCCGCCTCTAACTCCGTCTCTGCCTCCGACTCGTCGTCGTCTGGAACTGGCGCCCGGGAGCTACTCCCAGCATGACTGCGCCCCACCTTGGTGCGGGGAAATACTCTGCCCTCCTCATCTCTCCCTCGGACCGGAGTGGAAGGTCCAGCTGGAGCACCTCTTACAGTGGGAATCTGGAAGGGAGGCTGAAAAGTACAAAAGGCAAATGCATCAATATACTGTAAACAGTTTATCAGTGCAGAATGCAGTGTATGAGTACAGTGTGTAAATACCGCGAACAGTTTATCAGTGCAGAATGCAGTGTATGAGTACAGTGTGTGAATGCCATGAGCAGTTATCAGTGCAGAATGCAGTACAGAATACAATCTATGAATGCTGTGAGATTAGTATGTCAAGTGTTGTGTTGTGCATCGGATTATGCGAAGCAGTTTATGTATGGTTTGAGACTGTGGTTAGAAGAACATACCGGGATACTGTAGAGGGCCAGAAGGTCGAAGGTCCGCTGCAACATCCCCATCATGGAGGCATTCAACTCTAGGGACTGCCGGGTGTACTCGGAAGAAGCCTGCAAAAGTATCAGATGCATTAGTATTCTGCGGAATATCAAGGAAATGAAATGACAATGCAAGATACAGTGTGAAGTACTACATACCGGAGGCAAGTCGGGGACGCCGACCAACTCGTGATCAACCGGAGGAGGGGCAAAGGGAATCTGGTAGGTCACCCCGCCCTGCCCTCTGTATGTCAGTAAGGTGGGCAGTGCTGGCCAGCTAAACTCCCGTCCTCTCTGAACTCCGCCCCTGCCGCAGTCCCGAGCTCTCCTCGATTCTCCTGCTCCGACTCCTGACCCTGCCCTAGCCGCTGGCGCCGCAGGCCTCGCTCCCTCAGCTCGACGGCCACCGCTCAGGGGCCGCATGATATACGTCTGCACGTACTCTCTGTAATCGTCGATGCCTCTGAAGCGGATCGCCTCCCAGCCAATAGTGTACTCGGCCATCTGCTCGGCAGTAAATCTCTCGGTCTCCCTCATGTCCTCCGGAGGGTGAACCAAAACTATCTGCTCAGGTAACCCTAGGGTCTGGCATAGGAAACGCTCACCTAGGTACCAACCCCGATAGACTGGGCCCTCCAGTAGAATCCAGAAACGCGAGGTCTCCTCAACACCGGCAAATCGATCCTATATCACGGCTGGCAACAGAGCCCAAGGCTGCCAAGTGATCTAAAAATAAAATGCAGATTGTTATCTACTACTGTTGAAAGTACAGTGAAAAGTGAAGCTTAAATGAACTGCAAGTAAAACATACCTCCGCAGGAGTGATAGTGTCAAAGTAGCGGCGGAAGAAGCTAAAAGTCTCCCAAGGCCTCCGCACACACCTCCCGTCGAAGCGTCGGGAGAATGGGACGACAAGAAAGGTCTCCGTGTCTGGCACTGGGGCTAGTCTGGGGAAGTAGGCGTAGACCCACAACTGCAAAGTAAATACCAGTATGCTCATCAGATAAAGCAGGATGCAGAATAAAGCAGAAATAACAGAGCCGTGTATTGTGCAGTGTATTGTGCAGACAGGGTATTGTGCAGAGTATACAGTGTGTACAGAATACAGTCAGTGTAGAGTAGAGTACAGGTGTGTGCCGTGTGTACAGAATACAGTCAGTATGAAGCAGACCACCGTGTGTGCAGTGTACAGAGTACAGAAAATGTAAAGCAAGAATGTAAAGCAGAAAAAGGAAATATACCTCCCAAGCGCGCCAATAACCCCCGAGCAACTGCCCACTGCCATGGGAAGCCGAGCTCATGTAGCCATAAAGCGTAGCCAGAGCGGCGCCACCCCAGTCGTAGTGCAGGATCTGAGTGACATCCACTAAGGCGCTGAGCAAGCAGAGGGGCACAATGTTCGCCCGATCAGCGAAAATAGTGGTCCCCAGCAGGAACATCAAAAAGCCGCGCGCATATCTCTACACGGCCTCCTGAGTCATCAGAGCCTCCTTAACCAAAGCTGGCTGGACTCGGAACTGGACCTTAAACCAAGAATAACGAACAAAGCCTGGAAGGGCGAGAGGTGGCGCCTCGCCGAGCAGATAAACCTGAGCGGCAGTCCACTTGTCCATATCGATATCGAAGGGGATCGGATCACCCCCTACCCCGATGCCTGTGAGCATCGAGAAATCATAGGGAGTCATCGTCATGTCTCCCGTCGCAGATAGATGGAACGAGTCGGTGGTGTCCCACCACCTCTCCGCCAGAGCAGCAAGGAGAGGCCTGCTCGCGGTAAGTCTAGATAATCCCCTGCAGAAAGCGCTGAAATCGGCCTGATCCACAATGTGGCGAACTGCCTTGGGTAGCTCAGCGTACCAGTCTCGAGCGTCGATATTTCCATACCCGCGGATGGTATGGGAATCCCCCTGTTTCCAAGTACACAGTTGCGAAGCAAATACTAAATATACTAATTTTGTAAGGCATACAGAATTGAAACAAATACAGACATAGCATGTGTGCAAGTTTTTCAGATTCAGACAAATGCCGAGTGCCGGTGTGCTTACAGTGAACTACAGCGTGTGATGCATCAGCGTGTTTGGGTGGTTCAGTGCAAATGTGGCATGCGCCCGTGTTTTCAGATCCAAACAAATGTCGGGTACCGGTATGATTGCAATAAACTACAGTGTGTGCCATGTGTACTGTGTCAGAGCGTTTAAATGATTCAGAGCCAATGCAGTGTGTGTGTACATGTCAGTCTTAAACGGGTTTCAGTTATAAGTTTGGTTGCGATCAACCACAATGTACAGTGCGTCAGTGTATCTGAGTTAAGCAGTTAAAGAATGTAATCAGCTATGACAGTTTTATATTCTACAATGCGGGAAGTAAAGCAGAGGAGGAAATGTTACCTCAGAAGTGCCAAAGGATAAATGAGATGTAGGCTCACGCAGGAGGAGCTCTGGTGGCATCGCTCTGTCGAAACTCCGAAACTGGCGAAGTCCATCCGGGGGCAGCACGTGAATCGCCGGCCGGTAGGTCGCCGGATCAAATGGGCGGACGCTCAAAGGGAGGAGCTCGGCCCCGGGATCCATCTCGTGATCTGGGGGAGTCCCACCCTGTGGAATATCGTCGGCCATGTCAAAAGTGGTGAGAAGATAGCCGGAGGAGGGAAAACCGGGCGAAAATATGGAAAGTCAACCGAAAGGTCAACCCAAGAGGGTGAAAAGTGGCCCGAGAGGCTGGGAAGTGAAAAGGGCACAGAAATCGAGAGAAACTCGAGCGGAACAAACCTCGAAAAGCGGAAATAGCAAAGGACACACCGAAATGAAGAAATGTTTGGTTCAAAGTGTTCGAAACGCGGAGGAGATCGCGAATCGAACGATGAAAAGGGCTCAAAAACGCGAGGAAACGGAGAAAGAAAGAGAGGAAAATGCTATAGAGATAGAGGGGGTCAGATTTCAGCTAAGGGGAATGAAGGAAATAGGGTTTGAAACCCTATTTTAAAAGACCCAACGTGAAAAGTCAAAATTGCCCCAATTCAAGCATTTTTGGCCGGTCGGCTACATTTTTGGCCGGCAGGCCAAATGTTTGGCCGGTGATGTTTTTCTGTGGCCGGTGGATGGCCGGTGGCCTCCCCATGTAGCCGGTGAGCCTCCTACAACCTTGTTTGGGTCAAATCTGTAGCTTGGGGCCTTCATTGCTCAAGATAGTGAAAAAATAGTGCATTTTCGAAGGTCAACCGGCCTCCGTTTTGACCTCGGACAGTGTCTTCTGTGTGTGGCACTCAAATATGTGCAAGGCGTATCCTTTTGGTATCCTTTTGTCTTTTACGGGATTTAAAAGTCGCCCCATGTGCATTTCAATTCAACCACGCCGTTTAGCACGTCGCACTATCTTGCGCACCGCATGTATATTGCGCTACTTTGCGCATCTCGTTGCATCTGGCATGCATTCAGTGTTCGCGCTATTTTGCGCACCTCACTCGCATTGTTTTGTACCCGCCTGGTCTGGCGAGACCTTAAAACCGCTCGGTTGCATTGTCATGCATACATGGTAAATATGGCATTGTCATGCATCGTAAAAAGTAAACATGCATTATCATGCATATCAATTGTATCCATTTCCATTGCATTGCATATTTGTAGATATTGCATTGTAGCTTGCATGCATTCTTTGCATCACCTTCCATCTATGGCTTGCGTCATTCAATGTTGAGCTTGGTCTGGTATGTGCCCATACTTTTTACGTCGAAGCATAGTTCAGTAGACCATTCTATGTTAGCCGCGGCTTGTATGCGTACATGCCTTTCCTAGGCAAGATTTGGTTTGGCCCGCGTGCCATATCCATTGTATCCATTTCCATTGCATTGCATATTTGTAGATATTGCATTGTAGCTTGCATGCATTCCTTGCATCACCTTCCATCTATGGCTTGCGCCTTTCCATGTTGAGCTTGGTCTGGTATGTGCCCATACTTTTTACGTCGAAGCATAGTTCAGTAGACCGCTCTATGTTAGCCGCGGCTTGTATGCGTACATGCCTTTCCTAGGCAAGATTTGGTTTGGCCCGCGTGCCATATCCATTGTATCCATTTCCATTGCATTGCATATTTGTAGATATTGCATTGTAGCTTGCATGCATTCCTTGCATCACCTTCCATCTATGGCTTGCGCCTTTCCATGTTGAGCTTGGTCTGGTATGTGCCCATACTTCTCTTGTCAAAACATAGTTCAGTAGACCGTTATATGTTAGCCGCGGCTTGTATGCGTACATGCCTTTCCTAGGCAAGATTTGGTTTGGCCCGCGTGCCATATCCATTGTATCTATTTCCATTGCATTGCATATGTGTAGATATTGCATTCTAGCTTGCATGCATTCCTTGCATCACCTTCCATCTATGGCTTGCGCCTTTCCATGTTGAGCTTGGTCTGGTATGTGCCCATACTTTTTACGTTGAAGCATAGTTCAGTAGACCGTTCTATGTTAGCCGCGGCTTGTATGCGTACATGCCTTTCCTAGGCAAGATTTGGTTTGGCCCGCGTGCCATATCCATTGTATCCATTTCCATTGCATTGCATATTTGTAGATATTGCATTGTAACTTGCATGCATTCCTTGCATCACCTTCCATCTATGGCTTGTGCCTTTCCATGTTGAGCTTGGTCTGGTATGTGCCCATACTTCTCTTGTCAAAACATAGTTCAGTAGACCGTTATATGTTAGCCGCGGCTTGTATGCATACATGCCTTTCCTAGGCAAGATTTGGTTTGGCCCGCGTGCCATATCCATTGTATCAATTTCCATTGCATTGAATATTTGTAGATATTGCATTGTAGCTTGCATGCATTCCTTACATCACCTTCCATCTATGGCTTGCACCTTTCCATGTTGAGCTTGGTCTGGTATGTGCCCATACTTTTCATGTCGAAGCATAGTTCAGTAGACCGTTCTATGTTAGCCGCGGCTTGTATGCGTACATGCCTTTCCTAGGCAAGATTTGGTTTGGCCCGCGTGCCCTATCCATTGTATCCATTTCCATCCCATTGCATATTTGTTGATATTGCATTGTAGATTGCATGCATTCACTGCATCACCTCCTCCGCCTATGGCTTGCGCCTTTCCATGTTGAGCTTGGTCTGGTATGTGCCCATACTTCTCGTGTCGAAGCATAGTTCAGTAGACCGTTCTATGTTAGCCGCGGCTTGTATGCGTACATGCCTTTCCTAGGCAAGATTTGGTTTGGCCCGCGTGCCCTATCCATTGTATCCATTTCCATCCCATTGCATATTTGTTGATATTGCATTGTAGATTGCATGCATTCACTGCATCACCTCCTCCGCCTATGGCTTGCGCCTTTCCATGTTGAGCTTGGTCTGGTATGTGCCCATACTTCTCGTGTCAAAACATAGTTCAGTAGACCGTTCTATGTTAGACGTGGCTTGTATGCGTACATGCCTTGCCTAGGCAAATTTGGTTTGGCCCGCGTGCCATATCCATTGCCATTTTCCCAGCATATCCGTCGCATATATTGCATTGTAGTGTAATTTTTGCATCCGGCATTAGGATCATTGTCCTTTCCCCAGCGGGTCGTTACCCTACTTATGTCATTCCCCAATACTCGTTCTTGTGTCCGTCTACATTACTCATAGTTCAGTAGACCGTTCTATGGTAGACGGACTTGTTACCTCCATCAATCTACTTGACATTTGTGAGGTGTTGAACCGCTCATGATTGGATCATGACTCAATTGCTTTGCATATAGTTTGCATTGTTTCAATTGCATTGCATTTTAATTTGCATTGTTTATACATAGTTTTGTATATATTGCATATCATTTTGCATTCATTTTTGCATTGTCATGCATGTTGCTAACAACATCGTACTTGTTAAGTTGTTTTCTTTGCAGGCACGATATTGTATGTACGGTTCATTTGTGGCTGGTAGAACCAGACGGACCGGACAAGTATTGTCTTCTCCGCGTGAGATGTATCGAGAATTACATAATTCTCTTACATCCTTTCTGCATTGTAGTGTAGTTTGGTGTATGCTAGCTTAAAACTGTCGCGTGTGTGCTTCGTTACAGCTTTTCTTTGCATAATCATAAGTTATGCTCGGCTTTTTGCATTGTCTTGCATTTTGCCCCTGCCTTCGGGCGCATATCTTGTTTGTCTTGCATGTTTGTCTAAGTGTTCGGCCTTGTCAAAAATGGGTCATCTCTGGGCTTTGACATTCACTCCCGTCATTGTTATGACTCTCGAGTTCTGTCAAAGAGAGGCAACTGTAGACATCCCATTTTTGACCGTCCTCAAGACTTGGACGTCACTGATTGAACACTCAGTGATCACCCTTGTTTGTGTTCATCTTGAGTTCCCGGAAGCCTTGGCAGCGCGCCTTGTCCCAGGACCTCTGGACTCGACTGTTTTGTGCTTGGTTTGACACCAAATACTTGTGTTTTGCCTTTGAGAGGCAGGGTAGGCCTTGTAGACCATCCCCACCCATCACTGGCCAGGGCTTGAGGCCACCGGCTGTGTTTTGTGTCCACCGGCCAAATATTTGGCCGGTCGGCACTATAGATGGCCGGCCGGCTATATTTTTTTGGTCATTTGCATCTTTGGCCAGCCGACCACTGTGCATCTGCTTTTGCAGATATTTTGCCACAGCTGGCATGCATTTTGCTCCCCTCTATACACGTGTATGGAGGGATCTATCTCTTTAGAGGCTTGTCTTGTAAGCTTTACAAGACAAAAAGCTCTATAAAGAGAGGTCTTCTCTCTTGTTTCAGGGGTTAGACATTTTTTACAGCCATTTTAGGGTTTGAGTTATAGGGGTAGGGTTTGGCTCACATCCTATCTCTATCTCTCTCTCTCTCTCTTGTATGTGTTTTAGTCTTACTATTGCACAAAAACACAGTGTCCCACCTTTTCTTGGTTCTTGAAGGACCAGAGGTCTGTTCTTGGAGTTGTAGGGCTAGTTTAAGCTCAAGGAAGCAGCTGGTCCACCATTGTTGAAGAGGGTCTTCAAAGGTAATCAATTTTCCCTTTTATTCCCCATTTTTGCATTGTATTTCTACCTATCTTGCAACTGTTTTTTGGCTTTGCATATAATACATAAAAGTTCTATTTTTAAGGCCTCTAAATAGTTTGTTAAGAGTGTTTTAGTCTTTGGGGTTGTTTGACCCCTCTTAAGCCTTGTTTGGCCCTTGTTTTGTGCCATTTTGTGTGAGCTCCGGGACCATTGTGTTTGGGCCTCCTCACCACTGAAATCTTGAGGGATTTCAGAGGTGAGGATGGTGCCTTGAGGTCCTAGGAAGGAGAGGGCCACCCCCTCTCCTTGTTGTCCTTGAAAAGGACCATTTTTACCTCTTGAGGGAGCACTATGCTTAAGTGTGTGTTAGCCATGCCTTAACTGATTTTTGTGCTTATTATGTCATAATATAGCTCTGTTTTGGGTTGGTTTTGGTACACCATGCTTGCTTAGCATACATGCCTTGTAATGCCATTTTGTTGCCTTAACATGCCTTAGGTTGTAAACCATTGTTCTAGCATGCTTTAGGCTTGGCATTGTGAAGCTTTCATGTTTGTTTTGCCATGATTAAGGTCTGTCCTTAGTCGTTTGGGTTGACTTTGGCATACTTAGTATAGCCCCTTTGCATTTTTGGCTTGTTGGCCTTAAGTATGTGACTGTATAGCATGCATTACTTGCTTTGACTTAGTGGGTTGGGACCATTTTCCATGTCATTTCAGTCCACTTAGCATGCTTGTACACTTACATTTCATGGCTCTTTGATGTTCCAAGAGTTTGTATTTCATGCTCCTTGAAAGTGCATTTCTGCATGCTCCCATGTGTAAGTCATTTAGATGTCATCTAAGTGGTTTTGGGGGTTCATTTTGACGTGCTAAAACTCTGATTTTAGTTGTTTAAATCATGCCATGTTTGGTTTTGATAAATGTAGTCCAATGCCTCTTTGGTAAGCTTTAGGCTTTTGGGCTTGATTGCATGACATGCTTGCTTTGTTTAGTTGGTTTGGCCCCTCCTATAGCATGATTTTCAGAGCTTAGTATACATGTCATTAGTCCATGTTTCCCCCTTTCGAGTGTGCTTGAAAGTTGCTTCATTATGCTTAAGTCTTGAACCATATTTTCATGCATGTTTGTGTGTACATTTGCCTTCATGTACTTAGCATCTTGGCCACTGTTTTGGGTTTCCTTAAGGGCTGCCCTAATAAGCTTAAGTCGATCCTTTGCTTGTTTTCATGTTTACCTTGCATGTTTGTTTGTATACTTGCATGTCTACCTTGCATTTCCATGTTGCATATTTAGGTTGTATGCCTAGGTTGCACTCCATCTAGCATGCATGCCTTGTCCCTTGATCTAGTGATAGGGATTGGGCCTTTGGTTGTTTGTGTGCATTACATTTGACATCAAAACGTGCACATTTGGTTTTTTGGGCCATCATGCATGGAAATGCGCGATTGGTGGTCCGAGAATCAAGGTTCATGTCCCTTTGAGTCATAAACATGATATGGGGTGTGATTGGTGCATATATTGCTTGAAATACATTGCCATGCCAAGTATTGTCCTCTGCTGCTGTCCAACCAGTTTCTGCAGGAAGTTTTGTCCGGCCGGCTACATTTAGTGCCGACCGGCCATCATTATTGGCCGATGGATCAGAGTCATGGCCGATGACCATCCTGCGTGGCCGGTGGTGTTCTCCTTCAGCCGGTGGTGTTTCCCAGCATCCATAGAGTAAACCTTGAGGCTTTGGCAGTCATCAGAGGAGCAGAGCAGGGAAAACAGAGGCAACTTGTGCATGGCAGCGGATTTCCGGGCGAAGCCGATCTTAGCATGCGTGCATCCCTCTTCCCGAGGCCCTTTACTGCTTTCAGTAGCTTAATTGATTTATTAGTTAAGTGGACTGTAATTATTTAATTAGCTTGTAGGTTAATTAAATTGTAATATTCATTCGGTCCTTCCGAGCGAGGGCAAATCTGTAATAAGTGTGGGTGCGTGTGTGCATGTCTTCCGACCCCCATTTCTTTCTCCCTTTTACTTACCTGCTTTGATGGTTAGTATTAGGGCATAGCATACCTCATGTTATGCATGCGTGCATCATTCGTCAGTATTGCATGCACCGGGCTCGGCGCATCATGCTAATTGCATTATACTTGGCATGGCAATGCATTTCAAGCAATATATGCACCAATCACACCCCATATCATGTTTATGACTCAAATGGACATGAACCTTGATTCTCGGACCACCAATCGCGCATTTCCATGCATGATGGCCCAAAAAACCAAATCTGCACGTTTTGATGTCAAATGTAATGCACACAAACAACCAAAGGCCCAATCCCTATCACTAGATCAAGGGACAAGGCATGCATGCTAGATGGAGTGCAACCTAGGCATACAACCTAAATATGCAACATGGGAATGCAAGGTAGACATGCAAGTATACAAACATACATGCAAGGTAAACATGCAAACAAGCAAAGGATGGACCTAAGCTTATTAGGGCAGCCCTTAAGGAAACCCAAAACAGTGGCCAAGATTCTAAGTACATGAAGGCAAATGTACACACAAACATGCATGAAAATATGGTTCAAGATTTAAGCATAATAAAGCAACTTTCAAGCACACTCGAAAGGGGGAAACATGGACTAATGACATGTATACTAAGCTCTGAAAACCATGCTATAGGAGGTGCCAAACCAACTAAACAAAGCAAGCATGTCATGCAATCAAGCCCAAAAGCCTAAAGCTTACCAAAGAGGCATTGGACTACATTTATCAAAACCAAACATGGCATGATTTAAACAACTAAAATCAGAGTTTTAGCATGTCAAAATGAACCCCAAAAACCACTTAAATGACATCTAAATGACTTACACATGGGAGCATGCACAAATGCACTTTCAAGGAGCATGAAATACAAACTCTTGGAACATCAAAGAGCCATGAAATGTAAGTGTACAAGCATGCTAAGTGGACTGAAATGACATGGAAAATGGTCCCAACCCACTAAGTCAAAGCAAGTAATGCATGCTATACATTCACATACTTAAGGCCAACAAGCCAAAAATGCAAAGGGGCTATACTAAGTATGCCAAAGTCGACCCAAACGACTAAGGACAGACCTTAATCATGGCAAAACAAACATGAAAGCTTCACAATGCCAAGCCTAAAGCATGCTAAAACAATGGTTTACAACCTAAGGCATGTTAAGGCAACAAAATGGCATTACAAGGCATGTATGCTAAGCAAGCATGGTGTACCAAAACCAACCCAAAACAGAGCTATATTATGACATAATAAGCACAAAAATCAGTTAAGGCATGGCCAACACACACTTAAGCATAGTGCTCCCTCAAGAGGTAAAAATGGTCCTTTTCAAGGACAACAAGGAGAGGGGGTGGCCCTCTCCTTCCTAGGACCTCAAGGCACCATCCTCACCTCTGAAATCCCTCAAGATTTCAGTGGTGAGGAGGCCCAAACACAATGGTCCCGGAGCTCACACAAAATGGCACAAAACAAGGGCCAAACAAGGCTTAAGAGGGGTCAAACAACCCCAAAGCCTAAAACACTCTTTACAAACTATTTAGAGGCCTTAAAAATAGAACTTTTATGTATTATATGCAAAGCCAAAAAACAGTTGCAAGATAGGTAGAAATACAATGCAAAAATGGGGAATAAAAGGGAAAAGTGATTACCTTTGAAGACCCTCTTCAACAATGGTGGACCAGCTGCTTCCTTGAGCTTAAACCAGCCCCACAACTCCAAGAACAGACCTCTGGTCCTTCAAGAACCAAGAAAAGGTGGGACACTGTGTTTTTGTGCAATAGTAAGACTAAAACACATACAAGAGAGATAGAGATAGAGATAGGATGTAAGCCAAACCCTAACCCTATAACTCAAACCCTAAAATGGCTGTAAAAAATGTCTAACCCCTGAAACAAGAGAGAATACCTCTCTTTATAGAGCTTTTTGTCTTGTAAAGCTTACAAGACAAGCCTCTAAAGAGATAGATCCCTCCATACACGTGTATAGAGGGGAGCCAAATGCATGCCAGCTGTGGCAAAATATCTGCAAAAGCAGATGCACAGTGGTCAGCTGGCCAAAGATGCAAATGACCAAAAAAATATAGCCGGCCGGCCATCTATAGTGCTGACCGGCCAAATATTTGGCCGGTGGACACAAAACACAGCCGGTGGCCTCAAGCCCTAGCCGGTGATGGGTGGGGATGGTCTACAAGCCCTACCCTGCCTCTCAAAGGAAAAACACAAGTATCTGGTGTCAAACCAAGCACAAAACAGTCTAGTCGAGAGGTCCTGGGACAAGGGGCGCTGCCAAGGCTTCCGGGAACTTAAGATGAACACAAACAAGGGTGATCACTGAGTGTTCAATCAGTGACGTCCAAGTCTTGAGGATGGTCAAAAATGGGGTGTCTACAGGGGTAGAGAATGAAACACTGGTTGTCAGTCAACCAGATCCTCAGATCAATTGAGTCGGCGACCTCTTGTCCAGAGTGCTTGGGGAATATCTGCTTGGTCTGAAGCAATTGTGCTAAAACTGTCCCTAGCAAAAAGATAAATAATGCAATAAGGAAATAAATAACCAGATAAACGAACAGCATAACAGCTTAAAATAAATACACAACGCACAGCTGGGCATAACAACACACGGTCGATAAGCTGAATACACACTGTCCTCAAACACTAATCATTATCCCTGAATCACTGTCCCCGAAAATTGAATCTGATACCCGCAGATAACTGATTCTCAATCACTGACTGATGCCCGCAGGCCTGATGCCCAAACTCATAAACTGATACATGCATTTCCCTGTAGAGACGCACTCTAAAAGCACATAACAGATAAGTGAGAGCCAAAACACCCTATGTTGGGGTAGGGTTTCCCTGTCCTATTTTGTCAGGAGCTAGGGTTTCACTACGCACGCAGCGGTTTCAAACAACTGAACATCGGGTAAGCAACCTGTCCTAGCTTGGAATTGTCACTATGGATTCCGAATATGCACTAGGTCGAATGGTCAAAAGGGTGCCCCGGTAAAACCGGGGTTTCTGTTCCCATTCTGGCAGAACCCGTAACCGGTAAGCCTTATGGCACACAGCCTCTGGCAAACCGCTCAGGAATAGCAGATGGCAAACATGGTGTCCTAGGCGCACCAATGCACATGCAATGCAAAGAAACACACAAGTGTAGTCAAAACCAGATATCATGAGTTCGAGTCAACTTCTCTAAATCCCCAGCAGAGTCGCCAGAAACTGTAGATGTCCCCGAACGCCCCGGGGGGATGAGTCCCGTTCTGCTCATTTTGGGCTCACTACAGTTCAGGACTCCATGTCACGGTTCTTAATCTGAACCAAAGAGTCCAAATCCAGCAAATCGTTTTGAGAAAACAGATTTTTAGAAAAGAAGTGCCAAACATGGACTGTTTTGCCAGATACAGAGTCGCCACCTAAATATTTTATTTTGGAAAATTTAGGAAACCCTGACTCGTGCCTAAGGCCACGTGTCCGTCATCACCAAAGTTGCCTCGGCTCGGGAACTTGGGTACGATTGGAGAAGGTCACTTCGTGAGCACCCCCGCTCGCCCGATCAAAGATCGGCCTCTACTAACCATGATATCTAGTTTTGAAAATATTATGCGTTCTTATTCCAGTTATTAGCCTAGGTTTACTATGTGATGCGCACAGCATACAAGTATAGACCGGGTCACCTGAATTGGAACAAAACATTTCATGTTTGTTTTTGAAAGATGGTTTGCTACTCGCAAGTAGGCTTAAAATGCAGATTTTGCCACCCTCAGGTGGGCTTTAGAAAAGATGGTTTTGCCACTATCTAGTGGGCTTAAAACTCATAGTCAATGCATTGTTCCAATCCAAATAACCTAACCTTCACCCACAGGCATTCAGGAAGTTATATCACGTAAGCAAATAGCCTCATGGTAAGCATGCTATCATGGCAGTCACTCACACGCATGCAAGGATGCTAAAGCGTAAAAACTTACCGAGTACTCCATGCCAAAACAGAAACTATGTTAGAAATCCATGCATGATCCTAACTATACAAAAATGCCTAATGCAACACATGCAAGAATGCAACTCAGATAGGCTCGGCTATTCTAAACATGGCATATGGAATGCTACAGCTAACATGCATTCAACTTGGAATTGAAATACAATGCAGTGAGTATGATGCGCCGAGCCCGGTGCATGCAAAACAGATGAATGGATGCAAACATGCTATCATACTGTATGCTAATTGAAACATGCCCTATTCTAACCATCATAAGCTGGTAAATAAAAGGGAGAAAGATGTGGGGTTGGAAGACATACAACACACACACGCACACTTATTACAACATTGCCCTCGCTCAGAGGGTCCGAATAAATAATATACAGTCCCAAATGAATAATACAGTCCGAATAAGTACAAAACCCTAATTAATTAACAAATTAATCTAGGAAAGCAGTAAATTGCATGTAAATCCGTGGACCGCCTCAGCTCTGTTCCGAATGATGGATGATGCATGCTTGAGTTGCTTTGCGCGGAAATCCATTGCGATGCCCCAATTAGCCTCTGTTTACAATTAAGCCCGGAATATTGCACGAAGCTCCAAAAGACTGTCGGTTTCTGATTTGCTGCAACAGAGAGCAACAAGGGGGCATGGCAAAGTATTTTCACATATGTGTGCATGACTACTCTTCAGGGAGTGTAGTCCTCGATCCTCATGCCACCAATCACGCATCTCGATGCATGATGGCCGAGGAGTCGAATTGCACGACTCAATGTGAAATGAATGCACGTATAAACACAACAAGACCTAGACTCCATCATGGATAATCCGGAGTGTCGGCGACCGGGAATTGAGACACGCTCCGTCACTCGGAGTACGAAACGTCCCTCGTTTCCCGTGCTCGGGCTAACTCCTATCCCAAACACGATGCAATATGCATGACATGCATGAATGCAATCCTAACATGCGACCTAGCATACACAATGCTATGAAATGGCATACACAATGCTCGATGTAACGTGGCATACGCAATGCTCGATGTAACATGGCATACACAATGCTCTAACATACAACCTAGCATACGCAATGCTATGAAATGAAATGGCGTACACAATGCACGATGGACTTACACCAACATGAGTGGACCTCAGCCACACTCACATCAGTGGCCATAAGATGAAAATGAGACAACCGAAATGCGTGCACACATGCACGCAAACCGAGGACCGATCCTAAGGCATCAAATGCCACTCTACCAAAGCATGGCAAGGCATGAAACATCGCATTCAAACATGCAAATTCCAGCACTGAATCATGATGCAAAATGATCCCGAATCATGGATATATGGCACCCGATGCATGAGATGAGTCCCGAAACTCAAAATTAGGCACATGTATTGACTTATAGCTATACAAAGCATGCATTATTTGACCATGAAGCACAAATACAGAGCCAAGGAAGTCCTAAAACATGAACATTTCTAGTTCAAAGCATGACCAAAAGATGCTAGCATGATGGACTAAAATAGCATGCAACTTTGACTAGCAAACATGGTTTACATGGCATGTATGTGAAGCATGTGAGATCTCATCAAACCACCAAAAATCAGTGAAAAAAACATGTGAAAATATGCCCAAATAGTCACTGAAATGCTGCCAACATGTCCAAAAATGATGAGCTCCTTTAGAGGACCATGCAAGGAGTTATTAAGCACATGCAAGATGGACATGAAGCATAGAAAAACCACCTCTGGAAATGGAACATGATAGCCCTAAAACTCACAAAATGGGCCTTGAAATCAGTCTCGAAAGCATGCAAAATAGGGTCCCTTTGGAAGGCCAAATACGCTAGTAAAGAGAATGAGGGGTGAGAGGGTCACCCCTCCATGATTTTGGAGCTCAAAGACACATCAAGGCCACTGAAAATCCACTGGATTTCAGTGGCTAAGAGGCCAAACCATGGCCAATGCAAGTGCTCTAATGCATAGCCCTAATCATGAAGGAATGAAGCATACATAGGGGAAGCTGACCCCGAATAGAAAATAGACCTTAATAAAACATGAAGATGATGTCAAAACAAGACTTTTTTCAGTTAAGGTTGAGGTCCAAAAAGGCTCACAAATAAGGCTAATATATCATGCAAGAACAGCCCTAAAAGAGGGATTGAACAAACAGGGCAGTAAAAGGCCTCAAACAGCAAAGATCCCTTCAAAAAAGTTGAAGGGGCTCAAAATAAGACTATTCTCAGTTTATGGCAAATCTCGAATATGCTCACAAGTAAGGCTAAAATATGATGCAAAAATAGCCCTAAAAGAGAGATAAAAGGAAAGGGGTAGTAGATGGCCTCAAATAGCAAAGAGCCCTTCAACAAAGTTTAAGAGGGGCTCAAAACAAGATACTTTACAGTTTGGCTCGAAGCCCATAAATGCACACAGGTAAGGCTAATATATCATGCAAGATAAGCCCTAAAAGAGAGATAAAGCACAAAGGGTGAGTAGAAGACCTCAAACAGAGAACCGTCCTTGATCAAACATGAAGATGAGCTCAAAATAAGACTATTTTAAGTTCAGGTTGAAGCCCAAAAATGTAAACAAAAGGGGCTAACAGATGAAGCAAAATAAGGCTAGAAAAGGGGAAAAGAGGACTTACCCTTGTAGCACAACAATGCAGTAGCTTTTGGTCCAAGAAAATGAGCTCCTAACCTCTGAAAATCAGCCTCAAGGTGTGGGAATGGAGGATGGAGGTGGTAGGCTATGAGTTGGTGTGTAAATGGTGCAAGAACAATGGTGTTTTGAGGCTTGGATAAGAGATATATGGTTGTATGTATCAATGCCCCAGCTGGTTTTCTAACCCTTAGAAATGAAGCTCAAGTGTTGGCTTTATAGAGGAGAGGAGCCAAAAAAAAAGAGGGGGAAAAACCAATTCAAATTTCCCACAAAAAAGACAGACCCTCGAAGAGAGAGTCTGGTGCAAAACAGCTGGCGCAGCTGGAATGCACCTGGAGAGGCAAACTTGGCCGGCCAGGTTCAAAAGGTTCAGGTGGCCGGCCAGCCACCTCCCATGGCCGGCCGACTAGGGGTCAAAGGGGTCAAGCAAAATTGCTGGCCGGCCACCCCAAAAAGGTGGCCTCCCAGATGAGTACAACACAGCTGTATGGTCAAAACCCATAAAATGTGAACTAGGAGAGAGAAAAATCAGCTTTTTAGAGGGGTTCAAAAGGGTCAAGGACAATTTCTGGCCGGTCCACCCATATTGGTGGCCTCCCAGGTGTGTACATCACAATGGTGTGGTGGAAAGTCAGAAAAAGTGGCCTGGGAATGGGAAAAACCAGCTTTCTAGTGAAGAAAACGGGCGATTAAGAGCGATAAAGAAATAAAGCTAGTTTTCAGAACAATTGCTGGCCTCCCACCTTCCTACAACCTTTCTAACAATGAAAATAAGGTCTCCGCCAAAAATGAACCAAGACGGATGCAAAACGGAGGTTCAGGAATCGAAACGCGCGGCCCGGGGCCCCGAAAACTGACTATTAAGCACCGGAGGTGGCGTTCGACCGCAAAGTTGGTCTCTCGGGCCACAGTGTCCCTCGAAAGGGAGGAAACAAGGTACATGCCAAAAACTGGAGCAAGCGGAGGTGGTTAAGCCGTCCCGAACCGAGGCACACAGCCGACAGCTCCGAAAATCGAGAACCGGGCTCCAAACGGGAAAAATGGCCTACGACCACGAAACGTAGCCTACGGCCACTAAAAGACAGTCTACGAGACCTCTCCCTCCCTTCAGGAAGAGAAAATAGAGAAAATAGGACCCGGTTCGCAAACCGAGGCAAAGCACAAAAGAGTCCCGAAGTCCGGAGGCAAAGCTCGCAGCCAAGACTCTGAAACTTCAGAACGAGCACAATATGTAACATCACCGAGCGCTCAAATGGTGACGTCTGAGTCTTAAGGTCGGTCAAAAATGAAGTGTCTACACTGATGTATTGTTCCTGTTGCTACATAATATTTTTAGATGTTCCTGTTGGCACTAGATTCTCCTATGCAAGAAGCAGTGAGGGTTACAACACTAATGATATCTTATTTGCAACCCATACTTATGATTTTCTACGAAAGTGGCTGATTGATCATCTCAAGTTTCTTGATAGGGGTTGGCCTGTGATCTGCCTGCTGCTGTACTCTGTTGTGGTTATGTTGTTGGTCTGTCATGCCATAATGGTTGTTATGCTTCTAGGCTGCTCTGTCCATATATAGTTTTGTGGCTACATACTCTTGGTGATTTTGGCTACTATGTTGTTTGGTGTATGGGTTGAAGCTGGCAGCAAGCCTTGGTGGTTGTTAGTCTGATATGTTTGCTGCTATTGATGATCTGTTGGGTTGTTAAACACCAAACTGATCTGTATTGCTGCGGCTGATCTTGTGTTTTGTATCTTGTTTTGGTGTGTTTTGTTTTTGCTCTTTTTTGTTGGTTTCTCACTAACTGGAGCTTGGATCTTGTGCTCGCAGATGACTTTGTGTTCATCTTGGTGCCAACCTGGTTGAGATCTTGATGGGTCACTGTGATGCTTTTTGCACTATCCTCTTTGTTGATGTTTCCTTATCATACTTTGTATGTTTTTCATCAATAAAGTTTTTCTTTTTGCTGATCAAAAATAAATAAATAAATAAAAGGAGCAATTTGTTACGAAATTAGAAACCTCAATGGGTGAAATGTAATTTTCAAAACCACAGGGAGTAATTCGTATTTTAATCAAATCTCATGAGATATATTTGTAATTTACCCATATTATTAATAATTTGTAAAAAAAAAACATATTATGGAAAATTCAACCACCTAATGTGAATCCCAAATTCAAAGCTCTACCTTTTTCTTTTTCTTTTTTTAATGTTCAAATTTTGAGCGGGAACTTTATTGACAAAATTTTGCCCTTCTATAGTAAAATTTTCACAATTTTGGTATATTCAAAATTAAAAAAGTTTGAATTTTGAAAGATATTCAACTTTTTGGTAGTGGTGAATTTCCAAAACCTCCCATTGCTGGTGTTATTAGTCATAGTGGTGGCATTCAAAAACTTTCCATTTTTGGTGGTGGTTGTCATAATTGTTGTTGGTTATGGTTGCGGTTGTGGCAATGATAGTGGTAGCAATGGTGGCGGCCGTAGAGGTGAAATTTCTTTGTTCAAACTTGAAATGACTGTAATTTTATGTTCATTTGTCTATGTTGGATGAGCATTTTTTTTTTTACCACATATTTTTCAAGATCTAGACAATGCCCACATTCGTTTTGCAAAAATGCATTGTTTTAGCATTCAAGTTGTAAGTAGAATTTAAAAAATTGTTTTAGTTCCAACAAAAAAAATTTATCTATGGAAAATTTTTTAGGTGGGTGTAGTTGGAAGTAGGTGGTGTTTGGGCTCTTTCAAAACATATTTAACTAACAAACAAATTTCTCGATTTAATAAAATAATTTTTATGTAATTTATTTTTATTTTAGACAAAAAAAATGTTATTCTAGCTGCAATAAAGAATAAAATAAATGATTGTTTTAGCTCAAACAGAGAAATTTCTCTACTACAGATTTTTATGGTGGTTGATGGCTATATGGATTATTTCAATAGAAATTAAAAAATATAAAAATTTCTATGATTAGTGAAACACTACAAAAGATTAAGGTTATAGAGACTCAAATTTAGGGACAAAATTATTTTTTAGGCACCAAATAATTTTGTTGTGAAAAGTATTGTTATTATATTTTTAACAACAAAAATTGGACATTAGTGATGAATTATTATCTTTTTGGGACCAAATTTTTTGTCTCAAAAAATAAACCATTTTGAGACCAAATTATTTTGTCCATAAAAGTCTATTTATTAGTGACATTTTCAAAATTTTGTTGCTAAATGCCTTGTTTTTGACGTTTTGATACGACCTTTTAACGACTATCCTCATGACAATAGAGCTTGGTCACTAAATGTCTTTTGCAACAAAATTTTTACTTTTAGAGACCAAAACATTTAGTCTCTAAAACTCTTATATGTTGTAGTGGACGTCTCTCTTTCTACAAAAGCCTATATTATTTATGAACATTAAAATTTCATGGTCTATTAATATTGTCAATGGTGATGTTGGTGGTTGCCATTAAATTTCTCAATTTAGTAATAGAGAAGTTTCAAGTTCATAGAGAAATTTCTCTATTGCAAAGTGAAATTAGGAGTATATTAGATAAATGTCTTCACTCAACCAACAAAGTGAACATTAAAAAATTATGGCGCTCAAACTATAAAAGACCATAAATTTGCACTTGTTCGTCCATTTTTTTGATAATTTAGTATCCGATCTACTAGATCAACTAATTGAAGGGACCAATTCTACCATTCATTAGCAAAGGGTCCAATTAAAGCAGTGGCCAAGTCCCATATAAATTGCCTCAAAATTTTTTTATACTTAGAAAGTTTTAAACCTGAGACCTTAAAGCATACCCTGATTAGGCCTCTGGCCTTGGACATGTTGTTATAAACTAACATACATAGCTTGGGTAGAAGTGGACATTTGTCGGGCTAGGTCGGGTTCGAACTGGGTAGACACTATATAATAAGAGATTTGTGTCTACCCAAGCACGGCCCGGCTCTAATATCGGACCCCAAAAAATAATTATAAATCTTAAATCCAACCATCAGGTTACATGTTAAAAAAAAGTTGAAATGTTCCATAATTAAATTCAATCACATATTATATTTCTTCAATAACTATATTGACATGATTATAAATTAAAAAAATTTGTGTATAAATTGAAGAATTTCTTAAACAAAGTCAATCACACATTACTATAATATGAGTTTCAATAAAATCAATAAAGATAGAACCTATATCTCAAAAAAATAAATTATATATTTTAATGTATTATAATTAATTAATTTATTTAATAGCGGGCTGTGTCACGCCCTCAAAATAAACCCATAATATATATAACATTGACATGCATTAACATAAGAGAACAAAACATTTATCCATTCATCAGAGTATTCTTATTTAAAAGACATTACATGTAACAACGAAAGTAAATGCCCTACAGGCTTACAGTTTTCCAAGCCAACACTTGGACACAAAATGTGAGTACTAACTCAACTACAAATTAAGCCCTTGGCTTGAGTTTACATGGAATATCAAAATAAAACAAAATAACAATTAACTAAACAGAGTCTTCAACTCCAAATCCTCCCAAGCTAAGTCCTTGGAGGTAGCATATCACCTGGACCTGAAAATGATGTTCCCGTATAGGGTGAGCCACAGCCCAGCAGAAATATACTAAACCAAATATAAGAATTGACTAAAGCAATAGCATTCAATAAATGGTTAACACAACAATATCAATTTCATCACTATACAGTTTCATGACCATTATGTCCATGATACGTTTCACCTTCCATTTACACAGACATGGCTCGGAACCTTGCCAAATTATAAAATGAGACTACATTTCACCTTAACATTACTTCCACTATCAACAATTCAAATGTGACTAAGGCTCACTAAAACACTTCTATAAGTCAATATGTACACATATTTGCAATACTAATGGAGTCCATCCCCTTTCTCCTCCTAAACAGGTTTGAGAGTTCATCCCCTATCTTCCCTCAAACCATGGAGTACATCCCCTATCTCCTCCCAAACAATATGCATATACAATGTATTAAACACTTGTCATACACAATATTCAATCAATACATGTATTTGCTGTATTAATTCAATGTGATTAGTTTCAGTTTTTCCTAATCAACATGCAATGTCTACAACAATCACGATTATCCTCCACCGATAGCCCAAAACAGTTATTTCTAAACAGGAAATAAATGTATCAACAAATACAAACTCAACATTTTCATAGGTGAGTGATTAAATTATCCAACTATACCATTTAATCTCATAATTCCCCAATTTCATGAATTAAACCAAATTCCCCATTTTTCCAAAATTAATTATACGAGTTAATTTATTACAGCAATTAGGACTCTATAAATTATAAATCAAACCCTAGCTTTTCCCAAAATTACCAGACAACACCAACATATCAAAATGACCAAAACTTAGGACAAAACCTATAGTATGGAGTAGGGTATCCCTACCTCGAAGTGAAGAACTCGAATGGAGAAGATGACCCGAAATCCAAAGTGCTCTGAATCCACAAATGTTCAGATTAAAACAAAGCCCTCAACCCACTCTATCTTTTTAATAAAGAACCTAGGGTAGAAACACCCTAAAAATAGATGAAACCTAAGAGAGAAGGTGAGTGGAGGGAGAGAGAACACGGACCTAGGGTTTTTAAAACAAAAGAGGATGAAAAAAAAAATGTTTAAAACCGCTGCTGCGTATTTAAATAAAACATGCTCGCTCGAGCGAAGGATTGGTCGCTTGAGCGACCAGACACAAGAAAGCCTCGCTCGAGCGAAGAAAGTTTCGCTCGAGCCAAAAACTCAAAGCTTCAGGTCTGCAACCCAGAAGCACGCTCGAGCGACAGAATGTTCGCTCGAGCGAATAACTCGAAAACATACACCTCGCTCCCTCGAGCGAAGGAAAGCTCGCTCGAGCCAAGAAACACAGCTCTCAGGTTCTATACCCAGACACAGTCGCTCGCTCGAGCGAATAAACCATGGCTCGAGCGAAGGCCCAAAAACAAGAGCTCGCTCGAGCGACAAACTTCTCGCTCGAGCGAAGGACCAAAATTCTGGGCAGCAACCCTTTGCTCCCAAACACTCCCAAATTGTAATAAACCTGCCCAAGACAACCCATAGCTCAAATGACAAGGAAATAAAGGATGACAACAACATATATATAACCACAAGATCCACGGAACCTAAGTCTGGATACAACAACCAAATGGGGAAAGACCGCGGTCGCTATAGGCTGGGTTGGGTTATAAGTATAAATTCTAAGATGAACCCATTAATATATTGGGCTAAAAATGTTGGCACAGTCCGGTCCTATGGGTTAAAACAATGTTCTCAAAGCCTTAAAAAATAAGATTGGGCTAGGCGAGCTAGGCAGACCAACAGACCGATATCCACCCCTAAGCTTGGGGATGTTATTTTGGCAAAATGAAAAGTTTGTTTCATGCTTGGAAATTATAATTTTCTAATTTTTGTTGATTTTATTTTTATTTTTATCTCAGAACAGATTTTAATTTTTCATGTCTGCTTCATATTCATATTAAATGAATATTTTGTAAAAACCAAAATAAATATTAAGTTTGTTGATTTTTTTTAGCATGTTAGTGTCCCCCTCCCCCCCCCCCGGGCGGCCCAGGCCCCGCAAACCAACCTCTTTGTCTAATTTTTATCTCTTAAATTGTAAGATTTTGATAATAAAATTCAGAGCATTTTGACCATAATATGACGGGTTCTTCTAAAAAAATTAATAATTTTTTTGTAATTATGAAGTTTTTTTATTTTTATTTTTTTTTTTTGGGGGGGGGGGATCAAAGTAATCATGAAGTTGTTAGATTTCTAAATTTTGGTTGAAATTTTTATGCAAACACTGAAATCTTCAAGAAATTTCACCGCCTTCACTAAGAAATTTTGCCAATTTCTTAAACATAATTTTATATTGATCACATGTCTTGTTTGATCACTTAGAACAAAAATTATTTTAAAATATCAATTTTATAAAACAAATTTATGGTCCAATTGTGTATGTGTATGTCGTTGTCTATTCTCACAAATTTTGTGAAATGTTTAACCAAATATATATATATATATTATATGAAAGAACAATTTTTTATTTAATAATATGTGAGGCAGACAAGTTACTTAGTTTTTTTTTTTTTTTTTTTTTATTAGCAAAAAATAAACCTTTATTGATGAAAAACCATACATCAAATGAAATTACATCAAATGAAGGGGTGGAGGAGCAAAAAGTATCATAGCAAACTAACCCGATCCCAACTAGGTTGGCACCGAGAAGAGAGCCGAATCATCTACTAGCTCGACCACAAAGGGTTGGAGAGGGATCAAACCCCACAGAAGAAAAAACCAACAATTAACACTAAATCCTAGAAGCACTAACAAACATATCTCAGCATAACACAATCAAAACACCCAGCAGGGCACAACATATCACACACCAGCATAGACCACAACAGAGCATTCCAGCAGGCAGACCACAACAGAGCACTGTAACAGATCACAACCCAGGAAACCATAGTAGCTTCTAAATCAATTCATAATGTAGACTTTGACAGCAACATACAACTGCATACACATATCGATTTGAGAACAGCAACCATTATCAGCATACAGCAGGCCCAACAGATGCCACTTACAGACCAGATTCCAACTTTATTCCAGATTCCAACTTCAGAACTACCATAAAGCAACCATCCACTTCAAGCCCAGATTCTGACTCCATCAAGCATTTGAAGATCACAATGCTTGACCCCTAATCAGCTACATATTATGAACCAGATCATGCACTAAAAAAGCAAGGCTTGTGTTATGATACTTAACCCACAGAGCTATCCTAATTTTTACCTTCTCACAAAGATCCATCACATGTAGCCGAACTCCTCTAAATACACAATCATTCTTGCACTTTCAAATGGACCACAGCAAAGCCATAGGAATTGTTTTCCAAATCAACCACTCAAGCTTTTTAAATTTAAACCCAGCCCACCAATCAAGAAGTCTGACAATTGAACCTGGAACGACCCACCTTAGACCCCACCAATCCACCATATTCGACCACACCTTCCAAATTACAGGACATAGCAAAAGAACATGATTGACATCTTCAATATCATTATTGCTGAAAAATCTAGAAACCCTAGATATTGATTTGTGATTATGTACCAATTTTAAGCAAAATATAACAATCCCAATCAAACAATCAAAGACAAATCGACACAACGATTTTACGTGGAAAAACCACAATTGGGCACCTCCAACTGTGATTAAAAAACCACGGGCAACAGCCACAAAACAATTCACTAAGAAGATTTAAAGGAATTACACAGGTATACTTTCAATTACCTAGCGAATCCACGCTGTAGACGTCCCCGAACGCATCCCGGGAGGAAAGGGAGTGCGAGTCCCCCCCCTCCGTTCTGGTTCGATATTGGGTCACTACAGTTCGAAGGACTCAAATGTCACGGTTCCTAATCTTGAACCAAATAGTCCAAATCCGACAAATGGTTTTTGAGAAAAATAGATTTTTGAAAAGAAGTGCCAAACATGGACTGCTTCGCCAGATACAGAGTCGCCACCTAAATATTTTTTAATGGGAAATTTAGGAAACCCTGACTCGGTGCCAAAGGCCACGTGTCCGTCATCACCAAAGTTGCCTCGGTTCGGGAACTTGGGTACGATTGGGGAAGGTCACTTCGCGAGCACCCCCAATCGCCCGGTCAAAGACCGGCCTCTACTAACCATGATATCTGTTTTTGAAAACATTGTGAGTTCTTATTCCGGTTATTAGCCTAGGTTACTATGTGATGCTCGCAGCATACAAGTATAGACTGGGTCGCCTGAATTGGAACAAAACATTTCATGTTTGTTTGTTTGAAAATGGTTTGATGGTGCTACCCACAGGTAGGCTAAGACGTGGATTTGCCACCCTCGGGTGGGCTTAGAAAACATGATTTTGCCACTATCTAGTGGGCTTAAAACAAACATTTGATGAATTGTCCCAATCTAACTCAACCTCCACCCACAGGCATTCAAGGCAGTTATATCACATAAGCATTTAGCCTCATGGTAAGCATGCTATTCATGGCAACACTCACACGCATGCAAGGATGCTAAAGCATAAAACTCACCGAGTACTTCAAGCCAAAATAGAAGCTCGTTAGAAATCCATGCATGATCCTAGATACACAGAATTGCCTAATGCAACACATGCAAAGATGCAAATTATAGCAGGCTCGGCTTTCCTAAACATGGCATATGGAATGCTACAACTAACACGTATTCAATTTGGAATTGAAATACAAATGCAGTTTGTATGATGCGCCGAGCCCGGTGTGTGCAAAACAGATGAATGATGCAAACATGCTGTCATACTGTATGCTAATGGAAATATGCCCTATATCTAACCATCATAAGTGGGTAAATAAAAGGGAAGAAAGACGTGGGGTTGGAAGACATACATCACACTCACACACACTTATTACAATTTTGCCCTCGCACAGAGGGTCCGAATAAATAATAATACAGTCCGAATAAAAGAATATTACAGTCCAAAATATACAGTCCGAATAATATACAAATTCCTAATTAATTAACAAATTAACTAAGAAAAATTGTAAACTGGCATGCAAGCCAGGGACTGCCTTGACTCCGCTCTGGATAATGAAATGATGCATGTTGGGCTGCCTTGCGCGGGAATCCACTGGGATGCCCCAATTAGCCTCTGTTTGCAATGTTCCTCGAAATGCGTGCCAGACTCCGAAAAGTTGCTGATTCTCCATTTTGCTGCAACAGAGAGCAGGAAAGGGGCATAGCAATGTATTTCACAAATATATGTATGCCTCGATCCTCGTGCCACCAATCACGCATATTGATGCATGACGACCGAGGAGCCGAATTGCATAACTCAATATAGGATGAATGCATATGAATGCTACAACAAATCCTAACTCCATCATGGATAATCCGGAGTGTCGGTGACTTGGGAATTGAGACACATTCCGTTACTCGGAGTACGAAACGTGCCTCGTTTCCCGTGCCCGGGCTAACTCTTATCCCAAACACAATGCAATATCCATGATATGTATGAAACGCAACTAAGATACAATCCTAACATACACAATGCTATGAAAATGAGATGTCTCAGAATGCGCGCACACGGGCACGCAAACCGAGGAAATGATCCTAAGGCATAAAACGGCATACGCAATGCAATTAGACTTACACTAACGTGAGTGGACCTCAGCCACACTCACATAAGAGGCCGTCGGATAAACGTGAAGTGCCTCGAAATGCGTGCACGCAGGCACACAAACCGAGGCAATGGCATACGGAATGCAATTATGCTAAAATGACATAAACAATACAATATGGGCTTACACTAACATTAGAGAGCCTCAGCCACACTCACATAAGAGGCTGAGAGATGAAAAATGAGATGCCTCGAATTACGTGCACACGGGCACGCAAACCGAGGCAATGGCATACACGATGCAATGAGACTAAAATGGCATACAGAATGCAAAATGGGCTTACACTAACATGAGTGAGCCTCAGCCACACTCACATAAGAGGCCGTCGGATAAAAGTGAAGTGCCTCGAAATGCGTGCACACGGGCACGCAAACCGAGGCAATGGCATACGTAATTTAATGGCATGGAAATATGATATGGGCTTACACTAACATGAGAGAGCCTCAGCCACACTCACATAAGAGGCCGAGAGATGAAAAAAAGAGATGCCTCGAAATGCGTGTACACGGGCACGCAAACCGAGGTAATGGCATACACGATGGAATGAGACTAAAATGGCATATAGAATGCAAAATGGACTTACACTAACATGAGTGAGCCTCAACCACACTCACATAAGAGGCCGAGAGATAAAAAAAAGAGATGCCTCGAAATGCGTGTACACGGGCACGCAAACCGAGGTAATGGCATTAAGGCATGAAATGACATAGAAAATGATATGCAAACATGCCAATGGAATTTCAGCACTGAAATATGGGGGAAAACAGTCCCGAAAGATGACGAAATGACACCAAATGCAAGGAATGGCCCTGAAATGCGAATTTAGGCACCCGAAATGGCCTATAGCTATGCAATGCATGCACAATATGGACATGGAATGAAAATACAGTAGCAAGGCAGCCCCAAAACAAGAATTTTCGAGTCTAAAACATGGCCAAACAGCAAGCATAGATAGGGCAACAATGGCATGCAAAAATAGGGGCCAAGAGAGGGGTATTGAAGCAGATGGTAAATGTAAAACCCAAACAACAAAATACCCTTCTACAACACTGAAGAGGGACCAAAAATATGAACATTTACAGTTTATGAAAGCCCCAAAATCAGTATACAAATGTGCTCAAAATGTCATGCAAGATGAGGCTCAAAAGAGGCTATAACATGAGGTATACAAAATAAACACCAAACAGCCAAAGACCCTTAATAAATCATGTCAAGAAGGTCAAAAAATGACCACTTTCAGTTCTGATCATGGTCCAAAAACAGAAGCAAAATGGGCTAGCAAAGCATGCCAAAACAAGGGTAAAACATGGATTCAAAGCAAGTGGCATATGGAGCATGAAAACAAGGTTGAGCCCTTCTTCAATGTTGAAGAGGGGCTCAAAATAAGCACAATATCAGTTCATTAGATGCTCCAAAACAGATCACACATAGGCTAGATAAAGCACGCAAAATATTGACATACAAAGAGATATTGAAACAAGTGTGAGATGGGGCTCTCAAAGAGGGTTGAGCCCTTCAACAAACATGTAGAATAGCTCAAAATAGACCTAGTTTCAGTTAAGGTTGGAGCTCAAAACAACAAGCAAATAGGCTAAGAAATTGGTGCAAAAATGGGCTACAAAAGGGGGAAAGTCTACTTACCCTTGAAGACCAATACTTTGACTACTTCTTGGACCAAATTTGATGACTCTAAGCTGCTGGAATTCCTCCCTTTGCTGCTGGAATGGAGTGGTGATGGTAGAGCTTGAAGATGATGAAGAAATGGAGCCTAAACTTGAAGGAAATGGAATGATATGTATGTATATGCTCAAAACAATTCTTGTAACCCTTTCTCTAGAGTTGGGAGGCCCTCTATATAGACAAGAGAGGGAGAGGACAATCAAGGCAAAAGTGGAGGGAAATGAGCCCTTATTTCCCTCCAAAAGGGTCCCCCGGATAGAGATATTTTTGGGAGAAAAAGTTACACAGCTGTAGGGCACACATCCCAAGGAGCATGGCCGGCCTACTACCTTTCTTGCAGGCGGCCGGCCGGCTACTCCCTATGGCCGGCCGGCCAAGGGGCAAAATGGTCATGTTGAATTAATGGCCGGCCACCAGATATTGGTGTCCTCCCATGTCTCCTCATCACAACCCTGTGGTTCAAATTTGGCAACTCTAAAACAGGAGAGACAACAAGCCACTTTTAGGAGGGGTTCAAAAGGGTCAATTTGAGTTACTGGCCGGCCATGTAATATTAGGGTCCTCCCATGTGTGTACAACACAAATATGTGGTTTTGGCTTGAAGAAAATGCTCCTAGGGTGGTCAACATTGGCTCGAAAGTGAGAAAAACGGGCGTCGGAGGGCGCCGGAAGAGCATAACTGGTTGCTGAGACAATTGCTAGCCTCCCACCCTCCAGTGACCTTCCTTATGATAAAACAAAGGTACCTGCCAAAAATGAACAAAAACCGATACAAAACGAATGCTTGGTGGCCAAAACACGCAGTTCGGGGTCCCAAAAATAGGCTGTTAAGCACCGAAAGTGACATTCGGCCACGAAGTGGGTCTCTCAAACCCCAGTGTCCCTCAAAAGGGAGTAAATAAGATGTATGCCAAAAACCGGAGGAATCGGAGATGGTCAAAAGGTCCCAAACCGGAGCACACGGCCTGACGGCTCTGAAAACCGGGAACCAGGCTCCGAAATGGGCAAAATGGCCTACGGCCACGAAATGTAGCCCACGGCCACTGAGAGATGATCTGCTAGACCTTTCCCTCCCTTCAGGAAAAGAAACAGAGAAAATCGAGTCTGGTTCGCAAACCGAGACGAGGTATAGAAGAGGGTTCGGAAGTCCGGAGGCAGGGTTCGCAGCCGCAACTCTGAGACTTCTGAACGAGCACAATATGCAACATCACCGAGCGCTCAACCGGTGACGTCTGATTCTTGAGGTCGGTCAAAAATGGGGTGTCTACAGTTGCCCCTCTTTGACAGAACTCAGAAGTCACAAGTGACGGGAGTGAATGTCAAAGCCCAGAGACGACCCATTTTTGACAAGGTGGAAGACTTGGACAATCATACAAGATGAACAGAGATATGTGCCTGCAGGCGTGCCCGCAGGCAGGGGGCAAAATGCAAAGCGATATGCATGGAGCCAAATGTAACTTAATGATCATGCAAGTGCAACAAGCTATAATGAAGCAAGTATTCACAAATAGATGCAACAGTTTTAAGCAAGAATGCAAAGCAACAACTACATTTCATGCAGTTAGAAATGCGGAGAATTATTCAATTCTCATCGCGTCTCACACGGAGAAGATACGATACCTGCGCGATTCGTCTGGTCGCACCAGCCTCGAATGAACCGTACATACAATATCGTGCCTGCAAAAGAGAGAAATTCAACAAGAACAATATGCCAACAACATATATTCAATGTGATTCCTATGATTCCGAAAGTTTGACACACGCAGTGTCGGCGAGTGAATGCATCGCAATGCGAGAAAGGAACGTGCGTGACAACGCATGCTCAAGCACAGAGGTATGGTACACCAAGAAATCATGCATGACAATGCAAAATGTTGATGAGAATGCAAGTTATGTGCACAACAATGCAAAACGAGCATAAATCAGGGTGCCCGTTTGTTGCGAAACAACGAGCAAGAAAACGCGCATTTCGGCGAAGGTGACTCGATCGCGGCCTCTGATTCACCTCCCGGAGAGGTTACAACATGTTTAAAAAGGATACACTCTGATTTTGATGAGGAATGATGAGACACATGTCAGAAATTGCAGCTGAGGTTCCGGCAGAGCAATTTCGCGCCAGGAAGTACACTTTTCTTGAACTTTTTCAGGTCCCGGGAACTCCAATCTTCCTCAAAATTTGCAGGGAGCTAGGTGGGGATGTGGGGAACACCACCGGCCAGGTGGTTGCCCTAGGGGAGGTCACCGGCCAGGAACCAAAAAGCAAAAGGCCGGCCAGCCAGAAAAGGTGGCCGGCCGGCCACCTGCCCAAAACAGGGGGCAGTTTTGTCATTTTGCCTCATTTTCTTTATATTCACTTGCCCAATGCCTCCGAGATCAAACCCACAGCTGCGAAATCTTCCTCTCCACCTTCCCAAACCATTTTTTCCTTTAGATCTGCACTTTATACGCGCTTTTCAGCCTTCCACGCAAGTTGTTTTCGCGAAATCATTCGATTTTAAGCACTTTGGACTGATTAAATTTTGATTTCGGGGCTTCTTTTCTCATTTTCAACACTTGAGGTAAGTTTGTCTCAAAATTTGGAAGATTTTCTCGGGAGTTGACTTTTGTTGACTTTTCCATTTCCCGAGAGTTGACTTTTGTTGACTTTTTTCAATTTTGGCTCATTTTTGCTCAGTTTTGCTCCTTTTGCAGATTTTTTGAAATGGCACGTAATTTCCCTCACGGTGGAGGTCCTCCAGGTGCTGGAGATGATTTTGATATCATGGCGCTGCCCCCGAGGGTCCGCCCTTTCATTCCCAGGAGATACGCTCCGTCGGTGCACATCCTCCCGCGGGCAATTTTTCGTCATTTTACTGACTTCAATGATCGGGCACCCGGAGACTTGCTTCTACAAGAGCCGGAGCAGCACCTTTCTTATGAGGCCCGAGAGGTATTTTACTTCATTTTCTGTATTTTCCGTGCATTTCATACCTTTGCCATGCTTGAACACACAGTTTAGCTTATGACATAGTACTTTGCTTGCATCCTGAACATGTAGTTTAAACACTTGAATTTCTGAACACTAGGCTCGTCGATTGATTGTGAACGCACGGCACACATTAGTTAAGAATTGAACACACGGCTCAAACACTGATTTGTCGAACATACAGCTCGAATTTGAAGGTGAACACACGGCACACAGTGACCAAGAGTAGAACACACAGTCCCAAACTATGATTTTCTGAACACACAGTCCAAATTGATGGTGAACACAGTCCAAATTGATGGTGAACACACAGCCCCAAACTCTGATTTTCTGAACACACAGTCCAAATTGATGGTGAACACACAGCCCACTGATTGAGAGTAGAACACGCAGTCCCAAACTCTGATTTTCTGAACACACAGTCCAAATTGATGGTGAACACTCAGCCCACTGATTGAGAGTAGAACACGCAGCTCCTAACTCTGATTTTCTGAACACACAGTCCAAATTGATGGAGAGTAGAACACACAGCCCTAACTCTGACTTTCTGAACACACAGCCCAGATTTATAGAGAGTAGAACACACAGCCCTAATTCCAATTTTCTGAACACACAGCCCAGATTGATGGAGAGTAGAACGCACAGCCCTAACTCTGATTTTTTGAACACACAGCCCAGATTCATGGAGAGTAGAACGCACAGCCCTAATTCCGATTTTCTGAACACACAGCCCAGATTGATGGAGAGTAGAACGCACAGCCCTAACTCTGATTTTCTAAACACACAGCCCAGGTTAATGGTGAACACACAGCCCACTGATTGAGAGTAGAACACACAGCCCTAAACTCTGATTTTCTGAACACACAGCCCAGTCATAAGGCAAACACGCAGCCCACTAATTAAGATTTGAACACGCAGCCCAAAACACTGATTTTCTGAACACACAGCCCAGTCATAAAGCGAACACGCAGCCCACTAATTAAGATTTGGACACGCAGCCCAAAACACTGATTTTCTGAACACACAGCCCAGACATTTGATTGAGAGTAGAACACACAGCCCTAAACTCTGATTTTCTGAAGACACAGTCCAAATTGATGGAGAGTAGAACACACAGCCCTAACTCTGACTTTCTGAACACACAGCCCAGATTTATGGAGAATAGAACACACAGCCCTAATTCCGATTTTCTGAACACACAACCCAGATTGATGGAGAGTAGAACGCACAGCCCTAACTCTGATTTTCTGAACACACAGCCCAGATTCATGGAGAGTGGAACGCACAGCCCTAATTCCGATTTTCTGAACACACAGCCTAGATTGATGGAGAGTAGAACGCACAGCCCT
The DNA here is from genome assembly GCA_022316695.1 of Camellia oleifera. NCBI lineage: Eukaryota > Viridiplantae > Streptophyta > Magnoliopsida > Ericales > Theaceae > Camellia > Camellia oleifera. The sequence continues at coordinate 13,573,628 of CM039308.1, read as the reverse complement.
AACTCTGATTTTCTGAACACACAACCCAGGTTAATGGTGAACACACAGCCCACTGATTGAGAGTAGAACACACAGCCCTAAACTCTGATTTTCTGAACACACAGCCCAGTCATAAGGCGAACACGCAGCCCACTAATTAAGATTTGAACACGCAGCCCAAAACACTGATTTTCTGAACACACAGCCCAGTCATAAAGCGAACACGCAGCCCACTAATGGAGATTTGGACATGCAGCCCAAAACACTGATTTTCTGAACGCACAGCCCAGACATTTGATTGAGAGTAGAACACGCAGCCCTAAACTCTGATTTTCTGAACACACAGCCTAGTCATTTGATTGAGAGTAGAACACGCAGCCCTAAACTCTGATTTTCTGAACACACAGCCCATTTATTTATGTTTGCACACGGCTCATTCATTTCATTTGCACACGGCTCATTCATTTAATTCTGATACATGGCTCATTCATTTCATTCTGACCCATGGCTTATTCATTTCATTCTGACACATGCATTAATTCTGAATGCAGGTTGGCTCTCGTACTGTACGAGGATACGGCTCTACCGCTGCGAGAGAGTGGTATATCGAGCTCCTGGAGGCTGTTCAGGATCTGGTTGATCTAGTAGGGTTCGGAGCATTCTGCGTGGGATTATCACATTGTCCTGCCAGCAGGACATTGTTAGCTGCTTTGGTGGAGAAATGGTGGGACACCACCAATTCCTTCCACTTTTCCGCCACCGGGGATCTGACCATGACCCCGCTAGACTTCGCCGTACTCACCGGTTTAGACATAGGAGGCTGGCCCATTCCTTATGATGAGGATATGGGCGAGTGGGAGGCCGCTTGGGTGCATCTGTTGGGGGCCCGTCCACCTGTAGACAGAGCTTCTGGGAGAGTCCGGTACACCTGGTTCTCTTCCCGTTTTCGGAGGCCGGAGATGGAGCCCGAGTCTCCTGAGGAGGGTGAGCAGTACGCTCGCGGCTTCCTTATGTTCCTCTTGGGCACCACTCTGTTTGCTGATAGGGGGAACACGATCGGGTTGTATCTCTTGAGCGCCCTGGTGGACTTATCACAGGTCAGTCGGTATGACTGGGGTGGTGCCGGCCTGGCTACCCTCTATTGCTACATGAACGCGGCATCCCGCGAGTAGGGGGATTCACTTGGCGGTTACTAGAGAGCCTGTGAGGTAAGTTCTGTCCTCTTTATTTACATTTCTGCTCCTCATTACTTGTTCATTGCACACACGGCGCACTTTACATTCTGTATTTTGCCCTCAGCACTTTGTATTTACATTTTGCATTGTTTTTCTCAGCTATGGGTCTATGTATATTTTCCGACATTAGCCCTAGAGATGGAGGTGGAAGGGCCTCTCACGACCCCATTTTCATTGGTATTCGAGGGCCAGCACCGACCGAGGCCTCGGGAGACTCTCGTCTACCTGCGACAGTACTTCGACACTGTTCGGACGACGGAGGTATTTCAGAACTCTCAGTTCTTTTCCGTTTTCATCTTTGATTTGCCCTGTATATTCCCGATTTCTGATTGATTTATGCACTGGTTATCCACAGATCACGTGGCAGCCATGGGTGGTCTTTGGCGATAATCTCCGATTCCAATATCCCGGGGGGGCGGGTAACTCCCAGTATAGGTTCCTGCTTGAGGGATCGGTTGGTAGAGCGTGGTTCCTGGGGGAACGCTTTCTACGGCAGGTATAGGGGTACAATTCTCAAGACCCTCCGGCCGCACCTCCAGTCACTATGAGGACTGCCGATAGACTCTCTACCCAGGAGGTCATTAGTGTTATGCAGGGCACCGATGCTTTGCTGCATCTTACTGACGGGGACTACGCCATTTACCGTCATACATACCTGATGCCTCCCTTGACGGGAGTGCGCGCTCTGCCACGGAGGCCTACTGATGTACCATCTTCGAGTTGGGCTCGTGCTACGGATATCCCTTCCTCTAGTAGAGCTGGTACGTCTCGAGGTGGGGGTGGGTCGATTCCTCCGATCCCTCCGACTTTTCATCATCCTGGGTGGCCAGATATGCCTACCGAGTTGACGAGTTGGCGATTTGGGACTCCTTACCTGGTCTCGCTGGAGCCTCCTCTTCCTGACCACAGATATGTCAGAGATCCTGATTCGCCCCCGGTATGTTTTACAGCTTTGATTTATCAGTCAGATACTTGGACATTCATTCTCTCACTGATATTTTTTGCATTTGTATCCGTAGCCTCCAGTTGAGTACGTGGACGAGATGCTTGGATTGCTGGCCACTTTTGAGGGCATCATCCTACGGAGGGAGGCACAAATGGCCATCATGGGCGTGCAGGTACTGTTCATCTTTCCTGCATTTTAGCATATTTCTGATGACATGCTGGTTTTGAACATTTTGCTGTATTGATAGGCTATGTAGAGCACATCTGGCACACACCCCACTCGCATATTGTACTTGCATCTGCTTTTCATATTTGAACTGATGTGTTGAACTCTTCACTTTCAGATGCCTCCTGTACATACACCGCCGCGGGCTGGGCCACCCGGGCCTTCTCAGAGAGGTCGAGGTGCTGGGCCATCTGGGCTCTTTCGAGGAGCTGGGCCATCCAGGCCTTCTCAGGGAGCAGGGCCATCTAGGCTTGTCCGAGGAGCTCGAGGAGCGGGGTCGTCTCGCAGACGTAGGGCACATGTTATAGAGGCAGAGCCTGATGAGGAGGAGGTCGCAGATCGTGAGTCAGAGACATCTGCTGAGGAGGGGGGCTCCGGCCTTGGATCCAGGAGTGGAGGTGAGGCTAAGGGGGATCCTGAGGATGACAGCTCCGACCCGGATGGTGATGATGACGCAGAGGTTGTCCCGCAGAAGAGGATGAGGGGGCCTCCTCATTCCCGCTCCCGAGGATATTGATGTTATTTCCTACTTTATTTTACTTTTTGCTAGTAGTTTGTAGCACTTTGCATATTGTTAGGCAGTTTTATTTTCTGTAAAACTTGTACCTTTACTTTGTTGCAAAACATGATGGAATGAAACAACTTTTGAAAAGGTGTTTGCATTTGAAACTCTTAGCATCGCATCGCATCATTTTGCACGAAAATGGAATTGAATGAGAATGTGCCTTGTGTATTTACCGGGTCAGGTAATGAACCGACGCAACAAATCAAACAACTCGACTCACTAAGAAATAACATAATCGTAGCAAGTTTACAACTCGATAAGCAAAATACAACAATGTTAACGACTCGATAAACAAGACTTAACAAAATTGCGTAAACAAAAAGTAACAACTCAAAACACAAAATGCGACAGCTCGACAAAACTTACAACTCGATAAACAAAGCAACAACTCAATAAGCAAAATACAACAAAGCGTATTTCGGACGGATGATCTGGATGATGGAACGCATCCGAAACTGAGAGAAATGGAGGCCTTCGACATCCCCGATGCACAGAAATGCCTCAAACTTCCTTCCGGAGGGCAAAACAGGACCAATGCATGGCCGGCCACATTTTGCATCTGGGGACTGAAGGGTGGCCTGCCGGCCAGTTTTTGAAACAAAGATGGCCGGCCTGCTAGAATAGGTGGCCAGCCGGCCGCCTTTCCTGCAACTCTCAGAATTCTGACACGTGTCCTCGAATAGTGTTTTTCCCCCCTATAAAGCTCCAACTTTGGAACTCATTCATTTCATCACTGCTTTGCACAAAAATGGAGGCATTTCTTGCAGAAAATCTCACATCTTGGATCTCTTCTTTGGATGGCTCGGAAAAGTTGAACTTCCGGGGTTTTGGCTTGAATGCACTATTCACGCTGGGCCGGACTCCACTGTATCTTCCTTTCCTCCATGCCGCGGTGAGGTTTTGGAACCCAGTGACACACGTCTTCAGCTTCGGAGGGCAAGAGGTATGTCCCACTTTTGAAGATTTTCAAGTTTTGATAGAATCCGAGCGAGGTGAGGAAATCTTGCCCCAACTCAATTTTAGTTATGCCCAAACCTTAGGGCGGATGTGCGGACTCAACGCACATGATGCTCGATCCCTGATTTGTAACGGAATGTTGGATATCCCAAGCCTGATTTACCAGTTCTCCGATGCTGGTGATCGCAGCGACCATCATTGGCAAGGCTTCCGGCGACACGCCCTCTGTTTATGCATGTTATCTCATTTTCTGTTTGCCTTGAGCTTTGGAGGATCCAGCGTCCGTCTGATTGAAGTGGCCCAAGGCTTGAAGGAAGGAAAGAGTTGCATTGCCATGACATTGGCTGAGACACTGATGGGCTTGGATGCTTTCTACTGTCGGGAGACAACTAGATTTGCAGGGAGTCCACTACTGCTGCAGGTAATGTTTCCCACCCGATCTCACATATGTATCTGCTCACATCGCTCGGCCCTCGGGCTCGGTTTTTCTCACAAAACCCTTATCTTACTTTTCTCTCATCGCACATCTCTCTATTCTTTATTCTCTCATTTTTCATCCCTCCCCAGATATGGTTGATGGACAAATTGCAAGTTGCGGACTCTTGTCCTGCTTATTCAGCCCGCGGCTATTTCTTTCGACAACGCCTAGTCGACGCCCTTGATGAGGGATGGTGGTTTGAATGGATGTGCAATTTGTCGGCAGATCGCATTGCGTGGCGCTACCCTTGGCTCAATCTCATGGCAATGAGCTACAGCATGTCCCGGCAGGTCGGGATTCGATTGATCGGCTCGACTCACTGCGTATTCTATTTCCCATTCCATATTCTGCGCCAATTTGGCCATGATCAGACTTGCCCACCAGAGGGGATAGAGTATCCGGCTACATTCCCGGTTCGAGGCGCACAGCTAGCTCGGCAAGCCGCAGCATGGGGAAATAGAGAGCTCCTAGCCCCTGCTCCCACTTTCAGTTGCACTTTATCTGACGAGTGCTGGGATTGGCTTAACGAAGAAGCACGGGTTGGGCCTAGGTTGGCATCAGAGGCTTCGACCAGCTCTGGAAGGGGGCGTAGGAACACCTGACTTGACTATGCCCCAGATTTATTGCTTTATTAGTACTTTCAAGTTTTCATTATGAGTGTAATAAAAAAAGCAACTTCAATTGTATACAAGAGCAAAAGAACTCTGTTTTGAAATCAATGAAATTGAAGGTTGTGGTACTGAAGATTCTCCGCTTTGGTCCAAAAATGGTCTTAGTTGTAAAAAGATTAATTTTGAGCAAAGTCAACTTTTATTAAAACTTTTCAAAACTATTTCCGATATGGATCAGAACTGGACACGCCTGAGATCTGTCACTGAGATGCACAACCCCAGATCCTAGCAACTGGAAAGTTGCCCCTAGTCTAAAAAGTGCCTCGGCAATTCATAGCAACGGAAAGTTGCCCCTAGTCTGGATGGTGCCGCAACACTTCATTGCAACGGAAAGTTGCCCCTAGTCTGAATAGCACTGTACCGGAGATCACGATAAATGCTGATGGGTAGAGATGACTGAGATGATGAAATGGACAAAGTTGATCGGGGAAAAGATTATGGCTGAACTTCAAGATGAAGCTGCCTACGTATCCCAAAAATGGGAATCAAGCCTTACGTAGTTCAGGCTTAGCTTCGCTCGGGTATTTTTACTCTCCTTTTGCGCTCTAACTTTTGCCAAGGCCGCCCTTTGCGGGTTTTCAACCTTGCGAGCTCAGTTTTTATAATTTCAAATTTTCTGTGCTCTGAGTTTTGCCTAGGTCACCCTTTCGGGTTTTCGGCCTAGCGAGCCTCTCGGGGGTAGTATTTCTTCAACTTGTCCATGTTGATCGGTTGCGAAAACTCTAAACCATCTAGATCCATCAGAACCACAGCTCCACCAGACCAGATTGACTTGATAATGTAGGGACCAGTCCAATTGGGTCTGAACTTGCCCATTGGGTCGTGAATGGGGGCTCGGTTGTCTTTGAGTACCAAATCTCCTTCTTTCAAATTCCTGGACTTAACCTTCTTGTTAAAAGCCCGGGCGATTCTGCGTTGATAACTTTGGACGTGGTACAGTGCCTTCAGCCTTCTTTCATCGAAAAGCATGAGTTCCTCAAATCTGCTTTGCTGCCAATCCGCTTCGGCTATCTGGCACTCAGCCAATACTCGTAATGACGGGACCTCAATCTCAATAGGCAGAACGGCCTCCATCCCATAAACCAATGAGTACGGAGTCGCCCCAGTAGAAGTTCTGATTGAAGTCCGGTAGCCCCACAGAGCGAACGGCAGCTTATCTGGCTAGTCCCGGTAGGTTTCCACTATCTTCTGTAGTATGCGCTTGATATTCTTGTTGGCGGCCTCAACTGCTCCATTAGTTTGCGGCCGGTAGGTAGATGACTTATGAAAAGCCACATTGTATTTCTCCAACAAATCAATCACCTCCTTCTTGAAGTAGGAACCATTGTCTGAAATTATTTCATTTGGGATCCCATAGCGACAGATGATGTTGTTTCTGATGAATTTTGCTACATGCGAAGCCTTCAACACCGCGTAAGATTGGGCCTCGACCCACTTTGTGAAATAATCTATCGCTACCAAGATGAACTCATGCCCATTCGACCCCTTTGGCGTGACAGCTCCGATTACATCAATTCCCTAGACAGAAAACAGCCATGGCGAAGTCATGTTGTACAGCTTTGACAGCGAGATGTTCATGCGATTTGCATGAATTTGACATTTGTGGCATCGCCGGACGAAACTAATACAATCCTCCTCCATGGTGGACCAGTAATAACCCTGTCTGAGAATCTTCCGTGCCAACATTACCCCATTCATGTGTGCACCACATTCTCCCCCGTGGATGGCTTCCATCAGACGCTTTGACTCTTCAGCATCAACGCACAGTTTATGCATTCCCAGATGACCCCGTTTATACAGTTTATCCCCGCAGATGATGAACTGAACTGCCATTCTCCTGATTGCCCTTTTATCTTTGGCATTTACCCCTGGCGGGTATGTTTCTTTCTCCAAGAAGTTCCAGATGTCGTAATACCAGGGGTGTTCGCCCTGAACTTCATCTATGGCTGCAATCGACTCATAGGTAGGTGCAAATTTCTGGTCAATAATGACTGGACGCATTCGGACTCCACACGGGATGTCTATCATAGATGATAGAGTTGCTTACGAATCTGCGAACCTGTTGTTCTCTCTTAGTAGATGAGTAAAACTTAGCTTCTCAAACCGAGGAATCAGCAAATCCAAGGTTTGGTGATACATCATCATCTTTTCCTTCTTCACTTTCCAGTCTCCTTTAGCTTGAGACACAACAAGGTTCGAATCCCCAATGACGTCCAACCGTCTTGCCCCTAGTTCCAGGGCTACTTCTAAACCAGCAATGCACGCCTCGTATTCTGCTTCATTGTTCAAGACTTTGAATCGGAGTTTGAAGGCTAGAGGGATACGGGAATCATCGGGTGCTATCAGCAATACTCCTATCCCGTACCCATGTTGATTTGACGCTCCGTCAAAGTACATCGTCCAAGTTTCATCGTCGATATGCAGAATTGATTCATCCGGGAACAGGTACTCAACTGCTTCATCCCCCTCAACCGGGTGGTCGGCAAGGAACTCTGCCACTGCTCTTCCTTTCACTGACTTGCGTGTCACGTACGTGAGATCAAATTCGGAGAGCAACAGCAACCAACGAGCTAGCCTACCCGTAAGCACTGGTTTCTCGAAGAGATATTTGATGGGATCAAGTCGTGAAACCAACATTACAGAGTGAGCTAACAGGTAGTGTCACAGCTTCCTGGTAGCCCATACCAGAGCTAAGCAAGCCTTTTCCAGCGGTGTATATCAGGTCTCATACTCCAGCATCTTTTTGCTCAAATAGTAGATGGCTTTCTCCACCTTATCTTCTGATTCTTGTGCAAGCATGCAGCCCATTGTAGTTTCAGTCACTGACAAATACAAAATCAACGGTTTTCCCGGTTCTGGTGGCGATAAAACGGGTGGGTTCTGTAGATATTCTTTGATTTGTTCAAATGCAACTTGACATCGACCGTCCCATTGGAACTTCTTTCCTTTCTTGAGGAGGCCAAAAAGTGGTTCACAAGTCAAGGTTAATTTTGAAATAAACCGTCTTATGAATTGCACTTTACCCAGAAAGCCTCGCACCTCCTTTTCAGTCCTTGGTGGTGGCATTTCTAAGATGGCCTTCATTTTGGAAGGATCGATCTCGATGCCTCTTTGGGTAATCAGAAACCCTAGCATTTTTCCCGCTGTAACACCAAATGTACATTTTTGAGGGTTTAACCGCAACCGGAATTCCCTAATCCTTTGGAAAAACTTGTGCAAGGCGGTGTAGTGGCCCTCTCTTTCCTTGGACTTGACAATCATGTCGTCCACATACACCTCAACCTCTTTGTGGATCATATCATGTAGTATTGTGGTCGCGGCCCGTTGATAAGTAGCTCCAGCATTCTTTAACCCAAATGGCATTACCCGGTAGCAATATGTCCCCCACGGGGTGGTGAATGCAGTCTTTTCCCTATCTTCTGGTGCCATCACTATCTGGTTGTATCCAGAGAAGCCATCCATGAATGAGAGCAATGCATGCCCTGCTATGAAGTCTACCAACTCATCGATGTGCGGTAAGGGAAAGTCATCCTTCGGACTAGCTCTGTTCAAATCCCTGAAGTCTACACACACCCGGATCCTGCCATCTTTCTTCGGCACCGGAACAATGTTGGCCAACCAAGTTGGATATTCAGATACCAGCAGGAAGCCTGCGTCGATTTGCTTGGTGACCTCTTCCTTAATCTTAAGAGCCCAATCCGGGCGGATCCTTCTGAGTTTCTGCTTGACAGGTCAGGCCTCGGGGTCAAGGGGGATCCGATGCTGTACAATCTCAGGATCGATTCCAGGCATGTCTTCGTAGGACCACGCGAAAACATCTTTGAAATCTTTTAATAAAGCGACTAAGCGCTCGCGTTCCTCCGAAGACAACGTGGACCCGATCTGGACCAGCCGCGGGTCCTCCTCAGTACCAATGTTCATGGTAATAATTTCATCCATTAATGGTTTAACAAATCTCTCTTGCTCTTGTTCAATTAAACGTTGTAAAATCGGAGGAACTTCATCCTCGTCGTTTTCATCAAAGTTTTGAAAGTCTGAATTAATGCAATAAATCAAGGGCACAGAAAAATACTCAGAAACCACAGATAGTTCATTCTCATTAGGCACATCCAAATCGTCCGATTCATTGGTTACAACAGACTCAAATGAAAAGGAAAAAGACGACCTAGACAGGACTGTGGCATCCGGGTTAGCTTCCCCAAGAGTACCAGACTCAGACTCAGTCGAGCTGGAACCTGATTCCGACTCACAAGACTCGGTGGAATCAGATTCCGGCTCACTACCTGACCCGGTGCTGCTGGACAAAAATCCCTCATCGTACTGCCAAGTGAGAGAGGGTGCGATTGATGCATCCAAGATAGCTGCTGGTAGGCCCACAGCCGTTCCATCCCCAATCATAGAAACCACGAAGTTATCCCCCAAGCACTCTTGGTCGATCGGAGGATCAGAGAGGAGACATGCCAGTGCTACCCCCATTTCCAATTCTGTGCCCTCAGGATCCACTGCTTTATTCTGCTCAACCTCAGCTGTTGGGTCTGTCTGCTCTGTAGCAACATCATCCCCGGGTAGTTGCAAGTCGAAGAAGATCTCGAAACCTGGTACGCGCTTCCTCTCCGCGTTTAACCATGGCTCTGGGAAGCCGCAAAATGGAAAATCCTCCCCCTCCCGGACAAAGCGTCCGTTCAGGGTACCCTGAATGGGCCTGTGCATTAATTCAAAAGGCTTCCCAGCCTGCTTCGCTCTGGCTCTACCGGCCATTTCTTTTTCTTTCCTCACCCAGTCCTCTTTGGTGGGCAGATAACCCAGTCCAAAGGTATGCGGGTTGTGCGGCACTTCGGCCAACGCAGCGACTCTGTTCCTGCCGCTTCTTCCTAATCCCATCCCGGGAATATGTTGTAGCTTGTTCATGAGGTAGACGGATTGAGCACTGACGTACACACCTTCATTCACAGCCATAATATTCTGCACTACCCGAGCTTCTGCCAAAGTGAACCCCGACAAGAATACATCCTTCGTGCCGTGCTCGATCTCCAAAACTGGTGTAGACACTTCCGGCGGCGGATGGATAGATGAGTTTCCGAAAACAATAGCTACCCCTTTCCCGTGAGGGTATTTCAACATTTGGTGTAGAGTGGAAGAGACTGCCTTTACTTGATGCAACCACGGCCGCCCCAAGAGTAAGTTGAAGGTTGCGGGAAGGTCCAAGACATGAAATTCAATGTTGTGTTGTCCTGGACCAACCTGGGTCTGAATCTTGACAGTCCCCATCACTTCCCTGCTGGTATTATCGTAAGCTTTGATCACCTGAGTGGTTGGTATAAAGTCCGCGGGTTTCAACCCGATTGCATATGTTGTTCTGGCTGGGCAGACATTGATAGCAGACCCGGTATCAACTAGTACCACCGGTATCCACTTATCTCTACATTCCAGGGAGATGTAGAGGGGTTTGTTATGATTCACGCCCTCAGGCGGCAGTTCTTTATCTGAGAAGGTTAATGCCGGGGAACCTCCTCCCGGAAAAACCAGCCCAACCAGCTGCTCCGGTGTAGTATCGATGGAGAGTTTGGCCTTGTCCATAGCAGATAGGACGGCCTGTCTATGTACCCTTGACGCCATAAGCAGTCCCCAGATGGAGATGTCTGCTTGTATCTTCTTTAACTGTCTCAGTACAGCTTCTTCTTCAATTTGCTTCTCTCTCTGTTTCTCAGCCTCAAAATCTTTTTCAGATGTTTCGGGTTGGTCTAGGTGTGGGGGCTTAAAGTACCGCCCGCTCCTGGCCATGTGGTCCACCTCATCGAGGTACCAAGTGTCATCTGGTTGAGCACCTATCCAATCTTCTTCCGTGTGGGCAAGACATAAGTCATCATCTTCCCACCACATCCCGCTAGCGTTCAACAGACACCTATCTGGTTCTGGCAAATTTGTACTCTCGGTACTTTCATCCCATATGTTCACGGCATATCCTACTCTCGTGCCCGCAGCACTTTCAATTTCTTCATGATTCTTGGCTTTCCGGATTCTCTCAGAATCCCACTTCTTCTCTTGCTCCTCTTGCGTTAGTACGGTTTGTTGCTCAGTTTTCACAATATCTTGGTCCCGAGCGAAATTCTTTGTACCGGCGCTCTCCGGCAATCCATTCTGACTCTCGGCCCTTCCGGCCATCATTGATACCCCTGCCCCTGCCGGGCCTTGCTCTGGCTAAATTTCCACAACATCTGGCTGATCATCTAACCATCCGATAACCTCTGCCGACTCCCCATATTCAAACCAGTTGATTGTTGCATCCCCTGCTTCTTGGTCGTTGAAGAACTGGAAGTTAGCAAAGTCCTCTTCCACTATTGCCAGATCATCTGCCCCTCGTTCAAGTCTGTCCCCGTGAATCATGCACAGTTCAGCTTTTTCTGGCAGCCCCACACTCAGCTCAGACCGGCCCACTGGTAGGATGTATCCGCTTGGATCATAGGCTCTTCCAGCCAGATTCCCAGACTGTTCCATCCCAGACTTAATAATCCTTCCTTCCTCTGAAACCTGCCCCATTCCATCTTCGATGGTCACCACATTTGGCTCAGATTGGGTTGTGAAGGTGTCCAACATGCACAAGTCAGTGCAGTCAGGAAGGATCACCTCCGGCTTGGGTAGGTGAGAGGGAGTAATATAGATACTAGGATCGTATGACACGACCCCAGTTTGGATGAAATTGACTCTTTTGGGTGGTGGGTCTTGGTTATGTGCGGGGAGTGGGTTGGTTGTGACGTTGGGTCTTTCGGGAGGTAGAATAATATTTTTGTCAACGAGGTCCTGAATCTCGTGACGCAGCCGGAAACATTGGTCTGTATCATGGCCATGCTGCTGGTGGTACGCACAGTACTTGGCCGGGTTATGGGAAGGGGGGAGTGGATTTGGTAATGGCCTCGGCTCTAGGGGTTTCAGATGCCCCTTTTTTATTAGAACCCCAAGAGCCTTGGACAAAGGCATGTATAGTGGAGTGAAGGTTCTTTGGCCTCTGGACTGATATCTCGGGGCTTGGGTACTGCTCCCGGATGTATTGGAAAAGGGTGCGGCCGCTGTGGGCCTTGGATGGGGAGGGGGAGTGGTGGTGACCATACCGACCTCCGAAGTCCTTGTGTTTGCAGCGCCACTCGGGCCTGCGTTGTTATTGCGGTTGAATGTCCATCGGGGCTGCTCCCGGTCCTGGTCGATCAAACCTTGCTTCATTGCATCCTCGATCTGTACCCCCATCTCGTGTAAATCTGAGAAGGTGGGAAAGGGGAGTACGATCATCTTTTGCATGAGTTTCAGTTGGAGATTGTGCACAATCATCCGGATTTGATCTTTGTCTGTAGGCCTCAAGGTCATCATCGACGCCTTCGCCCTCCATCTAGTCACAAAATCGGAGAAAGTCTCCTTTTGTTCCTGCCTCGTTGTTTCGAGATCACGTGTTGTAATCTCGATCTGCGTATTGTACGAGTACTGTGCAACGAAGGCCTCAGCCATCTCATCCCAGCTTCTTTTCACGTCATCTTCTAACTTCGCGTACCAAATAGCTGCCACACCCGACAAGGTTCGGCCAAACAAGGAAAGCTTTTGTGGTCGGGTTAGACCCATTGGCCTCAGAATGTTTGAAAATAGCCGGAGATGGACCATAGGATCCCCGGACCCATCAAAACGGTCAATCTGTGGCATCTTGAATCTGTCTGGCAGTGTTACGGCTACATCGGTATACCCATCCTCGATGTCTGGGATGGCCTTCACCCCCTGCGATTTCTTGAAAAGTTTCTCCAACTTACTCCGTTTTAGAGCTGTCTGATCTACCTCAAACTCGAATGGAGAGTCCGGGTGGTTGGGTGTAAGATTCTTGGACAGTTGCGGCAGAAGCGGGGGCGGAGCCAGCCCCGTTGGAAGGTTCGTGTCCTCTTGAGTATTCTGGATGTTGGGTAGGATGTTCTGGGTGTTTGGGGGGTATTCTGGGGATTCGGCAGGGTATTCTGACCAGTAGGTGCCTGCTCGGGTAGTGGAGCCGCTGGCGGAGGAGGAGCCTGATGTGAAGCAGACGCTGCATTCTGCTATTGCAGCCTAGTAATCAGCTCGGCCTGCTGGGCCATGACTGCGGCTTGTTGTTTAGAAAATTCCGCTTAGCGGATGGCATCCTCTTGCATCTGTTTCATGCTCTCGTGCATTTGGCGCATCATCGCCTCCATCCCTGATGTATTCTGCTGTTCCATCTGAATGGCCGGTAAATGTATCTCTATGGCAGACACAGAAATCTCAACCTGACTGTTTACTGTCAAAGCAGCCCTCTGTCCCGGTAAACCCTGTTCTGACACACTGCGCCTCCTCGGCCTTCTTCTGATAACTGGGGGTAGAGAGTGGAACACTGGATGTCCGTCAACCAGATCCTCGGATCGATTGAGTCGGCGACCTCGTGTCCAAAGTGCATGGGGAGTATCTACTGGTTCGGAAGCAATCGTGCTAAAAACTATCCTAGCAAAAAGATAATAAAGCGAAAAGGAAATAAATAACCAGATAAACGGGCAGCATAACAGCTTAAATTAAATACACACAACACACAGTCGGGCGTACAACACACAGTTGATAAGCTGAAAATACACTGTCCTCAATCACTGATCATTGTTCCTGTATCACTGTTCCTCAAAACTGAATCCGATATCCGCAGACAACTGATTCCCAGATACTGACTGATGCCCGCAGGCCTGATGCCCAATCCGCAGACAACTGATTCTCAGATACTGACTGATGCCCAAACCATGGAGTACATCCCTTATCTCCTCCCAAACAATATGCATATACAATGTATTAAACACTTGTCATACACAATATTCAATCAATACATGTATTTGCTGTATTAATTCAATGTGATTAGTTTCAGTTTTTCCTAATCAACATGCAATGTCTACAACAATCACGATTATCCTCCACCGATAGCCCAAAACAGTTATTTCTAAACAGGAAATAAATGTATCAACAAATACAAACTCAACATTTTCATAGGTGAGTGATTAAATTATCCAACTACACCATTTAATCTCATAATTCCCCAATTTCATGAATTAAACCAAATTCCCCATTTTCCCAAAATTAATTATACGAGTTAATTTATTACAGCAATTAGGGCTCTATAAATTATAAATCAAACCCTAGCTTTTCCCAAAATTACCAGACAACACCAACATATCAAAATGACCAAAACTTAGGACAAAACCTATAGTATGGAGTAGGGTATCCTTACCTCGAAGTGAAGAACTCGAATGGAGAAGATGACCCGAAATCCAAAGTGCTTTGAATCCACAAATGTCCAGATTAAAACAAAGCCCTCAACCCACTCTATCTTTTTAATAAAGAACCTAGGGTAGAAACACCCTAAAAATAGATGAAACCTAAGAGAGAAGGTGAGTGGAGGGAGAGAGAACACGGACCTAGGGTTTTTAAAACAAAAGAGGATGAAAAAAAAATGTTTAAAACCGCTGCTGCGTATTTAAATAAAACATGCTCGCTCGAGCGAAGGATTGGTCGCTTGAGCGACCAGACACAAGAAAGCCTCGCTCGAGCGAAGAAAGTTTCGCTCGAGCCAAAAACTCAAAGCTTCAGGTCTGCAACCCAGAAGCACGCTCGAGCGACAGAATGTTCGCTCGAGCGAATAACTCGAAAACATACACCTCGCTCCCTCGAGCGAAGGAAAGCTCGCTCGAGCCAAGAAACACAACTCTCAGGTTCTATACCCAGACGCAGTCGCTCGCTCGAGCGAATAAACCATGGCTCGAGCGAAGGCCCAAAAACAAGAGCTCGCTCGAGCGACAAACTTCTCGCTCGAGGGAAGGACCAAAATTCTGGGCAGCAACCCTTTGCTCCCAAACACTCCCAAATTGTAATAAACCTGCCCAAGACAACCCATAGCTCAAATGACAAGGAAATAAAGGACGACAACAACATATATATAACCACAAGATCCATGGAACCTAAGTCCGGATACAGCAACCAAATGGGGAAAGACCGCGGTCGCTATAGGCTGGGTTAGGTTAAAAGTATAAATTCTAAGATGAACCCATTAATATATCGGGCTAAAAATGTTGGCATAGTCCGGTCCTATGGGTTAAAACAATGTTCTCAAAGCCTTAAAAAATAGGATTGGTCTAGGCGAGCTAGGCAGACCAACAGACCGATATCCACCCCTAAGCTTGGGGATGTTATTTTGGCAAAATGAAAAGTTTGTTTCATGCTTGGAAATTATAATTTTCTAATTTTTGTTGATTTTATTTTTATTTTTATCTCAGAACAGATTTTAATTTTTCATGTCTACTTCATATTCATATTAAATGAATATTTTGTAAAAACCAAAATAAATATTAAGTTTGTTGATTTTTTTTAGCATGTTGGTGTCCCCCCCCCCCCCCCCCCTCGGCCCGGGCCCCGCAAACCAACCTTTTTGTCTAATTTTTATCTCTTAAATTGTAAGATTTTGATAATAAAATTCAGAGCATTTTGACCATAATATGACGGGTTCTTCTAAAAAAATTAATAATTTTTTTTGTAATTATGAAGTTTTTTTATTTTTATTATTTTTTTTGGGGGGGGGGGAGAGATCAAAGTAATCATGAAGTTGTTAGATTTCTAAATTTTGGTTGAAATTTTTATGCAAACACTGAAATCTTCAATAAATTTCACCGCCTTCACTAAGAAATTTTGCCAATTTCTTAAACAAAATTTTATATTGATCACATGTCTTGTTTGATCACTTAGAACAAAAATTATTTTAAAATATCAATTTTATAAAACAAATTTATGGTCCAATTGCGTATGTGTATGTGGTTGTCTATTCTCACAAATTTTGTGAAATGTTTAACCAAATATATATATATTATATGAAAGAACAATTTTTTATTTAATAATATGTGAGGTAGACAAGTTACTAAGTTTTTTTTTTTTTTTTTTTGATTAGTAAAAAATAAACCTTTATTGATGAAAAACCATACATCAAATGAAATTACATCAAATGAAGGGGTGGACGAGCAAAAAGTATCATAGCAAACTAACCCGATCCCAACTAGGTTGGCACCGAGAAGAGAGCCGAATCATCTACTAGCTCGACCACAAAGGGTTGGAGAGGGATCAAACCCCACAGGAGAAAAAACCAACAATTAACACTAAATCCTAGAAGCACTAACAAACATATCTCAGCATTACACAATCAAAACACCCAGTAGGGCACAACATATCACACACCAGCATAGACCACAACAGAGCATTCCAGCAGGCAGACCACAACAGAGCACTGTAACAGATCACAACCCAGGAAACCATAGTAGCTTCTAAATCAGTTCATAATGTAGACTTTGACAGCAACATACAACTGCATACACATATCGATTTGAGAACAGCAACCATTATCAGCATACAGCAGGCCCAACAGATGCCACTTATAGACCAGATTCCAACTTTATTCCAGATTCCAACTTCAGAATTACCATAAAGCAACCATCCACTTCAAGCCCAGATTCTGACTCCATCAAGCATTTGAAGATCACAATGCTTGACCCCTAATCAGCTACATATTATGAACCAGATCATGCACTAAAAAAGCAAGGCTTGTGTTATGATACTTAACCCACAGAGCTATCCTAATTTTTACCTTCTCACAAAGATCCATCACATGTAGCTGAACTCCTCTAAATACACAGTCATTCTTGCACTTCCAAATGGACCACGGCAAAGCCATAGGAATTGTTTTCCAAATCAACCACTCAAGCTTTTTAAATTTAAACCCAGCCCACCAATCAAGAAGTCTGACAATTGAACCTGGAACAACCCACCTAGACCCCACCAATCCACCATATTCGACCACACCTTCCAAATTACAGGACATAGCAAAAGAACATGATTGACATCTTCAATATCATTATTGCTGAAAAATCTAGAAACCCTAGATGTTGATTTGTGATTATGTACCAATTTTAAGCAGAATATAACAATCCCAATCAAACAATCAAAGACAAATCGACACAACGATTTTACGTGAAAAAACCACAATTGGACACCTCCAACTGTGATTAAAAAACCACGGGCAACAGCCACAAAACAATTCATTAAGAAGATTTAAAGGAATTACACAGGTATGCTTTCAATTACCTAGCGAATCCACGCTGTAGACGTCCCCGAACGCATCCCGGAAGGAAAGGGAGTGCGAGTCCCCTCCCCCCCGGTTCTGGTTCGATATTGGGTCACTACAGTTCGAAGGACTCAAATGTCACGGTTCCTAATCTTGAACCAAAGAGTCCAAATCCGGCAAATCGTTTTTGAGAAAAACAGATTTTTGAAAAGAAGTGCCAAACATGGGCTGCTTCACCAGATACAGAGTCGCCACCTAAATATTTTTTAATGGGAAATTTTGGAAACCCTGACTCGGTGCCAAAGGCCACGTGTCCGTCATCACCAAAGTTGCCTCGGCTCAGGAACTTGGGTACGATTGGGGAAGGTCACTTCGTGAGCACCCCCAATCGCCCGGTCAAAGACCGGCCTCTACTAACCATGATATCTGTTTTTGAAAACATTGTGAGTTCTTATTCCAGTTATTAGCCTAGGTTACTATGTGATGCTCGCAGCATACAAGTATAGACTGGGTCGCCTGAATTGGAACAAAACATTTCATGTTTGTTTGTTTGAAAATGGTTTGATGGTGCTACCCACAGGTAGGCTAAGACGTGGATTTGCCACCCTCGGGTGGGCTTAGAAAACATGATTTTGCCACTATCTAGTGGGCTTAAAACAAACATTTGATGAATTGTCCCAATCTAAGTAACTCAACCTCCACTCACAGGCATTCAAGGCAGTTATATCACATAAGCATTTAGCCTCATGGTAAGCATGCTATTCATGGCAACACTCACACGCATGCAAGGATGCTAAAGCATAAAACTCACCGAGTACTCCAAGCCAAAATAGAAGCTCGTTAGAAATCCATGCATGATCCTAGATACACAGAATTGCCTAATGCAACACATGCAAAGATGCAAATTATAGCAGACTCGGCTGTCCTAAACATGGCATATGGAATGCTACAACTAACACGTATTCAATTTGGAATTGAAATACAAATGCAGTTTGTATGATGCGCTGAGCCCGGTGCGTGCAAAACAGATGAATGATGCAAACATGCTGTCATACTGTATGCTAATGGAAATATGCCCTATATCTAACCATCATAAGCGGGTAAATAAAAGGGAAGAAAGACGTTGGGTTGGAAGACATACATCACACTCACGCACACTTATTACAATTTTGCCCTCGCACAGAGGGTCCGAATAAATAATAATACAGTCCGAATAAAAGAATATTACAGTCCAAAATATACAGTCCGAATAATATACAAATTCCTAATTAATTAACAAATTAACTAAGAAAAACTGTAAACTGGCATGCAAGCCAGGGACTGCCTTGACTCCGCTCCGGATAATGAAATGATGCATGTTGGGCTACCTTGCGTGGGAATCCACTGGGATGCCCCAATTAGCCTCTGTTTGCAATGTTTCTCGAAATGCGTGCCAGACTCCGAAAAGTTGCTGATTCTCTATTTTTCTGCAACAGAGAGTAGGAAAGGGGCATAGCAATGTATTTCACAAATATATGCATGCCTCGATCCTCGTGCCACCAATCACGCATATTGATGCACGATGGCCGAGGAGCCGAATTGCATAACTCAATATAGGATGAATGCATATGAATGCTACAACAAATCCTAACTCCATCATGGATAATCCGGAGTGTCGGTGACTTGGGAATTGAGACACATTCCGTTACTCGAAGTACGAAACGTGCCTCGTTTCCCGTGCCCGGGCTAACTCTTATCCCGAACACAATGCAATATGCATGATATGTATGAAACGCAACTAAGATACAATCCTAACATACACAATGCTATGAAAATGAGATGTCTCAGAATGCGTGCACACGGGCACGCAAACCGAGAAAATGATCCTAAGGCATAAAACGGCATACGCAATGCAATTAGACTTACACTAACGTGAGTGGACCTCAGCCACACTCACATAAGAGGCCGTCGGATAAACGTGAAGTGTCTCGAAATGCATGCACGCGGGCACACAAACCGAGGCAATGGCATACGGAATGCAATGATGCTAAAATGACATAAACAATACAATATGGGCTTACACTAACATGAGAGAGCCTCAGCCACACTCACATAAGAGGCTGAGAGATGAAAAATGAGATGCCTCAAAATGCGTGCACACGGACACGCAAACCGAGGCAATGGCATACACGATGCAATGAGACTAAAATGGCATACAGAATGCAAAATGGACTTACACTGACATGAGTGAGCCTCAGCCACACTCACATAAGAGGCCGAGAGATGAAAAATGAGATGCCTCGAAATGCGTGCACACGGGCACGCAAACCGAGGCAATGGCATACACAATGCAATGAGACTAAAATGGCATACAGAATGCAAAATGGACTTACACTGACATGAGTGAGCCTCAACCACACTCACATAAGAGGCCGTCGGATAAAAGTGAAGTGCCTCGAAATGCGTGCAAAAGGGCACGCAAACCGAGGCAATGGCATACGCAATGTAATGGCATGGAAATATGATATGGGCTTTCACTAACATGAGAGAGCCTCATCCACACTCACATAAGAGGCCGAGAGATGAAAAAAAGAGATGCCTCAAAATGCGTGTACACGGGCACGCAAACCGAGGTAATGGCATACACGATGCAATGAGACTAAAATGGCATACAGAATGCAAAATGGACTTACACTAACATGAGTGAGCCCAACCACACTCACATAAGAGGCCGAGAGATGAAAAAAGAGATGCCTCGAAATGCGTGTACACGGGCACGCAAACCGATGCAATGGCATTAAGGCATGAAATGACATAGAAAATGATATGCAAACATGCCAATGGAATTTCAGCACTGAAATATGGGGGAAAACAGTCCCGAAAGATGACGAAATGACGTCAAATGCAAGGAATGGCCTCGAAATGCGAATTTAGGCACCCGAAATGGCCTATAGCTATGCAATGCATGCACAATATGGACATGGAATGAAAATACAGTAGCAAGGAAGCCCCAAAACAAGCATTTTCCAGTCTAAAACATGGCCAAATAGCAAGCATAGATAGGGCAACAATGGCATGCAAAAATAGGGGCCAAGAGAGGGGTATTGAAGCAGATGGTAAATGAAAAACCCAAACAACAAAATACCCTTCTACAACACTGAAGAGGGACCAAAAATATGAACATTTACAGTTTATGACAGCCCCAAAATCAGTATACAAATGTGCTCAAAATGTCATGCAAGATGAGGCTCAAAAGAGGCTATAACATGAGGTATACAAAATAAACACCAAAAAGCCAAAGACCCTTAATAAATCATGTAAATAAGGTCAAAAAATGACCACTTTCAGTTCTGATCATGGTCCAAAAACAGAAGCAAAATGGGCTAGCAAAGCATGCCAAAACAAGGGTAAAACATGGATTCAAAGCAAGTGGCATATGGAGCATGAAAACAAGGTTGAGCCCTTATTCAACGTTGAAGAGGGGCTAAAAATAAGCACAATATCAGTTCATGAGATGCTCCAAAACAGATCACACATAGGCTAGATAAAGCATGCAAAATATTGACATACAAAGAGATATTGAAACAAGTGTGAGATGGGGCCTTCAAAGAGGGTTGAGCCCTTCAACAAACATGTAGAATAGCTCAAAATAGACCTAGTTTCAGTTAAGGTCAGAGCTCAAAACAACAAGCAAATAGGCTAAGAAATTGGTGCAAAAATGGGCTACAAAAGGGGGAAAGTCTACTTACCCTTGAAGACCAATACTTTGACTACTTCTTGGACCAAATTTGATGACTCTAAGCTGCTGGAATTCCTCCCTTTGCTGCTGGAATGGAGTGGTGATGGTAGAGCTTGAAGATGATGAAGAAATGGAGCCTAAACTTGAAGGAAATGGAATGATATGTATGTATATGCTCAAACCAATTCTTGTAACCCTTTCTCTAGAGTTGGGAGGCCCTCTATATAGACAAGAGAGGGAGAGGACAATCAAGCCAAAAGGGTCCCCCGGATAGAGATATTTTTGGGAGAAAAAGTTACACAGCTGTAGGGCACACATCCCAAGGAGCATGGCCGGCCTACTACCTTTCTTGCAGGCGGCCGGCCGGCTACTCCCTATGGCCGGCCGGCCAAGGGGTAAAATGGTCATGTTGAATTAATGGCCGGCCACCAGATATTGGTGTCCTCCCATGTCTCCTCATCACAACCCTGTGGTTCAAATTTGGCAACTCTAAAACAGGAGAGACAACAAGCCACTTTTTGGAGGGGTTCAAAAGGGTCAATTTGAGTTACTGGCCGGCCATGTAATATTAGGGTCCTCCCATGTGTGTACAACACAAATATGTGGTTTTGGCTTGAAGAAAATGCTCCTAGGGTGGTCAACATTGGCTCGGAAGTGAGAAAAACGGGCGTCGGAGGGCGCCGGAAGAGCATAACTGGTTGCTGAGACAATTGCTGGCCTCCCACCCTCCAGTGACCTTCCTTATGATAAAACAGAGGTACCTGCCAAAAATGAACAAAAACCAATACAAAACGAATGCTCGGGGGCCAAAACACGCAGTTCGAGGTCCCGAAAATAGGCTGTTAAGCACCGAAAGTGACATTCGGCCACGAAGTGGGTCTCTCAGACCCCAGTGTCCCTCGAAAGGGAGTAAATAAGATGTATGCCAAAAACCGGAGGAATCGGAGATGGTCAGAAGGTCCCGAACCGGAGCACACGGCCTGACGGCTCTGAAAACCGGGAACTGGGCTCCGAAATGGGCAAAATGGCCTACGGCCACGAAATGTAGCCCACGGCCACTGAGAGATGATCTGCTAGACCTCTCCCTCCCTTCAGGAAAAGAAACAGAGAAAACCGAGTCTGGTTCGCAAACCGAAGCGAGGTATAGAAGAGGGTTCGGAAGTCCGGAGGCAGGGCTCGCAGCCGCGACTCTGAGACTTCTGAACGAGCACAATATGCAACATCACCGAGCGCTCAACCGGTGACGTCTGAGTCTTGAGGTCGGTCAAAAATGGGGTGTCTACACACGCCTAATTGAACCAACCTCTATGTGCCTCTTCCAACCCCGTCTTCACCTCGGAATTGTCTTTACGATGAGCCACTCTAGAATTCACCAAAGTTTCAGGCTCGAATTCTTCAAAATCCACTGAAGAACAACTCTCTCTCTCTCTCTCTCTCTCTCTCTCTCTCTCTCTCTCTTATGTATAATAAACAAAACCTTTGATGTACTCTCTTTCAACCATGAGTTGAATACTCAATAAAACATCAAAGAAAACTAACAAAATATCTCCAGATATAAACCTTAAGAACCAAAAAGAAGATCTGGAGGAATTAAATAGTTTTGGGAGAAAACCAACTATTTATAGAAAATCCAAAAGTAATCCTAGTTTTGGAAGAAATCCAAAAGTAATCCTAGTTTTGGAAGAAAATCAACTTCTTAAAGAAATCCTTGTCAAACGGGATTGCTAATAATAAAACCTAACAATTGCAAAACACACAGGTATTCCGAGTCACACCAAAAAGACACCAATAAGCTGCAGATAAGCCACTGTTTTGACCCTCCCCTTCCAAGCCAACCACCCAAAGAATTGTGTTTTAGGAGCAGAGAAATTATTCTAGATGTGGAAGGGAATAACAGAATTGACCTGAAGAGGAAGCTAACCATCTTAAACAATCATCACAATCCACTAGTGTCGGCAAAGAACCATTAATGATATAGATAAGCCTTCCTTCCTCAGCCGCCTCCCATGCTCTAAGCGGCCTTCTAAACTCCAATGCCCAACTTCCAGAATCACCTATGTTTTCTAACATCATCCCAAAAGTGGTATCGTTCTCTATTGATAACAAAAACAATTTTAGAAACAGCTCTTTAAAACTTTGTTCACCAGCCCAATTGTCTTTCCAGAAACTAATTCTGTACCCATTACCAACAACAATTCTAATTTGTGACAAGTAAAACCTTTCCAATTGAACGTTACCAGCAGCAACTAAAAGGATATCACCCCAAACTCTTGAGACTCTACTAATATCATCTAAAAATGGCATCCACCCCCCCACCCGAAGAACCATACCTCGAACAAATTACTTTTTTCCACAAGGCGTTATCTTCATCGCCAAATCTCCACCACCACTTAGCAAGTAAGCAGTCATTAAACTCCATAATTCTCTTGTCTGCCAACCCTTCTTGAGACTTACTTTTGGTGATCTCTGCCCACCTAATCTTATGAATTTTCTTCTTAATATCTGCACCACCCCACAAGAATGTAGCTTGCAGTTTATTAATAATTTTTGCCACACTCTCTGGCATTTTAAATAACGAAATATAATACACAGGCAAGCTTGAGAGTACTGACTTAATCAAAGTAAGTCTTCCCCCAAATGACAAAAACTTCCTTTTCTAAGAGGCTAACTTGCGCTTAAACCTCTCAATTACCAGCTTCCATGTGGCTACTTTTCAGGGACTTGCACCCAATGGCAACCCAAGATAAGTAAAAGGAAGAAGATCTACAAATTTAGATACCTCCGCATCAGTCACTCCTACACCACACACACTACTCTTATGAAAATTAATGTTAAGCCCAGACATAATCTCGAAACATCAGAGAATTCTTTTGACGGTTAGCAGTTCCCCCCTTTCAGTTTCACAAAAAATAATAGTGTCTTCCACAAACTGTAGGTGGGTGATAGCTTCATCACCATCTATAAGTGTTATTCCTTTGACCAAACCCAAAGACGGTGCTCTTTCCAACAACAAATTTAGTGCTTCAGCAACTAAATTAAACAAGAATAGGGGCAGAGAATCACCTTGCCTGAGCCCTTTTTCAAGGCAAAACTCCTGAGTAGGGGATTCATTAACTAGAACTGAGATCCTTGCTGAGGGCACGCACTCCTTGATCCAGCTGACATATCTATCCCCAAAACCAAAGCCCCTCATCATATGCAACAAAAAACCCCAATTTACTGAATCATAATCAATTTTTAGTATCACCCTCTTCTTATGCTTCTTTTTCCATCAATCCACAACTTCATTAGCAATCAAAACTCCATCTAGAATATTTTTTCCGTTTAGAAATGCAAATTGTACATTGCTAACCACCTTTGGAATAACTTTCTTCACTCTATTTGCTAGCACCTTAGATAGTACTTTGTACAAAGAACCAATCAAGCTAATAGGGCGATAATCTACTAAGGACTCGGGACAGTCCTTCTTAGGAATTAAAGTAATGAAGAAATTAATAATACCTTTTGTTGACTTCCCATGCATGTAGAACTCCTTGAAAAATTACAGAATATTTGGTTTAAACACATTCCAACATTTTTGAAAACATGACAAGTTGAACCCATCAGGGACTGGGGCCTTATTGCCATCACACCCCCTTATTGCATCCCATATTTCATTGTCTGAAAACTTAGATTCAAGTTCGGCCACTGTAGCTACAGCCCCAATGGACTTAAAGGGCCCATCCAATGTAGGCCTAACCTTTCAATCATCTGTGAACAATGTTTTGAAAAACCTATGTACCTCCCTTCTGATACTTGCTAGCTCATCATAATGAACTTCATCTACGCATAAAGTGTTAATCAGGTTCTTACTTTGCTGACTGGATGCCATAATATAAAAAAAATCTGATGTTTCGATCCCCCTTTAAAGCCCGTGACATCCTTGACTTTTGTAACCACATCCATTCATCTCTTTTCCTCCATAGCCACACCTCTTCCTTTAATGCATGTCTTCTACTTTTTTCACCGTCATCTAGATCTCTGCGCTCAGCACATAAATCAAGAGAATGGAGTTCCTCCTCAGTTTTTTTCAACTTTTGCTTCACATTTCCAAAGACTTCCAAATTCGAAGTCTTTAACGCTATTCTGAGTGCTTTCAACTTAGAATAAATTACATAACCAGCCCATCCAATCACTGCAGCTTCCTCTCAAGACTACTTAACCACTGATAGAAACTGAGGATGCAAGGTCCATGCATTAATGAACCTAAACGGTCTAGGCCCCCAATCCTTAGCATCCTCCATTAAGATAATTGGGCAATGGTCAGACACAGACCATGGGAGCCCCCATTGTTTGAGTTTAAACACCTCTAGCCATTCAAGTGAAATGAGAAACTAGTCTATTCTGCTCCACTTATCCCCATCTGTTGCATTATACTAGGTAAATCTCCTTCCTAACATGACAAGGTCTGTAACTTCCATAGATTCAATAGAAGAATTAAAATCTCGCATTCCTCGATCCCTCCTCAAACACCCTTTCCTTTCCCATATTGTTTTGATTTCATTGAAATCACCACCTAAAATCCAAGGATAAGCAAAGTCTAATTTCAGCCGAATTATAGCTTCCCACAATCTACCTTTTTTGGCCACATCATTAAGGGCATACACATTCATCAAAACACACTCAACAGAAGGAAGAATAGTACCTGATAATAAGATTAAGCTTCTACTGCTGCAACAACTCCTCATTTTGAACACTCTAGGATTCCAAACACAAAGTAAACCCGCTGCTCTCCCTTCAGAATCAACAACCATAAAATCAAACTCCTCCCAGGCCAAATTGCTCAAATAAACTCCCTAGTCACTCCAATCTTCTTAGATTCTTGGGAAAACGCTATGTCAACACTTCTATCTCTGAGCACAGCTTTAATCTTCCTCCACTTCCTACTCCTACCAAACCTTTGATATTCCATGATAAAATCTTCATTAAGCAATGCTTAAACTCCCAAGCCTCCTAATTATGATGCTCAAGGACAAGTTACTAAGTTTGGTGGAATAGTTACTAAGTTTGGTAGAATAATAATCATGCGGTTTGGTTTCAGTTTTCAGAATTCATTTTTTAGAATTTTTTTTTTCATATTTTTTTTTTTGTTTTTACTAATTTTTTTTTAATATTTTAAGATTTTTTTTAAAAATTTTAGACACACCTAACATAAAATACATTTAAAAAATATAATATTTTGTATTTTTAAAAAAAAAATTCACTAAACACCAAAAATATTTATAAAAAAAATACAAAAATTCAGTACATTTTTCGTATTTTTGTATATTTATTAATTTTTATAAATATTTTTCACAAATATTTTACTATTCACATACTTGAAAGTAAGGTGCATTTAAAAAAGTAAAAATTAAAATTTCTTAAAATTTTAAAAATATTCACTAAAAACAAAAAAAAAATAATTTCCAGAAAATTGAATCTAGAAACCAAATACACTAATTTTTTTTTTTTTTGGGGAAATTCCAGTTTAGACTTTTGGAAATAATTACAAATAAGTGATAAACTTTATATACATTAGTTATTAAAATTATAAACTATTTTATAAATGTGTAATAATTTTTTGATTGTACCGCTGTTCCATAATTTGCTCGATTTTTTTTGGAGATCCAACTGTGTCTCTACAGATTGGATTGGACTATACAGTTTGGCCTCATGGGTCTACTAATAGCTTTGTTAGTTTTGTACAATTGTTTTAAAAAAATAATTTTAGTTTTTAAATAATAGTTATCGTTCATTATTTTGCAAACAAATATAATAAACTAAGTTATTAGATCAATTCATTTTTTTCATTTATAATGTACACATTGTGATCTAAAAAGTAAACGATTTGAATTATTGATGAGACCCATGGCGGGTCTCAGAGACCCAAACAATATGATCCAATACACTTTGTCAATGGAAAACAGTCAAAACTTTTTTTTTTTTTTTTTGGGAGGGGGGGAGGAGGAGGGGGAATGTCTGAAAAATCTTATTAGAAATATGGTTATACCAATAAATTCTCTTCACTTTTTGGTGTACCAAAACAATACTAACTTTTAATTGTTATCACAAAATTTTATTTATTATTTTTTTAGTGGTGTTTTCATAAAAAGCGTGACTAATTGTTAGTTTTTAGAGATAGTTGAAAATGTCAATATCACTAATTGTTAATTTTTTAGCAATAGATTTAGAAATTCGTCACTAAAAAACTAAAACATCATTAATTGTCCATTTTTAGTAACAGATTCATAAAATCGTTACAAAAAGTCTTTTTTAGCTACAATTCTGACAAAATTAACTTTCAACGACGAATTGATAGGACTTTTTGGTCTATACAAACACTTGTAAGACTTAATGATGCACATGTCATTAATTACTCCTTTTTTTTTTTTTTGGCCTATGTGAGGGTTAGTACCATTAAAATAATGTACAAATTAACGTGACAATGAAATTATTCTTATCATTTATTTTCAGTTGATCCTTTTAAAAAAAATTATTGCATACTCCATCATAATAAAAAAAAAATTATAGAATTTTTTTATCTATCTTTTTTTAAAGTAAAATATTAATTAAGTCAACAGTAGACCTAACACTGACACATGGCAGTGATTAAAAATAGTCACTGTGTTGTAATTGATTCAATTTTTGTTTGGTAACTTTATAGTTTATTTAACTTTTTTTAACCTCTCTTTATTTATTTATTTGTTTACTTTGTTCTAAATTGAATTTTGTTATATTTAAACAACAAGATTATATTTTTATTTTTTCGAGTTCTTGCAATGACTTTTTTTATGTTACCATTTTACCCCATTTTTGTGTGTGAATTTGTAAAAGAACCCCAATCAAGACTTCAGGTCTCATTATCACCGACACCAACTCTAGATAAGTCATGCCCAACTTGTAAATTACATAGGTGAATTATACTCATCTCCCTTTTTTTTTTTTTTTTTTTTGATCGGCAAAAATAAGCTTTATTGATGAAAAAACAAGTACAAAGTACAAGAAAATACATCAATAAAGGAGAAGGAAGTGCAAAAGTATCACAGTGCGCTAAGTGATCCCAACTAGGTTGGCACCACCGAGCTCACCCTATCATTTGCTAGCACCCCAAGTTGGTGAGAGACCAACGGAAAGAAGAAAGAAAAGGAAAAACCAAAGCTGCAGCTTAAACCCCTTAAAACTCCCCTCCATGAATCATTGCTGCATAAGTCCAAAGAGCCAAGATTGAACACCTGGAAATTGAACTAACAAAGCAATGAAGGAATCACTCCTTACTCCATCACTGTGAGAGCACCACAGTAATCAACTGCATCAACATTGTGACTAACAACCCTACCCTTAGATTCCTTAGTGTAGTATCTGCAGCCCATAACACAGCAGAGCACACCCCAGCTTCAGACCATGCTTCAACCAGCAGCCATGGCAG
Source organism: Camellia oleifera (assembly GCA_022316695.1). Classification (NCBI taxonomy): domain Eukaryota; kingdom Viridiplantae; phylum Streptophyta; class Magnoliopsida; order Ericales; family Theaceae; genus Camellia; species Camellia oleifera. Next base: position 13,545,289 of record CM039308.1, on the reverse strand, counting down.
CAGCAGCTTCAGCAACTCTTCTCTCCGTGCATGACTGCATCCAACAGATAGACCACCAGCCACGGACCAGACAGAACAGAACTCAACTCAGGTGATTTCTCCATCCCATACAACAAAACATAACAGCCAAGCACAGCAAAACTCAACTCAGAAGCAAAGCAAAAAGCTACCAGCAAACCACTAGCACAATGCTACCAAACCACTAGCACACTGCTACCAGCAAACACCATACAGCACAGCAAACAGATTGCATGCCATATCCTTTCTTGTTACTTGCTAATGAATGACCTAAGCCCAACTAAATCAGAGAGGCACAGACCAACAACCCACAGCTGCAGGACTTCAACTGCTACAAGCCCATCTGCTACATGCCCCTCTGCTACATGCCCATCTGCTACACACCACACTACTATGAACCCATCTGCAAACCCATCTGCACAGACCAGCACCCACATACATGCCAAGGAAGCAAACTTACACCAGCAGCTGATGGTGACAGATTTGCCATACACCAACATTACAACTCCATGGACAACACAACATCAGGACATAGCCAAACTGCACACTACTAGCAGAGGCACATAAAGAAATAGCAACCCAAACTGCAGAGCAAACAGCAGAAAGCATAAAATTGCTGAGCAGCATTAGCAGCATCAGAGCTGCAGAAGAGCACTCCACCAAACACCAGACAGCAGCAGCAGAAGGACCCAGAACACCACACATTGACATAGCAGAGCAGAGCTGCAGAAGAGCACTCCACCATACACCAGACAGCAGAACCAGAACACCACACCATACCCAAACCAAAACTAAACAGCTACCAGCCAAAAGCACTATTAGACACAGCAGAGCAGAAACAAGTGGACTTAATAACCAATCTGCCAAATATTAGATATAATATCAGGCAGAGAATAGGGAAAATTTTTCAGCTTAGATTTTGACCAAATAGCCACTCTGAATTTCACCATATCTTCAAATTCCACAAAATTAGGATGTGCATTACTAAACAAACAGTCGTTACGTAATTTCCAAATTGACCATAGCACAGCCAGGGGAACAATTTTCCAAATTTGAAGCACACTCTTTTTGACTTTAAAACCATCCCACCAACTCAACAACGCTTGCACAGACCCAGGAATAACCCAACACAGCCCCCACCAACCCACAACCCTAGACCATACTTTCCAAATACAACCACAATGCAATAAAACATGACTGTGAGACTCCGCCGCAGATTTGCAAAAGACACAAAGAATGTCTGCATCAGGCTTCAACACTCCAATCCTTTGCATAAAAACAGCAGATTTCAGCCTGCCTTTCCATGCTAACCACGTCATAAATTGAACCCTGGGAGGGGCAATATTCTTCCAAATGACCTTAGCAATTCTTAAATTTGACCCTTTCTTTGACTCCATCCAACTCCTCACTGAGGCTACAGAGAAGGATCCAGATGGGTGAGCTAACCAAGTGCAAGAGTCCTCTGCTTGAGTTCTTAAGATAGGTACCCCTTGAAGATACCCAATCAAGTTCTGAAGCTCCCCCTCTTCCCAAGCAAAAAGCGATCTTCGGAAAATAAAGTTCCAGGCACCACCCCTATCTTTTCTTTGAAAGAGATCAAACACTGTACCATCCTTCTCAACTGATAAAGCAAAAAGTCTAGGAAAAACAATAGCTAAACTCTGACCATTAAGCCACACATCCAGCCAAAATTTTATCCTAAGACCATTCCCAATCACAATCTTGAAATTAGACACAAAGAACTCCTTTAAGGAAGGGTTCCTTAAAGCTAAGGATATAATGTCCTTCCATATGGTGGAGAGCACCCTCGACTCCACTGTCCATGGACTCCATCTGCCACCACTTTGGCCATACTTGCTGCACAACACTTGTTTCCATATTGCTTTATCTTCCAATCCGTACTTCCACCACCATTTGATTAATAGGCATTCATTGACCTCACTGAGCTTCCTTACACCAAGCCCACCTTGACTTTTATTTTGACACACCTCCTCCCACTTAACCAGATGAACTTTTCTCCTAACCTCATCACCACCCCAAAGAAAATTAGACTGAATTCTAACTAGCTCCTTAGCAACACCCACTGGCATCTTAAACAATGATAAAAAGAACAATGGCTGTCCGGATAAGACAGACTTAATCAACGTTAGCCGCCCTGCAAATGATAAACATTTCCTCTTCCAAAATGCTAATTTCTTTTTGAATTTATCTACAACTGGCTGCCAAGTTCTCCTCCTCCTTGGATTTGAGCCTAGAGGCATACCCAAATAATTCAATGGCAAATTTTGGGGCAAACAATTCAGATTTTTCGCATACGCTTTCACCAAATCATCTTCAACACCAACCCCGCAAACTTTGCTTTTATGAAAATTAATTTTTAACCCAGGCATTATTTCAAAACATCTCAAAATTCTCTTTATTGCAATGATTTCCTCCCAATTAGCCTCGCAAAAAATAATTGTATCATCAGCAAATTGAAGGTGAGACAACTTCAGTTCGCTCTGACCCACCGCAACTCATTTGATCAGCCCCAAACCTTTTGCTCTTTCCATTAGAATATTTAGCCCCTCTGCCACCAAGTTAAAGAGGAGAGGTGACAACGGATCACCCTGCCTTAGCCCTTTTTGGGGAGAGAACTCTGACGATGGAGACCCATTCACTAATACGGAAATTTTAGCTGTGGCTATGCATGTCTTTATCCAGCCCACCCACTTGCCACCAAACCCGAAATTGTGCATCATTGAGATCAAGAAACCCCAGTTTACAGAGTCGTAGGCCTTTTCGAAATCCAACTTAATAATAACCCCTTTCCTCTTTGTCTTCTTCCACCAGTCCACCACTTCATTAGCAATTAGGATCCCATCAAATATGCATCGACCACTCAAAAAACCCGATTGAACTTCACTAATAATCGTAGGAAGCACTTGCCTTAGTCTGCGGGACAGGACTTTTGCTAAAATCTTATACACAGAGCTTACCAAACTAATTGGCCTATAGTCAGACAACCCGATAGGACACTCCTTCTTTGGGATGAGCGTTATGAAAGAACTATTAACACCTGAAGCCAATTTCCCATTTAAATAAAACTCCTGCATCATTTGCACAACCTCCTGTTTCATAACATTCCAGCACCTTTGGTAAAAAGCTAAATTGAATCCATCAGGCCCAGGAGCCTTATTCCCAGCACACTCCTTCACAGCATTCCAAATCTCAAGCTCTGAAAATTCTGCCTCCAACATACTAGCAGATTCAGTACTTATTTTAGCACACTCACCAGCAAGTTTTGGTCTGTCCAGCCAAGATTCTGCGAACTGACTAATGAAAAAACTCACCACTGCCTGTTTAATGGAATCTGGCTGATCAAACAAGATCCCATGCACAACCACAGAGTCCAACATATTCTTCCTTTGCCGCCTACTAGCCATGATATGAAAATACCGTGTATTCTTGTCCCCATTTTCAGCCCACAACAATCTAGATTTTTGATGCCACATATTCTCTTTTTTCTTACTCAAATCCCACACTAAACTCTGCATCTCCCTTCTTTGATTTTTTTCAAACTCGTGCAAGTCTCTGACTTCAGCCTTTAAATCCCACTCATGTAGTTCATCCTCCGCCTTTTTCAACTTTTCATCAACATTCCCAAACACTTCACTATTCCATCTTCTTAATTGGCCTCTCAAATGCCCCAACTTTTTCCAGATTCTATAACTGGCCCATCCACTTAGCTGACAATTTTCCCAAGCATTCTTAACAACATCCATAAAACTGGGGTGAGTGCTCCAAGCATTAATACACTTAAACGGTTTAGGCCCTCAGTCCCTCTCATCATTCTTGATGATAACTGGGCAGTGATCAGAGATGCTTCTATTCAAACCCCACTGCTTAAATGGAAACTTCTCAAGCCATCCAGTATCCAGCAAAAATCTATCTAATCTGCTCCACCTTTCTCCTTCCACATCATTACACCATGTGAATGACCTCCCAAGCATTGGTAAATCGTGCAACTCCATAAGATCGATGAAATCATTAAAATCCAGCATCCCCTTATCCCTTCTAGTACACCCTTTCCTTTCGCTCATGAATCTAATTTCGTTAAAATCGCCACCAATACACCAAGGACTTGTAAAGGCTAATTTTAGATTTGAAAGTGACTCCCATAATAACCTCCTACCTATAACATCATTCGGTGCATATACATTTATAATAACACACTCAAAAGTTCGATTGATTATACCTGCCAAAAGGATGAAGCTTCTATTACTGCAACACTCCTTAAGCTCAAAGACCTCAGGATTCCATAAGCACAGAAGCCCCACAGCACTTCCATCAGCACCTACCTCAAGAAAACCCACATCCTCATCTGGCCATAAAGACTTGATGAACAAATCATCAATATTGTTTCTCTTTGTTTCCTGAAGCAAAAGCACCTCAACTTTTCTTTCCCTAACAAAATTCTTGATGCTCCTCCTCTTTTCCGGTCTTCTTAACCCCCTTACATTCCATGTTACAATCTTCATCAAAAGCATACAACCCACCCTTGTACCCCTGAAACACCCATACAATTAGGCAGCCACATCAGCTTCTTCCACCATTTCCTTGTCCTGCAATTCCATCTGAACAATTCTTGTTACAACCTCCTCCTCCTTACCTTGGCACTCCATACCAAGTACCTTCCCAACTGCAAGTGTATTTTGAGCTTCAATTCGCAGCTTTTTCCTACTCCTGGCGTTGTTACTATGCGAAATTGATGAAGAGATTGCCGCCGCGGCAGCTCTGAAAATAGCTCCATTTCTGAAAGAAGTTGTGGCAAGAACCCCTTTTTGATTTACCTGACTCCGGTTTAGCTTGGCCATTTTCTTTGTTACAAAGCCTTTCTTCTTGCCCAGATTCACAATTTCAGCAGCATCTCTTGTTGGACCCGACGGGGTATATTTACTCTTTCTTTGGGGCTGACCTGATTGCATAACAGATGGGCCACTTTGGGGTTGTCCAACACAATCACTTAAGTTTGAATCTTCCACGATTGGCCCATTCACTAATGCCCCAGATTTGGGCCCCTTTAACACTACTTGTATATTAATATTAGGCCCAAGACAATCTGCCCCGCTCATGCTTCTCACAAACCCAGGTGTGCACACTTGGTCCTCCACATTTTGAATTTCACCTGACACCTCATAAGTTGGCCACGCCAACTGCTCCAACCCTTTCCCACTACACATAGCACGCTTTGTGATATTTCCCAGATCTCGATCAATACCTCCACCTTGTTTCAGAGGTTCACTTTCCACTTTATCCTCATCATTGGTTGGCACCGCACCCTTTTTTGCCACATCCACCTCTTCCTTTGACACACCATCATTACAGGCACTCCCATCATCCTCACCTTCCTTTCCTCCATCACCAGGTTGTGCCTGCTGCACAAAACCAGTACTTTGAATAATTGAATCAAGGATACCATCACTCACCTCCCTATTGCATTGGTTGGACACATGAAGCAGCGGACAGTCTTCACAAACTCGAACTGGATACGTAGACCCATTACACTCCAAAAGCACCATTGTATTAATAACCTCCATACTGGATGTAACAACTCGAACCCTGCCATATTGGAAGGAGTTTGGATTATTGATGGCATTATCCAGCTGCACCACTTCTCCCCATAGGCTACCAATGTCTGTAAAAGTTTGAACACTCCACACATTAAGTGGAACTCCCATACAAGTAATCCACACACTCCGTTCATTTCCAGTGAACTTCCCTTTCTCCCAGTCAGTTATATTATCACTCCACTCACTTATCCAGTTATCCATGCATGCTCTTGCCTCATACATCTGTCGTTTTGAGCTAAAGGTTAGAACTGCTAACCTACCACCCCCACTTCTGACTCTGACCCCTTCCATCCGAGCCTTTACCTCATCTTTAAACTCATTGAATGCCGTAAACGATTTCAGCACCACCAATAAACTTTCATATAGCCAGCCATTTCCAGCTTCTCTTACTTTAACTACCCTCTGCTTCTTCTTTGCGGTCACAACATTCTGCAGAACTTCTGCGTATGTTCGCCCTCCTTGATTCTTCAGCCCTATTTGAGGGAGAACCTTCTGAGATGTCCTCCCCATCCAAGCATCCCCTCTGTTTTCTATCCTCTCCACCTTCCGTTCTCTTTTTTGGTAATCGGCTTTCTTCACCCTTAATGCCTTATTTTCACACCACACTCCATCAGCTTTCTGAATCACCATATCAGCTGCTACCCTGCAATCATACCTCACAAAACCAAAGCGTGTACCCGTGCCTTTTCTTCTCTTTGCCGGTATGAAGACATCCTTTACTACCCCGAACTTACCAAACATGGAGAACAACCTCTTTGGATCCATGGAGTTTGGTAAATCATCCACAAACACTGTAAACAAACCCTCTGACAGAGATTGATTTCCTGACATTTCCCCTCTTCTTCTTCGAAGTACTGGAGTCCACCCTCCTCTCTCCATTTCCCCAAAGTCTCAACCGTAGACGGCTTGATTATGGTTGGAACGAAAAATCAAATAATATTCTTTATACTCATCTCCCTTAAGATTTAAAATAGCTGGCTATTGCTGCTTATGGTTGGAAGAGCTGAGGTAGAGGTGCTGCTGCATTTGTTGGAAGAGCAATTGGTTTTGAGGCCTCTTGTTTGTTAAAAAAGATTTAAAAGAATATAGTTAATTATATATTTTTAACATAATTACATTAATCTCTATTTTTGTATGGATAAAATGACCAAAACTAATTTCAATAATGGGTAGACACTGAAATAAACGGTTTTAGCAGGAAAAAGAAAATAAAATTATTTTTCCATCCATACGACTATTGAATTATTGATGAAAAATAGACTAAGTGTTACGTAAATTAAAAGCTTAAAAGATGTTAATATAATTATGTCAAAAGTATTGAGTTAACTATATTTTTTTTTTTCAATTTCAGGAAAGGTAAGTGTAATTTACCCAAATTATATTTATTATTCTTTTCGGTAGCTCCTTGTTTTCATCCTCTTTATAAAAACTTGTAGCCATCATCAAGGACACAAATTGTCTTTCTTTGTGTCTGTGTCTGTGTGTGTGTGTGTGTGTGTGTGTGTGTTTGGGTGTTTGTTTGGGTGAAGCCAATTCCAATTATCATATCCGATGTTGGCCTACAGTAAAGAACGCAGGTCACAAAACTCAAACCCAGCGGTGACCCTTTTTGATCGGCAAAGAAAAACCCCAGCGGTGACCCTTACAGCTGCACAGAAGCAACTTCAGTTCCAAAAATTCAAAAGAATCAAACAATCTAAATTTCAGCCAGAGGCAACAACAAAGGAACAATGCAAAAAAGACAGGAATCAAGAAGAATTGCCAAACAAATTTCTAGGGTTGTGTTTGGCAAGCTATGGTGGTTCTTCTGTATCCTACTCTGTCCTCCCACTCATATCAATTGGTTCATCAGATCAATCCTTGCAATTACAAGAAATTCAATTCCCTTCTAGTGATGACGGTGACTGCTTTGGGATGGCTTGTGGAGTTGTTGAGTCAAACTTATATTTTCTTGGTGGCCAAAGGAGAGAGAAGGAATCTTCATATTCAGGCATCAAAGGCAAACACGCAGCTCCCTTACCCAGGTATGTCTATCAAAAAAAAGAAAATGATTTAGAAAGAAAATTGTTATGCAAAATTTATTACAAAAAAATAATTTGACAGTCGTATTTTTAAAAATAGAAGCCAATCATTCTAGATAAGTTTTTCCTCTATGAGTGTTTTTTTGGTTTGTATAGCATTACTTATAGGAGCAAGGAAAATGTTAGGAGACTCTTCCCCATTTTCTTTTTTTTCTTTCTTTTTTTTTTTTTTTTTTTTGCTAACTATTTCTTCATAGTTAGTATACAAATTGATATGTGACCTTAATGAAACAGTTACCATTTCCAATGTGATGACTAAATTTATATATTAACCTACAAAAATTGAGAAATTTTGAATTGAATTTGTGTATCAAGTGACTCTCCCCCACTCTTCAACTCCAGATGTGCTTATCTCTTCCTCAATCTTCTTCTTTTTTGTGGTTCTCCATCGTCTATTCTTTTCCTTTTGTTGCTTCAATTTTTCCTTTTTTATTTTGGTTTGATTCTCTCTTCAATTTAATTCTCATTTTCAGGATTTTTTTAAATCTCTTATCCATATCTATTACAAAACTTCTTCTACTTTAGTTCATCATCGTATTTCTATGTTTTCGCTTTCCGACTCTCTCGGTCTAAAAACACCTCTCTCTCAAACCTCCATCTCCAAAGAGTTTACGAAAAAAAAAAACTACAATTGAATTCAATTGGAGAACTATGAGATTTAAAGCATCAAACATCTTAATTTTAAAGATTCTCAACAATTTTTGAGTTGTGCAAAGTGCTAGTGAAAACAGGATGATGGATGATTTTTCAACAAACTATCTAATCACATATCCGCCTATTATATTTTGATCATATATTTTTTGTACATCATATATTTTTGTAATCATATGAGTTGAATAAAAATATCTAATAATATGATATTTTTCATAGTTTGTGTTAATAAGAATTGATATTGCATTTATTACAAAATATTTGGTTAGAATCATGTGTCGGTGTTCGCAACAATTTGAACTATAAAAGTCTCATGGGTTCATCCATTTTAGAAAGTCCACTGTGAATGCTCGAAACCATCCATTGGAGATAAAAAAATGCAAAACATTTGACCAACTGAATTACAGCATATATGACACTTGGACCCATTGGAGATGTAGTACGAACTGTCATTAAACTTGATATATATATATCTATATAATGTATAAAATATTGAAAAATTTACAATACAAAAAGTAATATATTTGGAAAAACTACATATACGTCCTACTTTTCCCTCAAAGTACCAGGAAATCCTATAAATATTTATTATGAGCAATAATTTCAAATTTTGGGAAAAAAAAAAAAAAAATTTCCAAAGTACATCTTAAATGCAATAAAACTTCATTTAATAATCTCTTACAATATAATCACAATGAGAAAAGTTAGGGATCATGAAAAAACTTTCATGAAAATGATCATGAAAGATTTGTGACTCTTGGATTACTTTGATTAGTGTGTGGTGCTTTATTTTAAGTGTAATTCAAGGGTCATAAATCTTTCATGATTATTTTCATAAAAGTTTTTTCATGATACCTAGCATTGCTCAATCATAATTGTATAAATCATTAAAATAGATACTAAAACATTACGTGGAAATAGCTAGTAAATAATTTGTTCAAAATTTTTTGCAATATAGAATCCTAGTAGAAATTAATTTGCTAAAACATTAAAATTTAAAATCAAATTTTTCTTTTTTGTTCTTAACATTATGAGAATAGCATTTGAAAAAAGTAAAACCATAAAAGATGGCTAGTTTTTTTTCTTTAATTTGAAAAATGATAAAGTTTATTTTGAAAAACTATATAGTTAAAAGGATTTAAGAATGTATGGCTTTAAAAAAAATCAAACCCAAGTGTAATAATGACAATAGGGATAAAGATGGTGGTCATGGGAGGGTGGTGGATGATGGTGGTTGAGGTAGTGGTGGCGATGATAGTAGTTGCAGTTACAGTGATGGCAACGGTTGTGAAATTATAACAGTATACGTTAATTTTCTTTTATAAATACTTATATATGAAATTAGAATTAAGTAAATTTTTTATTACTCAGTTATCATAACTTATAAGCAATGTTTTAGACTATTTATTAAGTGGAATTTCTTATTAAGTAAATATTTATAAAAATTATTAGTTGTTATAACTTATAAGCAATGTTTTATACTGTTTATTAAGTGGAATTTTTATATTGTGATAGATTTTAGAATAAGAAAAATAGAATGCAGGATCAACTAGGCCTATTCTAATTGGTTATCAAGACTTTTTTAAGTGTTTTCTTAAGGGAAGGTTATGGGTTCAACTCTCCTTAAGGGAGTTAAATTAAGGGGGCAAATACTCTTTGGGGGTACTAACTCTCATAGGTGCGAATCTAACTACTGACTTTCACTAATTAAAAAAAAAAAAAAAGGGTTAGTTACACTTTTCATGGTTGTAGTTTTATTTAAATTGCACTTTAGTCTTTATAATTTTAAATTGAATGTTTTGGTTCTTACATTTTAAGTGTAGTTTTAATTTGGCCATTTCATTTAAATTGAAGGTTAAAATTAATAATTTTGGAACATTTCTCAATTTTCTAAGGTATATAATAGACAAAATTAACAAAAATTTAGAAACAAATACCAAATTGAAATTGGATTTACAGTCTAGAGACCAAATTGTTCAAATTAAAATAATATGGACCAAAGTGAATTGAATTTTTTTTATAAAAAAAATAGGGCAAAAAAGTGTAATTAACACATAATTTATTTACATCAAAACACCAATATTTATAGGATGAAGAAAAATCATTATATAGTCTCAAATTACTATTCACAATGTTTATGTAATGCTACAAATAAGGTCTCATTTGACAATATTATTTCTGAGCCTAAAAGTGAAAAAGTCACTAAAAAAATCAAAAAATCAACAATTTATACCAAAAAGTCAAATATTCTATTTTTTCTCTAATTTTTGCACATTTTTTCATTAAAAATCAAAAAGTCATCACAAACATACTAGTTTTTTTTACCTTATATTTTAGCAAAAAAGTCAAAAAATTACTAAAAAAACATGTTCCCAAACAAGCCCTGCAAAATACGTTATATGGATCATACATTGTCTCTCACGTATTTAATAAATACAAGTTAGGTAAAATTTTGTATACACAATACTTGGTCACTACTGAATAACAAAAATAATATCCACAAATTCAATCATATCCCATAATTTATGGAGCAATACACAAATCATTTATTAATTGGCACAATGAATAATTTCTTCAGGTACAGTCTATATGACTACAACCCAAAGGTCTTCATGCATGACCTTGCAAATTCTGAAATCAATGTGGCATCTCAAGTTGGTGAAATGCTTTCAGGGATGGCTTCTCCATTGATCATTGTGGTGGAAGGAAAGCTATATGTCCTTGCTGGAACACCAGTCTCTATGCTGCCAAAGCATCCTTTTGAGGTACATGACCCCAAAACAAACTCTTGGGAAAAACTTCCTAGTCCTCCTTTTCTTAGACCTGACTCTAAGTTCTTCCAAGACCCTCAATTCCGAGCCTATGTTGTTATCGGTAATAAGATTCATGTATCGACTTCTAGCTCTTCCTTTACTTTTGATACGGCGACAAAGAAATGGACACCTTGCACTTTGTTTGATGAAGACGATCATCATCTAGAGCTTCGTCATCATCCATGGATTGATATTCGATACCCTACTCACTTTGATTGGATGAACTATCCTCTAAACAATGACAAAGACGAACAAGGTTGTGGTTTTCCATTCGACTTTGATGGCGGTGCTGTAATGTATGATGGGGATGTTTTGATTTGCTTGGTTCCATCTAAAGGGGTTGTTGCTTATGAATTGGTTGATGGGAAGGTAAAAAATACCCAAGTGTTGGAAGGCTTGGAAATCCCACTTGATGTAACATTTGCCTACTTGGCTGATTTCACGAAAGGGCGCTTTTATCTTTTGACTGTTTCCAACAGCGATCAACCAAAACAAGATTGTCAGATTTGCATTACACCCTTTCAAGTTTCTAAATTCAAGTATGGATTACGCCTAAAAGGTAAAATGACAAAGATCTTGAATTGTTGCATAGGCAAAAAATTGATCCATTCCACTGAACAACTTGCACCGCACAAAATTTGGAGTCCCATTGGATGCTTTGTAGTGTAATTAGCTTCTTCATCTTCATTGTTCTTCGTTATATCATACCTATGTCAAGTCTCTTTCATTCCCATCCGAGGGTAGTTGTCGTGTGTCATAGAGTCTATCTCCTTGGGGTTTTTTCTTTTTCTTTTTTTTTTTTGGAAGGGGGGGGGGGGAGGGGGGTGGGTCGGATGTAATGGTATAAGTCTAACTTGGCTTTACTAGGAGACGGAGATTCATATCCATTAATCCATCATTGACTTCTTCCTACTATGCCCTTAGTGGGGTTGATAGTATCGGTCGTTATGTTTCAGACCCATCTTGAATAAGAAGAGTCTGAATTATCCACATTTTCAAGCCTATTTATCATCTATAACGGTATTATGGTCATAACCAAGTCAGGCCATTATACCGTATTTGTTGTTCCTCTTGTCTTGCTTTACAGTTAAGGGAAAATCGGATCATATTGGTTGTGATTGTGATCGTGTTGTAACTGTCCTATTCAGTTTGCATCTTGTTAACGTGTCATATCGATATTTTTCATCCTATTTGGTGTATGTGAACTTTAATAATTTTGGGAAACATTTCCAAGAGTTGTCGAACCGTATTCCCCACTCTTGTAAACAACTGCCACCCCATAAAATTTGGCAACAATGATTGAGACCCCCAATTTTGACCATCTCCATGACTCCCAAAATGATCTGGATCACTCATGTGAGAGATAGATGAAAAAAAATAAATAAATAAATACATAAGTGGTCCAGATCATTTCGGGGTTATGGGAATTCCCAAAAATGAGGGCCTCAATCATGTTTGAAAATTTGGAGTGACAGTTGGTTTTTTTGTAATTTTATTGTCTGCATCTTTGTTGTTCTTTGCTATATCATCATTATGTAAAACCTCTGTAATTTCCACCAGAGTGGTGACCATGTGGTTGAGCCTATTTCTGGAATTTTATTTTTTTAAGTTTTGTAATAAGTTTAACCTTTATCTAGCTTTGCTAGGGAGATTCGTGTCCATTAATTCACAGATGACTTCTTGTTATTGTCTTTGGTGATGTTGATTGTGTCAGTCACTATGTTTAAAGCCCGTCTTGAAGAAGAATCTACGAATTATTCACGTTTTTAGGCCTATTTAACCTCTATGAGGGTATTATGGTCATACCCAAATTAGGCTGTGGTACAATATCAATTGTTCCTCTCATCTTGCTTTACAGTTAGGGGTAAATTGTGTTTCAGTTGTGGTTGTGGTCGTGTTGTATCAATCACATTCAGTTCATGTTTTGTTACATATATGTTTTCATACTATTCAATGTTATGTGAATGTTAATAATTAATTTGAGGAAATATTTCCATGAGATATGGAATCATGTTCCCTACTCTTGTATGATTTATTTTTATTTTTTTTGCAAGCCATGTGTAATATATTTTCGCGTGTAATTTAATAAATAGTTTGGTTCCACAGTTATCTTTTTTACAATTTGCTACTATTGTTTAAATTTTAGTATGAATGCACTATCACTTATTCTAAAGACAAATTTTTAACTATGAAGTGACATTCAATATTCTTTCCACATCAATTGTAAGCCCTTTAGGTAAGAAATAGATAACATCTTTTACCTTACCGTTGTTTGGCTAGTCATTTAAGGTGAATTGACACTATCGAAATTCATGCTGGATATTCCTTTCTACTAGTATGAATGCACGTCCACTTGTTCAAAAGAAAAAAAATTTGTACCAAGCAACACACTTAGCAATTGCTCCAAATCAAAACTCTCACCAAAGGTTCACAAACACTTTTACAAATTATTAAAGCAATTAATAAGTATAAGAATGTAAGCAATAACTCCCCATGAGTGGATATAATACAATGAAGCACAAGTACACAGAGTCTTTATGAACAAGGATTTGAAAATCTTTTGAATAATTTGAAGAGATTGATATCATCCTATTCCGAAAATAATTTCGAGTAATGATTCTATCAACACCATATGAGAAGGGATTGATATCATCCTATTCCGAAAGGAATTTCAACACTTTCAGTAAAAAAAAAAAAAAAAAAGTTGTACACATTAGAAGCTAAAGGATGGACAACTTACATCAATACATACATGGAGAAACTAGAAAATGTAGTTAACACTATTAAATTTAGGCCCCGTTTGTTTTCAGGGATAGAATGGAGGGGATTGATAGTGAGGAGATTGTTAGTGAGACGATCAATACTGAGGGAATTAGTAAAATTCTATTTGTTTTCATACTGAGGGGATTAGTAAAATTGTGTTTGTTTTATTAGTGAGCGGATTGATAGTGAGGAGATTGTTAAATTATTTTTATATAAAATAAATATTAAATAATAAAACAAATAAAATTAAAATTTTTACTTAACAAAAAATACAAAAACATTAAACATTAATGTTTTTTAAAAAATGCCTAACAAGTTAAAAAAATAATTGCGTTGACCGGTTGACCGGCCGGACGTTCGATAACACCAATCCAAACGGACTAGTTTGCTAATACCATCTCTCACTCAAGATTGTTAATACCCTCGCTAAGGCTCATCCATAGTCCCTCCGGACTCTGAATCCGGACCTCCCAAACCAAAACAAACAAGCCCTATCTTTACTGTTCATCTCTATCACAGTCAGAAATGGACTGTGATAGCTGAAAACAAACAGCCCCTTAGTGTCAATACCTTGAATTGAAAAAAATAATAATAATAAAAATAAATAAATAAATAAAAATCTGTAAAATGTACACCTTACGATCCCTTATAGTCAGACATTAAGTCATTTACTAAAACATATATCAAGTACTATGGGTCTCTTCCTTTTTCACCTACTAATGATAATCATTGTAGGCAACTTGGCAATTTTTTTAATTCTGTTGCTGCGAACGAAGGCAAGTCTTATCAATTCTGTTTCTCATCCTCCTTGGAAACTTAATGGTAGTAGAATGTCAAAGCATATCACATACCATCGATACTAGGGAGGAAAAGAAGAGAAATTGTGAAAGGAAAGAAGAGGCATGAACAAGAGGCAAAGGTATTTAGTTTGCAAAAGGGTGTCCGACTTCCCACCGGCTACATACCCCTCAAGATTAGTCCTTACTTCCTTTAAAATCAAAGGATTGGAGATACCTGAGTTATCAAAAAAAAAAAAAAAAAAAAGGCAAAGGTATTTTTGGCATTTGAAAATTAAAAACAGTTGATAATCAATACCCACCTTTTTAATTAAAATAATAGAATAAATTTCATTGAAGATTGTAAACTACATTACTTTAATTAATAATTCACCCCACCTCTTAGACGTGGTGTGAACAATGTATAATATGTCCGTTTGTTGAGTAATACTTATTTTTATAAAGTCATGTTGACGCTTCCAATAACATCAACCGAAAAATTAAAAATTAAATTGATAGTCTACAAGCCTTACCTAATTAAAAGTTTCTTATGCATATGTATTAAAATAATTAAAACTATGCCAATACCTACTTTATGTTTAGGAAAATGAGTGGAAGCACTAATTAGTGTCACTACTAATGATGTGGCAGTGGGTCCCACCCACTGCCACAGTATTGTTGTGTCTGTTTTTTTTTTTTTAAATGGATGCCACATCATTAGTGATTGTTTTAGAGCACAATTTTTAGTGGTCTCTATCATTGCCCTTATGTTTATGATCACAATGAGATCAACCTAAAAATTTTAAAAATTAAAGATAAAAAGAAAGAAAATTGACAGGCCACCAGACTTGACTAATTAACTATTTCTACCACCACAAGAAACAAATAAATAAATGGTAGAAAGAAAGAAAATATATATATATTCAGTTTACTTTTTCCCCCAGACAACAAATTTCTTTCTTCGCAGCCAACTGAAAATGAAATGTATAAAAAATTTACTCGACCGCCTCAATAAATTAAAAATTAATCACCATCATTAGTTATATAATACACGTTAAATCATCCAAGTGTCATTAGTAGAAATGTTGCTGCGCAGCTCGTGCAATAGCGACTGCTGTGCGGCAAAATTGGCCCATTTTGGGACCCATTTTAATAATCCGAATCGTTCACATTTTAGAATACATCAAGTAAAAAGTGATTGAAAAAAAATCAAGTTAATCGGATATTGTTTACTCATTCATTCACCCACATTTGTATTCATTTTAATACTTTAACTCAAAAATTTTAGTTCTTTTTTTAGATACAAATGTGAGTGGATGAATGAGTAAATGATATCCGATTAACTTAATTTTTTACAGGCATCTTCTACTTGATGTATTCTAGAATGTGAAGGTTCAGATTATCAAAATGGGCCTCAAAATGGGCCCATTTTACCACACAGCAGCGGCTGTTGTGCGGGTTGCGCAGTAGCGTCCCCGCTTTCCTATGTCTATATATCTATTGTTGATATGCAAGATGGAGCATCCCCACTTGGTGATCTGTCCTTAAAAATTATTTAAAATTATACAGAGAAAAAATAAATAATGGAAAAATATTTAGAACTATTAAGTATTAAAATAAAATAATTAATGAAATTTTGTATAACTCTGAACAAATTTTCATCATTAAAAGTACATGACATTTAATAATTTGATTAATTTGTTATATAATCTTCAAAAAAAAAAAAAAAAAATGTACATTGTGGTAGATTGCAGCACTTGACTCTTTTTAAGCAGAAGCAATGGCCTTATTTTGAGCCCATATATCCAATTGCTAGTAAGATTCATTCAAATGAATAGACAGACAATCATGAATTTTCTAACCCATGTATTCCTCATTCAAGCAATTGTGGGTCTAACTCATTAACTTATACACCTTTGCAGCACTAATGCAGCCTCCATGGGTCTACTGGTCTGTATTTTTGTTTTTAAATTTTTTTTATATTTATATTTATTTTAGTTTCTTATAATTAAGAAATTATCATAGTCAAGTAAACTCGAGTACAAAAAAGTTATAAAGGAAATCTGGATGCTTGTTCCTGCTGCAATGTTGTGGTCCACTTGGAAGCTAAGACATGAAGTTGTGTTTAATGGCAAGCAACCAGATATGAATGAGCTGGGTGAGGTTGTAAAAATGCGTGTTCGGATGTGGGTTAAGTCCTCCATGCCATCTGTCCAGTACTCTGTGCATCAGAGTGTTGAAAATCTGAGTCTAGTCAGGTTTTGTATCTGTAATGGCTAGGTGTTGGTGGATGATATGCATAGTACGTGATTCATAACTGGAAGTTTTGTAGGAGCATGCATTTAATTAATAAAAACGTTAATGAACAGAGGCTGTCCTAAGTGTTCTGCCAGCGGTTGCTCTGGTGTTGTCAAGTTGTATTGCTTTGCTGGTATTGGAAGTGTTCTGTTTGGGTATTGCTGTGTTTTGCTGAATTCTCTATCAGTCTTGGAGGTGGCAGCCTACTACTGCTGGTGTTTCTTGCTGAAGTGCCCAAGAATTGTTGCTGATATGGGTGCAAGAAGTGTGCTGTCTTGGTGCTGTTTGGTAGTCTTATTATTGATGTTGCTATTTTGCTTAGCAGTTTGGCTTGATGATGGACAGCTTGAGGATGTATACCAGATATTTTGCTTAGCAGTGTGCTGTCTTGGTGATATTTTGCTTAGCAGTTTGCTCTGTGTGGGTGCAGGGATGCAGTTCAGCTCATGTTATCTGATATGCTGCGGGTTTTTGTTTTTTTTCCTTTTCCTCTTGTTGGTTTCTCACCAACCGGAGCTTTGAGCTTCATCTAGCTTTCAGCTCCTCTTTATTGATGTTCTCCATCTTTTTTTGATTACATCAATATAGTTTTATTTTGCTGATCAAAAAAAAAAAAGTAAACTCGAGATTCAAAAACTACCTTCTAAACCTATGAACCAGGTCTAGGATTGAAATATATATATATATACATGTCATAACAAAACTCAGTCAAAGCTATCATCGTCTAATGGAGGTAAGTTTGTTTGTGAATTAGCACAATAGATCTGGCACTAGGGGTAACATTTTGCTAATTATGTATTAGTAAATCTGCTGGGTCTTAATGTGCAAGAAGCTAGAACTGCCACAAACAGTTAAACAAAGGGGATTGAGTTTAAAAGGAAGTTGATTGCCATATCAAAGATGGAGCAAGAAGGATGGCAACCTGTGTTCAGGAGAAGACATGGAACTAGTGGCTTGAGAGCAAGGGGGGGTATGCATACTGTGTTTGTAGACAACATCCCAGATTCTATGTCTCCAAAACATCTTTTCCACCTATTCACAAACTTTGGAATAGTTGAGGATGTCTTTTTTTTTTTTTTTTTTTGATCGGCAAAGGAAATCTTTATTGATGGAAGCATACAAGGTATGATATAATACATCAATAAAGAGGAGATTGGAGCTAACACAAAGCTCTAAATGCCAATTGGTAAGGAACCAACAAATTAGAGAGCGAAAGAAGCAACCTCAACAGCAAGCTAATAAAAAGCAGAAAAACACAAAAAGAACACAAAAAAAGAGATTAGCAACAGAGGTTGATAGAGCATCACCCAACTTCAACCCAAAAACAGCAGCACAGCACCGAGAGCAAACTGCAGAACATCATTTCACCACAAAGCTCACATAGCAGCATTCACACATCAATAATTCAACACAAAGATGCAAAACTTCACCCAAAGCTGACACAGTCCAACCATCACTATATAACTACAGTAGACCCTCCCAAGCACTTCCTAATTTGCCTCAAATTAAGAATGAAATCCTTCACTGAAAAATGAAAATCTCTGAGGTGTGGTTTTACCCAAAAAGCAATCCTATACTTGATTAAGTCATAGAGATCCTCTAAGTTTGGAAGGGTTGCTCTAAACACACAATCACTCCTGCACTTCCAGATTGACCACATCACTGCCAATGCAATGACCCCCCAGTTAAGGATGTATTTATTCTAAGTAAAAAGAGGAAAACATCAGGGTCCAAATTTGGTTTCGTGAGGTATGACTGCCCAGTAGCAGCTGAGATGGCTATCTAAAAAGCCAACAGAATCTGGTGTGATGACAAAGTGTTACAAGTAAAGAAAGCTGAGTTTGGTAATGAGCAAGCTAAAAACAAAGATCGAATCGACACTCATATTCTAGTACCACCGAGAGCAGTGGGGGTAAGGATGATAACTAGTGCAAGCACTGTAAGGAGAATGTCATATGCTGAAGCACTTCAAGCTAGGAATGATTCAAAAGAAAGGCAGTAGTTTTGAAAGCAGATGAGTATGGAAATGGATGGATGTACATCAGTTTGGTGGAAAAACTATGGCCGAAATACTGTAGTGCTAAACTCAAGGAGGAGCTACCAATCAGAGGTGTGAAGGATGTACAGGTGAAGGATGGTGGTGGCAGAACAGCGTACCTATCATTCCCCTCATCAGAAGAAATGAGGAGTAGCATGAAGGTTATACATGGGTGGTTTCATGAATAGTGCGAATCAGTGATGGACTGGAAAAAGGGAATGAAGATTGAGTTTGAAAGATATGTTTGGATATCTTGTTCTGGAGTCCCTCATAATCTTTGGAACACCTCTAATTTTTTAAAAAGTGGTCAGATTTGGGGAATAGTGGTGGAATTAGATAAGTATTTATCTGATTTAGCTTCTTTGGAATGTGGTAAGAAGAAAATCCTCACTTCACAAGTGGAGCCTATTAATAATCTTATTCATTTGGACTGTCAAGGCTACCTATATCCAGTTTGGGTATGCGAAGATGCTAAGCTCAATCACAACAATCAGGGATGTAGTCTAAGCATCCAAAGAACCACGGAATCTGCAAGGGCGTTATCAATGAAGACTAAAGCTCCAAGAATTACAGAGGTAAGGAGGAAGAAGAAGATGATGTGGCAGGTGCAGAGAGTGATCTAGCACTCAATGATGGTGCTCTACGCAGTGATAAGGAAGTAACCAGCAAGGAGGGGGGTATGGCAGACATAGGAAATGATTACCTACCTATCTCTGCTGTAAGTGAGACCTGTAGTCATGTGGGGAACAGAGATAGGGGCATCCATTGCACAAGGGCCGAAGGAAGCATGCAAAGAAATTTGAATCACAACTCTGACAGAGACAGCACAAGAGTTGTTGGTGCTATGGTCTCTGTGGGAGCCGAAAGTAGAAGAGTCGAAAAACGCGTACCCCAGAAACTAGATACTATACGGCTTCATATTGCATAACTAGGGCGCCGAATGCGTTAGTAAAGCCAAATAGACGGAGGTGAATAGCTCCGAATGAATATAAGGTGAATAGGATAAAAGTAGGCTCAGGCCCCGAGGCCCAAAAAGCAAATATAAATACAAGAACCACAAATCTAGGAAGGTATGTAAGAATCACTCCACTTAACTTATACAAGAAGCTATCTTGAGTGTCTGAATTAACTTGTCCATCGGAGTGCTAATCCCGGCACCCTCAACTGGAGTGTGTATCTTTTCAGGTGACTAGCTGAGGATCACCAGCGTCTCCCAAGATCTGAAGAGTATTTCCAAACCACTTCTCCACAATTGGCGTCGTCTGTGGGAATACTCAAATACATCCAGGCAGGCGTGACTGAAGATCCTCCGGTAGCCACTGACAAGACCGCACGGAGAAGTGAACTCATTCCCGCAAACTCGCTTGGACCAAAAACCATCGCAGCAAGACTTGCCTTGGACCTCTGCTCATCTTCAAACTGAACGCAAAAGACAATACAAGTGACCATAGCACAAGCCAGGCAAACCAAACAGAGGTTGGACAACATCATCGCTGAGAACAAATGCCTTCATCGTGATCTGGCCTCGAAAATAGCAAAATCCAAACAAACGGTGCGCCAGGCTTCTGAGCGACCCCCGAGGGCAGATGATCGACAATCTCGGGCCCGACAGCGAGAAACTGATGGCCGCTATGCCTCAACAGATCATCTAGAGGAGTTGGCAAAAGACGAACGTCTCCACCAATGCATCCGGAAGAGTGTGGTCGAAACACTTGCCCCTCCGCAGGATGCATTTCCGCTCGACACCGTCCACGTGATATACAGCCTACCAGCAGCCCCGGTCGTGCATGCGATCCAATCACATCTAGGCCCCCAACAGCAACTCACACCAGCAAAGCGGCCCCGAGAAACGCCAAGTATCACCTTTGACGATTCTGATTTGATCGGTGTAACACTCCCTTACATCGATCCGTTGGTTGTTGAGCTGCGCGTAAACCGGTTCACCGTCGAACGCGTTCTTATCAACCAGGGCAGTACCTCGATGGTTATGTATTATAAAACCTTCACCAAACTCGGCTTCAACGAGTCAGACCTGACTCCAGCCCCTTATCCACTATTTGACTTCAATGCCACTCTAGAGTACCCCTTGGGAAAGATCAGCTTACCCGTTCGAGCAGGCTCCAGAACGGTGGATGTGGAATTCTTGGTCGTCCGGCTGCCTTCACCGTACAATCTCATCATGGGGCGATCGTGGTTGCATACATTGCAGGCCGTCCCAAGCACCTATCATCAACTGCTATGTTTCCCAACAGAACACGGCATTGAGCAAATCCGCGGATCCCAGAAATCGGCACAAGCATGTTATCTCCTTGCCGCTAGAACGCCAAAGGAACTGCAAGTAAACTCCATTGAGGTACGGAATCGGGAGATCCTGGATGACGTTGGGCGTTATCCAAATGAGAAGGCCACGAAAGATTTAGACCGAGTTGACATTGATGGAAGCCCAGAAAAGTTCTTCATGATCGGCGCCTCTCTGAATCAGGCCGACAGGTAGCAGCTGATCTCTTTCTTGCTCAACAACCTTGACGTCTTTGCATGGACTCCATACGAAATGCCGGGAATAGACCCCTCAGTCTGACAGCACCATCTGAATGTCGATCCGAAATGTAAGCCGATCATTCAGAAAGGCCGACGGTCAGCTGCGGAGCACACTGCCGCCGTTGTTGAGAAGGTAGACAGACTGCTTGACGCCGGGGCAATTAGAGAAGTCACTTACCCTACGTGGCTCTCCAATACAATGGTGGTGAAGAAGAAAAATGGGACTTGGCGAGTGTGCGTCGACTTCACGGATCTGAACAAAGCTTGTGCCAAAGACTGTTTTCCTCTACCTAGAATCGACCAGCTCGTCGATGCGACGGCACATCATCAACGCATGAGCTTCCTCGATGCTTACAGAGGCTACCATCAAATCACTATGCATCCAAATGACCAGGACAAAACTGCCTTCCTCACCCCAAGAGGAACCTATTGCTACAAAGTTATGCCCTTTGGGCTGAAGAATGCAGGGGCAACCTACCAAAGATTGATCACTGCTATGTTCAAAGAGCAACTCGGCCATACTATGGAAGTATACATCGATGATATGGTGGTCAAGTCCAAAGAAGAACAGAATCATATAGCCGATCTCGAAAAGACATTCAGCATCTTACGCAAATACAGAATGAAACTGAACGCTTCCAAGTGTGCGTTCGGAATCGGCTCTGGCAAATTCCTGGGTTACATCGTCAACCACCGAGGATTCGAAACCAACCCGAGGCAAGTCACAGCAATCTTGGAGCTCGGCTCCCCCCGTTCAGTAAAAGAAGTCCAAAAGTTGATGGGGATGGCCGCTGCATTTAACAGGTTCATCAGCCGGTCTATAGATCGCTGCTGACAATTCTTTTAGACACTACGGCAGGGTAAGGCTTTTGAATGGTCCGCCGAATGCGAATCAGCCTTCAACGGACTCAAGACATACCTCCGCTCAATACCTCTCTTGACAACGCCCGTCGCTGGTGACCCGCTCATCCTATATCTGGCAGTTTTCGACAGGGCCGTCAGCGCCGTACTATTAAAAGAGGATGAGGGGGAGCAACGGCCAGTATATTACGTGAGCAAGGCAATGGTTGACACCGAAACACGTTACCTTCGGCTAGAAAAACTCATCTTTGCCCTAGTCATGGCGGCAAGAAAACTGATGCATCACTTCCAGGGACATAGCATTGGGGTGCTAACAGATTATCTCCTCCAATCAGTACTACGGAGTGCAGAAGCATCGGGACGTGTTTCAAAATGGGCTCTTGAACTCGGCCAATACGACATTCGATTTTTACCTAAAACTGCAATCAAGGGGCAGGTGTTGGCCGACTTTGTTGCCGAATTCACCGGCGAGCTTGCCAACCTCAAACCTGATGAAGTTCGACAAAAGGCTGAAGTTCTACCAAAGCGGAACTAGAGAATTTATGTCGGGGATATTTGGCAATTATACTGTGATGGATCATCTAACCAAAGGGGCAGCGGCGCCGGAGTTGTAATCATGTCTCCAGACGGCGCAGTAATTGAGTAGGCCGTCAAACTTGGCTTCGAAGCATCAAATAACGAAGCCGAATACGATGCCCTTCTAGCCGGTCTGCGGAATGCCCACCTTCTCGGTGCACGGCGTCTACTTGTGTTTTATGATTCAAAGTTGGTAATCAATTAGCTAAAGGGGGAGTACGTGGCAAGAAACGACCGTATGGCGGCCTACATGAAAACGGCCAATTCTTTGCCGGCAAAATTTGACCATCATGAACTGAACCAAATAACACGCGACCAGAACACACACGCGGATGCCTTGGCATGCTTAGCCTCCGCCATCAATTCTGAGATCAAACGGACCATCGAAGTAGGTTTCATCCCGGAGCTGAGTATTAGCCCTTCGGAGGAAATCCATGTCAATGTTATAGAACCCGCACCAAACTGGATGGACCCTATTACTGCATTCCTCTCTTCTGAACAACTCCTAGAGGACAAAAAAGAAGCACACAAGCTGCGAAATAAAGCCCTGCGATACTATCTGATCCGCAAGGAGGGCTTTACAAAAAGTCCCTCTCTGGTCCATATTTGGAATGCGTGCACCCCAACAAAGTGGAGGAGCTTCTGACAGAGATACATGAGGGCAGTTGCGGTGCCCATTCCGGCGGATGCTCCCTGGCCCATCGAGCTATAACGTAGGGGTATTATTGGCTGACAATGAGAGCCGACGCGGGGAGTTATGTAAAAAAGTGCGAACAATGCCAAAAGTTCTCCCCATTAACCCATCTGCCTGCCGAAGAGTTGAACTCTATCACCAGCCCTTGGCTGTTTGCTCAATGGGGACTTGATATCGTAGGGCCATTGCCCAGGGCCCTAGGGAACAAGCGATTCTTAATTGTCGCAATAGACTACTTCACAAAATGGGTCGAAGCGGAGGCTCTAACACATATACGAGATGCCGACATTAAACGCTTTGTATGGAGAAACATCATAACCCGATTTGGCATTCCGAGAGCTCTAATCTCAGACAATGGTACCTAGTTCGATTGTGGCATATACCGAGAGTCATGCAGCAAATATGGTATTCGGCCTTACTTCTCGACGCCGGCCTACCCCCAAAGCAATGGTCAAGCCGAAGCCTCTAACAAATCCATCTTCGACGGCATCAAAAAGAGGCTGGAAAAAGCTAAAGGCAAATGGGTCGAAGAATGGCCGAGTGTATTGTGGGCTCATCGTGCTACGCTAAGGAGATCCACTGAAGAAACACCGTTTGCTCTATGCTTTGGAACCCAAGCAATCTTACCCCTAGAAGTCGGCCTCCCAACTCTGAAATCGCAAGCTTTTGACATAGGCCGAGACGACATGATGCTTGCCCTAGATCTGATTCTAATCGAAGAACGAAGAGACTGCGCCCTGGCATCCATAGCATGCTATCAGTAGCAGCTCGCCAAGTCGTATAATTAGCGAGTTCAGTTATGCCGATACACGCCAAGAGAACTTGTCCTAAAAAAGGTACTTCCAGTCGATCGGAGACCCTTCGATGGAAAATTGGGTCCAAACTGGGATGGTCCCTATCAAATTGAATCCATCGCACGAACAGGGGCATATCGACTCTCAGCTATGATAGGAAGAAGCCTGCCACGGCCTTGGAATTCTACACATTTACGTAAATTCTATCATTGACCCGACTTGTGGGCTTGATACTTGTGCATGTTCCACCTTTGCAATACAAAGTTTCTCGTTTTCTTAAGCTCGCCCCCAAGCCTTGATTAATAAGGGCCGATTAAGCCTTCCAAGGCCAAAAATAAAGCCTTCGGATTCGGAGCCCCTTTTGGTGCATGACGCCTTAAGGGCCGATTAAGCCTTCCAAGGCCAAAATAAAGCCTCCAGATTCGGAGCACCCTTCGTAGATATCACGATTGGCCAAAATAAAGACTCCAGATTCGGAGCACCCTTCGTGGATATCACGATTGGCCAAAATAAAGCCTCCGAATTCGGAGCCCCTTTTGGTGCATGATGCCTTAAGGGCCGATTAAGCCTTCCAAGGCCAAAATAAAGCCTCCAGATTCGAAGCGCCTTTCGTAGATATCACGATTGGCCAAAATAAAGCCTCCGAATTCGGAGCGCCCTTCGTGGATATCACGATTGGCCAAAATAAAGACTCCGGATTCGGAGCGCCCTTCATAGATATCACGATTGGCCAAAATAAAGACTCCGGATTCGGAGCGCCCTTCGTGGATATCACAATTGGCCAAAATAAAGACTTCGGATTCGGAGCCCCTTTTGGTGCATGACACCTTAAGGGTCGATAAAGCCTTCCAAGGCCAAAATAAAGACTCCGGATTTGGAGCGCCCTTCGTGGATATCACGATTGGCCGAAATAAAGACTTCGAATTCGGAGCGCCCTTCGTGGATATCACGATTGACCAAAATAAAGACTCCGGATTCGGAGCGCCCTTCATGGATATCACGATTGGCCTTTTTGAGAGGTCTATTCGGACCACTTGATTGGTTGAATAAATATTCACTAAGAATCATTCTTAATTCAGATCGGTCAATGCATGTCTGAACATTTACGCCACGCAACACAAAACTTGCCAGAAAGTTGAAATAATACGATTAATTAAG
The DNA here is from genome assembly GCA_022316695.1 of Camellia oleifera. Taxonomy (NCBI): domain Eukaryota; kingdom Viridiplantae; phylum Streptophyta; class Magnoliopsida; order Ericales; family Theaceae; genus Camellia; species Camellia oleifera. The sequence goes on along the minus strand of CM039308.1, from coordinate 13,519,618 downwards.
CACATAACATTTCAAGACCGAATACAGACGTTGAAAATAAAAGAAATTCTATTTATTCGGCAGAAAGTCTATTCATTCGGCTCCCTCATCGTCGCTCTTCTCAATTTCGAAATCGGGATAAGGAAAGTGGTGGCGATGATATAGGGGCGAGGCCGAATCAATTCCCACGGCTTTGAGAGATTCCTTGGTTTGAAGGGCCTTGATCCAGCCGTGCTTGAATCCACGATTTTCACATCGATAGACCTCCTCGGCAGGGTCTTGTTTGGTCTTCCCTATCCCGACCTTTAGGCCGTCCTGAAACCCCTTTTCATAACCCAAGGTCCGTTGGGTTACCCTCTCCGTAGCAACCAATTTCGATTGATCGGCCGCAACCGACGCGCTCGCTCGAACATTCTTCAGCTCCCGAAGCTCAAGCTCAGCCTTTTCCGCGTGAATCTCCAGACTGTGTTTCCTTTCGTCCTTTATCTGGCTCTCACGTCGCGCTTCCCGCAGACGCATGCCAACTTCGTAAGCAGTATATAGTCCTTTGACGGCCCCATGATTGCCGTCTCGAAATACTTCAAAATCTTGACATCCGACCATCGCTTGTTGGACCTCCGGCGGGAATATCTGTCGAGCGAACTCGACTGCACCATCTGGGTCTTTAATGATAGAATCCGCCTCCGTCATTGGTCTATTCCTCACAGAAACCGCAAAACTCAACGGTTGTGGCGTCGCATCAGGCTCGATTCTCGGTCGCGGGCGTGGAGAATTTCCCCGTTGTTGCCTGTCCTTTCGGAGCGATCTGCTCCGATGACTAAGGTGCTGCTGTGTTTGCCGATCCTTGGATGTTCTTCTTCCCGTACGCGAAAGCTCGCTACTATGACTCATTTCGACGTCTGATTCAGCAATCTTCGTCCCTCCAAAGTTGCCTGAATGGAAATAAATAGGGCCTCTGTCGTGCGCCCTGCTCCAGTTATCCTTCAATGTTTGTAGCTCTCCCGAGGCAACGTCAGTAATCCCAAACGTCAGCGGTCGGATGACAATTGTCCAGCCCCCCGCGTTAGGCCCATTCGGCTTCCCAGGCTCGCGCCCTGGCTAAGGCAAGGGCAGATTTATGAATCTGGCCGGCCATCTTTTCGAGCGCAAGCGCCGATCAATCGGTGTCTCAGCCAGCCCGCGAGTTAGGCCCATTCGGCTTCCCAGGCTCGCGCCCTGGCTAAGGCAAGGGCAGATTTATGAATCTGGTTGGCCATCTTTTCCCGCACAAGCGCGGATCAATCGGTGCCTTAGCCAGCCCGCGAGTTAGGCCCATTCGGCTTTCCAAGCTCGCACCCTGGCTAAGGCAAGGGCAGATTTACTTTATTAATCTGGTCAGCCAAATACCTAAGCTAAGCAGCCGATCTAATCATAACCGAAAGCAATTTCATTCATCAACATTTTGCCTTAGCTATTTGAGCACAACTCATGAAATTTTTTTATATATACTCAGCTAGTTACTCATGAAAAGTTACTCATGAAATCTTTCATGTACACTCAAGTCACTAAACAAAAAGATTTACTCATAACTGTAGCAACAAATGAAAAATACTAAATGAAAAACTATAAAAATACATTCGACATCCTAAACACTGTCGGCCGGATCAGCCATCGGAATCAGACTCCAATGGCTCAACATCCACTTGCTCATATGGTATTGGCATAATCAACGAAGCGTTTGCAGTAGCAAGGGCTTTGTGCCAGCCATATTTGAATCCCCGATTTTCAAACTTGGGGACTTGGTCAACGTACTCGGCGAGTCCAGCATTCTTCTCGGCCTCGAATACTTTGGAAGACTCCGAGTCAGTTGCTTCCTTCGCTGCCTTCATTTCAGCCAACTCAGCCTCCAGTTTGGAGATCGCCTTTTGGGCCAATTTGAGCGCATCTTCGCTTGCGTCTGCTTTCTTCTCGGCATCCGATCTCAATTGATCCGCGCTACGAGCCCTGTCCAACTCGGCGTCGGCCCTTAAGGCTTCCTTGTTTGCCCTCAAAGCCTCGACCTCGGCCCTTCGCCTCTGGCCTTCAACTTCCTCGCGTAAACGACCAATCTCTTTGACGGCGTCGCGATGGCGACGGCCCATATCGGCTATCCATCCGATGGTCTGCAAAACAATAATTTAAAACCATAACTTCAACAATATTTGGATAAAGTGAAGTAAAGTTCGAATGTACCAAAAGTGCCGATTGGGCGGCTAGTGCTGTCGCATTAAGATCCATTTCCACCTGGAAAGCCTCCTTGTTAGACGGCAACGACACGGACGTAGCCAAGCTGAATGCGACTTCTATATCTTTAAGCGCCAAAGAATCCGAAGAAACTGGCATGTTTCTTATCATGGGCTGAATGACAAAAGGAACGATCACGTCCGATCCCTCTAATCGAGGATGCTTGCCGCCATGTTCTTCTGAGCCGGCTTCAAACTCGGCAGGGCGTTTCTCTGCCTCAACTTCTTGGCCGACCTGCACGGTCAAAGCAGATTCGACATTCCGATTTTCGGCCGTTTCCACCTCAACAATGCACACGGACTCTGATTCTCTAATAGGCAGGGAGAATTGAGATTCGGTGGCAGTTGGTACTTCAGACGGAAGGGCCTCCGCTCTTCGTCGCGCGGCCAACCTTTCCGCATTCGCCGTCCTGGCAAGTTTTGTCAGGCTTAACCCGACCATGTCTTCAGGGTCTGTGACGGGAATACCCTCCAAGCCGTGAACAACGCCGTCAAGCGAGAGATCCCCTTGGCCCGAAGTGGATGGGGGATCGGCCGAATTCAATACCTCGTCAGACTCGGTTTCTAATTGATCTGATTCGATAACATTAGCTACATCCCGCTCTGAATCGGACCCTTCAAAACCAACCTGACTCAAGTATTTGAAGTCGGACAAAATAAGAGCGATAAAAGAATCTTCACCCTCCGAAACAGGGATATTTTCCGCCGCCGAGAAGGTCGTATATGTCGGCTCGTAACGAAGTAAAATATACGCCGACCTCCCTTGTTTCTGAAGACTTCGACGACCGAAATATTTGAGCGCGACTTCTATATCCGAAAGAACGGCGCCGTCAGTTGAAGACAAAACTTTCTTCAAATTGCTCCCTGTACAAGCCAAGCCGTCACATTTCAAAGAAGAGGCTTCACAACAAAAACGAACAAATAATAAAAGCGAGAAGGCAATCAGCCACCTGGCTCGCCCCTTCGTCTAGGAATAGGGTCGACGTGATCCTCTCCTTCGCCAAACTCCCAGTTACCCTGGACAACGACCATAACATCATCAACTCGTTTTCCAGAACTGGAAAGCATAGTAATCAGCTGATGGTCAATATCCTTGGCCCTAAGGAAGAAACGCCCGTGCCGACCAGAAGACTTAGCCAAGGCATAACAATGCCGGATGGCTGGAATGCCAAGGTTAATTCTTAGGCGACGGTTGAGCGCTATAATCCCCATTATGATTCTAAAGAAATTCACATTAGGTTGGGAAGGGATTAAACCCCAGTAGCGAAGCACAGCCCTAAGAAACGGGTGAATGGGGAAACGGACTCCACCCTCTGCAATTGACAAAAGAGGAAAGACAATTGTAGTTTTGTCCTCCCTCTCCATATCAAGAGTGCCGTCTGCCACAAGTGACAGACGGACATCATCAAGGATGGAGAAATGGTGTTTAAAGGTAGCAATTCGATCTGACGAGAGGAGGTCTTTCAAATGTTTTTCCATACCCTACAGTTTATGAGAATATGCCCAGGAAGGAACAAACCAGAAAGAGTCTTCAAAGCAAGGGAGAACAAAACTTACAAAGGACGAAGGGGATATCGGAAAACAGAGTTGCAGGGATTATCCAAAAGGCAATCCAGTGATGAGCGTCATGAAATACACGAAAGCGCGTCAAAATTTTAAATCGCAATAAATAGACACGTGCGTGAAGGGGGAAAGTCGACACGACAACCGAGAGGGGTGCACTTAGATATCCGCATGACGATGAGGCCAACCGCCGAATCTTGGCTCTGACTTTTCGAAATTCGAAACCAAGCACTCCAGCCAACTGTCGTCGGTGAAGTGCTTGGGGGGCAATTGTGGCAGCCGAATAAGTAGAAGAGTCGGAAGACGCGTACCCCAGAAACTAGATACTATATGGCTTCATATTGCGTAACTAGGGCGCCGAATGCGTTAGTAAAGCCGAATAGACGGAGGTCAATAGCTCCGAATGAATATAAGGTGAATGGGATAAAAGTAGGCTCAGGCCCCGAGGCCCAAAAAACAAGTATAAATACAAGAACCACAAATCTAGGAAGGTATGTAAGAATCACTCCACTTAACTTATACAAGAAGCTATCTTGAGTGTCTGAACTAACTTGTCCGTCGGAGTGCTAATCCCGGCACCCCCCGACCGGAGTGTGTATCTTTTCAAGTGACTAGCTGAGGATCACCAGCGTCTCCCAAGATCTGAAGAGTATTTCCAAACCACTTCTCCACGGTCTCTGATGGGCCTATAGGTAGTCTTGGTCGAAATGTATCTCCACAACCCAATATTAATCTAGAAGTTGTTTTGGATCAAGTGCAATTTGTTGGCCATTTGCATGGAATTAATTTGGGCTTGTCTAAACCAACTAGGCTGGACCATGGCAGCAGTAGTGGTATGGAGTCGTATAATAAGTCTGTGGAGATTCCTGTCTCAACACATGTTGATGTCCAGATGGTAAAGGATAAAGGCTTGGCTGTGGCTGCAAGTGCAAGGGAAAGTCAAAGAAATCTAGGTCTACAAACCAGCAAGTCGATGAAAGGTCTACAGAGTAGGGGAGAAAAAGGAAAAACCAGAGAACATTAGTGCTGAAATCTGGGTTTCAAAGAGGGGCCATTTTTAGAGCAGCTGCTGTTGTAATTTCTTCTTCTCTGTCTTGCAACATCAACTTAAACAGTAAACACAAATTGTTCTTGGAAGCTCAAGCTACCATACAGCTTGGTCAAGAATTGGAAATATATTTTGAAGGAAAAGATGATGAAGTTATGAAGAAAATTATTGAAATGGAAAAGAAAGACATGGAGCAAACTGCTGAAAAGAGCAATGGTGCTAGGGTTTAGAATAGCATCAAGGGAGGTTCAAGAGTAAAAATATTCTCTATGAAGATTCTTTCTTGGAACATTAGAGGCCTTGGTAGGCCTGAGAAAAAGAGGAAAGTAAAAGCAGCTATCAAAGAAAGAAAAGTGGACATGGTGATATTGCAGGAAACAAAAAAGAAAAATGTATCCAAGTAGTTTGTGAAATCTATTTGGCCTCATGATCTAGTTGACTACATGAATGTGGATGCTGTTGGGAGTGCTAGAGGTCTGCTATGTGTTTGGAAGCCCGAAATTTTCTCCTTAGCTGACTGCTGCTATAGCAGGAACTTCATCCTATTATCAGGTATTTTATTTAATAGTCTGGAGTGTGTTATTGTGAATGTTTATTCACCCAATGATGTGATTGATAGAAGGCAACTATGGGCACTTTTGACTAATATTAAGGTTGTCTTCCCCAAACCTTGGTGTGTAGGGAGGACTTTAATGAAATAAAATCAATAGAGGAAAGGAAAGGTTGTGTTAAAAGGGATAGTGGAATGGCAGACTTTGGTAACTTCATTAGCAGCCTGGCCTTGATTGATATCCCTATGTTGGGAAGGAAATATACTTGGTACAATTCAGTGGAAGGTGAGAGATGGAGCAGGTTAGATAGATTTCTTGTTAGCCCAAAATGGTTGGGATGGTTTAGATTCAAACTCTGGGGTCTGCCTAGATCCATCTTAGATCACTGTCTAATTATTTTGATGGATGATGAGAGAGATCGGGGCCCAAAGCCTTTTAGATTCATCAACGCATAGGCATCTCACCTTTCTTTTATGTATGAAGTGAAAAAAGTGTGGGAGGGTACTCAGGTAGATGGTTGGGCAGGGTACAAACTTAAAACCAAACTGAAGGCACTTAAACAAGCTTTAAAGAAGTGGAACATTCAAGTGTTTGGGAATATGGACTCTAAATTGAAGTAAGTTGAAGAAAAATTACATGCCCTGGATTTAATTGCTGAGAGTAGAAATCTGGATGAAGATGAAGGTAGGAGGAGAAGAGAGGTGAGAGGCGAGGTGTGGAAGCTCAGAAAGTTGTTGGAAAGAATTTGGCTACAGAAGTCACGGCTGAATTGGAATTTAAATGGAGATAAAAACACTAAATTTTTTCACATCATAGCTACGAAAAGGCAGAATATTAATGCAGTTAACTCTATGACAGTGAATGGAGCAGTTTTGAAGCATCATACGGAGGTTAAACAAGCTGTGTATGATCACTTCAGGTTTAGCTTTAATGAACAGTGGCAATTCAGACCAAAGCTTCTGGGCCCATTTAAGGTGATCCAATACAGTCGGCACTTCAGTAGTTTGAAAGTGGCATTTTCTGCAGCTGAAGTTTGGGGTGTAGTTACTGATTGTGATGGCAACAAGGCACCTGGTCCTGATGGGTTTAACATGACTTGCTACCAAAAAGGATGGAAATTCATGAAAGGTGATATTCTTACTTTCCTACAGGAATTATATACCAACAGCAAATTGGTTGGGGGCTTAAATAGTTCCTTCATCACTTTGGTCCCAAAAAAAGACAACTCTTCAGCCATTCTAGATTTCAGGCCTATTAGTCTTATAAACTGCACATATAAAATTCTTTCCAAGGTTCTCACCAACTGACTGAAAAGAGTCCTTCCTATTGTTATAGACAATGCCCAGTCAGTTTTTCTAGGGGGTAGGAATATTTTGGATGGTGTATTAATAGCTAATGAGGTGGTGGACTGGTGGAAGAAATCCAGAAGAAAGGACCTGATATTGAAGTTCGATTTCCAAAAAACATATGACATAGTAAACTGGAACTTTCTTATCCAAATGCTATCCAATTTTGGGTTTGGGGCTAAGTGGGTGAATTGGATCCATACCTGCATTTCTTCAGCTAAAGTTTCTATGTTGGTTAATGGGTCCCCCACACCTGAATTTAGCCCTCAAAAAGGGCTAAGGCAAGGCGATCCATTATCACCTTTCTTGTTTAATATGGTGGCTAAAGGCCTAAATCTATTACTTACAAGAGCAAAAGAGTTGGGCTTGTGTAGACACGCCATTTTTGACCGACCTTAAGACTCAGATGTCACCGATTGAGCGCTTGGTGATGTTGCATATCGTGCTCGTTCAAAGGTTTCAGAGTCTCGGCTGCGAGCCTTGCCTCCGGACTTCCGGACTATTTTATGCTTTTCCTCGGTTTGCGAACCAGGCTCGGTTTTCTCTGTTTTCTCTTCCAGAAGGGAGGGAGAGGTCTCGTAGATCATCTCTCAGTGGCCGTAGGCTATGTTTCGTGGTCGTAGGCCATTTTGCCCGTTTGGAGTCCGGTTTCTAGTTTTTCGGAGCCGTTGGCCGCGTGCCTCGGTTCGGGACCGCTTAACCACCTCCATTTGCTCTGATTTTTGGCATGCATCTTATTTACTCCCTTTTGAGGACACTGTGGTCCGAGAGACCAACTTCGTGGTCGAACACCACTTCTGGTGCCTAACAGTCAGTTTTCGGGGCCCCGGGCTGCACGTTTTGGCCCCCGAACCTTTATTTTGCATCGGTTTGGGTTCATTTTTGGCAGGGACCTCTGTTTCATTGTTAGAAAGGTCGTAGAGGGGTGGGAGGCCAGTAATTTCTCTGGCAACCAGTTTTATTCCTCAATCGCCCTCCGTCGCCCGTTTTTCTCACTTGAAAGCCAATGTTGACCACCCTAAAGCCACTTTTTCTTGCCCTAAACCACATATTTGTGTTGTAGACACCTAGGAGGCCACCAATATCATATGGCCGGCTAGTAATTGTGTGTGACCCTTTTGAACCCCTCCAAAAAATGGCCTTTTCTCTCTCCTGGTTCACTGTCTCCAGTTTTTGACCACATGGCTGTGTTGAGCACACATGGGAGGCCACCAATTTGTGGTGGCCGGCCACTAATACCACTTGACCCTTTTGACCCTTGGCTGGCCGGCCATGGGGAGAGCCGTCCGGCCACCTAAACCCTAGCAAGCTGGCCGGCCATGATCCTCAGGGTTGGTACATTACAAATCTACCCTCCTTTTCCTCCCAGATTTTGTATCTGCGGGGGTGCCATTTTGGGAGGAAACTTGAATTGTTTCCCCCCCCCCATTTTTCCCCCTCTTTCTCCCCCTCTTTTGCCTATATAAACAGCCCCCAGCCCTTGTCTTGAGGGTTAGAAAAATTTGCTTTGAGCCTCATATGTTGCATCTATCCCTCTCTACATCCTAACCCTCAAAACCCTTAAGTTCCTACACCATTTCTACACCAGCACCTAGCACCACACCACCACCTCCATTCCAGCCACTTGGAGCTGCTTTCCAGAGCTGAGGAGCACCATTTCTTGTGCCAAGAGGTTGTCAAAGATTGGTCTACAAGGGTGAGTCACTTTTCCCCTCTTTTGAGTTCATTTTTGCATACTTTCTTAACCATTCTTGCTTACACTTTTGGGCTCCGACCCTAACTGAAAATAGCATGTTTTTGAGCTCTTTTTCATGTTTGTTTAAGGGCCTTTCATTGTTTGAGGCTTCCTTTTTGCACTTGCTTCTTTACCTCTTATGTATGCCTATTTCTTGTGTAGTATTTTTGGCCTATGTATAAACTGTTTTGAGCTCTGTCATAAACTGTAAAGTGGCTTATTTTGAGCCCTTATTCAACATTGTTGAAGGGCTCATCACTGTTTGAGGCTTCCATTTTCCACTTGCCTTGATATCTCTCTTTTGGCCTTATTTTTGCAGGATTTGTTAGCCTTTTGTGCTTCTGTTTTTGGGCTCTGGTCCAAACTATACATGGCCTCATTTTGACCCCCTCTTCATGTTTCATTAAGGGTCTTTTTCTGTTTGAAGTTTCCTTTATAGCTCCCTTTTTGGCCTTATTTTGCATAGTATTTTGAGCATGCTTGTGCACTGTTTTGGGTTTGGTCATCAACTGTAAAATGCCATGTTTTGGGCCCCTCTTCAACATTGTTGAAGGGACTTCATCTATTTGAGGCCAGAAACCATCACTTGCTTCTTTGTCCCTCTTTTGGCCCATTTCTTGCATGAGAGTTTAGCCATACTTGTGCTTGTTTTTGTGGTTTGTTTTAAACTGTAAAATACCATATTTTGGGCCCCTATTCAACATTTTGGAAGGGCCCTTCTCCGTTTGAGGTCAGAAGCTGCTACTTGCTTCATTATCTTGCTTTCGGGGCCATTTTTGCATGCTAGCTTAGCCCCATTTGTGTTCACTGTTTGGCCTTACTTAAAACTGTAAATATGCTTTTTTTGGGGCTATCTTGATTCTGTATTCACACTTCATGTTCAAATAATGCATGCATTGCATAGCCATAGGTCATTCCATGCGCCTAATTTCATGTTTCGGGATTCATTTCATGCATCGGGTGTCATTTTACCATCTTTTGGGGCTATTTTGCATCACTTATTGCCTCTGAAATTTGCATGCTAATATGCCATATTCCATGTCTTGCCATGTCTTGTTAGAGTGGCATTCGTGCCCTAGGTTCGGTCCTCGGTTTGCGTGCACGTATGCACGCATTTCGAGTGTCTCATTTTCATCTCATGGCCTCTTATGTGAGTGTGGCTGAGGTCCACTCATGTTGGTGTAAGTCCATTATGCATTGTGTATGTCATTTCATTCCACAGCATTGTGTATGCTAGGTTGTATGTTAGCGCATTGTGTATGCCATGTTACCTCGTGCATCGTGTATGCCATTTCATAGCATTGTGCATGTTAGGTTGTATCTTAGTTGCATCCATGCATGTCATGCATATTGCATTGTGTTTGGGATAGGAGTTAGCCCAAGCACGGGAAACGAGGCACGTTTCATACTCCGAGTGACGGAACATGTCTCAATTCCCCAGTCACCGACACTCCGGATTGTCCATGATGGAGTTAGGTCTTAGTTGTATTTTCATGTGCATTCATTCCATATTGAGTTGTGCAATTCGACTCCTCGGCCATCATGCATCGAGATGCGTGATTGGTGGCACGAGGATCGAGGCATGCATACATTTGTGAAAATACATTGCCATGCCCCTTTCCTGCTCTCTGTTGTAGCAAATCAAGAATCAGCAGTCTTCCGGGGCTTGGCGCGCTTTCCAAGAACTATTGCAAAACAGAGGCTAATTGGGGCATCACAGTGGATTTCCGCGCAAAGGCAACCCGGATATGCATCATTCATCATCTGAAGAGGAGTCAAGGCAGTCCCTGGCTTGCATGCCAATTTATTGTTTTTTCTTAGTTAATTTGGTAATTAATTAGGATATTTGTACATATTTGGACTATATTATTTATTTGGACTGTACTATTCATGACTGTATATTATTTGTTCGGACCCTCTGCGCGAGGGCATAATTGTAATAAGTGTGCGTGTGTGTGATGTATGTCTTCCAACCCCACGTCTTTCTTCCCTTTTATTTACCTGCTTATGATGGTTAGACTAGGGCATGTTTCAATTAGCATACAGTATGATAGCACGTTTGCATTCATTCATCTGTCTTGCACGCACCGGGCTCGGCGCATCATACTAACTGCATTCGTATTTCAATTCCAAGTTGAATACTTGATAGATGTTGCATCTCATATGCCATATTTAGAATAGCCGAGCCTGCTATAGTTGCATTTTTGAATGTGTTGCATTAGGCATTTCTGTATACTTAGGATCATGCATGGATTTCTAATTAGCTTCTGTTTTAGCTTGGAGTACTCGGTGAGTTTTTATGCTTTAGCATCCTTGCATGCGTGTGAGTGACTGCCATGAATAGCATGCTTACTATGAGGCTATTTGCTTATGTGATATAACTGCCTAAATGCCTGTGGGTGAAGGTTGGGTTATTTGGATTGGGACAAATCATCAACTGTGAGTTTTAAGCCCACTAGATAGTGGCAAAACCATCTTTTCTAAGCTCACCTGAGGGTAGCAAAATCTGCATTTTAAGCCTACCTGCGGGTAGCAAACCATCTTTCAAAAACAAACATGAAATGTTTTGTTCCAATTCAGGCGACCCGGTCTATACTTGTATGTTGTGCGCATCACATAGTAAATCTAGGCTAATAACTGGAATAAGAGCACACAATGTTTTCAAAACTAGATATCATGGTTAGTAGAGGCCGATCTTTGATCGGGCGAGCGGGGGTGCTCATGAAGTGACCTTCCCCAATCGTACCCAAGTTCCCGAGCCGAGGCAACTTTGGTGATGACGGACACGTGGCCTTAGGCAAACGAGTCAGGGTTTCCTAAATTTCCCAAAAATAAAATATTTAGGTGGCGACTCTGTATCTGGCAAAGCAGTCCATGTTTGGCACTTCTTTCAAAAATCTGTTTTCTCAAAACGATTTGCCGGATTTCGACTCTTTGGTTCAAGATTAAGAACCGTGACACAAATCGAGTTCGAGCTGTAGCAAGGTCCCCCGCGAGCTTGTTACAGCTTGGTCAAAGGGATATCCATTGGGTTCAATGGCATTAATATCTCCCATCTTCAGTTTGCGGATGACACAATTATTTTCTATGTAGTTGAGTGGCCTGAAGTGTTAACTGTAAAGAGAATACTCAGATGCTTTGAGATTATTTCTGGGTTGAGGATCAATTTTCACAAGAGTGTTGTATGTGGTGTAGGCATTCCTGATGATATTGTGCAAACTTTTGCTTCAAATCTAAATTGTACTTGCCAGAAGCTTCCTTTGAAATACCTTGGAATGCCACTAGGGGCCAATCCATCAAGAAGAGCAACCTGGAAGAATGTAGTGGAGAAATTCAAGAAGAAACTAACAGGTTGGAAAATGAGGTTGTTGTCCTTTGCAGGTAGAGTAACACTGATCAAATCTGTATTGTCCTTACTCCCTGTTTATTTCATGTCTCTATTTAGGCTGCCTCGAAATGTGGGAAAATAGATTGATAAGATTCAAGCAGCCTTCTTGTGGGGAGATTCTGAGGTCAAGAAGAAAGTCCACTTAGTGAAATGGAAGGATTTAACCAAGGAAAAAAGGCAAGGAGGGTTGGGGATTAGAGGTTTAAGAATTGTGAATAATAGCTTGCTTGCCAAGTGGTGTTGGAGATTTGGTATAGAAGATAACTCAGTTTGGAAATAGCTCATTTGCAGTAAGTACAAGTTAGAGGGGGGAAGATGGTTTCCTTTTCATGTGGAGACAAACAATATCTCAAAATTGTGAAGTGACATTCTACTTGTTATTGAGTCTAACAGCAACCTGTTCAACTATATTTTGCATAATACTGAAATCAAGATTGGCAATGGTGAAAGACTTTAGTTTCTGGATTGATAATTGGATGGGCACCCGGGGCTTGAAGTCCCAATTCCCTAGATTATGCTTCTTATCAGTGGACAGAGACATCTCCATGTATATGCAGTGGTCTAGGGCCTGAAATCAGAACAGCTGAGCTTTCAATTTGAGAAGACCCTTATTGGCTTGGGAGGAAAATGAATTACAGAGACTTCATATTGCTCTAAGTGAGGGTCCTGATTTGAGATTGGATTCTAATGATAGTCTTGTGTGGAAAGCTGATCTTGCAGGTATTTTCAGAGTTAGAGGCACTGTTAATTGGTATGAATCTTCTAATGGTCCTACACTAATAATTCCTGACTTGATCTAGCACAATCCCTCTCCTCCTAAGGCCCAATTTCTCTCTTGGTTAGTTTGGAAAGAGAGGTTAAAGACTTCTGATTATTTACAACAAATTGGTATCTTGACTGATGAAGTTACTATTGAGTGTGTATTTTGTCATGAGGAGATCGAGTCACTTAATCATGTTCTATTGTTATGCCCTTTTGCTTTGAAAGTTTGGTATACCATAATCAAGTGGTGGGGTTTGCAATGGACCCCCCCTAGTTCAGTGGTTATGCTCATGCACTAGTCGTTAGGTTGGACTTATAGGAAAAGGGAGAAACAGCTATGGAGAGCAGTTTTGATTACTAGTTTGTGGTCTCTTTGAAAATGCAGACATGACTACTTGTTCAATGAGCTGCAGCTTATTTGTGATGACCTATGTGAGTTAATTAAATTTAGAATGGCCATTTGGATAAAAGCACATTCAATTGGTCAAGGGCATGGAGTGGATGAGTTTGTCTACAATATTCAACAAGTCATAATCTGCTTATAGTTTTCTGTTGAGTCTGTGTGCACTGCCTATAGTGCCCTGCTAGGTCTGTATGGGTGAAACAGAGAAGGTGTGTGTTGCTGGTCTACTATTGATCTTTTTGCTTTTGTTCTGTTGGTCTGCCTGCTTTGATTTGTTTGTTGTGATCTGCTGTGACCTAGTTTGCTCTGATCAGGATGTGCTTGGGGATATTGCAGTTTGGTTGAGTTCTCAATCCAGTTAGTGTTCTGTCTATTTGTTCTGTTTTGGGCAGCAGCAGGTAGGGTTTGATTAGTAGTTTTGTTGTTTCCATGCTATGGGTGTAGACAAATGTTATGGGAATGAATTTATTTAGAAGGTCTATTGCTGTTTAATGCTGTCTCTGAGGTTGCAAATCTGTTTCTGAATTTATTTAGGCTTTGATCACTATGTTGCTAATACTTTGGTGTTGTTTGGTGTTGTTCGATTTGGTGCTGAAGTCTACATTGTTGTTGCTGCTAAAGTCTACATAGTTTTTGCTAATACTTTGCTTATGTCTCTGAGGTCTACTGTTGTCTGGTGTTGTTTGATGCTATGTTGAAGTCTGTATAGTTGTTGCTGCTTCTGTTTGGTGGTCAAGGTCATGATTTGGTACTGGTATAGTATGCTCTGTTGTCTGGGGGTTTTTTGCAATAGGTCTAGGGGTGTTATGCTATGCTGCTGTGCTAGTATGCTATGCTCTGCAGTCCGGTATGCTATGTTCTGTGCTGTTGTTGTTGTGTTGTTGTGTTGGTTGGTCTCTCACCAACTCAGGGGGTGCTAGCAAATGATAGGATGTGTTTTTTGGTGCCAACCTAGTTGGGATGATTTAGCTCATTGTGATGCTTTCGCACTCTTCTTTTCTTTATTGATGTAATTTTTTTTGTACTTTGTACTTGTTTATTCCATCAATAAAGTTTCTTTTTCGCTGATCAAAAAAAAAAAAAAAAAAAATCTATCATCATCTATAAAATTTTCATTCCAAAACTTGGTCCTAAAGTAATATTAGAATTTCAAGCCCACCAAACAAATTCATATAACAGATAAAACAAACAAATAAATAAATGTTACAAAAAATTAATATATATATTGTTATAATAATAACAGCAACATTATATTTTAATTGGCACAAATAGTTGGTTCCCCCCCCCCCCCTCCCCCCCTCCTCCCTTTATCTCAATCAAGAAAAAAAATCCTAGTTTTTTTGGTTTTTATACCAACCAGATATGGATGTATTTTGTACAATACATTTTCTTTATTATAGCAAAATTAAAACTAAATAAATTGTTTATGTACAATACATATGCTACAACAAATTACACTTTTGGCGACTAAATTTTTTGTCGCCAAAAGTCATATTTTAGTCGCCAAAATGTTTTGCTAACTAAACTTTTTGATCACCAACTTTCTCGTTAGATGATTTTTGGGAAAGGTATTGGCAACGAAAAATTATTTAGTCACTAAAAGTCTTCAATTGGCAACTGATTTTTTAATCGCCAAAAGTTTTCAATTGGCGACTAAAAATTAGTCATTGAAAGTATTCAATTGCCGACTAATTTTTTAGTTGCGAAAAGTTCATAATAAATTTAACATTATATTTTCAGCGACTAAAATTTTTTGTCGCCAAAAACTTAACCATTTAGGGCAACCAAACTTTTAATCGCTAATTTTCTTTTTTATTCATCTTATTTCTTTTAGCTACTAAATGGTTTAGTCGCCTATAGTCTAGTTTTTTTGTTTAGCTACTAAGGTTTTAGTAGCCAAAAGTGTATTTTCTTTTCTTTTTTTTTTTTTTTTTTTTTGTGGCTACTAAATCATTAGTCACCTAAAGTCTTTTGTTTATGGCTACTACATATTTAGTCGCCAAAAGATTTGTTTCCATTTAATTCTTTTTTTAGCAACTAACTATTTAGTCGCTAAAAAGTTTTACTACATTTTTTGCTACCAATTGTTTATTAGCCAAAAACATCATTTTTTTTTTAATTTTTAATTTTTTAAATTAATTTGTTCACAACCTATATGTATCACATGCAACCTGTAGCAAGTATACAAACAAAACAATACATATGTATTATCACCCATTCCACAATCTGCATCTATTTCACTTACAACCATCCAAACAAAACAATAACTTTTAATGTCAACATTGCATACAAACTAAGTATATTCCAACTTAAAATAATAATTTCACACAAAACAAATAATGATTCGAGCTACCGGCGACATCCATGCACTAACTATATATAAAATCAAAAGACTTGAAAATTTCACTAGAATAAATCAACCTCAACAAGAGCAATCATAGTTGTAACCATCATTATAAAAGCATCTATAGCATTTATAGTGGGACTCCCCTATTGCCATGGATATGGAAACCTTACCCTGCATGTTGAGAAGTAAGAGAAGCCCTTATAACAAGTGAAGCATTAAACCATAGTTGGCTGGAGAAAATCATTTGCAGTGCTTAAATAATGTTCATGTCCCCCAAGAGCATGGTATGAAACAGATAATTCATCTTTTAATGTTAGAATTATGCATGTAAAACCTTGACCAAATGCAAAATGAAGAAAAATAGTAGAAGTTAAATAAAGGGACACTTACCAATCAATTGTATTAGTCCCAAAAGTAGAACCTATTGGTAAATTACCATTAAATAAATTAAAAGTCAGAAATCAAGAATATTGTGCTTCAAATTCCAAAATTTAAGACTAGCTTAAGGTGTTGTAGTACTAAAAGAAGGGGGAGAAGTATAGAGAGACAGAGAGAGAGCACTTTCTAGGGTTTAATGCTAGTTTTGGCAATTATCATATTCATAACATAACTTTAGCCGACAAGTTAATTTTTAGCCCAAATCTTATTTGATCATAATTATTGGTACCATCACTCCTGCTCCAATTGTCCCCCCCTTCCCCCCCCCTCCCAATTTTTTTTTTTTTTTTTTTTCAATTTGGAGAAACTTAGATACGTGGAGGAAAAAGATAAACAACAAACAAATCATTTTAATAAACCCCACATAACAACAAAAACACACAAAAAGAAGGAAATTATTCAGTTTTCTTCCTTCACACATTTGGTTACTGTAGCAAATGACAGATCAATACAAAATTAATCATACAAGAAATTTTGTTAATACCACTTTACAGGCCTTATTAACATTGAAGAGAGTTTATTATTTTTTTTTTTTGAAAAACACAAGTCTTGAAGTTGCTAAATGTTAGATTCCTAGTGCTCACATTACAAAACAACTTGACATGAAATTCATCAACACATGCCTAGATATCCTTGATTCATAGGACTGAATGAGCATTTTAAGTTTTTAGTAGCCAAGCAAAATCAATTAGAATAACTAAAAATACTTCATAGCATACACTGACCATGCCATAACATATTGTCAAACTGGGTTTTAGGAACCAAAATACTAAATTGAAAAGTAGAAACAAAATCAAAATTCAACCTAATGTACCATTACGAGTAATGGCAATGCATCAAGAGCAGTTTTAAGAAGAATAATGCTTCTAATAAAAAAATCAACCTAATGTACCTTTAAGAATAATATTCATTATTTTTTCAAAAATGCACATGTAGAGTGCATGCCCTTCCCGACTACTAGTTAGAGTACACTAGAGTAGATGGCCTTCCCATGTTCAATTTATATTTGTTTGGGCTCAACTCAAGTGTTGAGAAATTAAGAAGTGGATGATTCGGCAAAGAGAAGAACATTACTCTTAAAAATAAGCTAAAATCATTTTTCCTTGTAGTTTTTTTTAGTTCTCCTTTTCATTTTCTCTTTACAATATGTGCTTCCTTTTGCACATTCCTCCTCCATAATCATATTTTGCTATTACAAAAAGACAGAAAATGAAGATATTCTTCTTAGTTCATTATTTTGGGTAGGTAAGTCAGCTACCATAATTAATGGCCTTAGGGAGTATAGCGAAACAAGAGCCACACAACAACAGTATAGAAGGTAAAGTCGATCACTCCATGTGAGCACTCAACACATCCCCCACTTCCTTCCTCGACTAGTCACAAAGCGTCAATCCCCACTGCAATGTCCCCTTCGCTCCATGTCAGGAGTGACTTATTGAATAACTAGGATGGGTTACATAAAGATAGAGAGGTTGTAAATATACTAATATTCAGCTAAGGTTGTATACCGCTGTAGACACCCCATTTTTGACCGACCTTAAGACTCAGACGTCACCGATTGAGCGCTCGGTGATGTTGCATACTGTGCTTGTTCAGAAGTCTCAGAGTCGCGACCGTGCGCCCTGCCTCCGGACTTCCGAACTCTCTTCCGTGCCTTGCCTCGGTTTGCGAACCAGACTCGGTTTTCTCTATTTTCTTTCCTGAGGGGAGGGAGAGGTCCCGTAGACTATCTCTTAGTGGCCGTGGGCTACATTTCGTGCCCGTAGGCCATTTTGCCCATTTCGGAGCCCGGTTCCCGGTTTTCGGAGCCGTCAGGCCGTGTGCCTCGGTTCGGGACCGTCTAACCATCTCCGATTCCTCCAATTTTTGGCATACATCTTATTTACTCCCTTTCGAGGGACACTGGGGTCTTAGATACCCACTTCGTGTTTGAACACCACTCCCGGTGCCCAACAGTCAGTTTTCGGGGTCCCGAACTGCGCGTTTCGGCCCCCGAACCTTCATTTCGCATCGGTTTGGGTTCATTTTTGGTGGAGGCCTTATTTTCATGGTTAGGAAGCTTGTAGGAGGGTGGGAGGCCAGTAATTGTTTTGACAACCAACTTTTTGTTTGGTCAAAAGTGGTTCAGCATGAATCCGGGAAGAAAAAGTCTGCGCAGCTTCACCGAAACGGGCGTAACTCTTTGCACAAGAGGAATTAAAGTATGAGGCCACCATCGTTGGAAAGATTACTCCCGGGGCTTCATTTTTCACTCAAGAATCTCCTAAGTTCAATTCCGGATGGAGGAGATATGGTTGATTGAAGTAGGGCATCACTCCGGTTGGACCGAAATCTGCGCGGCTTCACGGAAACGGGCATAACTTTTTCCATAGGAGGAATTTTGATGCAAGGTTTGCGCCATTGGAAAGCTAACTTCCGGGGTTTCAATTTGGACACTTGAATGGCCACATTTGGACTTCCCTAGCACCCACCGGCCAGTGTTCTTCCCGACAGCTTTTGAAAACTAGCTGGCCGGCCACCCTTTTTGTAAAATGACCTTTTCCCCCCTGTGAGCTGGCCGGACATTTTACTCTCCATCAGTGTATTCCAGCTGTGCTAGCTGATTTCCAATTGGACAATCCTCCATACACGTGTATGGAGGATTAGAGGGTTCCCTTAGATATTTTGGATGCATTTGCTCTATAAAGGAGAGGCTTGGCTTCTTGGCTCAAGGTTGGACAATTGTTAGACATGTTTGGGAGAGTTCCATGCCTTCCACTTCCCATTTCTCTCCATTTCCAAGCTAAAAAGTCATTTTCCTTGCACCATTTCTACATCAACACCAAGCACCACCATCACCACTCCATTTCCACCACTTGGAGCTGATTTCCAGAAGCTAAAAGGCAGCAAATTTGGTCCAAGAGGCAGCCAAGAAGTGTTCTTCAAGGGTAAGTTGCTATTTCCCCTTTTCTAGCTCTATTTTGTATCATTTTCCTACCCCCTTTGCTTGTGGTTTTGAACTTCGGCCCCTACTGAAAATGTCACTATTTTGAGCTATTCTACAAGTTTGATTAAGGGCTCAACCCCATTTGAGAGCCCCATTTGGTACTTGTTTCAATACCTCTTGGAATGCCATTATTTTCCATTGAATATTTGGCCTATGTGTGATTTGTGTTGGGGCCTGATATAAACTGTGAGTAAGCCTATTTTTAGCCCCTCTTCAACATTGAAGAAAGGCTCAGCCATGTTTGGTAACTCTATCTTACATTTGCTTCACAATTCTTCCAATTTACCGTAAATTTGCATGATTTGTTTGGCCTACATGTAGTTTGTTTTGGAGCATGTCATGAACTGTGAGTAGGCTTATTTTATGTCCCTCTACAACATTGTAGAAGGGATCAACTTCATTGGGGGTCTCCATGTTATACTTGTCATTATACCCCTCTTTGGCCCTCATTTTGCATGCTTTGTTAGGCCTATTTTGCTTCTGTTTTCGGCCATGATCAGGTCTGGAAATAGTCACATTTTGGCCTTCTTGTCATCTTTTGTTAAGGGTCCAAGGCTTTTTGGTGAATGCTTGGTGTACCTCTCTTTATAGCCCTCTTTTGGCTCATATTTTGCATGCTATGTTGAGCATATCTAAATACTGTTTTGGGGGTTATCATAAGCTGTAAATATTCATATTTTTGGTCCCTCTTCAATGTTGTATAACTATATTTTTCAGTTTGAGCATTGCATATACCATCTGCTTCATTGTCCCCCTCTTTTCCCCCATTTTTGCATGCTATTTTTGCCATACTTGTGATTGTTATTTGGCCATAATTTGTACTGGAAAAATGCTAGTTTAGGGACTTCCTAGCATCTGTCTCTACACTTCATATCCATATTGTGCATGTTCGGCATAGCTCCAAGTCATTTCGGGTACTTAGCATAGCATTTCGGGCATCGGGTGTAATTTTGCTATAATTCGGGGGCTGTTTTTGCATCATTTCAGCTGCTGAAATTTGCATTTTCCATGTGCCATATGCCACGTCTCATTTGCATGCCATTTCGTGCCTTTATGCCATCGCCTCGGTTTGCGTGCTCGTGCGCACGCATTTCGAGGCACTTCATTTTCATCCTTTGGCCTCTTATGTGAGTGTAGCTGAGGCTCTCTCATGTTAGTGTAAGCTCATTTTGCATTCTATATGCCATTTTAGCCATATTGCATCGAGTATGCCACCGCCTCGTTTTGCGTGCCCGTGCGCACGCATTTCGAGGCACTCCATTCTCATCCAACGGCCTCCTATGTGAGTGTGGCTGAGGCTCTCTCATGTTGGTATAAGCCCATTTTGCATTCTGTATGTCATTTTAGTCTCATTGCATTCCGTATGCCATCGCCTCGGTTTGCGTGCCCGTGGGCACGCATTTCGAGGCATCTCATTTTTCATCCATTGGCCTCTTATGTGGGTGTGGCTGAGGCTCACCCATGTTAGTATAAGTCCATTTTGTATCCTGTATACCATCTTAGTCTCATTGCATTCCGTATGCCGTTGCCTCGGTTTGCGCGCCCGTGGGCACGCATTTCGAGGCACTTCACTTTTCATCTATTGGCCTCCTGCGTGAGTGTAGCTGAGGCTCACTCATGTTGGTATAAGCCCATATTGCATCACATATCTCATTTTAGTCTTGTTGCGTTCCGTATGCCATTTTCTCGGTTTGCGTGCCCGTGGGCACGCATTTCGAGACATCTCATTTAGGTCTCATTGTATATCATATTTCATGTCATCTCATGCCTTAGGGCCATTGCCTCGGTTTGCGTGCTCGTGTGCACGCATTTCGAGGCACTTTACTTTTATCCGACGGCCTCTTATGTGAGTGTGGCCGAGGTCCACTCATGTTAGTGTAAGTCCAATCGCATTGCGTATGCCAGTTCATGTCTTAGGATCATTGCCTCGGTTTGCGTGCCCGCGTGCACGCATTTCGAGGCATCTCATTTTCATAGCATTGTGCATGCTAGGATTGTATTTTAGTTGCATTCATGCATATCATGCATATTGCATCATGTTCGGGATAGGAGTTAGCCCGGGCACGGGAAACGAGGCGCGTTCCGTACTTTGAGTGACGGAACGGGTCTCAATTCCCCAGTCACCGACACTCCGGATTACCCGTGATGGAGTTAGGTTTTTGTTGTAGCATTCATCTGCATTCACCCTATATTGAGTTGTGCAATTCGGTTCCTCGGCCATCATGCATCGAGATGCGTGATTGGTGGCGCGAGGATCGAGGCATGCATATATTTGTGAAATACGCTGCTATGCCCCTTTCCTGCTCTCTGTTGCAGCAAAAATGAGGAATCAGCAACTTTTCGGAGTCTGGCACGCATTTCGAGAAATATTGCAAACAGAGGCGGATTGGAGCATCCCAGTGGATTTCCGCGCAAGGCAGCCCAAACATGCATCATTTCATTATCCGGAGCGGAGTCAAGGCAGCCCCCTGGCTTGCATGCCAGTTTACAGTTTTTCTTAGTTAATCTGTTAATTAATTAGGAATTTGTATTATTCGGACTGTATTATTCTTTTATTCGGACTGTATTATATTTATTCGGACCCTCTGCGCGAGGGCATAATTGTAATAAGGGTGTGTGAGTGTGATGTATGTCTTCCAACCCCACGTCTTTCTCCCTTTTTATTTATCCGCTTACGATGGTTAGATATAGTGCATATTTCAATTAGCATACAGTATGACAACATGTTTGCATCATTCATCTGTTTTGCATGCACCGGGCTCGGCGCATCATACAAACTGCATTTGTATTTCAATTCCCAATTGAATACGTGTTAGTTGTAGCATTCCATATGCCATGTTTAGAATAGCCGAGCCTGCTATAGTTTGCATCTTTGCATGTGTTGCATTAGGCATTGCTGTATACTTAGGATCATGCATGTTTCCTAATGTAGTTTCTGTTTTGGCTTGGAGTACTCGGTGAGTTGTTATGCTTTAGCATCCTTGCATGCGTGTGAGTGTCTGCCATGAATAGCATGCTTACCATGAGGCTAAATGCTTATGTGATATAACTGCCTTGAATGCTTGTGGGTGGAGGTTGAGTTATCTGAATTGGGACAATTCATCAAATGCTTGTTTTAAGCCCACTAGATAGTGGCAAAATCATGTTTTCTAAGCCCACCCGAGGGTGGCAAATCCACGTCTTAGCCTACCTGCGGGTAGCACCATGAAACCATTTTCAAACAAACAGACATGAAGTGTCTTGTTCCAATTCAGACGATTCAGTCTATACTTGTATGCTGTGCGCATCACGTAGTAACCTAGGCTAATAATCGGAATAAGAACCCACAATGTTTTCAAAATCAGACATCATGGTTAGTAGAGGCCGGTCTTTGACCGGGCGAGCGGGGGTGCTCACGAAGTGACCTTCCCTAATCGTACCCAAGTTCCCGAGCCGAGGCAACTTTGGTGATGACGGACATGTGGCCTTTGGCACCGAGTCAGGGTTTCCTAAATTTCCCATTTTAAAATATTTAGGTGGCGACTCTGTATCTGGCGAAGCAGTCCATGTTTGGCACTTCTTTCAAAAAAATCTGTTTTCAAAACGATTTGCCGGATTTGGACTCTTCGGTTCAAGATTGAGAACCGTGACATTTGAGTCCTTCGAACTGTAGTGACCCAATATCGAACCAGAACGGGGGGGGATTCGCACTCCCTTCCCCCGGGATGCGTTCGGGGACGTCTACAACCGCATACACAAGGGCTCGACATAGAACTACCCAAAACCCAAAATAATAACTGCGTAATAGCAGAACCAATGGCAAACCTCCAAGCCCAACAGATCGTAAGGTAAATAGAGGTGATCATAGAAAACTTTTTATATGTATATGGCTCAATACAAGTTGTTTGTTATGTGTTCTATTATAGATATACATATTACAACAAGTATTTAATAGATTGTAGGATGTGGAAATTGAGCAACAAGCCAACAAGTTCACTTTCCTACACCGGACAAGGTCACTTCCAAAAGTAGAATTGTTTGTAGGTTAAGATTTATAGTATGTTGGTGACATGTTGCCTCGAAATCACAATAATGGCATAAACAAGTCAAAAATAATACATTTTGGAGCTCATTAGTTTGTTCACATATGCTTTCTATTAATCTTTTACCCAAATTTCAATTTGTATTCATTCCCCATTACTTCCAGCAACCAAACGAATCAAACTGAAATGTTATGGAACAAGACAAACATAATTATTAAAGAAAGAAAATTAGTGGGTTTTTAAAACCAAACCAAGTCAAAAGAACTTCAACAGCATCCTCTTGCAAATCGAACACCACTTTTTTTTCTCAAACCCAATTCAACTCTTTGGCCCCTAGTAGGAAAAAGAAGGAGAAATAAAAAATCGAGAAAGATATAGAGGTCAACCAACCAAAAAAATTAATTAATAGTAGTAGTGAATAAAAATTTGAGACATAAATTGATTGATTGAATAGCAAAGCAGAGCAGCGAAGCGAGAGTAACATTTGGTATCGCTATGATGCAGCAAACCTCAAATAATTCAGACATTCCAAGCTATGCTAGCAAAAAATATTTAGAAAGGTGTAAAGAAAAATGCAGCAATTGAGTTGTAATATAGGAACAAAATAAAAATAAAAAAACAAAAACTAAAAAGCTAGAGTCCACAGACTAATATTGCTGCCAGCCAAACCTGGAAGAATAGCAAAACCATTACTATTGCAAGTCTGAAGGTTAAAAGCCTAACAAATTTCACAGTAATTATGAATCCCTCAATTCCAAGGCCTCTAGAGGCTCCAAAAACGACATAAAGGGCTTTCAATATGTATAGGGCAATTCCTAATTGATTATTAGGGTAACATAGCATATTTCAGTAAGTGTAACCTAGATAACAAGGAGCAATTGAAAATGACAATGTTACAATGTACCATTATAGTTGGAAACCCCAATAGCCTTTATGAGACCTCTATTAGCTGTAAAAGAAACAGAGGATGACATGGGAAATCAAAATGCCAGAGGACATACTGTGGAGGACAGATTGGTGAATACGGCAAACCCAAGAAATGAAGTTCAAATTGTTGTAGACCATGTATGTACTCCTGGGTACATCAGAAGCATAAGTGGGTCAGAGGGTTTAAGGCCTCAACTAAACTTGGAGGTGGTGCTGGATGGGCTTCAGGAGAGGGATCAGGAGAATAGGCCCATCACAGATTCTTCAAACTTAAGTGCATGTGTAGCCCAAACCCAAATTAGGCCTTTTGTCCAAAAAGAAGCCAAGTTAAGAGTACCAGTTAAAGACATCCCAGCAAGGCATGGAAAGCCCACTCCAGCAGTGGTGAATAGATGTTATAAGGATGGTGGTAATCGGCAAAATAGGTCAAAATTGCAAAACAAACAGGTCAAGCAAAAAGGAGTGATGAGTGGTAACTGCTTCAAGAATGGAGCTATTTTCAGAGCAGCAGCTGCTGCTATATCACTGTCAGTAGAGCAAAGTCTCAACACCAGGAGGAGAAATAAGCTATTAAATGAAGCCCAAGCTACCATGGAAGTTGGGAAAATTCTGGGTTTGGACTTTGAAGGTAAGGAGAATGAGGTGATTGGCAAGTTGACTGAACTTGAAGAGAAGGATTTGGAGAGAGTAGAAGGGGAAGCAGTAGTTCCGTAAGTCTGGTGAAAGACTTAAGGCAGGTGAGTTTAGGAGTTGTGTTGATTTTTAATGATTTTATTATCTTGGAACATTAGGGGTCTGAGAAGACCTGAGAAGAGAACAAAAATAAAGAGTTTAGTTCGGGATAGGAAGGTAGATGTCCTTCTGCTACAGGAGACAAAGAGAAGCTCAGTAGATGATAAGTTTGTAAAGTCATTATGGCCGTGGGAGGAGATGGAGTTCATGGAGGTGGGTGCAGAAGGAAGTGCTGGTGGCTTGCTTTGCTTGTGGAATCCACAGATTTTTGAGCTCAAGGAGTGCTGTAGCTCCAGGAATTACTTGCTTTTATCAGGTATGGTCCATCATTCGTTTAATTGCACTATTATTAATGTTTATGCATCCAATGATGTGCTTAAAAGGAGGCAACTGTGGGAGTCCCTAGCAATACTGAATCCATCCTTCCCAAGCCCTTGGTGTATAGGGGGTGATTTCAATGAAATCAGATATATGAGCGAAAGAAAAGGATGCTCTAGACGGGATAGAGGGATGAAGGATTTTAATGAATTTATTGAAAAATTGGAGTTGGTCGATATGCAAATGTTAGGCAGGCAGTTCACTTGGTGTAATGCGATGGATGGAAATAGATGGAGTAGAATTGATAGATTTTTAATCGATCCGAGGTGGCTGGAAGAGTTCAAGTTTAAACAGTGGGGACTGCCTAGATGTATCTCAGATCACTGTCCAGTACTCCTTATGGAGGATGAGAGGGATTGGGGCCCAAAACCATTTCGATTTATTAATGCTTGGTGTTTGCATCCCAAATTCAAAGTAGAAGTGAAGAACTGTTGGGAAGGATACCAGGTTAGTGGTTGGGCTAGCTTCAGACTTTTGAAAAAATTGGGCAACCTGAAAGTCCATCTGAAGAGGTGGAACAGTGAAGTCTTTGGCAACATTGATGAGAAGCTGAAAAAAGCAGAGGAGGAATTGCATGAGTGGGATTTATTAGCTGAAGGAAGGAATTTACAGGATGCTGAGATCAAAAGAAGGGTAGAAACAAGAAAAGTAGTTTGGGATCTGAGTAAAAAGAAAGAATGGTTGTGGCTTCAAAAATCTAGAAGGGTCTGGGCTGAAAATGGGGACAAAAATACCAGATTTTTCCATTTAATGGCAACCAAAAGGCAGAGGAAAAACTTGTTAAACTCAGTTACTGTGAATGGTGTGATCCAGGATGAGCCTGGGATGATTAAACAGGCAGTGGCTAGTCACTTTATGTACCTTTTCTCTGAAGATTGGAAGAATAGACCAAAGTTAGCAGGTCTCTTTGACTCAATCAGTCCTACTGACTCAACTGAGTTGTTAGAGGCAGAATTTTTGGAGGAAGAAATCTGGGAAGCAATTAAAGACTGTGACGGGAATAAAGCGCCGGGGCCGGATGGGTTTAATCTAAAATGTATTCAGAAATGTTGGGCCATCATGAAAGGTGAGTTTGTGCAATTGATGAATGAGTTTCATTCTAATGGAAAGCTAGCTCAAGGAATAAATAGTTCATTCATTACCTTAATTCCTAAGAAGGAAAATCCTGTGGGGTTGGAAGACTATAGGCCAATCAGCTTGATTAGCTCTGCATACAAAATTATAGCTAAAGTCTTATCCAAAAGGTTGAGGAAAGTGTTACCCAAGATTATTAGTGAAGTTCAATGTGCATTTTTGAGCGGAAGGCATATTATAGATGGGGTTTTAATTGCCAATGAAGTGGAGGATTGGTGGAAAAGGTCAAAAAAGAAAGGGCTAATCTTAAAGCTGGATTTTGAAAAGGCATATGACTCCGTAAATTGGGAGTTCTTGTACTCGATGATGAAAAATTTCGGGTTTGGTGAGAAATGGGTGGGATGGATGAAGACTTGCATATCCACAGCTCGTATTTCAGTGCTAGTAAATGGTTCTCCTACTTCGGAGTTCTCGCCCATGAAAGGTCTTAGGCAAGGTGATCCGCTTTCTCCTTTCCTCTTTAATATTGTAGCGGAGGGTCTAAACATTCTATTGGAAAGAGCTAAGGAAGTGGGTCTGATTAGAGGAGTATCTGCAGGTCCAACTGAGTTGAAAATAACACACTTGCAGTTTGCCGATGATACCATTATTTTTTGTGAAGCGGAGTGGGAGGAAGTTGTAGCCGTAAAAAGAATCTTAAGGTGCTTTGAGTTGATGTCTGGACTTAAAATAAATTTCCATAAAAGTAAGGTGTGTGGGGTAGGCGTGCAGGATGATATCGTCCAGGTCTTGGCAAAGAAACTAAATTGCTTAAGCCAAAAGTTGCCAATGAGCTATCTGGGGTTACCATTAGGAGCAAATCCAAGGAGAAAGGCTGCTTGGAAACCTAGTGATAGACAAGTTTAAGAGCAAGCTAGCTTCATGAAGAGAAGGTATCTGTCTTTTGCTGGAAGATTAACATTGATCAAGTCCGTTCTGTCAAGCTTGCCAGTTTATTTTCTCTCCATCTTCAAGTTGCCTGTGGGTATTGCAAATTTACTTCACAAGATTCAAGCTAACTTTCTTTGGGGAGGGACTGAAATCCGAAAGAAAGTGCACCTAATTAACTGGAAGGAGATTTGCCTAAGTAAAACTAAAGGTGGGCTAGGGGTGAGAAACCTAAGCCAGGTTAATGAGTGCCTACTAGTTAAATGGTGGTGGAGGTATGGTAAAGAGGAGGCAGCATTGTGGAAACAAGTGATATGTAGTAAGTATGGAGGTGTAGGTGGAGGATGGTGCCCCTTGTTTACTAGCTCAGTGGGGATGTCGCATACGTGGTTAGATATAATATCAGTGGCTGTAGTCAATACTGCTTTGCGTGATTTCTTCTTGCAAAATTTTAGACTAGTTGTTGGAAATGGCAGAAGACTGCAGTTTTGGAATGATAAGTGGTGTCTCAACCAAAATCTGAGTGAGTCTTTTCCCAGATTATTCACACTATCGATTGAAAAAGATGGGAAGTTGGCTGATTTTTTCCACAGAAGGGTGTCCGATTCAGATTGGAATCTAGTCTTCAGACGACCCCTCCTAGCATGGGAAGAGGAGGAAGTGCAAAAACTTAATGACTTTCTGCGGAATGCGTCTAGGCTCCAAGACGGGGTGGTAGATTCTTGTTCTTGGCTAGCTAATCCGTCTGAAGAGTTCACTGTGGCATCAACTTGGAAGTGGGTGGTAGCAAGGCAAGGGATAGATTTGTCAGTCACTAGGTGTATTTGGAACAATTTAGCCCCTCCCAAAGTTCAATTCTTGAGTTGGTTAGCGTGGAGGGGAAGGATTAAATGCTCTGAATTTTTGCATCGAATTGGAGTGTTGAGTCCAAGTATCTCTATGCTCTGTGTGTTCTGCAGATCTGAGCCAGAGACTGTTAATCATGTTTTTCTTCACTGCCCTTTCATCTGGCAATTGTGGGCCAACTTAGTGAACTGGTGGAACTACAAATGGGTTAGCCCTGGAATAGTGGAGGGACTCCTTCTGTCGTGGTCAGGTATAAAAATGAAGAAGAAGTTGCTAATTGTTTGGAAAACACTTCCGGTAGCAGTTTTGTGGTCAGTGTGGAGAAGCAGAAATGATTGTGTATTTAATAAGGTACAACCGGATTGGAATGCGTTGGAAGAGCTTATAAAGGTTAGAGTAGCATGGTGGGTATCCTCATCTTTGAAGGGGTTTAACTATTCGGTGCATGATGTTATATATAACCTGAACCAACTCTGCCTCTGTGTGTAGTTATCTGATGTATTGTTATAGCTCTGTGGTTTGATTCTGTGTTGTGTTGCTGAAATGGTAATCTGCATCTGTGCTTTTTCTGCTGGTCTGTATATATGTGCTATCCCTGGGCTACTTTGTGTAGATGTATCTGAATCTGTTTGGACCTGAAATTGGAAGGGTTCAGGTGGTAGGGTGCTGTGTTGAGTCCAAGCTGTTCTACTGATCTGTTTTGACCTGTCGAGGTGCTGCAGTTGTTGTTGTCATGATTGTAGTTGGGATGCTTTGTATCGTTGCTCTGAATCTGGGTTGGCCTTGAAAGGATGCAGCTGGTATTTGCAGTATTGAATCTATTTGGGGTGGGCAGTCGTAGGTTGCAGCTGGTAAGGCTGAAACTCTGTGGGATGATTCTGGTTTATTATGACTCCAGTTGGGATGCATAGTGTGGTGGCTCTAAATCTGTCAATTAGGCCTTGCAGCGGGCTCTGCAGTGTGTTTTGTGAAATACTTCTTGTTGTGGTAGCAGAGGTGTAATGCTGTGTGGTGGATCTGATTGGTGAAGTCCTGCAGTGTGCTCCATTCAGAATTGCAAGTCCTATCTGTTGTAGGCACTTCCCTTTAGTTCCTGCTGTACAGATTCAGTGGTGTTTCAAGCTCAGTTTGCTGGTTTGCCTCTGTTGCAGTGTGGTTTGGGTTGGGTGTATTGCTTCAGTTATGGGCTATGCTCCAAGACCGTGGGAGTTACATAGAGGGGAGTCACATAGAGGGTTGGGTGGATGTCTACACGTGATGGCTTATTTGGTTGATTGGTTCTATCTATGCTCCAAGATGGTGTGTTGGTCACAGGGGAGTCAAAAAAGGAGTTATTTTGTTTTACTTCTGGCCAACTAGCAACAGAAGTGTCCAAGAGCCTATTAATTGCAGGTGTAGTGTACCAAATAAGGAGCTATTTTGTTCTACTTCTGGCCAACTAGCAGCAGGGTATGTGTAGTTTCTGCCTAGAGGGTAATTTGATAGTGCTGAATGGGCTGAGGTGGGCTGCATCTGAGGGTGAAATGCTGGTCTGGTCTGAATGTGTTTGGTCTACTATGCATAGCAGACCAAGACTTGGAGTTATTTGGTTTCTTCTTTCTTTTTTCTTTTTTTCCGTTGGTCTCTCGCCAATATAGGGGTGCTAGCAAATGATAGGGTGAGTTCGGTGGTGCCAACCTAGTTGGGATCATTTAGCTCACTGTGATGCTTTTGCACTTCCCTTCGCTTTATTGATGTAATTTGTCTTGTACCTTGTACTTGTTTATTTCATCAATAAAGTTTCTTTTTTTGCCGATCAAAAAAAAAAAAAAAAAAGGGGGCAGTAAGGACACTCTGACGGCCTAGCCTCCATGGTAATGTTGCAAATTTGGTTGCAACAGCAACCTCCAGTTCAGGATTCCTTTCTTTTCTTTCCTTATAAATCTATCAAAAGAGGTCATTTATGATTATTAGAATTACAAGCGGAAAAGGAAAACAAAAATGTCCATCTTTTGGAAATATGTGGTAGTGGTACAATGAAATGCAAAGCATGAGGAACATCTCAGAATTACATGAGAATACATACACAATCAATGAGCAACCATACATGAGACTCCTTCAAACTCTTGGACTTTCCAATATCCAAGTGGAGAGTGATTGCAAGTCTGTTATTGATCTGAGCGTTTCAGAATTGGACCCTCCTTGGGATTGCCGGGCTATAGTGCATGATATACAAGCAGCGGCCTCTAGCTCTGGCTGTATGTTATCTTGGATGCCTAGAGAGGCTAATAGTATGGCCCATTGGGTGGCCTAGCACACCTCAAGAATGCTTTGCCTCTGGACTGGGTTAGGATAGTTCCTTTTCATCTGAAGGAGTTACTGCTTTTACATTACTCTTTGTAGCCTTTGGGCAGTTTCCAGTTCAAGAAAAAAAAAAAAAAAAAAAAAAAAAAACCCATACATGCAAATATATACACAATTTCAACCTTTTGTCTTCACGCTATTAAATAGAGAAATAACAGTCAAACAACAATGTTAAGAATACATAAATTAATCACATAATAGGTCACAATCCTCTCACAAGAGTCGCATGTGTGGACTCCACCCTTTATAAGAGAATTGTACCGCTTTAGTTTTTATGCACATAGACTCACTCATAATTAAATTATTAGGAAAAATTACATATATTGAAAGCTTTGATCGAAACAGATTAGAACAAACAAACCAAAAAAAATAATTATTGACTCCACAATATATTACTACTTGTCATTTTAAATTAGTGTTAAAATCATAATCTTCTGAAAATAAAACAACAAAAAATATGGCGGGTGTATAGTCACCATCAATCGGCCCTTGCTTGTTTAATGGAGTTCATATTTTAATTTCTAACAAATCTATATATTATAGAAGGAGAATGAGGTTTCTAACCATAAGTTTTGTAGGAGTTTCAAGTTCCCAATCTAAATTTCATAATTTTTTGATTTTAAATTTTTTTAAAAATATTCTATTGGCTGGCTCTTATTTAAGTAAAATAAATAAATAAACAAAAATGAATATCCTTTGATTTATGACTTTTAAATGGAAAGTATATCAAATCTAAAAAAAAATGAAAAATATACTAATCCATTTCAAAATTCAAATTTGAGGGTCACTAAATATGGAAAGCAATTTATTAATTTAAATATAAAATCCTCACAATATAAATTTAAAATTATAATGATCTATTCTATGATTTATAAGTTTTAAATACAAATTTAAAATTATCATAATTAGCTCATAATTTTTGTATTTAAGAGCAATAAAAGTGACGTTGATATTATTTATATATTTTACAAAAAAAAAAAATGTTTTTATGAAGAGATATTATGAGAGTTTTAAAACCTTATACAAAATCTATATACTATTATAATTGAAAAACGTTGTTATCTTATTATAGCTTAAAGCTGTAATCTTTTTGTTTTTGTTTTTGATTTTGTTTAATTTTTGTTAATATGTGTCACAATATGATTGGTTTATAAATTAATTTTATATTCTTCAAAAAAAAAATTAAAATTTAGATTTTTCCTTAAATTATGTTCCAAAATAAAATCAATATTCATTCCTTAATTTATGCATCTTTTATTGAATTATAAAATAAAATTTAAAATTTAAATTCATTTTTAAATTATGTTATTACAGTTAGAATGAGATCAATATTTACATGTGCCATAATGATGTGTCATAATATTATTGATCTAAATATAATATGTTATTAAATATGCGTATTCAAATTATTAATCACTATTAAAAGTTTATATTTTTATTTTTTATCATTTTTTGTTTTAAATTTTATAAAAAAAATTTATGTCCTAGACTACAAGGACTTAAATAATAAATTTTTTAATACAAATATTTTGTTTAACAAAATACAAAACATTAAGAAAATGAATGAGTTTTTTAACAATTGCCATACATAATGATTCCATTAATTTTTTTTAATCTCAATTGTCAATTAAATTAAAATTAAAAAAAAAATTATGGCTTAAATAGTTAAGAAGTGACTTTTGCTCAAATCAAATAGAAATAAATATTTTTTTTTCCTATTAAAAGTGGCAATTGGTGAAATTTATTTATTTTTATATAATAAAAAAAGAAAATGGGAGTTACAGTGATAATTTATTGTTCTAGGAAGGCAAAAGACCCACACTTTTACCCACAATGATGTGACAAAGGAGTTGGGCCCATGTTATTGAGTGTATAACAAATGAGGAGTTGATACATATGATACTACATCATTGTGGATATATGTTGTGGAAGTTTTTTGTGGGTTTCAAGCATTTTTTTTTTATTGTTTATCTAGACTTTTTTAACACTTGTGAAACATGGTGGATCCTGTTAATATTTTTTAATCTTAGTTGTTAATTAAATAAACTAAAATAAAAAATGAAGAATTTTGGCTCAAATTGCTAAAAAGTGAGTTTTGCGAAAAAAAAAAAAGAAAAAGAAAAAATGTTATTTTTTTAATAAAAGTGATGGTTTGTGAAATATCTTTTTTATTTTTTAAAAAAAATGAGGGTTATAGGTGATAATTTATTGGTCATTTATAATTATTTTTAGATCAAATGAGAATAAATTTTCTTCTTACCTTTTTTATTTTATTTTTTATTATAGAGATATTTTTATTTTGTAGAAATTTAATTTTATTACATTTAAATATTTTATTGTAATTTTTAAATTAAAAATACTTTTTGAAAAATAATATTTAAATTATTTTATGCTATTATAAAATATAAATTTTTTTAATATCAATTTATTCGATGATGTTTTTTTAAAAGGTGTATTTGATTTTGTTCATTAATATTAAATCTTTAATTAATCTTATTTATTATTAAAAAAATTAGCGAATAAGTTTATATATTTATGTATGCAGTTTTGTTTCAACTGCTAAGGGTATTTGGTGTCTCTGTCCAAGTCTATTCAAATTTATTCAAAATTTTGAATTTTATATAGGCTCTCACCGAATTAAAAATTATGTTGGACAATGTTTAAAAATTTACAGACTTCACTCAAGTTGTTTGGGTTCAACTTACTCAAAGTTACAACTTTAGCAAGGGGGTTGAATATAAGTTTCAATATTATTTTTTATTTTCATAATTAACATATAGAAATCTAACTATTTATATTATTTTATATAAACATATTTTATTAATTTTTTCTCATACCGTGCATAACACGGGTTTTCACTAGTAAATAATTAAAAAGAAAGGGAAAAAAATGGTTCTGACTGAGGCTTAATTTGACATGTTAAAATAGTTAAAAAATTATTATAAAATAA
Source organism: Camellia oleifera (assembly GCA_022316695.1). Lineage (NCBI taxonomy): Eukaryota > Viridiplantae > Streptophyta > Magnoliopsida > Ericales > Theaceae > Camellia > Camellia oleifera. Next base: position 13,486,612 of record CM039308.1, on the reverse strand, counting down.
TTAATTATTCTTTCTATTTTTTGACACATTTTTATAAAAAATTAATTTAAATAAATCAATTTCTTAAATATAACCCTTAAAATCAATGCCTTCAAAAAGCTTGCCCATTTCGTGACAGCAAAGAAGGTTGATTGCGAGCAGTAGAAATTTGTTCGAAAGGTTAGTATATCAAGGGAGAATTATTGTCTGGTGGTACAGAATAATAAGAAAAAAAATTACGTAAACATAAAAGGATGTAAATGAGATTTGCATTCTCACAAATTTTTACTTGTACTCAATTGTAGAATCACTTGCATTTCCTATATGAGTGGGAAAATAATGATCTGGTACCGTGCCGGACAGATTTGGCCGGACAGAGTTACGCCGGGCAAGATTTGGGCCGAGCAGGTACTGGGCCGAGAAGGTGCTCGGTTAGGGCACCGATTGTGTGAACCGAGCTGCGTGCTTTGGATGCAAGCAAGCCCAGCAGTCTGAAGAATCCGGCGCCCGGAAAGGCGCCAACGACCGAGCTGTTCGGCTGCTCGGCAGGAAGGCCGACCGGCCAAGCAGATGACCGGCGCCAGGAAGGGCGTAGTCGACCGAGCTATGAGTTTGTTCGGCAGGAAGGCCGACAAAGGTGAATGCGAGATATCCCGGGCACGATCCAGCCGGGATGCTGCACAGCCCGGTTCTCTCAAGCTTAGCCAGCATCGTGCTTGGGCATGAAGCACAGCCCGGCTATGGATTGGGCAGCTCGGCTGCCGGGCTCCAACAGAGAAGGCTGGCAGTTGGGATTAGGTGATGTCCAGCATGGTGTGACCTGACAGAGGCATGGTGTATGTGCTGACAGATGGGATAGCAGAGCCACGTGTTGAGAGATCACTGGGAGTGGATATGAGGCGCAGAGAGGTATATAAACAAGTCTGCGCCACCCCTTATGGGGATGGACAATTTTTGTAAGTGAGACTGACACTCAAACACTCTCCCTTCTCTCTAGTCATTTTTCCAGGTGTGTGAGGTTCTAACTTGAGCGTCGGAGGTGTTTTCCGGCCACACACCGCCGGGTAGCTCACCGCCTTTGTGCTTTCAGGTGATCGGACAGCTGAGGAGTTTGGAAGAAAGGAAGTGCGGGTCGCCGGAATATTTCCTCCCCGCACAATTGGCGCCGTCTGTGGGAATCTTGACAGATAAAACCTTGTCTTCCAAGTTCATCTGATCGCCGTCCATGGCAAACAACGACGAGTTTCCGTCGTCTGCCATCGCAGGAGCCACCCCGGAGTTTAACCGAAGGAGAGAAGAACATCCCACCGTCCTTCCAATGGCGGACTTAGAGACGCTCCCCGGAGGACAGTCGGGAGATGCGCGGGATAAGCATGGAAGAAGTCATGGTCGTTCGCGGAGTCCAGACGGTCATCGACGGCGGAGAGAGTCACACTTCAGACGTCTGGAACACAAGTTGCGAGACCAAAACGCTGTCATCCGGCGAATGGCGGCAGAGATGGAGGAGCTTAAGCGGCATGTCAAAGGGAAGGGTGTAGCTGGAGTGGGTGACCACAGTGAGCGCACCCCATCCCGCCGTTCAGCCAGCCAGAGTCAGAGGCACACTCCGGCCATTTCTATTACCAGAAGTTGCAGAGATGGTGATTCCGATGTGCGCGCAGAAAAGTCCAGCGCGCAGGACAGCACCTACAGGCCCTCACGTCCGGAGATGACGTCGAGGTACTCCTACTCCGCCTGTACAGAGGATTTGCGGGCAGTTTTGAAGGAACGGGCTCGCCGGCGGGAGGCTCAGAGGGTGCCGGCGTTTCAGCGGCTACCCTATGGAGTCCACACCAGTGAGGAGGTCGGAATGCCTCCACCCCGCCAAGCGGCGCCATTCCTTCTAGATACAGGTTTAGCCAGGCTGAGCGCTACTCCTTTTTCCTTGGAGATAGAAACAGCGCCGCTTCCGGCGGGCTTCCACCAGCCAAAGTTCACCCTTTACGACGGAAAGACTGACCCGTACATGCATGTAAGTCATTTCCGACAGGTTATGGCCGGACATAGGCGGAATGATGCTCTTATGTGCCTGGTCTTTCCGTCAAGTTTGGGCGAGTTGGGTTTGAAATGGTTCGGGAGGCTGCCGGAGGGGAGTATAGCAAGGTGGCAGCAGTTGGCCGAAGCCTTTGTGACGCGCTTTACGACCAACACCAAAACACCAAAGGAGGTCGACCACCTTCTCAGTGTCAAGATGGAGCCGAGCGACACGTTGAAGGCGTACAACTCCAGGTACTGGGAAACCTTCAATGAGATCGTAGATTGCCCGGTCAACCTGGCAATCACCCAATATAAGCGCGGTCTCCCGGTCGGACATAGGCTGAGGGACTCGCTTACAATGAGTCAGCAGACATCCATGTGGCACCTAATGCAGCGCATCAATGAGCACATCCGAGTAGAGGATGATACAGCGGCGTCCACCGCGAAGACAACCCCGGTGGCAACGGACAAGTGGGCGCCTGGGTTCTAAGGAAGGCAAGCTAGGGGCAAACCGGGCAAGGGGGCATACCACTTGGAAGATTTGGATGGCAAAGGCGTACCCCGGCCATGGAATGCGGCCGTATGTAATTTTTTGAGGAAGGACTTGTTTCCCTTACACTTCTGAATGGAAATACTCTTTTTGTCAATGTAATAGAAGTGAATTACTTTTGCTGAAGAACTTTGTTGTGTCCGAAATAATATAGTGAATCAGGGGCCAACTCCAAGGTTCCGGCCGGGATGACTTACTCCTTGGCCGAGCTGATCTTGTCCGCCAAGTAGGAAGTCGCGGAGCGGACCTTGCTCGCCTTCCTTGGAGTTCCTTGGCCGAGTTGATCTTGTCCGCCAAGTAGGAAGTCGCGGAGCGGACCTTGCTCGCCTTCCTTGGAGTTCCTTGGCCGAGCTTCTTGTCCGCCAAGGAGGAAGTCGCGGAGCGGACCTTGCTCGCCTTCCTTGGAGCTCCTTGGCCGAGCTTCTTGTCCGCCAAGTAGGAAGTCGCGGAGCGGACCTTGCTCGCCTTCCTTGGAGTTCCTTGGCTGAGCTTCTTGTCCGCCAAGTAGGAAGTCGCGGAGCGGATCTAGCTCGCCTTCCTTGGAATTCCTTGGCCGAGCTTCTTGTCCGCCAAGTAGGAAGTCGCGGAGCGGACCTAGCTCGCCTTCCTTGGAGTTCCTTGGCCGAGCTTCTTGTCCGCCAAGTAGGAAGTCGCGGAGCGGACCTTGCTCGCCTTCCTTGGAGTTCCTTGGCCGAGCTTCTTGTCCGCCAAGGAGGAAGTCGCGGAGCGGACCTTGCTCGCCTTCCTTGGAGTTCCTTGGCCGAGCTTCTTGTCCGCCAAGTAGGAAGTCGCGGAGCGGACCTAGCTCGCCTTCCTTGGAGTTCCTTGGCTGAGCTTCTTGTCCGCCAAGTAGGAAGTCGCGGAGCGGATCTAGCTCGCCTTCCTTGGAGTTCCTTGGCCGAGCTTCTTGTCCGCCAAGTAGGAAGTCGCGGAGCGGACCTAGCTCGCCTTCCTTGGAGTTCCTTGGCTGAGCTTCTTGTCCGCCGAGTAGGAAGTCGCGGAGCGGACCTTGCTCGCCTTCCTTGGAGTTCCTTGGCCGAACTTTTTGTCCGCCAAGTAGGAAGTCGCGGAGCGGACCTTGCTCGCCTTCCTTGGAGTTCCTTGGCCGAGCTTCTTGTCCGCCAAGAAGGAAGTCGCGGAGCGGACCTTGCTCGCCTTCTTTGGCCAAAGAAAGTGGATCAACTAAGGAATTCCAGCCGAGATGACTTACTCCGGCTGAAGAGTTGATGGTTAGCTCAACTAAGGAATTCCAGCCGTGATGGTTTACTCCGGCTGAAGAGTTGATGGATAGCTCAACTGTGGAATTCCAGCCGTGATGGTTTACTCCGGCTGAAGAGTTGATGGTTAGCTCAACTAAGGAATTCCAGCCGAGATGACTTACTCCGGCTGAAGAGTTGATGGTTAGCTCAACTAAGGAATTCCAGCCGAGATGATTTGCTCCGGCTGAAGAGTTGATGGTTTGCTCAACTTCCAGGTTCCAGCCGAGATGGTTTACTCCGGCTGAAGAGTTGTTCCAGCCGAGATGCTTACTCCGGCTGAAGAGTTGATGGATAGCTCAACTGTGGAATTCCAGCCGTGATGGTTTACTCCGGCTGAAGAGTTGATGGATAGCTCAACTGTGGAATTCCAGCCGTGATGATTTACTCCGGCTGAAGAGTTGATGGATAGCTCAACTGTGGAATTCCAGCCGTGATGGTTTACTCCGGCTGAAGAGTTGATGGATAGCTCAACTGTGGAATTCCAGCCGTGATGGTTTACTCCGGCTGAAGAGTTGATGGTTAGCTCAACTAAGGAATTCCAGCCGAGATGACTTACTCCGGCTGAAGAGTTGATGGTTAGCTCAACTAAGGAATTCCAGCCGAGATGATTTGCTCCGGCTGAAGAGTTGATGGTTTGCTCAACTTCCAGGTTCCAGCCGAGATGGTTTACTCCGGCTGAAGAGTTGTTCCAGCCGAGATGCTTACTCCGGCTGAAGAGTTGATGGATAGCTCAACTGTGGAATTCCAAGCCGTGATGGTTTACTCCGGCTGAAGAGTTGATGGATAGCTCAACTGTGGAATTCCAGCCGTGATGGTTTACTCCGGCTGAAGAGTTGATGGATAGCTCAACTGTGGAATTCCAGCCGTGATGGTTTACTCCGGCTGAAGAGTTGATGGTTTGCTCAACTTCCAGGTTCCAGCCGAGATGGTTTACTCCGGCTGAAGAGTTGTTCCAGCCGAGATGCTTACTCCGGCTGAAGAGTTGATGGTTTGCTCAACTGCGCGTTTCCAGCCGAGATGATTTACTCCGGCTGAAGAGTTGATGGTTTGCTCAACTGCGCGATTCCAGCCGAGATGCTTACTCCGGCTGAAGAGTTGATGGTTTGCTCAACTGCGCATTTCCAGCCGAGATGATTTACTCCGGCTGAAGAGTTGATGGTTTGCTCAACTGCGCGATTCCAGCCGAGATGCTTACTCCAGCTGAAGAGTTGATGGTTTGCTCAACTGCGCGTTTCCAGCCGAGATGATTTACTCCGGCTGAAGAGTTGATGTTTTGCTTAACTGCGCGATTCCAGCCGAGATGGTTTACTCCGGCTGAAGAATTGGTATTTGCTCAACTGTGAGGTTTCGGTGAATCTACCCCGGTTGACTGTAATGGTAATCCCTGTCACGCTAGAGCGGATGGAATTAAGGGGCAATTGAGTGGGAAAATAATGATCTGGTACCGTGCCGGACAGATTTGGCCGGACAGAGTTACGCCGGGCAAGATTTGGGCCGAGCAGGTACTGGGCCGAGAAGGTGCTCGGTTAGGGCACCGATTGTGTGAACCGAGCTGCGTGCTTTGGATGCAAGCAAGCCCAGCAGTCTGAAGAATCCGGCGCCCGGAAAGGCGCCAACGACCGAGCTGTTCGGCTGCTCGGCAGGAAGGCCGACCGGCCAAGCAGATGACCGGCGCCAGGAAGGGCGTAGTCGACCGAGCTATGAGTTTGTTCGGCAGGAAGGCCGACAAAGGTGAATGCGAGATATCCCGGGCACGATCCAGCCGGGATGCTGCACAGCCCGGTTCTCTCAAGCTTAGCCAGCATCGTGCTTGGGCATGAAGCACAGCCCGGCTATGGATTGGGCAGCTCGGCTGCCGGGCTCCAACAGAGAAGGCTGGCAGTTGGGATTAGGTGATGTCCAGCATGGTGTGACCTGACAGAGGCATGGTGTATGTGCTGACAGATGGGATAGCAGAGCCACGTGTTGAGAGATCACTGGGAGTGGATATGAGGCGCAGAGAGGTATATAAACAAGTCTGCGCCACCCCTTATGGGGATGGACAATTTTTGTAAGTGAGACTGACACTCAAACACTCTCCCTTCTCTCTAGTCATTTTTCCAGGTGTGTGAGGTTCTAACTTGAGCGTCGGAGGTGTTTTCCGGCCACACACCGCCGGGTAGCTCACCGCCTTTGTGCTTTCAGGTGATCGGACAGCTGAGGAGTTTGGAAGAAAGGAAGTGCGGGTCGCCGGAATATTTCCTCCCCGCACACTATATATTTATATATATATTTTTTACTCTCCATTGGAAAATAATTTCCCCTAGTTCAATAACTTACTTCGCCGCCTTAAAAAATTGACCAAGTGGCGTTTATATATTATAGGTAGAATTGATGCTGCATTTCCTATGGTAGGTAAAAAAAATTTGTTGTGATCACTAGGTACTCTCGATGATTAGGTAAGTTGCACGCGTAAGGTCCTCCTGCTCACAAGAGGGTCTATTTTTTATATATATATTTTTTTAGTATTTTTTTTTTCTTTTTGATCAGCAAAAAAACCTTTATTGATGAAAAAAGATCTCATTACATCAAGAAAGGAATAAGGATGGGTGCAAAAAGCATCATAGCGAGACATACCAATCCCAACTAGATTGGCACCAATATGCCCGCCCAATCCCTTACTAGCACACCTTCAGGAGTTGGTGAGATGCCAACCGAAGCGCAGAAATAAACAAACAGTTGGCAAAAACACAACACCACCAAACCATCCTCTGATTTCAAAACCAATACACAAACAACAATAAGTATATCAAAACAACACCAAAAACATCACAACAACATGGCACCAAAAACAACTTTGTAGCAGCAACAATCAATAGCAACTAGCATCAACAACCATAGCACTGCAGCAGCAACCATTAGCAGCAGCAGCAACTAACAGCAACTAGGTTCACTCCAAACCATCAGCAGCCCCATCACACCTCACTTGATACACCTCCTGATCCAAAGAGTCAAAGAGGATTACCAGCATCCACCTAACAGCAAAACTGCCCAGCAGACAAACTAGCAACAGAGCAGAAATACCAGAAAAACCAAAAACTCACTGTTCACCTCAAGCACTAACTGCCCAGTAGCACAAACTCTTCCAATCAACATATCCCTCCATCAAACCAGCAGCATGAACACTACAGCAACAACAACCTCTCTTCATCGACACCAAACCAAACCAAACCAGTGAGATACCCACAGCTGCAAATACACCTCTGCACAATACAGCAACAAGTCACCAACCTTCAAGAAACCACCCATACAATCATGCTAATGAAATCAACAGCTTCTGATAAAAGTTTCTTTGCTTCCTATTCTGCTAAGTTTTCTGTTAATACTTTTACACCTCTTCAAAACTTCTTCAACGAAGTCTTTAGATCAATCACCTAACCCTAAATAGGTCTCAGGAAAGATGGCAGCACCTCTAGATCCAAAGTTAACACCTTTGTTATATTCAACAGATGGTTCCAAGAATAAGGGAAATAGTGGCATCTTTGCAACTTCAGCCTGAACATACTTGCCTACTGCCATTACACAGACAAAATCTAATCTGCCTCAAGTTGAAAATGAAATCATTGGCTGTCACGGCCCGCTTTTTATTACTCGAAGTATTACCAAATTCATTAACTTAATTACATTTCAGAGATAACATGCGGAAATAAACTCATATATTCAGCTTGTAGAAGTGAATAACAATACTCTCAATCATATGCAAAGTAAATACAACATGAGCATGCTAAATAAATTGCCCTTGGGCTTACATCACTAATCAATCAAGAAGAAGGGTGCAACCCTTTTACACATATGGCATTCCGCCAATATAAGAGAGGCCCCTTGGCCAACAAATAAGAAGATCCCAATCTTGCAGCACATCCTGCTCAACACCTGAAAAAGATTCAACAACGTGGGATGAACATATAGTCCAGTAGGGATCTCAACATGGCCCTCAACAATAACAACTTACAGATAGCTTTGATCATGAATGCTCAATCTCATACTAGAATAGTAATGTGACAGTTTATACAAAATATATATATGTACGAACTTTTCTCGAAAACAACCATTTCATTCAACGCTATAAGCGATTCATCTTTCTCTTCCTTTCATTAACCCTCGTTCCCAATCTTTCATAACATTAACAATTACTTAAGAAATAAATTCACTAAGCCCACTACTCTCTTCCATTTTCCACACATACAATAAATGTGCCTTCTCAAAACATATTTTCAAAGTATTCGATCCTCTTCACACTTTCCAAAAGACAAAAATGACGTTTTGGTTTCTTCCCGATACAATCATATCTATACATGCATACCTTCTATAAAAGGGAGATAACAAATCATCCACATGTATAAAATCAACTAATGAGGCAACTCGGCCCTCCAAAACTGTAACTAATCAAGTCCATGATATTCTCAGATACAGTGAAACAACAACAACAAAACTTTGCTCTACCAGCTATGTGCGTAGTAAGCCAAAGATACACCTCTCACAACAACACACCAGTTTACCAGGCGCTAGCTGGAAGGGTATGGTGCCTTCGATTCTCAGCGCAGTCAGTTCTCCAGGCGCTAGCTGGAAGGTAACGGTACCTCTGATTATCAGCGCGGGATATAACACCAAATACCACAGTACAACCGGGTACAACCAAGATGTATCATGCATACACATAAACTATCAAAATACAAGCAATGTGTTAAAATATATGAACACATAGACGTGTGGAATCCATCCCCTATCTCCTCTCACACACTGGGGGACATCACCTATCTCCCCCCGAACAGGTACACATATATAATGTAACTCAGTACTTCATCACATACAAAGCTCAATCAACCGTGGTGTAATGCATACACGACAATTCAACACAACCGTGTCATCCTCCACCAATGACCAATGACAACACCTCTAGATGCATGTATTTAGTACATCTATTAAAAGACTCAATTAACATGAGATCACAACCCAACAACAACACTAGCATGGTAGTTAAAGATACAACCTCCACATGTGTGTATTCAACACTCGAGATACAACAATCCAACTTTCATACTTATATCAAAGATACTTCTCTCATTTCACAAAACACATTCCATTTCCTTTTGTTCTCACAAAACCAACTCCATCCCTTTTGTTTTCACAGAACCAATTTCAAAGACAATAAAGCCATAACTCATTTTAATCCACTACATTCTTTTCAAAGCCATTCCAAATTAATTATGCAAATTAAGTCATAATCATTAAATTAGGGTTTTCCTCTCTCTTTCACAATATTGATCAAAAAGGCTCAATCATCTACAACAAACAACAATGACCTCATTTAAGACCCAAAATACATAAGTATTTGCCCAAAGATCAAAACCCCTCTATTAATTTATTAAATCAAATAAAAGTTAGGGTTTCCTCTCCTTTCAACAACAACATGCTAATTAACACACCAACTACCCCAAACCACAACTAATGATAATAAACCCATATTCAAACAACCAACCCAAGATTCAATCTCATGATTTTCAACAAATCCAACATGATATAATTTTCATGCAATACAAAAAAAAAAAAAAAAAAAAAAAAAAAAAAACTACCACATGTCTATCTATAAACGGAGTATTGAAAAAGAACAAGGGAAATCCCTACCTCAAATGGAGAACTCAAATGGAGAAGATGAAGAATCTCGAAGTTGCTCCAAATCCCAAATTTCTCGGATCAAAACGAAGCCCTCGACAATCAACACAACTTTTACAAAGGCCAAAGGGTAGGAAAACACTCTAGCTAGATCAATCCTAAGAGAGAAGTTAGGTTTTAGAGTGAGGTGCTCTCCAATGGAGGTTTTGAAAAAGTAAGAAAGAGAAAGGAAATCAAAAAGTGATTTAAAAAGTGATTTCATGAGCTGATATAAAATAGGTCCGCTCGAGCGTACAACACACCGCTCGAGCGTCAGACACAGGTTCACGCTCGAGCGTCCAAAGAGCCGCTCGAGCGCCAGATGCACCCTCTCAGAATATTCTGCAGATGACCAAAATGCTGAGAGAAGGAAATTCATGCTCGAGCGTCCAAAATGCCGCTCGAGCGGAGAGGCAACAACAAAAGCCCGCTCGAGCGTCAAGAGCGCCGCTCGAGCGGAGAGACCAGCAACTGGGCAAAAATTTCTATGTCTTAAAACACAACCAACTTATTCCCAACTTGTCTAACACAACCCAAAACTCTAGAACAAAGAGTAAGGGATAGAAATGAGGATAAGACAACAACAAATCTACGGAACCGAGTCCGGATTACTGTTAAACAACAACAGGGAATACTGGGATCGCTATATTGGCAGAGAACTGATGATCCTTGAACACATCTTTGAACCAAAGAGCAGTCTTGTAACACCCTCAAATAATACATATAAACCCACCATTCATGACATAAGAGAATAAAGCATATTTCCATTTATCAGAGTATTAAGTACAAAAAGTAATGCATGTTGACAACAAAAGTAAGTGCCCTACGGGCTTACAACTTTCCAAGTCAACACTTGGGTTCAATAAAAAGAGAGTTCTAACTCTAAACATATTAAGCCCTAGGCTTGAATTACATGTAATACAAAAGATAATCACAAAAGTAAGCCTTCAGCTTCTAAACCTCCCAAGCTACATCCTTGGAGGTGGCATCTCACCTGTACCTGAAAATGATGTCCCATATAGGGTGAGCCAAAGTCCAGTAGAGATACGCTAAACCAAATATGGGCAATAACTAAAACATTAGCATTTGATAAATGTTCAACTCATATAAACAGTGGTACATCTCTTTCATAAACAATCCATATTCACAAATATATTTCAATCCCTTTCCGTTTCATTATCCAAACCAATTCATAGATATGGTTCTTTGTTCATCCAGACAGTTTATAATGAGACTACAACTCATATTAACAATACTTTAATCATAATCAATTTAAAATGGGACTACAACTCATATCATTAACACTTCCATACCTCAATTCAAAATGAGACTATAACTCATATCATTAATACTTCAACACTTCAATTCATCTACGTTATGCAAATTTAATCAAGATTTCGGGACTTTCACCCTGGACACTCCGGCCAACTTAGTTATCAATGGAGTCCATCCCCTATCTCCTCCCAAACAGGTTTGAGAGTACATCCCCTATCTCCTCTCAAACCACAGAGTACATCCCATATCTCCTCTCAAACAAGATACATATGCAATGTATTTAAACACTTATCATATATAATGATCAGGCAAATCACATATTCAATGTGTTATTCCATCCGTCATATATATATATATATATATTCAATGACTTAATCCAGTTGATTAGTTTCAATTCTCCCTAATCAACATGCAGTGTCTACAACAATCAAGACTATCCTCCACCGATTGCCCAAAGCAGATATTTCTAAACTGATAATAAATTATCAAACAGATAAATTATCTACAATTTCAAAGGTGAGTGATTAATCAATCCAACTCCACCATTCAATCTCATAATTTCCCAATGTCATGGTTTTCAACTCAATTTCATATTTCCATATTTTCCAAATTAATTATACAAATTAATCAATCACAATAAATTAGGGCTTTTTCCCCATTTTTCTCAAATATTGCACCTAAGGCCAAATTTCATCAATCATACACAATAACTTCATTTTAGGGACCACTCATACACTTGGAACCCCAAAAATAGAAAACCCCTCTTTTATAATTTTAATTTCAAAACCCTAACTTCCCAAAATTCTCATAACTCAGCATTTATACAAAATACTCAACATTTATGTCAGAACTCATAGAAAGAAGTAGGTTATCCCTACCTCAAGTGAAGAGACCCAAAGGAGATGATGAAGAAACTCGAAAGTGTTCCAAACCCATAACTTTTTGGATCAAAATGGAGGTCTTGAGAAGCTCCAACACTTTAATGAAGACACAAGGGTTGGGTCTCACTAAATCAAAATCAAAATGTAGAGAGAGAGGATATTCTAGAGTGAGAAGCTCTCAAATGAGGGTTTTGGAAAGTTAGAGAGAGAGAGAGGGCTGAAAAAGTGATTCAAAATGGCTTCACCACGGACTGAAATACATTACAGTCCGCTCGAGCGTGGGACGCCTCGCTCGAGCGTTAGACAGAGACTCCCGCTCGAGCGTAGAATGCACACTTCCAAAAGTTCTGCAGACGATAGTCCCCGCTCGAGCGTAAAAGTGGACGCTCGAGCATCCGATGACCTACAAGAAAAATACTGAAGGCTGAAGAATCCCGCTTGAGCGTCAAACTGCCCGCTCGAGCGGAGGAGCAAATGCAAAGGGGCTCGCTCGAGCGTGAAAAGCCCCGCTCGAGCGGAGAGGCCAAAATCTAGGCATTAACTATTTGTTTCTTGTAACAACCCTTATACTGATTATCGATATACTACCGATTAATTACCGATTACTGTTAAACGGAGACTGAACATGATTGATAATTGAATTGATTAAAGTACCGAACTGATTGACTGAGATCCAAAACTGAATCGATTGACTGTAACTGTTTAAATGCACAATCTATCTGTTTGACTGCCAAATTATCTGTTCTCGTCTTATGCGTTAAACTGTAAAATTGAAGGCCTTATCGGCGGCCAAATCGAAAATTGATTGATGTTCTGTGTTCATCATAATTAATGTGATTTTACGACATATTTATCTGAAAATTGATTCGGTATGGTTAAATTAGATTAAATAAGGATAAATTGCAAGCGTTGGCTTATTTACCGTTTTGCCACTTAGTGGCCTACTTCACATTTTATATTGAGCCTATTTACACTCAACAAAAATATTTCATCAGCCTCATTTCATTGCTATAGCCGACTTAGAGGGAGAGAAAACAAGAAGATTGATTTCATATAAGAGTTGGCTTAAATCTTGGAAGAATTGAAGTGTAGACTGCTAAATTGAGCTTCTAGTCTTATGATTGAGACCTAAGGTAGATCATTGACCTTCTTTATTGTGCATTTGAGTTTATTCTTGCATGATTCATGGGTCTTTAGTGATCTAAGGCATGAATTAGTTCAATGGTGTTGAATTGAAGCTCATCTCTTGCATGCATGCTTGTATTGAGGAATTTAAAGATGTTTTCATGGCTAATTGTTACATGCATGCTCATATTTATATTCAAGTCCATGAATCCCTCATGTTTTGAAAGATTTGGCTCTATTGAGCTTGTATTTAAAGCCTTGAAGATGATTAAGTTCATGCATGTTTACATTATTGAATTTTGAGTTGATTTCAAAGAAATCTTCACATGCATGTCCAAGTTCTAGCTAAAGTCCATGATTTCATCATGTTTTAAGAAGAAATGACTCATTTGAACAAGTATTTGAAGCCTTGAACTCAGTTGATTACATGCATGTAAATTGTTCATCTTGTTCTTGGAGTTTTCCTCAAAATGGTGTTTAATGGAACTACCTTTGGGCTTTGATTTCTCAAATTGATCTTTGAAACATGTTATACATTGAGTTTTAAAGTGTTTTCCAGAAAATTAGCCCAAAAGGATAAAAAAATGTTGCATTTAAACTTGATTTTGAACTTGGAGTTCAAACCTGGGATTTCCAGATTTTGGGTGTCCGCTCGAGCGGGGAAAGTGCCGCTCGAGCGGGGAAATCGAACTCCCAGCATCTCTCACTGTTTTACAGTCCGCTCGAGCGGAGGATTGTACGCTCGAGCGGAGGCTTGTGTCACACGCTCGAGCGGGGGAGTTGCCGCTCGAGCGGGGACCTTTGTTGCATGTCCGCTCGAGCGGGGAAACCTGCGCTCGAGCGGGGAACTATTTTTCTGAAAATTCTGAAACTGTTTTCTGAGTGCATCTTTGCGTCCTCATCCCATTCTAGGCATTCTTAGGCCTAGTTTAAGACGTCTTAATGAGGATATAGATGTAGAACACACCGAGGCAAATTAGGGATTAAGTTATGATCTTTTCCCAACTGTATAGCTTAGTGTGTGTTCATCCTGTGTACTGTGTAGGGTTGGCTTTCCGAGGAGACGCTCTAGCTTACCGTAGCCCAGAACTCTGTGAGTAACAATTGTGTAAAGATATGTTCAAAATGATTATCTTTTTGAATACTGAACTGAACTGTTTATTGAACTGATATTGTTTACTGAATAAATGTATGTCCTGTATTCTAAACTGTACTGTGGCATCCTTAGCACTTACTGTTTACTGTTACAGAGATCTTTGTCGGTTCCCTTGTGGAACCATACTGTTTACTGATTGATGGCCATCATTACTGTTGGGTCTGTTAAGACCCGGTCCTTTTTGGACCTACTGTTTATAGGCTAATGGGTGTACCACATATGACTGATTGACTGGAATATTGAAAGACTGAAATACTGTTTAATGAACTGATTTCAATACTGTAAGGACATTCATTCATAACCTCTTTACGCATTATGTTATTCACTGGGCTTTAGCTCACTGCTCATATATATATATATATATAGGTGTACAGGCACCGGACTGTTGCTAGAGGCGTCAGGGTAAACTTCAGTTTTGTCAAGCCAACCACTGTGCCTCACTGTGAGGTTCCTGAACTGTTCAAGCTATGGCTTGGGGGTGTTTTAGCTTCCTTTGTCTGTCCCTGTATCTGATCTGTATTATTGTATAGACTGATAGCACTGTACTGCACCGTTTACTGTAATGTTAACAGGGATTAGGTCCCTGTTCTGATTGACTGTAATATTGTGTACTGTTTTGTACTGAAAGTATCAATGTATGAAAAATCTTTTTGCATACAGACTGTCACAGCTCATTGGACATTGTTTATTTACTGTATTGGCTTCCGCCATGCCCCTGTACTCTGTATTACTGTTCTACTGTTAAGCAGGCCTTCGGTAATCTCGGATTACTGGCCGGTTACGGTGCTAAACCCATAGGGACGGGTTTGGGTCGTGACAGAGTGGTATCAGAGCGATACTTAACCACGAGTTATACCGCACACACGTGTCCAAATGAGCTATAGGATGTCCTAGAAAAGAAGTTAGGACATTGCATGAGCATAAAAAGTGTGTGTGGTTATGACATGACTGATTATACGCCAATGTGTTAAACTGTTTAAGTATGCAACTGTTTATGTTTATAATTGCTACCACTGCTTATAGTGAAATGAAACGAAACCTATATGCATACTTAAAGAAGTTAAATGGAATAACATGTAATGTTAATGTTACTACCGACTGTGGAAATCTATAAGAAAGTGAACGTGTGAAAGTAAAGGGTCATGTGACCATACCTGAACTGAAATGAAAGTATACACACGTCTGATATGGAATAAAATGTGAAATCAGTGAGAACTTCCCTGTGTTGATCAAAGAAATATGTGGGAACCTAATTTGTGGAATGTTAAACCGTAGAGTCTCATGCCTTTGTTGAATGACCTTGAAAGTCCGATTGGAATCACGTTGGCCAGCGTTGCTTCGAGTCGGAAATTCTTGGTAAATTCCTGGGGAATGAATAGGTTAACTGAGAATCTGAAATAACAACAACAAGGGCGAGGATTATGAACGAACTGAAACTTCTAATCTGAGGATTAGCAAGCTAGAATGAATGATTGAGGCCTTAATCGAAAATCTGAGAGAATAAAGGCAGACATACGTGCCTGAACCAACTGAATATGAACTGATGACACTAATACTGAAACCCAAATAAACTGAAACCACCAGAATTTCTGGGAGGTACTGAACCACTGAAAACTGAGAGTTGGGTTTAGAAACTGAGAAAATATGTGAAGTTCTCTTCGAAAAAAATGCTTTCCCCAATACATCTGAAATAGAAAAGTATCCGAGTTTGAACAACTTGAGTAAAGTGATAGGACTGTGGTCGAATATGAGGTAAAATTTACCCAGCTAATCTGATAGGCAACCCACATGATAGACACTGATTGGAAAAGAACTGGAGGTGGGAGTGACCTAGAGGTGTTTGACATCGTCAACTGAAATTAGAAAGAATGAAACAAAAGTAACAGAAAGTGAAAATGACCGGTGCTTCAATGACCTCCGTGAACGAAAAATCTCGGCAATAGCTTTGACCAATGAAGGTCAAAGAAGTAATGTGAACAACGATATACCTATCTGTACCGTATGTGGGAAATACCAATGGGGCATTGCCACCGCCTATCTGAAACTTATTCTAGGCATGGACAGGAGGGATATTTAATGCTTGGAACACTGAAGAGACTGACGTAGGTATTACCTGAAACAGCTGAAATTGCTTATACGAACGTTTGTGTGGGGAATCGTATATTCTGTAATTTGGTATAGACTGCGAACATATTGACTGCGCTAATTGAACTACTGGAATTATGAACCATATGCTGAGAATTGTTAGAACTTGTGAACAGCGAGAACTTGCTGAGTTGAACCCATATTGGTTTGTAAAGATGAACTTCTGCTTATGAATTTGTGAACGAATGCCTACATGAAAACTGATTTTGAACTCACACCTATATATATGTTCCCATGCTTGTAATACTGTTAAGACTGAGAGGAATGGACTGTGAATAATGAATCTTTTGAAATCTACCGTTGATGCGGACTATATGTGCAACACTATAAAACCTTATGTTAACATTTACCTGTGCTATGGAAACTGTTTAGACTATGTACATATCTGCTTACCTTTGCTTAAGGATGTCATTAGACTGAATAGACGTATGACTGGTTATCTTAACTATCGTATCTGGAGGAACTATTTTGCATTGTACATTGAACCCGTGAACTTGTAATGGGTCTGTTAGTAGATTCTGAACATGCACATATATGACTGTACCTTTGCTCGGAATGACTGATTAATTTGTTTGATAAGTTAACCGTTGGGACTATGACTCTGTAACTGCATGACTGAATAAAGACCCCAACCGATAAACTCTTGACTGGGAATCGTGATTGTGGAAAATTGACACGACTGTTGGAGTTGATCTGCGAGCCTATGCTTTAGTGACTATATGACTGATTTGGAACCCTTGTATGACAACTCACCATTATGTGCCACCAAGAACTTTGTGTGATGTATTACTGTATACCATATGCTTATATGAAGGATTTATTTGGAAATTGCTATATTGACTGTGATGCTTACCTCTCGATATGACTAACTGCGTGTCTGTGCATTTGTCTGTAAACTTATTGGGAGGAACACACTGTATGTGACCTGTACTGCTTTGATATGAATTGTAATGGTACCGGACTCTGATGTAAGTTTGATAATTGATGAACTCAGACTGATTGTGAAACTACTATGTACCGAAATGACCGGAGTATGGACTAATGTTAACTGATCTGGAAATGATAAGAATGAAACCTTTTTATGTAACTGATGGAACTTTTGTTTGATGCTTGCGCTTCGAACTTTTATTTGATATGGTTGGACAGAACTTGCATCCGAAATGACCTAGTCGAACTTTCATCGATTTGATCTGAGAAAACTCTTATTAAGAACTATTACCGGATTTGTTTACAATGTAGGAAAAAAAACTGGGTATGTGGCATGTGATTAATTACCCGGTATTACCGTTATAACCATGAACTTGTTTGACTAAGGAATGATTGTTTTGGTGATTACTGTACTTCAGAACTGGTGGGATCTGTTGACCACAGACCGGTTTTGATCATAAACTCTGACTGTCTGGAAGTATATGTAATCTGTATGACTGCTTTCGTATTGACATGTGCTATGACCGAATCGGTAAGGACTGGCACTGATGAATAGTGAATGAATGCTTAAGAACTCTGCCTACTGCTATGGGAGTAATGTACAAATTCGCCTTATGTTCCCGATAACTCCCGAATGAACTGGACTGACTGTGACGGCTTACCGAATCGAGAATCAAATTGAACTAAGACTGGGTGAACAACTCGGGAGAGAATGAATCGAAACCCTGTAACTTAACGGGGGAAATTACTTATGAAACTGAGACCAGTGTAAATCTATAACCCCGATAAGTACTTGATATAAGTAGTGTGAATACTACCATATTGCTACTGTACTGTTACTGTATTGTACCGTTACTGTTATTGTATTGTTACCATTATTGTCACTGTACTGATACTGCTACTACTACTGTACCTGCTGTGTACTACTGTGCCACTTTATTCATATTTCGTGTCACGAAATAAGTTTTGTCTCAAAAATGCTATATGATGTCTACTGAATGATTGTTCGATCCCTGTTATATATTCATGACTCTTAGTATTATGTAATATATGTTAGCTGCCCGGTATCGGAGGTTCCTTTATGGAACTTATATCTGTCTGCACTCTGTTACCCGTACCGGAGGCCTCGTCATGAGGGCCCAGCTTCTGTACTATTCTATTATGTTACCCGAATTCGGGATTCCCTTATGGAACTGGTTATTCATAACCATTATGTAACTGTATCTGCTCTGTACTGTATCTATTCTGTACCTGCCATGTCTGCATATGTTCTGTATCTGCTCTAATAATGCACCATGTATACATAAGCCAAGATTGTGCATCTACGCATGCTCTAGACAAAAAATATGCAAACGAACATGTATCCGAATCTGTCATTGACTGAAAACTGAAAGTGCATAAGATTCTGTTTTAATATGAACCCCAATCCCTATATGTGATTCCTGATTCTATTATTGTGCATCGTTAAGATTGGGAATGGGTCATGAATCCGTTTTTGTATATGATTGTGCTCCTGCTATAGAGTGAAAGTTACCTTTATGATAGGCATCATCTCTGTTGTCATATGCTAACCCGAGTTTGGAGGACCAAACTCTTTATAAGGAGGGGAGACTGTAACAACCCTCATACTGATTATCGATATACTACCGATTAATTACCGATTACTGTTAAACGGAGACTGAACATGATTGATAATTGAATTGATTAAAGTACCGAACTGATTGACTGAGATCCAAAACTGAATCGATTGACTGTAACTGTTTAAATGCACAATCTATCTGTTTGACTGCCAAATTATCTGTTCTCGTCTTATGCGTTAAACTATAAAATTGAAGGCCTTATCGGCGGCCAAATCGAAAATTGATTGATGTTCTGTGTTCATCATAATTAATGTGATTTTACGACATATTTATCTGAAAATTGATTTGGTATGGTTAAATTAGATTAAATAAAGATAAATTGCAAGCGTTGGCTTATTTACCGTTTTGCCACTTAGTGGCCTACTTCACATTTTATATTGAACCTATTTACACTCAACAAAAACATTTCATCAGCCTCATTTCATTGCTATAGCCGACTTAGAGGGAGAGAAAACAAGAAGATTGATTTCATATAAGAGTTGGCTTAAATCTTGGAAGAATTGAAGTGTAGACTGCTAAATTGAGCTTCTAGTCTTATGATTGAGACCTAAGGTAGATCATTGACCTTCTTTATTGTGCATTTGAGTTTATTCTTGCATGATTCATGGGTCTTTAGTGATCTAAGGCATGAATTAGTTCAATGGTGTTGAATTGAAGCTCATCTCTTGCATGCATGCTTGTATTGAGGAATTTAAAGATGTTTTCATGGCTAATTGTTACATGCATGCTCATATTTATATTCAAGTCCATGAATCCCTCATGTTTTGAAAGATTTGGCTCTATTGAGCTTGTATTTAAAGCCTTGAAGATGATTAAGTTCATGCATGTTTACATTATTGAATTTTGAGTTGATTTCAAAGAAATCTTCACATGCATGTCCAAGTTCTAACTAAAGTCCATGATTTCATCATGTTTTAAGAAGAAATGACTCATTTGAACAAGTATTTGAAGCCTTGAACTCAGTTGATTACATGCATGTAAATTGTTCATCTTGTTCTTGGAGTTTTCCTCAAAATGGTGTTTAATGGAACTACCTTTGGGCTTTGATTTCTCAAATTGATATTTGAAACATGTTATACATTGAGTTTTAAAGTGTTTTCCAGAAAATTAGCCCAAAAGGATAAAAAAATGTTGCATTTAAACTTGATTTTGAACTTGGAGTTCAAACCTGGGATTTCCAGATTTTGGGTGTCCGCTCGAGCGGGGAAAGTGCCGCTCGAGCGGGGAAATCGAACTCCCAGCATCTCTCACTGTTTTACAGTCCGCTCGAGCGGAGGATTGTACGCTCGAGCGGAGGCTTGTGTCACACGCTCGAGCGGGGGAGTTGCCGCTCGAGCGGGGACCTTTGTTGCATGTCCGCTCGAGCGGGGAAACCTGCGCTCGAGCGGGGAACTGTTTTTCTGAAAATTCTGAAACTGTTTTCTGAGTGCATCTTTGCGTCCTCATCCCATTCTAGGCATTCTTAGGCCTAGTTTAAGACGTCTTAATGAGGATATAGATGTAGAACACACCGAGGCAAATTAGGGATTAAGTTATGATCTTTTCCCAACTGTATAGCTTAGTGTGTGTTCATCCTGTGTACTGTGTAGGGTTGGCTTTCCGAGGAGACGCTCTAGCTTACCGTAGCCCAGAACTCTGTGAGTAACAATTGTGTAAAGATATGTTCAAAATGATTATCTTTTTGAATACTGAACTGAACTGTTTATTGAACTGATATTGTTTACTGAATGAATGTATGTCCTGTATTCTGAACTGTACTGTGGCATCCTTAGCACTTACTGTTTACTGTTACAGAGATCTCTGTCGGTTCCCTTGTGGAATCATACTGTTTACTGATTGATGGCCATCATTACTGTTGGGTCTGTTAAGACCCGGTCCTTTTTGGACCTACTGTTTATAGGCTAATGGGTGTACCACATATGACTGATTGACTGGAATATTGAAAGACTGAAATACTGTTTAATGAACTGATTTCAATACTGTAAGGACATTCATTCATAACCTCTTTACGCATTATGTTATTCACTGGGCTTTAGCTCACTGCTCATATATATATATATGTAGGTGTACAGGCACCGGACTGTTGCTAGAGGCGTCAGGGTAAACTTCAGTTTTGTCAAGCCAACCACTGTGCCTCACTGTGAGGTTCCTGAACTGGTCAAGCTATGGCTTGGGGGTGTTTTAGCTTCCCCTGTCTGTCCCTGTATCTGATCTGTATTATTGTATAGACTGATAGCACTGTACTACACCATTTACTGTAATGTTAACAGGGATTAGGTCCCTGTTCTAATTGACTGTAATATTGTGTACTGTTTTGTACTGAAAGTATCAATGTATGAAAAATCTTTTTGCATACAGACTGTCACAGCTCATTGGACATTGTTCATTTACTGTATTGGCTTCCACCATGCCCCTGTACTCTGTATTACTGTTCTACTGTTAAGCAGGCCTTCGGTAATCTCGGATTACTGGCCGGTTACGGTGCTAAACCCATAGGGACGGGTTTGGGTCGTGACGTTTCTAAACATAACCAACCTGATTCAAACCTGTCCAACACATCCCAAAACTCAAATACGAAGAATTAAAGGACGGAAATGCGATACAGACAACAACAATCATCTACGGAACCAAGTCCGGAATACACTAAATAGTGGAGGGAAAACAGGGATCGCTATAAGTCTTGACTTTTATCAGTTCACAGACTTCCTTCTTCACTTGGAGCAACATCCTTAAAAGTGCAATCATTCAGTGTGTATATAATATAAAAGAAATAGTGAAAAGGAAATTGAAATTAGCAAAACAAAAACTGAATAAATTGTATTTATGTATATCAAAATAACCTATCATATTAGTCATCATTATATACCTTATCGTTAAAATTTTAAGTTACGCTAATTATGATTATCAAACAAATGTAATTAATTTTTATTAAATATATTTAATTTGAAGTGCTAAATTAGATTACGGGTAAATTACAAATACCCTTCTTAAGGTTTGCTTAAAATACAGATTGCCCCTTGTAATTTCGAAAATTACAAATATCCCTTGTTAGAACTTTTTATTTAACATAATTAACTAAAAAAATGAAATTCATAATTGCTCTTCCATATAATAATAAAATTACCTAAATTATTAATTAAAACATATTTCTAATATCATTAAAAATTGTTAATTGATTTGATGATTTATTAATAAAATGGGCAATTTGTTATGAAATTAAAAACCTCGGGAGGTAGAATGTAATTTCTAGAACCACAGAGGACTATTCGTATTTTAATCAAATCTCATAAGTGTATTTGTAATTTACCCTTAGATTAGTTATATGGGCTTGTGAGAAGTTTTGATGGGTCATTAGTCATAAGCCTGGTATCACTTTGGAAGTTTATCTGGGCCAATTTCTTAATGTTATATGGACTATAACCGTGTAAGAGTGGATCATAAGATTTTGCCTCAGTCCAATGTACGTGTCATACTGTGTTTGGTTCACTAAAATGAAAGCACAATAGAATGGAATGGTTATGTATAGCCAGTGTTTAGTTCACTGGAATGAAATTGAATGAAATAATTATTCTATGAAAATATTTATTCTCATGTTTGGTTAGACTAAAAAAATAAGTTTTTTTGATTAGAGACTAAAAAATAAAATAAAAATAATGATATGCATTATAAATGGAATCATCTTTCACTATTTTAAAAGAAAGGTCATTTCATCTCATTCCAATGAATCAAATAGAGCATTAGTGATCAATTCAATTCTCAAGACCAGGACGAGAAAGTTGTTTCTGAATACAAGGCTACGCGTAATGTAAACACAATAAAGAAGAAATTGATCAAAGAGGGCAAACAAAAGAGGGCAAGCAAGTGATGAGGATGGTGGCCATATCTCCGGTGTGGTTAAGGATCCGGTGAGGAGTAGATGAATTTACCTAAATGATGCTCAAGCAGTGATGGAGATGGGAAAATTAATTGGTATTGATTTTGAAGGCAAGGGAGATGAAGCTATTAATAAAATTGTGGAGCTTGAGGAAAAATGTGACGTTTAGGGAAAATTATTAGGTACTTTCATAATATTACGTGTTTATATTCTTTCATCAATTATCATTTACTATGCTCTTTATATTCTTTAATTATCTAACACAAAATTATAATAACTCATTTTTTTTTAGTCAATTATAATATCATAGAACACCACGTGACTGTATTACAAGAATATCCAATAATATTAAGTGGAGGCGTGTCGCACAACCTAGTGTTGTGGTATAGTGCTTTGGGTAGTGCCTTAGGGGATCAGTGGTTTGTCGTGGGAGACAGTATAAGGTGCGGTGGGACAAAATGTTTTGTGAGACTCAAGCATTTGTTATTGTGTAGTTAAGATCTATTTATTTATTTATTTATTTTTTTTGTACTTTTCGACTTTTATTCTTTTAATCTTAAAACTTGTGAGGCTGATGGGTTGGTTATGAGATTGCGACCAATAGTAGTAGTAAGGGATTTTGCATTATCTAAATTTCTCTGTACATTTCATTTTCGTGTACTTTTAAGTTTTAATCTTTTAATAAAAAATTTAATTTGCTCATATAAAAATAAAAAAAATAAAAAATAAAAACTACCTAAGTCTTATTTTATCACTAGAATTGATTCTATCTATCACAAAACACCGATGTATGTGCAGTTTGTTTTAGTTTTAATTTTTTTTACATTAATACAAATCGAACTAATTGAAATAAAATTAGAAGATAAGTCATTAATAACATGTTTTGTAATAAAAATTATGAAGGAAAATATTTATAAAACAACTTTCACAATGTCTTCCCACTTTGTTGTGTTTTGTGTGCTGCTGATCATAAACTCTTTGATGTTTGTTGCCCGTTTTTGGATGATGCATTGGGATTGTTTGTTTTGTTTCAACAGGGGGTGCTTGGAATAAGGGTCAAAACAGAGTAGAAGGAGGTCGGTTTTGGACCGGAATAGAGGATGTTCAAATCTGGTTGGATCTTCATTCAGGCACTCATTTGCGAGTGGGAGTTTAAGGAATGAACTCTAGTTCGAATCTATGGAGTTGCTTCGGTGCTTTGTTTGGGGGGAAACATGGGTGTTGAAGTTGATCCAGATCTATCTAAGATTTCATTCGAGCGCTCCTTTTCGAGTGGGAGTTTCAGGGGTGAACTTGATCCAGATATATGAAGGTGTCTCAGCGGTTGTTCAATGTTTTGGGTTGTCAACATCGGAGCTTCTACAGTGGGTGTGTTCGGAGTTTGGATCGGAAAAGATGTGTCCGACCAAGGAAGTGGAGATGGCAGTGGGTCTTGTTCGGCTGTGGTCGTGAGTTTTGATAGTCCTTGGGTGTGCTCTGTTGCAATGAGTGCTCGGAGTTTTGAATCAGAAAAGAAGTGTTCCAACCATGGAAGTGGAGCTGGGTGTTTAACGGTCGTGGGTGTCTATCGGTCTTGGTAGGCACGGCTGGCGGAGAGGTAGGAGTGGCGGTCTCTGATCAATGGGTGAATAAAGAGTGCTTTTACTGTTGGTGAAATCGAGGAGAGCAACATGCGTGTATTGGGTTTTGTGGGTTGAATTGTGGGGTTTCATGTATTTTATCTTTGTTGAGTTAAGTTCTTCTTACCTCTTTTATTTTTAAAAATGGTGAGGTTGAAGGGTTGGTTGTATGAGTGCGAGTAGCAGTAGTAGGAGTAATTTGTACTTTCCAAATCTCTCTCGATGCATATCATCTTCTTGTACCTTTAATTTCATGCTGTTAATGAAATTTTTCTTTGCCGATTAAAAAAAAAAAAAAAAAAAAAAAACCAAGATGTTTGATTCAGTGCAAAACTTCACTCAACCTTGACCGAACTAAACTACTTACACTCCTATCACACAATATGATGCTACTTATTTAAAATGGTTAAATCAAAATATATTTAAAATAAAATGGAGCCCATCCGGCACTTGATACCTATTATTTAAGTTGTTGTTTTTTATTCTTTTTGAAATTAAAAATATCACTACCAAAAAAAAAAACACTTTTGGCGACCACTTATTTTTTTTGGTCCCAAATAGTCCACTTTCTGCCACTAAAATTTAACTTTTGGCGACCACAATTTTTTGGTCGCGGAAAATCACCTTTTGGCGACCAAAAAAAAAAGTTGGTCACGGAAAGTATACTATTGGCAACCAAAGGCTTTTTTTGGTCGCGAAAGATCACCTTTTGGCGACCAAAAAAAAGGTTGGTCACAGAAAGTATACCCTTTGGCGACAAAAAAAAAAAGTTGGTCGCGGAAAGTATACTATTGGCGACCAAAGGCGTTTTTTGGTCGCGAAAGATCACCTTTTGGAGACCAAAAAAAAAAAGTTGGCCGCGGAAAGTATACTATTGGCGACCAAAGGCTTTTTTTGATCACGGAAGATTACCCTTTGGCGACCAAAAAAAAAAAGTTGATCGCGAAAAGTTATAGCGGGTTAAATTTTTAAAAAAATGATACTACTGTAATTACATGCTATTTTTTTGTTTAGGCATTAAAAGTTTTATAAAATAATATATAACCCAATTTTTATGGGTTATATATATGTTTTGCCAAATATGAACAAGAAGCATGTTAGTGGCAGAGTGGATTGGGTGCATGGTGACTCCTTAGTCACGGGTTCGAGTCCCAAGTAGCACAAAAGAATTAATTTTTTTGGATAAAGACGCTGACTTTTGGTGACCAAAGGCTTTTTTGGTCATAGAAAACTATCTGTGACGAGGCTTTGGCGACCAACTCGCGACCAACATATTTTGGTCGCGAAAAGGTTTTAGCGACCAAATATGATACTTTTCGCGACCAAAATGTTGGTCACGGAAAATGTTTTTTCTTGTAGTGTATGTAGAAAAGATTAATTAGTAAAGTATTATTACTATTCTTTTAATTCAAGCTTTGTTTATATGTTGTTTAGAGTAAGTAAAAGTAAAATTCTTTTATATATAAAAAAGAATTAGTAAATATGTAATAAAAGTTTGATATTAGGGTATGCTAGTGTGGCATTAAAAAAAAAAAAGAATTAATTATGTAAAAGTCTTATTTACAAATATTATGGTAGTTCAGGTCATATGTAAGATTTTTTGAACCAATAAGTCCTATAATATTATCAGTTTTTCTTAATTTTTAAAACTAAGAATATTATCAATTTTGCATAGTAATATTCTAGATAATTATTTCACTAACTGAAGAAAAAAAACAGAATATGAGATTAAACGTTTTTACCTTTCTACTTATTGGTTTGATTCAACTATCCAATAAAATCGAGAACATTATCAGTTTTTTCATTTTTAAATTTTTTTTAAAGTCTTTTTTTTTTTTACATCAATGTTCCATCATCATTAACCTTTATAGATACAAAATTTTCAGTTTTGCACAAAAACATGATTCCATTTTTTTAAAAAAAATAAAAAAAAATTATGCTTGGTTAGGTTTTTCAAAAAATACTTTTTCAGAAAATTTTACTTTCTTGTTTTCCGTATTTTTTTGTTTTTACTTAATTTTTTAATATTATAAGCAATTTTTTTATTTTATTTTTTAGACATACCTAACATAAATATACCTAAAAAGTAAAAAAATTGTGAAAAAAAATCCTTTTAAAAATTCACTAAATACCAAAAATATAAATAAAAAAAACCAAAATTTAGTACATTTTTTGTATTTTTATGTATGTATTAATTTTTTAAAAGATTTTTTCACAATTTTTTTACTTTTTAGATATTCACTAAAAACAAAAAAAATACGAAAACCAAAAACTCAGTTTTTAAAAAACTTAATCCAAAAAATTCAAACCAAACACATTGATTATTTTTTTGCACATAATTTTTTTTTAGTGTTTTTTTTTTTTTTAAAATTTGAAAGTTGATGTTTTAAAGTTTTCAAAATCAAAATAAATATCAAATCATCCTATTCCTTTATAGATAATCATAAATGATGAATATTAAAAATTTAATAAGACTTGAAGATTCAAAAAATCTTAATTAGGATTTAATGGAGTATAAGTTTATAAATTAGGACTTATGTATAAATGTATCTAAAAAAAGAGAGGGAAATTACAATTCATGGAAAATTTTTGAAAATTATTAGATATTAGAAAAAAAAATTATGATTTTAATTATTAATATTTATAATGTTATCACTTTTTATAAATATTTTTAATTAATTACAATTTATCATTAACACGTGGTATTAACACGTGGTCTTCTTCACTTGGTAGATAATTCTGCTACAAGTGACTTAGTTGAGCAACTGGCACGCCAGCGATATGTATGCACACATAAAATCCACTCATGATCAATAATTGGCAATGTAAATTATCACAGAACTCCAAAATTGATGGCCACAATTTGAACCAGAAAATTAACTTATATCCACAATAAATTTGAGACGTCGAATTTTTTAAACAAATTTCTGAAATAAATTTCTAAGTTTGTAGCAGATTTGACGATGGCGAGATGACGATGGAGGTGGCAGCCGCATTTGAGCATGTGGTGAAGTTTCTGATCTGCTAGGATCAAGGTTGTGATCGAGTCTACACGATCAACGACGAAGGCTTAAGAAAACCACCAAACTCCACAACAGTCAAACCATCCAATAAACTTCATTAATTCCAGAAAATCAACCAATAGACATAGTGGGGATGGAATGGTGGTGTGGTTTGTACAAGTAAGAAAACAGTGATGAGTACACTCTTGTATGGTGCAACAAAAGACCACATAGTACAGTGCTGTGCGAGATTGAAAAAAGAAAAAAAATTAATGAAATATGATTTCATACGTTTTACATATTTTTTTATTTTTCTTTTTCAAATCTATATTCAAATCCATGATTCAAATACAGCATAATATAAGTAGCAATTATACAAATTACAAATAAGAGAGTGCAAAATTTATTTTGCTCTTTGTGGTTAGGTATATAACAAAAACTAAAAAAATTGACTAAATCAACTGAATCAAACCGAACTAGTTATATTTGGTCCTTTTTTTTTTAGCAAGAATCGATCTATGTGATTTTTTAATTTTTTTGATTTTCAATTTGGTATCGATTCAAGAATGTTATGTACTGAATTAAACCAAAACCAAGAGTTTTTTTTTTTAATATTCTAAAAAAAATTTTTACAGAATTGATCCACTTTTAAATTATTTGAGAAACTAACCTGTATTTGAAATCGCATTTTGAAAATACAATTTTAAATTAAAAATTAGATTTTCAACATACAATTCTAGTTGAAATTACATGTTGAAAATGCAATATATCTTAGTGAAGTCTATGTCATCATAAAATTGCATTTTCATCATGCGATTTCAAATTGAAATTGCATATTCAAAATGCGATTTCAATTTAAAATTGCATTTTCAAAATACGATTTCAAAAAGCATATTAGTTTTCCAAATAGTTAGAAAAGTTGATCAATTCTACAAATTATTATTATTTTTTAGAATATTTTTAAAAAAAAACTCCCAAAACCAATCGTTTCAACATATATTGTATTTGTATAATATATATATTCTAATTAAATGATATTAATAAGTATAACAAATTATTAACCTTAACTAATTAACCTTATCATCACTATAACATAAGTTTGTACTTTGTAAACTCTTCTTATATGTAATTTTAACTATAACTCATTACTCTTAAAGCTTTAGTATTTTTTATTTATCAAAATCCTAAGTGATTCGTGATTAGATTAGGATTTTAAAATATTCCAATTCCCAAATATTTAAAACACTTAATCTAAATCATCAAGCACTTACGAAAGTGATTTAGATTGTTGTTTTATGAATAAACAATAAATCGACACAAACGATTTTTACGTAGAAAAACCACAATTGAAGAACCTTCAATTGTAATAAAAAACCACGGGCAAAACGTCACTAATCAATCCACTACTGAAGAAAAAAAGATTACAAAGACAATACACAAATTACCCAACTCAGTCAATTTGCCTTCAAATCTTCTGTAACTCTTTCACTAAGCCTTCAAATCTTCTGTAACTCTTTCACTAAGCCTTCGTCTCGGAACTGATCCACCTGAAGTTGAATCCACAACTTCACTTGTCGAATTAACGACTACGTACAGAATCAAACGCCTTTGAAACTCTACGTTTGAATCTTCGAAATCTACTGAAGAATAACACTCTTGTATGTGTATTCGATCAACCTCCTTGATGTATGCTTCTCAATTCATGAGTTTAATATTCAATCAATGTTATCAAGGAAAACTCTCAAGAAACTCTCCAGAAGAAAACCTTAGAAAACCTCAAAGTAGATCTGGAAAAGTAATCCTAGTTTTTGGAGAAAACCAACTCCTTATAGAAATCCGGATTCTGAAGCTCGCTCGAGCGAAGGTTCTCTCGCTTGAGTGAGAACCTTAACTCACGTGATTTCCATAAGTGCCTTCGCTCAAGCCACGAAACCTTCGCTCAAGCAAACAATGAAAACTTTCAGGTTTTTATGCAGACGCAGTCTTCGCTCGAGCCACGCATGCTTCGCTCGAGCGCACATTCATCTGTTTCAGGTTTTTGCTAGACGTAGTCCTTCGCTCGAGCGAGGACTTCTTCGCTTGAGCGAGGAAGACAAAACAGTAAGGAAATTACAACTCAAATGACTTAAATTTTGTTCGTGGATTTGACAAGACTAAGGGACCTAATAATCTCCCCCTTTGTCAATTCTCGGACAAAACTTTCTAATACAATTTCCTAAACAAACGGACTAGCTAAAACAATTACAACTCACAGAAAAACAACTATGAAACCAATCTTGATGGACAACCAATCTGCATAAAATGAACCAATTTGCACAACATAAACTCAAGAATTTGTCATGCAACATAAAAAACATCAAGACATCATCATATAGTCCAAAAAAAAAAAAAAAAAAAAAAAAAAAAAAAAAAAAAAAAAACGAATCCAATGCAATCTGCAAAGAAACATCATGTAGGCAAAAACATCTATCCCAAAAACATGTAAACATCATGAGTATGAGTATCCCATATACATCATAGACATCACCCAAAACAAATGAAACCCCTACCTGCAAGCCTACAAAAACATATAAGTACCACAAGAAGATATACCCTGCAACCCTGCAAGCAACCCTGTAAATCATAATACTCCCCCTTTTTGTCCAGGATATACACCATAAGCAAAACTATGCAAAGAAAGAAACCAAAAACTGTCCAGAAAATACAATAGTCCAAAAAAAAAAAAAAAAACTAAGACTCGGGAGGAGGTGGCTGTTGCATCTAGAGAAGGGAAAGAATATGGGCAAGCATGGAACTCTGCTCCTTAAGGCGGCTGTCAAGAGAATCCATCCTGGCATCCAATTGATCTAGGTGATGCGTGACAGACTGCTCAAACATCTACAGCTGGCCACGAAAACAGCGAGAACGGATCTCAGATAAATCAGGGGCGCCGGCAGTGGCTGCCTTAAACTCCTCATCCTCTCCAAGGAGATCATCATCACCTACACCAGAACTCCCAACCCCGGACACACTCCCCCTCACATGGGCCTGACTCGGGGAAACTGTGAGCTTTGTGATGGGCTTTATAGGATGTGAAAACTCATCTTCATCAAAAACAGGAATATCAAGAGAAGTGAGAAATTGAGTAAGCAAACACCCATACGGAAGCCCCAAAGACTTTCTACCCTCAAAGACCCCAATCATTTTAGAAACATTCATCTTTGGAAGATCAATGGGAAGTTGATGATGAATACAATACAACACATATCCCTGGTCTTGGGTAATGTGCGAGGAATGGGTGGTGACATGCAGATTCGCACACACAATGATATTCATAAGATGGAACCGAGGAAGCAACTCATTCTGCTGAATGAGTGCCCCAACAATCCAAGTCCGGTCAAGACCACATAACTCAGAAGCAACACGATCAAAATCAATCCCGGTACGAGTAAGAAGTGGAAACCTAAAATCTGGGACTTCGGGAAGACCATGAAAAAACCTAAAAACCTCCACAGTCATGACAAGAGACTTGTGCCTAACCCAAGTAGTAAAAGTTACGGGATTTTCCTTGCGAATGGAATGCATATTGCAATAAAATTCCCAGATAAGACTAAGATTTTGTGGACCCAAAAAATGCAACACGTGATCACCGCCCAAAGAATCAAATAAAGACCAAATGGTAAGAACCTCAAAAGCACTAGGAAGTACATTTCTTTCTACATGGACTTTCCGAGTGGCAAACGACTCCCTAAACAACTTGGACTTGTCTTTAGATGGAAATTTATCAGTGTTGAATGGGGGACGAGAAACAGTGGTTTTACGACACTTGGATGACTCTGCCATGACTAAACAATCCACAACAGAAGGAAAATACAAGCAACCCATAGACAAGTCAAACAAGGAACACCCAATAACAGTAACAAAAAACCCCAAAACAAAACACAAGTAGCCAATCAAAACACATTAGTCCAACAGAGGTTAGAAAAGCAGATGAACTCATAGCGTTAGCAGTATAGAAATGAAATAATTAGCAGTGCCAGAGAAACCATAATCAGCCACAGAGAAAAACAATATATGAAAGCCATTACTGAATTAAAACATCAATGTATTGGGACATAGTATGAAAACCATTTACAGTATGTGAAGAGAGTAAATCAGCAATGTAATGAAAACAAATCACATTCTCACAGGGCAAGTTAGTTAAAAAAAAAAAAATCCCCAATTTTAAGCTTCAAAAAACACGAATTAAACCCTAGCTAACAAAAACTAACACAATACTCCAACTGAATAACCCTAGAGGCAAAAGAAAGACAGAAAATTAGTAAGAAAGAACCAAAAATAACAAGAATGAAACCTAGATTAAAACATAGCATTTCTCATGCATATGACAAACGAAAAAAAAAAAAAAACACTTACCAACTGGAGAATGCACAAGAATGAATGGAAAAACCCCCAAACCAAGAGAGAAATCACAGACGAGGCCAGCAATGGACACCTTAGAAACCCTAGGGGAGAGAGAGAGAGAGAAAGAGAGAGAGAGAGAGAGAGAGAACACAAAGAAGGTGGGAAAAAAATGAACTGAAGAGACACGGTTTCAGAATGTGAACCTCGAAAGGTTGCTCGAGCAAAGACTTTCTTGCTCGAGCGAGGTCAATAATGCGCAAGGGTTTGCTCAAGCCAAGAACTTGTCGGTCGAGCCAAAAACACACACTTTCAGGTCTAAAGAAGTAGCAGAAGCACGCTCGAGCAAGGAACCCGTCACTCGAGCCAAGAAGAAAAAAAAAAAAAAACAACAATACCCCAAAAAAATGAACCCTTTTTTTTTTTTTACACAAAAGAAACCATGAGACTCAATATCAAGAGGTGAGACCTAGAACACAAGTAGATGATCACATTTGGCCAAAATTGCCACTAAGATGAAATAATCCACACATCATGAATCCTGTAAACTTGTAATTTTTTTTAAAAAAAGACACTGGAAATCGTGAGCAAGGCAGATAATATATAATCAATGATCATAAGCTACATGAGAATGTACAACTCAAAATCCAACATGAGATCTCACAAAATAAAGTGTGTGTGTGCAATCCATGAGAGTCCACTGAGGTAGAGTTAATCCTCGTAGCGATCGGATGGCTGGACCTCCGGCAAGAGTAACTGAACATCACAGAGAACAGTCAAACCATTAGGAATCACGGGGTATTTGTTGAGTACAAGCGGAGGCTCCCCCCCAATCAATGAGTCTTTTTTTTTTTTTTTTTTTTTGACTTTTTCTTTCTTGTGGGCACTCACTGGTGGCATTCATGCTCAAGAGTATGGAAACCAAACCAGAGAAGAATGAAAATCATAAAGGATGGCCTGGTTGATGCCTCTAAGGTAGCCGTTTCCTAATGCCCGGACTTCCAGGAACTGAGGGAGAAACCGTGGAAGTGAAAACAGATGGTAGATGGTTAAGAGACTCAACATCACCCATGATATACTAGTATCGGTCAATTCCACTGTAAAAGTACAAGAAACATTGTTAGTGGTCCATAGAGAACTTTGATCACTTGTGCGGAAACCCCTGCAACAATTTATCTCAAGGATGTGTACAGAATGAGATCATGAGATTACTGAGCATTGGCATTCAAAATGAGCTATGAACAAAGAACAATAAGATCTTGCAAGCAGCATGAGTAGTGTGCATAAAAAGATATATGCAAGTAAAATAGAAATCAATGACAATGAGATTATAGCATCCAAGCACACATAAGGCCAAACACTAACACCTGCTCAAAGAACAAGAAACACTTTAGTGATCGAGCATGACACCAAAAGTCTTTCTGAGGAACTCAAACCGAAGAAGATCAAGGGGTTTTGTAAAAATATCAGCTTTTTGATGCTCAGTGGGTATATGCTCAAGAACAACAAGGCCCTCTTCCACTAACTCTCGAATAAAATGATGACGAATGTCAATGTGTTTGGTTCGAGAGTGTTGGACAGGATTTTTTCAAAATGTTTATGGCACTTGTGTTATCACAGAAAAGGGTGAGAGTGTTCTGTTCCATCCCATAATCATGAAGCATTTGCTTCATCCATAGCGTTTGTGCACAACAACTCCCTGCAGCAATGTACTTAGCCTCAGCAGTCGAAAGAGAGATGGCATTTTGCTTTTTACTATGCCAGGAGACCAAATTATTCCCAAGGTAAAAACAACCCCTGGATGTACTCTTCCTATCATCAGCACACCCTGCTCAGTCGGCATCAGAAAAACCAGTAATTTCAGCTGTAGAATCAGTAAAAAACCAAACCCCATACCCCAATGTCCCATTAACATATTTGATGATGTGTTTGACCGCAAGAATGTGGGACTCTTTAGGACTGGCTTGGTAACAGGCACAAACACCGACACTGAAGGAGATATCAAGACGACTGGCTGTGAGATACTGGAGACTCCTTATCATACTCCTATAAAGGGTAGGATCTACATCAATACCAGAGGAGTCTTTGGAGAGGTGAAGACTAGTGCTCATGGGAGAGCGTGCATGTTTGGCAGACTCAAGACCAAACTTTGACACAAGACTTTTAGCATACTTAGTCTGAGAAACAAACATACCCAAAGGAGACTGTTTAATTTGAAGACCCAAGAAATAAGACAACTCTCCCATCATACTCATCTCAAACTCATGTGTCATGCAATCTGAAAAATATTTCACAAGATGTTCACCAGTGGATCCAAACACAATATCATCAACATAAATCTGAGCAACAAGAATATGAGACTTAGTATGTTTCACAAATAGAGTCTTATCCACAATACCCCTTTGAAAGTCATTATCAAGAAGAAATGTAGTCAGTCTATCATACCAAGCCCGAGGAGCTTGTTTCAACCCATACAAAGCCTTGTCCAACTTGTAGACATGATTTGGACATTTAGGGTCCTCAAACCCTTTTGGTTGCTCAACATATGCCTCTTTTTTCAAGTACCCATTCAGAAAGGCACTTTTCACATCCATTTGAAACAATTTGAAACCAAGGTAACAAGCAACACCAAGTAAAATACGAATAGATTCGAGACGTGCAACTGGGGCAAATGTCTCGTCATAGTCAACACCTTCTACTTGAGTGTAACCTTGAGTAACCAACCTAGCTTTATTCCTAACCACAATACCATTCTCATCAGATTTATTTTTAAAGATCCACTTGGTACCTATCACATTCATGTCTCTAGGTCTGGGAACTAGAGTCCAAACATTGTTACGTTCAAATTGACCTAATTCTTCATGCATAGCATTGACCCAACTATCATCTAGCAAGGCCTCTTTGAAATTCTTAGGTTCAATTAATGAAACATAACACATATGTGATACCTCATCTCGAATCTGTCTTCGGGTTTTCATTCGATCCGATACACTTCCAATCACCTGTTGAGCTGGATGATTCAGTTTCACCCTTGCTGATGGTTTGAACTCAAGACTTGCGGTGATAGAAGCATTAGGAGTGATGTTTCTTTGTGCACTCTTTGGACTTTGACTTACCTGTGAGGATGGTGCCGTCTCAACTTCTTGTGCTTAGACCTCAGCTTCTCTTTGACTTTGTTGTTCAGTATCCAAGATTGGAGACTCATCATTGTCATCCTCATTTGTTGATGGAGTAGGAGAACCTGTATCATCTATAACCACGTTGGTAGATTCCATTAAAGAAGAAGTTCGCAGGTTATAGACTCGAAAAGCCCTACTAGTGGTTGAATACCCTAGAAAAATACCTTCATCACTTCGGGAGTCAAATTTGCCCAAAGGCTCTCTATCTTTGAAAATGTAACACTTACTCCCAAAAGTTTTGAAGTATTTTACATTAGGTTTTAATCCCTTCCATAATTCATATGGAGTTTGTAAAGTGTCGGGCCTTAAATACACGCGATTTATAACATAAATAGCAGTATTTAGGGCTTTAGTCCAAAACTTTGAAAGAAGTTGCTTACTAAGGAGCATGACCCTAGCCATTTCTTGAACAACCCTGTTCTTCCTCTCAACAACTCTATTTTGTTGTGGAGTAATAGGTGCAGAAAATTCATGCTTAATTCCATGCATGTCGCAAAAATTCGAAAACGAACTATTTTCAAACTCACGACCATGATAAGTTCGGATTCTTATGATACGCCCAATGGAAACACCCTGTTCATTTTGGATTTTAAGGACTAAGGCCAGGAAAGCATCAAACGTATCAGATATTTCCCTTAAAGAATTTACCCACGAAAATCGAGTAAAATCATCAACAGTTAAAAAAATGTATCTTTTACCTCCGATGCTTTCAATGCGAGTAGGTCTCATTAAGTCCATATGAACTAATTCAAGAGGACGCTTGGTTGTAAAGCTGTTCACCTTTTTATGAGGGGCACGGGTTTGCTTTCCAAGTTGACATGGTCCACACACATGGTTCAGATTCTTACCTAGTTTAGGTACTCCTCTCACAAGCTCTTTGTTGGCTATCTTAGTTAGGACTTTGAAATTTATGTGACCTAATCTTTGATGCCACAAATCAATGTTACTTATGATGGCAAAGTGACAAGTGAGATCATTAGTAGTAACAATCCCATAACAGTTATCAGATGTGCGAACCCCATGCAAGACAGTATTTCCCTTTTTATCCAAAATTTCACATTTATTTTTTGAAAACAATACTTCATGGTGGGAATCACACATTTGACTTATGCTCAAAAGATTTCCTTTAAGACCATCAACACGTAGAGCATTTTCTAGCTTGGGAAGACCAGTAACACTTATAGAGCCCTTACCAATGACTCTAGAAGTGCCACCATCTCCAAAGGTAACAATTCCCCCTTCATATTTTTCAAGGGAGGTGAAGTAGGATTTGTTATCGGACATGTGACGAGAGCACCCACTATCAAGATACCACATGTGTGAGTCACATGCTTTTAGAGCAGTGTGAACAACTAAACAAGTCAAATCATCTTTTCTCACCCAAATCTTTTTGGTCTTAACAAAATTAGGTCTAGTGGTCTTGGTAAATGTCTTGGCGTTGTGAACACCCTTATGAATCTTGGTATTCTGCCTAGACATGTAAGGTTGTCTCCTAACCCAAAAAGTATTCGAAATTCTACCCTTTTGAGACACCTTACCAAACAATTCAAAGCAATAAGGACGAATGTGGCCATACCTACCACAATGATGACAAATAAAAACAGGTTTTACCTCCTTTTTGTTGATCTAACCAACTTTAGGTAGATGATGAGAGGGATCACCTTGGTCTATCTTCAACTTTCCCTTTGCTTGAGTCTTCAGGTCATGTGAAGTAGAGGCCTGTCCCGTGTGAGCTGTCGTATCATAGCCTAGCCCACTTTTGTCACAACCCATTTGTTGAGACCCGAGGATGTCTTCTAATGATTTGGAACCTTTGTTCCACATGGCAATTGTGGCTCTAGCTATACGGAGTTCTTCATCTTTCTGACAGACTATCTCTTCCAATGTAGCTTGTGACATCTCAAGGCTTTCAAGCTTCTCTTCATATGTGGAATACACCTTCAGAAGTTCATTCCTTTCAGTTTCACAGGATAGAAGTTTTCCACATAGGTCTTGCCTGTCACTTGAGATCTTGATGACATTCTGCTTTGCTGTTACAAGTTCTCCTTTGAGCTTGACATTCTCACTTTCACATGCTTTGAGCTTGAGGGAGAGTTTGTCATTGATTTCAGACAAATTCAGAGATTCCTCGTAAAGCTTTTCGTAAGCTTGTTGTAGTTCTTCACCATTAATCTCCTCATTGTCTTGTGATGTTTCGTCATCTTCTTTTTGTTCTTCATTCTCCTTGACCTCATCTAATCTAGCAACTAAAGCAGGAAAGTTGCTGGATGGTGGTGAAGGTGAATCTCCTCTTACATAGAATTGGCTCAGAATTTCCTATGCATCTTTAACTTTTGTGCAGTGAGCAACTCGTTGCTGTTCTTCATCAGAAATTGCTCCACGAATAGTAATCAAGGCTCTTTGATTGCTCGGATTGTCAACACTTTCTGTATCTTCTTCAATGGCTTGCCAGCCTTCTGGGTCAAAAGCTCTCAGAAAAGCCCTCATTCTAATCTTCCAATACAGGTAGTTACTCCCATCAAAGGTGGGAGCATGATGCAGGTTCTGACCACGAGCTAATTCCGCTGGCTTTGGAAGAGGTTGAGTGAAAGTGGACCAAAAAGCCATGAAAGCACTATCCCCGTCTTCACCGGATTCAGGTTCTTCGGGTTCTTGCTCCGACCCGCTTTCATCATCCCAAGTCACAGTGTAGACTTTCTTTCAATTCTTTTTTCGAAGGGCATTCAAGGGCAATATGACCAAACCCTTGACATTCATAGCACTTGACCCCTTGCCCCCTTACAATCTTCTTTTCAGTTTTTGGAACAAGTTTAGGTGGAAAAGTTTTTGGTTTTTCATTACTCTTGTCTTTTGAAATAGGGTCTCTGAAATTAGGCTTCTTTTTCTTCAAAATTTTTTTAAACTGTTTAGTAAACATGGCCGTCATCTCAGACTCTAAATCAAATTCAGTCTCCGGAGTTTTTGCAGTCTCATGAGCACTAGTGAAAGCCACACTATCTTTTTGTTTTTTCTTTGAAATCTGGTGGGCTTCATAAGTCTGCAAGTTTCCAACCAATTGCTCAAGCTTGAGGGTATCAACATTTTGTGCCTCCTCAATGGCTGTCACTTTTGATTGGAACCTCTCAGGTAAAGACCTCAAAATGTTTCCAACAACTTTAGCTTATGGGATTTTTTCACCGAGTGTGAAACAGGAATTCACAATATCACTAAAATCATCAAACGTCTCATCATCGCGCATAAAAGGGGTTTCAAAGGCGGAGGTGAGACGTTGAAGTTTTGACCTTTTAACAAAAGTAGTACATTCGTCAATCGTTTCAAGAATGTCCCAAGCCTCTTTTGCTACCTCACACGTGCAGATACGACAAAACTCTTCAGGTGTGATGGAGAAAAACAAGGAATTGAGAGCCTTGCTGTTCCAACTCGAGTTTTGGTAATCAGTTGTGTCCCATTTATCAAGGGGTTTAGGAATATCAACACCATCAATGGTAACAATAGGTTCACTCCACCCATAGATCACGCAGTCCCAAATTTTCTCATTAATGGATTTTAAAAACACTCTCATACGAGCTTTCCAATAAGAATACTTTGTACCATCGAGTAAAGGAGGTCTATGGGTCGAGTTACCTTCACGAATAGAATCCATATCACTAGTCACACAAAATCACACTCCTATAGTTTTGATAAAAAAACAAAGAATGACCTTCTGTGACACTAATTAAAAATCCTAAGTGATTCATGATTAGATCAGGATTTTAAAATATTCAAATTCTCAAATATTTAAAACACTCAATCTAAATCATCAAGCACTTACGAAAGTGATTTAGATTGTTGTTTTATGAATAAACAATAAATCGACACAAACGATTTTTACGTGGAAAAACCACAATTGAAGAACATTCAATTGTAATAAAAAACCACGGGCAAAACGTCACTAATCAATCCACTACTGAAGAAAGAAAGATTACAAAGACAATACAAAAATTACCCAACTCAGTCAATTTGCCTTCAAATCTTCTGTAACTCTTTCACCAAGCCTTCGTCTCGGAACTGATCCACCTGAAGTTGAATCCACAACTTCACTTGTCGAATTAACGACTACGTACAGAATCAAACGCCTTTGAAACTCTACGTTTGAATCTTTGTAATCCGCCGAAGAATAACACTCTTGTATGTGTATTCGATCAACCTCCTTGATGTATGCTTCTCAATTCATGAGTTTAATACTCAATCAATGTTATCAGGGAAAACTCTCAAAAAACTCTCCGGAAAAAAACCTTAGAAAACCTCAAAGTAGATTTGGAAAAGTAATCCTAGTTTTTGGAGAAAACCAACTACTTATAGAAATTTGGATTCTGAAGCTCGCTCAAGCGAAGGTTCTCTCGCTCGAGCGAGAACCTTAACTCGCGTGATTTCCATAAGTGTCTTCGCTCGAGCCACGAAACCTTCGCTCGAGCGAACAATGAAAACTTTCAGGTTTTTATGCAGACGCAATCTTCGCTCGAGCCACACATGCTTTGCTCGAGCGCACATTCATCTCTTTCAGGTTTTTGCCAGACGCAGTCCTTCGCTCGAGCGAGGAGGACAAAATAGTAAGGAAATTACAACTCAAATGACTTAAATTTTGTTCGTGGATTTGATAAGACTAAGGGACCTAACAATTTATTTTTTCGTTTGTATTTTTGTTAATCTAGGAATTGAAAAATATTTATTAAATGGATGGATTGAATATGTTTGAAGTTGTGGATAAATAACTAATTCAATATTTTTATATAGACTAGTGACTATAGTAAAAATTTGCTCAAGTTTGAAAGGTCTTAAATCGATTAAATCGCACCACACCGAACCATTTCAATAGATTCAGTTCGGTTTGATGGGAAAAGCGATTTGTATCGGTACTCAAAATAATAAAACCAACATTATCGATTCAATGAATTTTTTTATTTAAATACCGACTGTACCGAACTAATTACATTCCTACTTGTGGCATGACCCAATTGTACTTTATCTCACTATCTTTTAAAAATAACCACATACCTCCCATGTGGTTTTGGACTAAAATGCTACAATTATATTTTCTATCCAAACTAAAGGAGAGTATGTTTCACATGCTTATTTTGAGAATGAGAAAAAAAAATTGTTAAAGTTAAATTTCAATATCTGAAGACGAATTTAGCATTGTTTAACCATTTTATCTAAATTTTTTATTTAATAACATTTTAAATTAAACATGCATATTATATATATAATTAAATTAACCTTTTTTTATCGGAAAAAAAAGAAACTTTATTGATGGAATAAACAAGTACAAGGTACAAGACAAATTACATCAATAAAGAAAAGGGAAGTGCAAAAGCATCACAATGAGCTAAATGATCTCCACTAGGTTGGCACCACAAAGCACATCCTATCATTTGCTAGCACCCCAAAATTGGTAAGATACCAACAAAAAAAATACAGACCAGAGCAACATCAGAACAACCACCCAAATCAAATAGCCAAACATCTAAGATAAAACAACCAACCAACCAATGCTAGCACCTAAGCATAGGGCCATAAAACAGACTACAACATTTGATGCGGACACACCAAAGAGCACCAAATCAGATCAAAATGATGAACTGAAACACAGCCCAAAATCAACCTCATTTTGAAGTCCTTGTGCTCATTATGCTCGCATAATCTCCACAGCAGCACATCCATAGATAGAAGCTCCCAACTCCAAGCAGCCTAGCCAAACTCCAAGTAGCCTAGCCAAGCTTCACCTTTCAGCAAATTGTTGTGAACTCCAGACATCATGCAACTTTTAGCTTCGCAATATTTCTAACAACCTCAACATTTTCAATTCCAAAATCACCTGTAAACAGCACCAAATCTGGCTGGTCTGGTTTAAATTGACCACAAAATCAGTTGCAGCAGCAGCTAAGTGCACTCAGCTGTGCAGAACAACATCAACACACACAGAGAGTACAAACTCCCCTCTATTTGCTAAGCCTCCACAACTTGAGCATCACCTGATAAAGAACTAAGTTTGTTGCTGAACAGAGCTAAGCATACACTGCAGAAACAAACCAGATACATTGCCCCCTGTTGCCCTATGCATTCTATCAGATGAGCAACACAATAGAATACCCCTTCCAGCCAAAACCCTAGCAGCTACCCAAATTTACACTTGGTGACAAAATCCATTAATATTTGATCTGTTACAGTATGGACATATGTAACAACACCTGCAACCATCAAAACAGCAACACTGCAACATCTTACCAACAAAACAACTGCAACAACAGCATCTCAACAGAACACAGGGCCCCTAATCTGCTGCAGATTGTTAAGGTCATTAACTGAGTACTCACACTTAAAGTAATGAGATTTCAACCATAAGACCAACCTAACTTTAAGTAGCTCACATAGCTCATCCAGATGGGTCTGAACCCCATTAAATATACATTCATTTCTTACATTCCATAGGGACCACATAATGGCACAAGGAATAGATTTCCATATTAAACAATAAAAATCTAAAACCGAAACCCAGCCCACCAACGCACCAACCCCTCCACTGAACCAAACATTACCCAATGGAAGCCCCATCAAATTACCATACTTGACCATAATCTCCACACTGCTGGCACCATAGCATCACGTGATTCAAAGACTCACCTTCATATTTACAAAACACACAGGGAGTACTAGTATCCTCACGAATCACACCGATTCTTTGTAAAAAATCTGAAGACTTAATTCTATCCTTCCATGCTAGCCATCCAAAAAATTGTGCTTTCCGAGGAGAAATTTTTTTCCAAATAATACACAGAGCCACAGCGACAGCTCCAATCTCCTGTCGATTATACACTGAAGCCACACTAAACTGACCTGAAGGTAGTGCTTTCCATTTAAGGCAATCATCAACATTCAATACAACAATTTGAGTTATGTTTAAATGTGCAATAAGTTCACCCACCTCAGCCATCTCTCATTCCCTTAAAGGCCTTCTAAACTGAAAACTCCACTCCACAGAGTTTCCTCTTTCAGCTGTGATATTTTGTTTTTGGGTCCACTCGAGCGGGGAATCCGTCGCTCGAGCGTGGATTTGTTGCTCCCAACACTTTGTTGCATTTCAGGCTTGTGCGCTCGAGCGTGGGATGTCACGTTTGAGCATGAAATGCTAGCATCCAGTAATTATACTGTAGCTCTGTAGAAACCTCTGAGACTCTTCTTTATCGCTCAAGCGAGGAA
Source organism: Camellia oleifera (assembly GCA_022316695.1). Classification (NCBI taxonomy): domain Eukaryota; kingdom Viridiplantae; phylum Streptophyta; class Magnoliopsida; order Ericales; family Theaceae; genus Camellia; species Camellia oleifera. The sequence continues at coordinate 13,444,678 of CM039308.1, read as the reverse complement.
GTTGTCACTCAGGCGGGCCTTCTTGATCGTGTCTGGACGCTTGAGCATGGGAAGTCACGCTCGAGTGGGGAATGTTCATACAGACTTTCATCATTTCTAGAAAAGGGCTGATGAGGTTTGGCCGAGTGGAAAATTATCACCAAGGTTTATTGGCCCCTTTGACGTCATCGAATGAGTTGGGGAAGTGGCGTATCGTCTTGCATTACCTCCTCTGCTTTTAGGAGTCCATAATGTATTTCACGTGTCTATGCTCCGTAAATATGAACCCGACCCCTCTTATAGCGATCCCGGTTTCCCCATTTTCTTTATTTGTTATATCCGGACTTAGGTTCCATGGAGCTGGTTGTTGAGTATATGTCGTTTGCATCCTTTACTCCTTATATTGAGTCTTGTGTTATGTTGGGAAGATTTGGAGCAGGTTGGTTGAGCTTAGGAACCAAGTCTAGTTGCCCAGATTTTGGCTTGTCCGCTCGAGCGGGGGTTTGGGCGCTCGAGCGGGGAATACACCCATCCAGTATTTCTTGAGTAGTGTTGGACGCTCGAGCGGGGAATTGGCCGCTCGAGCGGGAGTTTGTGTGTGCCGCTCGAGCGAGGAGTTGGGCGCTCGAACGGGGGACATGGTTCAGCAAAAGTTCTGGGAGTGTGTATCCGCCGCTCGAGCGGGACTTTTGACGCTCGAGCAGGAGTCTGTGAGTGACGCTCGAGCGGGGGTTTACACGCTCGAGTGGGGCGACTGTTATATAAATCCGAGATCCGACTTTCTGGATCATTTTTCATCTTCCTTTTGATTCTAAAACCCTAGAACCGTCTTCTCTCTCTCCCTACACACCTTCTCTCTTAGGTTTGATCTACTTAAAGTGTATTTCTATCCTAGGTCCTTTGTTAAAAAGATAGAGTGGGTCGAGGGCTTCACTTTAATCTGAACAATCTTGGATTTGGAGCACATTGGGTTTTCGCCATCTTCTCCATTTGAGTTCTTCGCTTCGAGGTAGGGATTTCCTACTCCATACTATAGGTTTTGTCCTAAGTTTTGGTATTTTGATATGTTGGTGTCATGTGGTAATTTTGGGAAATTAGGGTTTGTCTTATAATTTGAAAGAAGGGTTTTTCATCTATTAAACAACACATGTTTGTGTGTTAAACTGAGATAATTGAACCTTAGGGTTGATGTTGAGAAAATGGGGAAAAACCCTAATTATTGTAATAAAATTAATTTGTATAATTAATTTTGAGAAAATTGTGGAATTAAGTCTAATTCATGAAATTTGGGAATTATGAGCTTAATTGATGTAGTTGGGTAGTTTAATCACTTACCTATGGGAATGTGATTTATATTTGTTGATACATTTATTTCCTATTTAGAAATAACTGTTTTGGGCTATCGGTGGAGGATAGTCGTGATTGTTGTAGACATTGTATGTGGATTAGGGAAAACTGAAACTAATCACATTGGTTAAGTCATTGATTTTGACTGTTGAATTAATACAGAAAATACGTGTATTGATTGTGTGTTATATATGACAATTGTTTAATACATTGTATGTGCATTTTGTTTGGGAGGAGATAGGGGATGTACTCCACGGTTTAGGGGAAGATAGGGGATGGACCTCTAAATCGGATTTTGTTTGGGAGGAGATAGGAGATGGACTCCATTAGCATCACTATATGTGTGCTTATTGATTGAAGTGTTTTTACATGTTGTTGATACAGCACTAAAATGTGTATCAATCGGAAGGTATGGAAGTGTTTTGGTATGAGCCTTAGTCTCATTTGTTTTGTTGATATTGGAAGAAATGTTAATGTTATATTTTGGCCAGGTTCTGAGCCATATTGATATAAATGGGAATAATGGAAAGTGAAACGTGTCATAGACATTAAGGTCATGAAACTGTATGTTGGTTAAATGAATAGTTGTGTTAACCATCTATTGAATGCTATTGCTTTATTCAATGCTTATATTTGGTTTAGTATATTTCTACTGGGCTGTGGCTCACCCTATACGGGAACATCATTTTCAGGTTCAGGTGATATGCTACCTCCAAGGACTTAGCTTGGATGGATTTGGAGTTGAAGACTCTGTTTAGATTAGTTGTTTATTTTGTTTTATTTTGATGTTACATGTAAACTCAAGCCTAGGGCTTAATGTCTAAATGAGTTGGTACTCATACTTTTTTGTCCAAGTGTTGGCTTGGAAAGATGTAAGCCCGTAGGGCATTTACTTTCGTTATTACATGTGATGTCTTTTAATGAGATTACTCTGATGGATGAAATAATATTTTGATTTCTTATATCGATGCATGTTAATATTATGTATTATGGGTTTAATTTTGAGGGCGTGACACCTCTCATGTGTTAGATTGGACGGAAATTGAAGTAAACGATGATGTGTCTTATGAAGAGAAGCCAATCCAAATTCTTGATACACGAGAACCAGTGTTGAGAGGTAAGAGGATTCCACTAGTGAAAGTATTGTGGTATCATCATGGCGTGGAGGAAGCAACATGGGAACGAGAAGCCGAAGTCCGTGAAAAATACCCTGAATTGTTTTCAAACCTATGATGTATTGATTTTCTTACTTTTCTTAGGTATAGTGGGGTTAAGCGTGGGCTATAAGTTGTTATATTCCCTTTGTTCTCGACCTTGGGTTGGACTAACATCATGTTTAAATTAGAGATTGTGGTGGAATTATGAATGTATTAACATTACCTTGATTAGTGAATGTATGGAAGGTAAGTAAATTCTTGTTGGTAATTTTTTCTACTATTAGTTATGTGTCCAAGTGGAGGTGTATGTATATGTTCATGCGTGTTGAAAGCCTGAATATGTGCACTTTTATCTGTTTAGTTGATATTTCCATTTGTTGCATCAGCTGGAAGGTAGAAAATAATTTCGAGGGCGAAATTTCCTAAGGGGGAGAGATTGTGACATTTTGTTTTTGGATCTGCTCGAGTGGGAAATCCGTCGCTCGAGCGTGGATTTGTTGCTCCCAGCACTTTGTTGCATTTCAGGCATGTCCTCTCAAGCGTGGGATGTCACGCTCAAGCGTGAAAGCTAGCATCCAGTAATTATACTGTAGCTCTGAAGAAACCTTTGAGACTCTTCTTTCTCCGCTCGAGTGGGGAAGTTGTCGCTCGAGTGGGCCTTCTTGATCATGTCTAGATGCTCGAGCGTGGGAAGTCATGCTCGAGAGGAGAACGTATGTGATGATAGCTTTTTAAACACAACAATTCTATATCATTCTCACACCTCCTTTTTCTATTCTTGATCTTCTCTCCCCCTCTCTTGAAAGCCCTAAATTCCTATCATCCAACACGTCTCCTAGCATAGAAATCCGCCCGAAATCTCTTGCTAGGAGCAAAATACACTTAAGGATCATCGTTTTCTACCGATTAGATCGTGGGTTTGTGGTAGAACCGTGAAGGAGCTTGGATTTTGGCTTGTCATTTGAGGTAGGGATACTTTTATCTTTGTATTTCTTCTTTATTGGTGGGATTTCATGGAAATGTATGTCATGTGTTAATAAATTTGGGGATTTCATTGGCTTAAACCTTTACTACATATATCTAAGCTCTTGTTTTACAATTTGTTTGAAATCTCTCAATTTTCTTCTCTAAACACAAATGTAAATGTTGATAAAACCTAGATTGTTGACAAGAGAGAGAAAACCCCTAAATTTATAAAACCCTAAGTTCTATTTGGATAGGAATTACTTGATATAATGAACTTTTCCTTGATTCATGGAAAGTGAGAAAGAATGGAGAGAAGAAATGTGGGGACTTATTTAGTTAAAGAAATGGTTACTGAAATGTTGTTGTTTGTTAGGTTTTGTGTGATGGCTATTTATGATAATGTTGAATGTTGTACTGTGGGATTGGAATGTGATTGAATTGTTGAGAATGCATGAGTCCATGTGTGAGTTGGTAATATCGAAGAGTGGTGTTGTGTTAGTACCCGCGCGGGGAGTTTAAAAAGGTGCCAAACTGCCCTGTCTAGGCTTATCGCTGGACGAATGTGAGAAAATGTTTTTGGGTGTCGACACAGTCCCGCCATATAGTAGCCGGCTAAAGTGGAAAAACAGATGATTTTCTTAGGGTGCCCACTTCCCGCCGTATAGTAGCCGGCGAATGTGGGGGTTGTCTTCAAAAAGAAAATGGTTGTTTTCAATTGGACTCATGTAGAGAAATGTGTGGTTTGATTTCCAGGATTGTGGGTACTAAATTGTTGTACATGATGATACAAGTTACGCAAGTCCGATTGTATTTTTGTGTTTCCTTATGAATTGTTAATGATCTATAATGAAAGCAAACTTTACTATAATGTTTTATCACATAGATGCCATAATCTTAATCAGAGGATTAGATACCGGGATAAATGTATTCTTACTGGGCATATAGCTAAACCCTAATTTGTTTTTTCAGGAGTCGAAGAAGGTTGATCTCATTGAAGGATTGGTGCAAACACCAACCCTATTTTCTTTTGGGGAGCTAATTGAAGTCAAGGGCTTTTAGTTGTTTTGCATTTATTTTGGGATTTATGTAACAACACTATCTTTTGTATTTGTAATGTTGTACGCCCAAAGGGCTTATGTTTTGTTAAGTTATCTAGCTCACCGAACTAAGAGAAGACTTTGAACATCTTGGGAATGTTCTATAAGTGTAGACACTCAACCATTAGTTCAATGGGAAAGATGACCTTTTGGGGATGTTATGATCATATTATTAGTGTGTATAACAGGGTGAATTTGCAAGGTGTTACATGAGCCAACATCCCTCGCAATGAAACATCTTCGTTCGAAACCAAATGAAACAACCTTGGTTAAGACTCTTTGAAACATTGATTACCCAACCACTTATCAACACAAAACCCAATTCTAGTCCCATCACCAATAGCAAATTCCACATTTGAAAAATAAAATTGCCTGAGCTGGGGATTGGAATCTGCTACACGAAGAATGTCCCCCCAAACCCTTGAAACTCTAACTGAGTTATCCAGAAACAGGAACCATCTACCACCAGACATCGGGTATTTGGAACATATTACCTTTTTCCATAAGGCCTTATCTATATTTGCAAACCTCCACCACCATTTAAATAGCATACAGTCATTAACATCCCTAATCCTCCTTACGCCCAGCCCGCCTTGGCTCTTACTTTTAGTAACTTCCTCTCATTTTACCAAATGTAATTTCCTTTTTAAATCTGAACCTCCCCAACACTACAAGAAAATACACATTTGGCGACTAAAATTGGCAACCAAAACAAATTTAGTCGCCAAAAATATACCTTTTGGTGACTAAAAAAAAAATTAGTCGCCAAAGGTTCACAGTTCAGCTACTATTTGAATTTAGCCAAGATATATTGTCTTTTTGGCGTCTAAAACAAAATTTAGTCACTAAATATATAGTAATCGGCTACTAAATAATAATTAGTCGCCAAAAGTTTATATTTTACGCTACTAATTGTAGGTTTAGTCGCTGATTAAGGTCAATTGCCGACAAAAATTTAGTTTAGTCGGCAAATATTATGGACATTTTTTACACCTTTTGGTGACAAAAAAATTTAGTAGCCGTATATTTAATTTTTGCCGACGAAAAAAAAATTAGTAGCCAAATGATACTTTTGGCTACCAATATATTAGTCACTATTAATTAATCATCGGTTGTAAAGCTATTTTGGTCATTATTCAGCATTATTTGGCGACAAAAAAATAATTTAGTCGCTAAAGGTTGATTTTTTTTTTAAAGAGGGAAAGCAATTGAATTTGGCGCCCGATATATATACACTATATATTCCGTCTCTTATACATACGAATACACTGTTCTGCCTCAAACACTTTTTGCTCTCACCAAACCTCACCCCCTCTCACCACGGACGCTCGCCACCGTCGCACATCGCCACCTGCAAATCACCAGCGCCACTTAATCACAGGTATTTTTCTCCCGCTCTATTGCTCTCGGTCTCTCCCTCTCTGTCGCTCTCAGTCTCGATCCCTCTTTGTCGATCTCGTTCTCTCTCCCTCTCTGTCTATCTCAGTCTCTCTCTCTCTCTCTCTCTCTCTCTCTCTCTCTCTCCCTTCCTCTATTTCCCCATTTCTCACACGTAGCTCTAGGGTTTTATATGATTTTTGTTGTTTGATTTTGTGTTGATTTCTTAACTCAAAATCCAGATTTTTGTGTTCATTTTGTGTTGATTTCCTACACTTGCTATAGGGTTTATGTTAATTTCTAGATAGAAATCCCAAATTCTATAGATCCCGTTAAGAAGATGCTTGGGGAGGTCCAGTTTTTGCATCCTACGGTGTCCATAAAATTGTTCATGTTTTGCCTTTATTTTTCCTAATTGTTTCTCTATAGATCCCAAAAGTGTATTGGTAGTTTTCTTCCTTGTAGATGGATTGTGCAAAAAGAGTGGTTCTCACTCAAATTCGTTGTTTATATCTTGAAAGTTACCTTGTACATTCTGTTCGAGTTGGCAATTGGAAAGGTGGACAGAAAGTTCTATTTGTAAGGAAAAAAAATGATATATTTTTTTCACTAACTTGCTATATTATCTGATAAGGGCTTTTATGCTTTGACCTTTTGAATTTTTTGTGGACTGCAATTAACTGCATAACCTGTGGCTCCTTACAGCAGACCGACATAAACCCATTTTTCTTTTGTTTATTCTCTGTTTAATTTGCTTTTGAAGTTGTGGCACCTGTTGTCAAATTAGTTGTGCATTTAATGATGGCTGTAGTCACTGAGATTTATTTCTTATGGGTGTAGGTTTAATGTTATGAAAGTATTTATGCTATTTTACTTCTTTCTTTTGTTGACAGATCCATTTTCTATCACAACTGCAATGGTAAATAAAACGATTGGGAACTCTTTGCTTGGCCAATATAAACGATGGCAACCCAAAGTGAGATTTTTATTATTATTTGTGTAGAAATTTAATATCAAATAATGTTTTGACTTATTCTTCATGACATGTAAGCAGACACATTATGAGCTTCAAATTGATCCAACAGTGGGTGAAGTGAAGAGTTTTGTTATATCTCTCATATTTTTCTTCTTCCTGTCTTTCTCTTGTTCTTAGAGTAGTGGGTTGGGTGAAAATCAAGTGGGTATGTCTTCTCCCATGAATTTGTGACTGTGATTCCAATCTTGATTCCCCATAAAAACATGAGTTCCCAAAATTTTTATTACTTTATTGACCTTATTTTTTTGTTTTGTTTTTGGTTAGCTCCAAGAGTGTAATTTGAGTGGTCCATCTTCATCTTCCATGACAGACTGCATTCTTCTTGCAGCCTGTGAAGCACATGAAAGTCTTCCTCAACATGCTGGTTTGCCTGCAGATGTGTTCACTTCCTATCTCACAACGCCAATTAAGGTGGCTTTGAGTTGGTATGTTCTATTTCCTTGATATGGAATGGTCTATCAAAATAAACAAAATCTTATGATTCACAATGCAATTCACAATAGGTGAATCAATTTTGGGATAGAATCAATATTGAATCACATGATTAAAAAGTTGACTTGTGTTTTATGATCTATATAATTCTTGAAACTACCTGGTCCGACATATTTAGACTCTTTGTTTATCTCTTTTTTTTGGTGAAAATGTAAGAATACAACTTTTGAGAGTGTTTAGCACAAACATAACCAATATCTATGCATGTTTTGTAAAATTTTGGTGAGCAGAGGATTTAATACTTTCAAATATTTTGGCCTAAGGGTTTTACCATTTAATACTTTTTTTCATTCATAAACTCTGGTTCATGTCTGATGGGCTAATTAAGCAGCCTATGCAGATGTTGGAACTTGGACCTAGTTTGTGGGGTCTATTAAATATAATTTAAACAGTATCCACTTGGCCCCCCTTAATTTATTTTAAAGATCTAACATTATGAAAATGGTTATTGACCGCTTAATAGGTGGTCATTAATTTCATTATACTTTACAAAATGTATACCGTTATGGTTGAGTCACACTGTTATTGGGAGCACTATAGCAAGTAAAAAAAAATGGATTTGGGTTTTTACCATTGAAGGCTTCTCAGTATACATTTTGTAAAGTATTGGAGGCCCCTCTTCTTTTAAAGTGCAGTCAGCTGGGACTTTGTCAATTAATAGTGGTAAGTGCTGGTTCTTTGCTCTTATTGGAAGTATCACCTACAAGAATTGATCAGTTTGTTGGAACTTCATTGATGTTCATATTTCATTGTTGGAACTTCATTGTTGGAACTTTTTCATAACATATTAATTTTCCCCCTAAAGATACAAGATCAATTAATGCCCATAAATTTTTTATTTGAAGAATTCCATGGACACAAGACATACTTTATTATACAAATAATGTTATAGTTAACAACTCGGCTACATCCACGCAAATTATTGTCTCCCGAGTACTCCGAATGATGTGGCTACAGAAGGATGAAGCTAAATCCCAGTTGCTCCAAAAGGTGAAATCCCAACCTATAAATATACTTGTTTGAGTTTTTTTTTTTTTTTTTTTTTTTTTAATGTTTTTATGACTGTTTGAGTATGTTTGAGCTGAAGCAATGTTTACCTAGGTATAGGTGTAAAATCATTGTTTAAAGTAGGGTATGTATGAAGCTTTTCTTTGTTTAATTTTTAAACATTTTTCTTTCAACCTTTCTGGAACAGAGTTTGAGAAATTGCTTTGTTAGCTTTTTTACATACTATATTTTAAGCATTTGTGGAACAAAAGTGAAAAAAGTGCTGCTTGTCTTGTAAAGAAACCACTGCTTCTTATTTTTGTTGATTTTCTTCTTTATTTGCTTATGATTAGCTTCTCTATTTTTTCCCACTATACTCTATTTTTCTCTGTTTTTCTGAGACATGTTACCATACAGGTGAAATATAGAATATATCTATCTGTGAAAGTGGTGGAAACTTTCCTTCCACTGTAATTTTTTTTAATGGACATATACAGGTGAAATGTCCAATTTCATTGATCCCTTTACTTTTTTGTATTAACTATTTTTTAGACATCTGCCTAAGTTGTTTTGGCCCTTTTATTTTAGGCAGCCCTAACACATGGAATGGGCCCAAGGGGTTCTGCTTTAATCTGTGGGTATACAAGTTACCATGGACTGCTTGAGTCATGCTTGGCAGACTTGAAAAAGAAAGAGGTATTGACTTTGTTCTGTGTATTGCAATCAATTGTTCATTGGGAGTCAGGATCGTTTGTACATTTTATCAATTCATTTTTACATTTACTTACTGAAAAGATTAATTTATTCTTCTCTGCTGTGTTAACACTTGCTGGTATGGAATAATGAAACATTACAAATAAATGCCCTATAGGCAGCATTTTCCATTGGAAGATTGACTTACAAATAAAAATAAGACACTAGCTATTATTTTTCTTTAATTCTAGTTTTAGGATTTATGCACCTATTTTATCATGTATCTTTGACAATATAACTGCTTCTTGTAGCTACGTTTTTAGAACTTCATTAATATTGTTGTTAAGTTTTTCCTAGAAAAAGAATAATGAAAGCATTTCTGGTGGGTTTGTTTAATGTTTGGCTGGAATTGAGGGGATAGAATGAGTTCTGGGTTGTGATATTTGTGCTGCTTGTCCCAATGGGAAGTCCTTTGCTTCTAAACAACAAATTATTATTAATTCTCTGTTTTGCAGAAGGTGACTGCTTAGTTTTGTGCTAAAAAGGACACTAGCTTACCAAAGGACCTCAATTTTTGTAGCTTAGGAATTGGCTGTCACTGTCACATTGTTTTTTCCAAGCATGTTTTAAATGTGGTTTGTGAATCCATGTCATTTCACTTATAAGTTGTTTTCTGTTCAATTGAAATCCTATATTTAAGGGACAATTGAAATCCTATATTTGAGGGAACCTCCTTTTGGCATGGAAGATGAGTGCTTGATATAAGTAACAGTCTTGCTTGTGAAGACCCATAAGGGTAATGCAAAGATTTTGCATTATATAATTTTCTTTTATAATTTCAAATACGCCAATGCTATGTGGTCAATACTAATGATTAATTTTTTATTTTTTTTTTACAGATGATTTTTGGCATGGAATTGTAGATATTCCTTTTTTGTTCTTTCTTTCTCTAGGGTTCTATGAGATCGTATCTGGGGTGACAAATATCTGATCAAGGTATTCTAAAACTTTTTTCTCTTTTTTCCTTTGAAATCTTTGATCCTAAACCATATGTATTGAATATGGCACTCTGTTCCTTGGGTATATTGTTGATGTTTGCCATGTTACTCTTTATATTTGTGAAAGCTTGTTTCTATATAATAAATCCAGGAAATGCTTATTGACTATTTTTAGATGGACCTTTTCCACCTTATTAGGCTTGGTGATCATCATACCATGATATCTCATCTAGTAATTTCACTGATCAGTACCAAATCATGGTTTTGTTTTTCAAGAGCAAGTTTTGAAACAGAGGCACTGTTTAGCATGGGTTCACTCACTCTTTTGCACTGAAGTAAAGGGAAGAGCATAATTTTATTATATAATTTTTATAAGTCAGTCAGGAGTTTGTTAGACCAATTGATGCTTTAACAACTTTGGCATAGGGTATATTGAATAACAGTTTTGATAAAATACAACATCACTTATTTCTTATGTCATATATGAGCATGAAAATTTTAATTTTGGATGAAAATTGTAACCAATTTTTACATCTCATCTTCATGTAAATTCATTATGAAGTTCTTGACATTCTTAAGTTTCAACAAATTTGACCAGTGCAAAGAAATGTAGATTTTGGTCTAGGTGTAAACTTCCAAATTTTTGGTTGATTCATGGAAAATAAAAAATGTGTGTTTCTATTTCACCTATAAGAAAGAAATAATATTGGAGTTGGGCCTCCCATGTTTGTTGGAGTAATTTTGGATATTAATCACCACTATTCTGGTATTTATATAAGTGAGTTGTTGATGCCAAGGTGACAAATGATTTGTTAGCAATTTGTGTTTGGATCATAAACAACTGTTTGGTAGCATTTCAGTAGCATCCATTCTAAATGTTCAATTTCTTCTTTCACATTAAGCTTCCACTCTGGAACCTCATTCTATTTTGGTGGTTTATGAGACAAATTTTTTTTTAAGAGATGTGGACATGTAAACATTGATACTTGTAAATGAATACTTCAGTATCCTTTCGGGAAAGCCTAATCATGTTGTTTGTTTGCTATTGCAATTTTTCTTGACAAAGCACTATGAATCATTTGTCTTTCACTTCCCTTTCAAATTCGAATGGGCCATTGATTTAGGTGAACCATACCATGCACTTCATTTACAATAACATGTTGTCTATTTGATCACAATGATTTGCAAAGTATAATATATCAGAATTATTAAATTTATAATTGTTATAATTTGAAATGTCAAATTTATAATTGTTATAATTTGAAATGTCAATTATTAAATTTATTGTATGATTTTTTTTTTTAACAGATTGCTTTTGCGTGGGCTATTGTGGATATTTATTTTTGTGTACGAAGAGCATTTGTTCTGTATATGGAAGACATTTATTTTTGTACAATTCTTTGTTTTGGAAATCCATTGTTTTTGTATGTAATATTTAATTTAGATAGATTATACTTGGTTGGTGTTGATGTAGATTTATATAATAATGAAATGAGTAATATTATTTGTAATGGATTTAAATGATAATTGATAGATGTATTATTTTGTATATTTACAGGTTACAAGTTGCATTTGATAATGGACTGCATATAATTTACAAATTAATTACAAATATTCAATTTATGCATTTTTAAAAAATTAATAAATAGCTTTTGGCAACTAAACATTTAGTAGCCAAAAAATAAAAAGAGAACTTATTGGCTACTAAATAGTTAGTAGCCAAAAAAAAAGATTTTTGGCGACTAAAAAATTAGTAGCCGAAAAGGAATACCATGATTTTAGCGACCAAAAAATTGGTAGCTAAAGAGGAGTCATGTTTTTAGCGACTAAAGATTTTAGTCTCTAAAACAAAAAAAAAAAACACATTTATTGAAAACTTTGGACGACTAAATTTTTAGTCGCCAATCGTTGACTTTCGGTGACTAAAGAAAATTAGTCGCCAATACCTTTCCTTTTGGTGACTAATTGTTTAGTAGCCAATTTAGGACTTTCGGCGACTAAATATTTTTTAGTCGCCAATACCTTCCCCGACGATCTTTTCGCGACCAAGACAGCGACCAAACTATTTAGTCGAGAAAACGTTTCGGCGACTAAAAATCTGACTTTTGGTGACTAAAATTTTAGTCGCCAAAAGTGCAATTTCTTGTAGTGCAAAGAAAAGCAACTTGAACCTTATCAATAGCCTTCGCCACACCTTCCAAAATTTTAAACAAAGACAGGTAATACACAGGCAGACTTGATAGCACTGATTTAATGAGAGCCAGTCTACCACCAAACGATAGCAGTCGCCTTTTCCACTCTGCTAATCTAGATTTGAACTTTTCAACAACATGTTTCCAAGTATTCAATCTCCTAGGACTAGCCCCCAATGGCAAACCTAAGTACTTGAAAGGCAATTTGCTAGACTGACAGTTTAGTTGAGCTGTAAAATCACCAATGAGCCCCTCTTCTACACCTACCCCATAAACACAACTTTTATGAAAATTTATTTTTAGACCAGACATCAATATTAAACAGAAAAGGTGAAAGGGGATCACCTTGTCTCAGCCCTTTCTCTGGACAAAATTCTGAAGATGGAGACCTATTAACAAGGATTGAAACTCGTGTTGCAGTTACACACTCCTTCATTCAGCCAATCCATTTCCTGCCAAAACCAAAATTCCCAAATATAGAGAATAAGAAATTCCAATTTACCGAATCATACGCTTTTTCAAAATCCAATTTTAGAATCAACCCTTTCTTATGAGAACATTTCCACCAATCCACAATTTCATTCACAATCAATATCCCATCAAAAATATTCCTCCCTTGCAAAAAAAGTAGAATTACACGCTTCAATCTATTAGCAAGGACTTTATATAAAATCTTGTAAACTGCCCCAATTAGACTTATTGGCCTAAAATCAGTAAGACCAGCTGGATAATCTTTCTTAGGAACTAAAGTTACAAAAGAACTAGTAAGACACTTAGCCAATCTGCCAGTGCAATGGAATTCATTGAAAAAATGAACCATCTCCTCCTTAAACACCTTTCAACATTTTTGAAAACATGGCAGGTTAAACCCATCAGGCCCAAGAGCTTTATTGCCATCGCACTCCTTAACAACTGCCCGTATTTCACCTTCAGAAAATGGAGATTCTAACTCAACCTCAGTACCATTGCTCCCAATTGTTTTAAAGACTCCACCAAGCGTAGGCCTGACCTTCCAAGATTCTACAAATAAACAACTGAAATGCCTAAAAACTTCTTCCTTAATTTTCATCGGATCCTCAATCACAACTCCATTTATAGTCAACGAATTTAACAAGTTCTTATTACGCCGACAAGATGGAATGGAATGAAAAAATTTTGGTGTTCTTATCCTCCTTCAATGTCCATGACAATCTTGATTTTTGAAGCCACAACCATTCCTTTCTCTTACTCCACTTAAGCACCTCCCCTCGAAGCTCTCTTCTTCTTCTCACCTCACCATCATCTAGATCTCGAACTTCAACAACCAAATCCAGTTCATGTAGTTCCTTCTCAGATACTTTAAGCTTATGATTAATATCACCAAATACTTCCAGATTCCATTGCTTCAATGATACCTTAACTGCTTTCAGTTTGGCAAAAATTCTATAACCAGCCCAACCTGACACCATTGCTTCCTCCCAAGCTTTCTTTACAATAGATAGGAATTGAGGATGCAATACCCAAACATTAATGAACCGAAACGGTCTAGGGCCCCAATCTCTTGTATCCTCTATTAAAACCACTGGGCAATGATCCGAGACTACTCTAGGCAGCCCCCAAACTTTGAACTTAAACATTAACAGCCACTTAGGTGATAGCAAAAACCTATAAATTTTACTCCACTTCTCTCCCTCTACTGCATTACACTAAGTTACACCAAGTATACTTTCTCCCAACCATATCTAACTCTGTAACCTCCATTAGATCAATGAAATCGTTGAAGTTCTTCATACCCCTCTCCCTCCTAGAACAGCCTTTTCTTTCCCCAATATTTCTAATTTCATTAAAATCCCCCCCCTAGACACCAAGGATATTGAAAAAAGGACTTTAACCTAATAATGGACCCCATACTAATCCCCTCCTAGAAACCTCATTAGGTGCATATACATTCATGAGCACACACATAAAAGAAGGAGCAATTGTACTTGTCAACAAGATGAAGTTCCAGTTACAGCAGTAACTAGACAATACAAACACAAAAGGATTCCATATACACAAAAGACCACCCGCTGACCCCTCCGAATCCACTGCGATGAATTCCATTTCCACCCTTGGCCATACTGAACTCACTAGAGCCTCCGAAACTTCTGCTTTCTTCGTCTCTTGGATAAACACCACACCCACTTTCCTTTCCTTGAGAACCTCATTTATTTTTCTCTGTTTTCCAACCCTCCCAAGCCCTCAAATATTCCAAGTGATCAAAATCATTACAACCAATCTGACCACCGAAATCTCCACCTTGAGCTAGTTAAGGCCGAGCGAGCCCCATCCCTTGAACAACCCTTTCTGTATCACTCTTCTCTAGTTCCACACATTTAAGTAACAAATCCTCTTCTCGTCCCTCGCACTTGCATACCCAGTGCTTGGCCAACCTGAATTGTCGCTTTTGCCTCCGTATGCATTATACATGCCCTATTCTGCGAATGACCACTCAACATAGATAATGACAACGCTACAATTGCAGCTCTGAAAACCGCTCCTCTATTCCAACTTCCTATAGGAATTGGTCCCTTCTTTCTCACCAGACCAACACCTCTTGCCATCCTTCGCACCCATCTTGAATCTGCCACCGACTTTCTTCTTCCTCTACAAACTCTTCTCCTCTTGCTCTGATGCAGATCACTCCCTCCGACATTTACATTGCCCACTAAACCAGATAGTGGACCTAATCCATTCCCAATAAGACTTTGGGCTGCAACACCTATAGGGCCCAAACCAGTCCTTTCTCTAGAGTTCAAAATAATCGGTCTGTTTGATGGCCCACCCACATGGGCCTCTCCAACCTGCACCACTAGATTAACACCTGGCCTATTCACTTCTAATCTACTAAGACTATTCAACAAACTCGGTGTGATTATATCATCATCTAAAACCAGCTTCAGTTCATTATTATTGAAATATGAAGAAACTAAATCAACCGCCCCCTTCATAATTGATTCCTTCACTCCAGTTGCCTTATCATTACTAGTTCCCATGCCATGGTTTGTCTCCTCAACAACTGTGTTAGCCTCATTAAGCATATTATGACCATTTGCCAATTAGATACTAGCCACATCCTTTGACTCTGCTGACTCACCATCACACCTGTTCTGCACTACTGCCAACTCATCATCTTTTTTCACTCTGTTGTTGACCCTTACTGGCTCAGCTTCCACCTTACTCCTGCCTTCATCATCATCCTCTACACTATTCCCTACCTTCTCTAATACACCATCCTTCTTACCTATGCATCCATCATTTGACTCCATGCTAACAACCTCCTTCGGGCAGAAGTCGTCCATGTACCCAGATCGACTCATGGAGCTGTTAAGTGCTTTATCGTCTACTTGTTCCTCACACACCAAAATTGGATAACAACTACCTTTGCATTGAAGATTAATTGTAGTATTAATTTGCTCCATACATCTTGTAGCAACACGGACCTTCCCATAACAAAATGAAGAAGGTTGACAAATATCTTTCTCTAATCCAAGAACAATTCCCCATATTTCCCCAACACGATAAAATGTTGATCTGTTCCATAAGTGAAAAGGAACACCAAAGCACCTAAGCCAAACACATCTCTCTTGCTCAATAAACAATCCTGGTTTCCAGACAACAATCGACTCACACCATTCATCAAACCGCTCCTTAATGAGCCCAAAATTTTCCTTCATGGTCTCTTGAGACTAGAAAGTTAACACAACATCCCTACCAACTCCACACCTTACCATAGTCTGATCCAATCCTTCATCATTCAACACCTTTTGAATGCTATGGACTAAGCACTCAGTCTTCAATCTTAGAATCACACTTCCAAACAACCACCCATGTTCATCTGCATTTACATTTACTGACAATTTTGTCTTCCCTACTGCCATGTTTGTATTACTTTTCAGCACCTCCTCAAACGATCTCTGCTCGGGCTCTACCCCTTGGCCATTAATCCTCTGAACCTCAGGTACCAATGCATCGAACTAAGGTCGCCTCCTCGTCAGTTCCTCCTTAGTGCCTCTATCATAAGCAGTAATCTTTACTTGTAAACACCTATCATCAACCCACAAAACCGTTGGCTTTCTGGACTGCTATGTTTGTTGCAACTTCACAATCATACCTAACAAATCCAAACCTTGAATTTGTTGCCCTCCTCCTTTTGGATGGAATGAACACATCCTTTACAACTCCAAACTTCATAAAAAGTTTGTACAAACCTTTTGCATCCATAGAAAATGGAACATTATCCATGAAGACATTAACCAACCCATTACTAGTCCTCCCATATGGTGCACTCCACCACCCTTCATCTGCCAGATCACTGGAATCTAGCTCGCTTTCCCTTTCCTTGCATCCATCTCCCTAAGATGTTTCAATTTACAAAACGAAATTCTTAATAGAATTATGTCTTTATAATTAAATTAACCTAAACACCTTAATTTATTATTATAAAAATTAATCATCAAATTACTTTAATCTAATTTTTAATTTTTAACCCAATTTTTTATTTAATAAAATTTTAAAATAAATATAAACATATAGATATATATATATATATAACAAATTAAATAACAAATTAAACTAAATATCCTAATTTATTACCATAAAATTACCTTATTTAATAATATTTTAAATTAAGCATGTACGTAATACATATATACATACACACATATATATTAAATCATAAATTAACTTAAATAACTTAATTTATTATCATAAAAGTACTTTAATCTAATTTTTATTTTTAACTCAATTTATTATTTAAGAACATTTTAAATTAAACATGTATATATATTTTACAAATTAAATCATAAATTAATTAAAATTAAAAACTAAGTTTTTATTAATAAATATATTTAGGAAACTTGAGTTTCTCAAATTAGTATTGTATTATGTTTTTAATCTTTTTGCTTAATCATGGAGGTAGATTTATTTATTTATTTACAAAGACAGTAAAAAATAAAAGGAGATATAAAGGGTATAATTATCCTTTCATTGTTAACATTAACGATATTAATATTGCATTTTAGTTCAAAGTTATGTAGGTAATATATGACTATTTTTAAAAGATAAGAGAGTAAAATACTATCGAACCATATTACAAGAAAATAAAATGAATTTTGCTCAATAAGAGAATGAGCAAACTTCATGAAGCATCTTGATGGGTTGAACAAAATATTGGTGCAAAAGATCCAAGAATAAGATAACACAATTCTTTTGTTGGTCTCTTTAGTGTTGTGATGTGATTATTTAGACGGTCTTAAATCATTAGTTTGGGTAAGAATTTAGCGGGAGAAAATGTGAGTAAAATATGAATGAAATATGATAAGACTATGCAGCAGCCATTACAATTGTCTCAGCAACTGTAGCCATTGCAGCCACAGTAATTGCATCAGCAACCACTGCATAAGTCTCAGCAATTGCAGCAGTTGAAGCTACAACAGCAGTCATTGAAGCCACAGCTTAGTGTATCACATATAGCTGCAAAGAGATATAAATATCAGTGTTGTAGTAGTGGTGGTTAGGAGTTTGTTAGTTAAGATTTAGTTAGAGTTTGTTGTAACAAACTCCTAACCAACTCTCTTGTATTAAATATACATAGGTGTATGCCTAAATGTAATTGTGTGGTGAATGAAATGATATTTCTCATTTCTATTCACCTCCCCCCTCTTTCTTCTTCATCTTTTTCTGCTCCTTCTACCAGTTTTGTTCCTACAGTCTCTGTTTCACCTGCAGTTCCTGTTATTCCTGAAGCACCTGCTACTGTTATCCCTGAAGCACTCGCTACTGCTATTCTTGAAGCATCTGCTGATGTTCCTGTTTCTTCTTCTATTCCTATTGAATCTATTTCTACTCACACTCCTCCAGTGGATCTTACTAGTACTGAGACTCAGAATGTACTCAAGCTTTAACTTCTCCTCTCTGGCTTAGTGCCATGAATGAGGAGTTTCAAGCTCTCCATAAACAAGGTACTTGGACCCTTGTTCCTCCCTCTTCTACCAAATCTGCTATAGGTTACAAGTGGGTGTTTCATATTAAAAAGAATTCGGATGGTACCATTGCTGGTTACAAGGCTCGCTTGGTTGCTAAGGGATACTTGCAACAAGAGGGAGTCGATTATGATGAAACATTTAGTCCTGTTGCTAAGCAACCTACTATTCGTATTCTCATGTGTCTTGCACTTCAAAATTAGTGGCCTCTCAAGCATTTGGACATCTTCAATGCTTTCTTACATGGCAAGTTGAATGAAGAGGTATATATGTTGCAACCTTAGGGTTTTGTTGATTCCACCTTTCCTCATCATGTGTGCAAATTGCACAAAGCTTTGTATGGCCTCAAGCAAGCTCCTCGGGCTTGGTACTCCACCTTCTCATCATTCTTACTTACTTAAGGCTTCTGTCATAGTTATTTTGATCCTTTTCTCTTTATAAAAAAAACCTCTACTAGTATCACTATTTTGCTCATCTATGTAGATGACATTCTGCTTACGGGAAGTGATCCTAGTTTGATTCAAGCATTACTTGCTCAGATGCATGTGGCATTTTCCATGAAGGAACTAGGAGATGTCTCCTATTTTTTAGGCATCTCTGCTCAAGCTCTTTCCACTGGTTACTTTTTATCTCAGCACAAATATGCTCAAGAGCTGCTCCATAAAGCTGGTATGGTTTATTGTAAACCCTGCTCCACACCTATTGCTCAAAAGTCTTCTGCTGTTCCTTCCTCAACTGATATGCTTCTGTATGCTCAGCCTTCCTTTTATAGAAGCATAGTTGGTGCTTTACAATACTTAACCATTACTCGACCTGACATTGCTTTTGCTGTCAATCAAGTTTGTCAGCATATGCAAGCCCCAACTAATGCTCACTTTGCTCTAGTTAAACGCCTACTCAGATATATTCAAGGCATTGCTTCTCATGGTCTTTACTTTCAGAAAAGGGTCTTATGATCTTCATGCCTTTACTGATTCCAATTGGGCAGGGGATTGCACTGACAGAAGATCTACTTCTGGCTTTTGTATATATCTTGGCTCCAATCTTATCTCGTGGTCCTCTACAAAGCAACCCACAGTCTCTAGATCTTCCAGAGAAGCTGAATATAGGTCTATGGCTCACACTACAGCAGAAATTTGTTGGATTCAATAATTGCTCAAAGATTTATATGTTCCTTCTTCTGCTGTGGCCGTGTTATGGTGTGACAATGTTTCTGCTATGGCCTTAGCCTCCAATCCAGTGTTCCATTCTAAGTCTAAACACATCGAGGTGGACTGTCATTTCATTCGGGAAAGAGTGGTCTCTAAACAAATCTCTTTGGCTTATATTGCTACTGATGATCAGATTGCCAATATCTTTACTAAGCCACTTTCTTCTTCTCGGTTTCTTTATCTTAAATCCAAGCTTCTGGTGCTTCCTAGCCCCATCATCTTGAGGGGGACTGATAAGACTATGCAACAGCCATTACAATTGTCTCAGCAGCTGCAGCCATTGCAGCCACAGTCATTGCATCAGCAACCACTGCATAAGTCTCAGCAATTGCAGCAGTTGAAGCTACAATAGTAGTCATTGAAGCCACAGCTTAGTGTATCACATATAGCTGCAAAGAGATATAAATATTAGTGTTGTAGTAGTGGTGGTTAGGAGTTTGTTAGTTTAGATTCAGTTAGAGTTTGTTGTAACAAACTCCTAACCAACTCTCTTGTATTAAATATAAATAGGTGTATGCCTAAATGTAATTGTGTGGTGAATGAAATGATATTTCTCATTTCTTAATAAAATATAATTATTATTTTTTTTTAAATAAAATAAAATTTCATAACTTTTCCAAATACAAATATATAAAATTTAGATTAAGGACTTTGACTCTAGATGTTCAATTCATGTGTACAACTAACAACATTTTATTTTGGGAAATTTATTAGAAAATTTTCTTTCAGATACTTGTATTCTAATTAGTTCATAACATATTTTTGTATTTTAATAAGTCCTATTATTTGGACATTTGATCCACTAAATCCTAATTATTTATGGACAATTTTACCTTTATAAATAATTTTTTGAACCCTTAACAACTTGGTGTGCATTATTTTGGACTATTTTGTACTTTATATATATTAAACTTTAAAAATTCATAATTTTTGTTGTACATATATATATTTTTTTATGAAATTTATATTTTTGAAACCTAGTTAATGAGATCTATCAAATAAGATCTCACTTGAATATGTAATTTTATAAAATAAAAATAAACAAATAAATTAACAATGTGAACATTCATATTAAATAAATTTGACAGTGAATATTTATATTACGGAACATTCACATTGTCAATATGAACATTAATGCGCGCTTCATCCTGTTAGTATTTTGATAAGTATGTTAACCATAGAACTTAATGAAACATAAGAAAATAATTTAGACTAAGTGAAACATAAGTAGGTAAAGAGAGATTTGTGAGTAAATGCTCCCTTTATTTTATAGAAACAATTACACTTGAGTAAAGTTTTTACAAAATATTTATAGATTAGTGAAAAAATTTATAAATTTAATTAATAATACTTATAAATTTTAATTGATTTGATATTTTTTTTTTAAATACAGTAATTCTCCCTATTTTATACCAATTGTAATAGGGATGACATTTTGTTCGAACCAAGAAAATTCTATGTTATTTTCTTTTCTATGTCTATTTATTTTATTGTTTTTGTTGAACCATTCTTTTGTAAAGAAACACACCGTAATCCGAGAAGTTATATAGGGATAGATTAATGTTATTCTAACTAAAAAATTAAATTAATTTTTTAAATTCAATGATATGATAAAGAAAATAATATAAAAGTTCATTATGTAAATTCACTTTATAGAGACTCGATAACGTGTAAATGAGATGATTGGTGGATGGTTTGAGAAGACATGAGAGAGAGATTTACCTTAAATATTTTAATACACTGTCACATCATTAGATTTGAAAAGTTGATCTAATTTTTGGGCTTGAATAACACTATTATGTGACAGTTTATTAAAATATTTAAGACAACTCTCTCTTCTCTAATCATTTGTCAATTATTTCTGGTAAACTTCCATGAATATATAAAATGGACTTGTGTAACAACGCCCGCGAGGGACCTCGCTACAGTTCGGACTCGATTTTTGTTGCGGTTCTAAATCTTGAACCAAAGAGTCCAAATCCGGCAAATCGTTTTGAAGGAAAACAGATTTTTTTGAAAGAAGTGCCAAACATGGACTGCTTTGCCAGATAACAGAGTCGCCACCTAAATATTTTAAAATGGGAAATTTAGGAAACCCTGACTCGGTGCCAAAAGGCCACGTGTCCGTCATCACCAAAGTTGGCTCGGGAACTTGGGTACGATTAGGGAAGGTCACATCGTGAGCACCCCCTCTCGCCCGGTCAAAGACCGGCCTCTACTAACCATGATATCTGTTTTTGAAAACATTGTATGCTCTTATTCCGGTTATTAGCCTAGGTTACTATGTGATGCTCGCAGCAAATAAGTATAGACTGGGCCGTCTGAATTGGAACTAAACATTTCATGTTTGTTTGTGAAAGATGGTTTGCTACCCGCAGGTAGGCTTAAAATACAGATTTTGCCACAATCTAGTGGGCTTAACACAAACAGTCGATGAATTGCTCCAATTCAGATAACTCAACCTCCACCCACAGGCATTCAAGGCAGTTATATCACATAAGCACATAGCCTCATGGTAAGCATGCTTTCATAACAGTCACTCACACGCATGCAAGGATGCTAAAGCATAAAACTCACCTAGTACTCCCAGCCAAAACAGGAAACTCATTAGAAATCATGCATGATCCTAAAAATATACAGAAATGCTTAATGCAACGCATGCAAAATGCAACTATAGCAGGCTCGGCTATTCTAAAGATGGCATATGAAATGCTACAACTATCACGTATTCAATTTGGAATTGAAATACAAATGCAGTTTGTATGATGCGCCGAGCCCAGTGCATGCAAAATAGATGAATGATGCAAACATGCTTTCATACTGTATGCTAATTGAAATATGCCTTATATCTAACCATCCAAAGCGGGTAAATAAAAGGGAGAAAGAAATGGGGGTTGGAAGACATACATCACACTCACACACCCTTATTACATTTATGCCCTCGCGCAGAGGGTCCGAATAAATAATAATACAGACCCAAATGAAAGAATATACAGTCCGAAATATAAATATACAAATTAAACTAGAAAACAGTAAAAACTGGCATGCAAGCCAGGGACTGCCTTGCTTCTGATGTATGTTGCATATCGGACTGCTTTGGCGCGGAAATCCACCAGGATGCCCTAATTAGCCTCTGTTTACACTTTTTCTCGAATTGCGTGCCAGATTCCGGAAAGCTGATAATTCTTCATTTTTGCTGCAACGGAGAGCAGGAAAAGGGCATAACAGTGTATTTCACAAATGTATGCATGCCTCGATCCTCGCGCCACCAACCAAGCATATCGATGCATGATGGCCGAGGAGCCGATTTGCACAATTCAATATTGGGATGAATATAGATGGATGCCACATCAAAACCTAACTCCATCATGGATAATCCGGAGTGTCGGTGACTTGGGAATTGAGACCCGTTCCGTTATTCGGAGTACGAAACGTGCCTCGTTTCCCGTGCACTATGCATGATATGCATGAAATGCAACTAACATATGATATAGCATGCACAATGTTATGAAAATGAGATGCCTCGAAATGCGTGCCCACAGGCACGCAAACCGAGAAATGCGGAATGACACGCGAAATGCAATGATGGGCTTATACCAACATGAGGGAGCCTCAGCCCCACTCACATAGGATGCCGGAATGATAAGAATGAGGTGCCTCGAAATGCGTGCCCACTGGCACGCAAACCGAGGCAATGATGAAATGTAAATCGGATAAAACAGAGTGCCTCAAAATGCGTGCACACGGGCACGCAAACCGAGGCGGAGGCATACGCAATGCCAAGCGGATAAAGCAGAGTGTCTCGAAATGCGTGCACACGGGCACGCAAACCGAGGCGGAGGCATACGCAATGCCAAGCGGATAAAGCAGAGTGTCTCGAAATGCGTGCACACGGGCACGCAAACCGAGGCGATGATATGAAATACAAATCAGATAAAACCGAAGTGCCTCGAAATACGTGCAAACAGGCACGCAAACCGAGGCGATGATATGAAGTGCAAATCGGATAAAACCGAAGTGCCTCGAAATGCGTGCACACGGGCACGCAAACCGAGGCGATGATATGAAGTGCAAATCAGATAAAACCGAAGTGCCTCGAAATGCGTGCACACGGGCACGCAAACCGAGGCAATGATATGAAGTGAAAATCGGATAAAACTGAAGTGCCTCGAAGTGCGTGCCCACAGGCACGCAAACCAAGGCGATGATGAAATGGAAATCGAATAAAACCGAAGTGCCTCGAAATGCGTGCACACGGGCACGCAAACCGAGGCGATGATGTGCGATGCAAAATCGGATAAAACCGAAGTGCCTCGAAATGCGCGCCCACAGGCACGCAAACCGAGGCGATGATAAAATAAAAATTGGATAAAACCGAAGTGCCTCGAAATGCGCGCCCACAGGCACGCAAACCGAGGCGGTGAGGAAATGGGATGAAATGGCATACGGAATGCAACGATGGGCTTACACCTACATGGGAGAGCCTCAGCTCACTCACATAGGAGGCCGTCGGATAAAAACGAAGTGCCTCGAAATGCGTGCACACGGGCACGCAAACCGAGGCAATGCAAAAATGATACAAATGGCATACGAAAATGCAACGATGGGCTTACACCAACATGGGAGAGCCTCAGCTCACTCACATAGGAGGCCGTCGGATAAAAACGAAGGTGTCTCGAAATGCGTACCCGCGGGTACGCAAACCGAGGCAAAGCATTAAGGCACAAAATGACATGCAACATGCAACATGGAATTTCAGCAGCTACAAGAGGGGGAAAACAGCCCCGAAACACAACCAAAGCACACCCAAAGCGAGAAATGGTCCCGAAATGCGATAATATACACCCGAAATGGCCTATAGCCATGCTATACATGCAAAAAATGATCATGGCAGCAAGGACAGTAGCAAGGCAGTCCCAAATACAGCATATTTCAGTAACAATCATGGCCAAAAAGGAGATATAGATATGGCAACAAGATCATACAAGATTAATGGCCAAAAGAGCATTACAATGGGAGGTGGTATATACAAACACCAAATGGACAAACTTTCTTCTACAACATGAAAGAGGGCCCAAAAATAAGCATATATGCAGTTCATGGAAGCCTCTAAATCATAAGACAAACATGCTAGAAATGGAAGGCAAAATGGAGCCACAAAAGGGTATAACATAAGGCATGCAATCTATACATCAAATGACCAAACCTTCTTCATGAAACATGTAAAGGGGGTCAAAAAAGACTAAAACCAGTAGGGGTCGAAGTCCCAAAAACAAACACAAATAGGTCAAAATTGCATACAAAATGTGGCACATTTGATGAAATTTGAAGGAGGTGGTAGATACAATGGCCAAATGAAGTTGAGCTCCTCTACAATGTTGTAGAGGGGCTCAAAATAAGCAAGAAAGCAGTATGGGTCGGACCCCTAAAAACCAACACAAATAGGTCAAAAATTGCATGCAAAAATGTGACCAACTTGGTGAATATTGAAGGAACTAGTATATAGAAATACCAAATGAAGTTGAGCCCTTCTACAATGTTGTAGAGGGGCTCAATATGAGCACAAAACCAGTATGGGTCGGAGCCCCAATTCTCAACCAATTAGAGTATAAAAAAAGATCAAGAAAAAGCCCTAAAAGTTGGTTTTGAATACTTACCCTTGAAGACTTGTCTTTCTTTGCTTCTTGGCTTTGATTTGTAGCTTCTCAACCTCTGAAATTCACTTCCTAGCTGCTGGAATCGAAGTTGGCATGGTGAGGCTAGGTGTTGGTGAAGGAATCAAGCAAGACTTGAAGAAATTTGGAGCTTTTTTGCTATGAAAATGGAAGTTTTTGCTCAAGTGTTCTTGAAGGATTTTTTTCTCCTCCCAAAATGAGGCTTGGCCGGCTGCTAGAATGAACAAGAGAGAGGGCCAAAAGGGTTTAAATATCTTGCCTCAAATATCTAGATATTTTGAGGGCAAAATATCTAGATATTTTGAGGGCAAAAAGGAAAGATTTTGTTCGGCCACGAAGTGGGCATCTGAGACCGCAGTGTTCCCCGGAATGATGAAACAGAGGTACCTGCCAAAATTGAACAAAAACCGATGCAAAACGAAAGCTCGGGGACCAAAACCGCGCGGGGTCCCGAAAATGGGCTGCCGGGCACCGGAAGTGGTGTTCGGCTGCGAAGTGGGTTTATGAGACCCCAGTGTTCCTCGGAATGCTAAAATAGAGGTCTCTGCCAAAAACCGGAGAAAACGGATGCGAAATGAATGCTCGGGGACCAAAACCGCGCAGTTCGGGGTCTCGAAAATGGGCTGCCGGGCACCGGAAGTGGTGTTCGGCTGCGAAGTGGGTTTCTGAGACCCCAGTGTCCCTTGGAAGGACCAAACAGAGGTGTCTGCCAAAAATGAACAGACATCGATGCAAAATGAATGCTCGGGGCCAAAACCGCGTGGTTCGGGATCCCGAAAATGGGCTGCCGGGCACCGGAAGTGGTGTTCGGCTGCGAAGTGGGTTTCTGAGACCCCAGTGTCCCTTGGAAGGACCAAACAGAGGTGTCTGCCAAAAATGAACAGACATCGATGCAAAATGAATGCTCGGGGCCAAAACCGCGCGGTTCGGGATCCCGAAAATGGGCTGCCGGGCACCGGAAGTGGTGTTCGGCTGCGAAGTGGGTTTCTGAGACCCCAGTGTTCCTCGGAACTATAAAACAGAGGTGCAAACCAAAAACCGGAGAATTCGGAGATGGTTGGGCCGTCCCGAGCCGAGGCACACGGCCTGACGATCCCGAAAACCGGGAACCGGGCTCCGAAATGGGCAAAATGGCCTACGGCCACGAAATGTAGCTCACGGCCACCGGGAGATAGCCTACAGGACCACTCCCTTCCCTCAGGAAAGAAAACAGAGAAAACCGAGTCTGGTTCACAAACCGAGACAAGGCACGAAAGAGGGTTCGGTAGTCCGGAGGCAGGGCGCACGGCCGCGACTCTGAGACTTCTGAACGAGCACAGCATGCAACATCACCGAGCGCTCAATCGGTGACGTCTGAGTCTTAAGGTCGGTCAAAAATGGGGTGTCTACAGTTGCCCCTCTTTGACAGAACTCGGAAGTCATAAGAATGACGGGAGTGAATGTCAAAGCCCAGAGACGACCCATTTTTGACAAGGCCGAAGACTGAGACAATCAAACAAGATAAACAGAGAAAGTGTGTCCGCAGGCGGGGGGGCAAAATGCAAATGATATGCAAGAAGCCAGATGATCATGCAAGTGCAGCAGGCTGTAATGAAGCAAGTATTCGCAAATAGATGCAACAGTTATAAGCAAGAATGCAAAGCAAGAACTACATTTCATGCAGTTAGGAATGTAGAGAATCATTCAATTCTCGTCGCGTCACACATGGAGAAGATACGATACCTGCGCGATTCGTCTGGTCGCACCAGCCTCAAATGAACCGTACATACAATATCGTGCCTGCAAAATAGAGAAATTCAACAAGAACAATATGCTAACAACATATATTCAATGCGATTCCTGTGATTCCGAAAGTTTGACACACGCAGTGTCGGCAAGTGAATGCAAATCTAACCACATTTCATGCAGAAAGGATTGCAGAAAGGATGTAAGAAAATTATGCAATTCTCATTGCGTCTCACGCAGAGAAGGCTAAAAGTGACTACCGAGAGCACCCGGAGTCTCACACACAACATCTCTCCGCGTATCACACACAGGAGGAAAGAAGGTAAACCTCTCAGCGTATCACACGCAAGAGAGGAAATGTGAATTTCTCAGCGTATCACACGCAAGAGAAGAAAGGTAAATTCTCAGCGTATCACACGCAAGAGAAGAAAGGTAAATTCTCAACGTATCACACGCAAGAAAAGAAAGGTAAATTCTCGGCGTATCACATGCAAGAGAAGAAAGGTAAATTCTCAACGTATCACACGCAAGAAAAGAAAGGTAAATTCTCGGCGTATCACACGCATAAGAAGAAAGGAAAATTCTCAGCGTATCACACGCAAGAGAAAACCTCTCAGCATATCACATGCAAGAGAGGAAAGGAAGCATCTCTCAGCGTATCACACGCAAGAGAGGAAAGGTAAATTTCTCGGCGTATCACACGCATAAGAAAGAAGGCAGACCTCTCAGCATATCACATGCAAGAGAGGAAATGAAGCATCTCTCAGCGTATCACACGCAAGAGAGGAAAGGTAGATTTCTCAGCGTATCACACGCATAAGAAGAAAGGTAAATTCTCTCAGCATATAACATGCAAGAGAGGAAAGGAAGCATCTCTCAGCGTATCACACGCAAGAGAGGAAAGGTAGATTTCTCAGCGTATCACACGCATAAGAAAGAAGGCAGACCTCTCAGCATATCACATGCAAGAGAGGAAATGAAGCATCTCTCAGCGTATCACATGCAAGAGAGGAAAGGAAGCATCTCTCAGCGTATCACACGCAAGAGAGGAAAGGTAGATTTCTCAGCGTATCACACGCATAAGAAGAAAGGTAAATTCTCTCAGCATATCACATGCAAGAGAGGAAAGGAAGCATCTCTCAGCGTATCACACGCAAGAGAGGAAAGGTAGATTTCTCAGCGTATCACACGCATAAGAAAGAAGGCAGACCTCTCAGCATATCACATGCAAGAGAGGAAATGAAGCATCTCTCAGCGTATCACATGCAAGAGAGGAAAGGAAGCATCTCTCAGCGTATCACACACAAGAGAGGAAAGGTAGATTTCTCAGCGTATCACACGCATAAGAAGAAAGGTAAATTCTCTCAGCATATCACATGCAAGAGAGGAAAGGAAGCATCTCTCAGCGTATCACACGCAAGAGAGGAAAGGTAGATTTCTCAGCGTATCACACGCATAAGAAAGAAGGCAGACCTCTCAGCATATCACATGCAAGAGAGGAAATGAAGCATCTCTCAGCGTATCACACGCAAGAGAGGAAAGGTAGATTTCTCAGCGCATCACACGCAAGAGAGGAAAGGTATGAATGAATACCGGAACTCGTCCGAATGTGCGAAACCGAAGATGTCCTAACGCACCGCATGCGAGAGGAGAAAATACGACAATTGCAAGTGAAAAGGTGCATAACAATGCAGGTGAAGTGTGCATAACAATGCAAGTAATGAGCATAACAATGCTAGACAGATGTGCATAACAATGCAACGAATGAGCATAACAATGCTAGTGAAGTGGGTGCATAACAATGCAATTTGAAACGTGCATCACGATGCAAGTGAAGAGGTGCATAACAATGCTAGATAGATGTGCATAACAATGCGAGTAATGAGCATAGTGTGATTGATACACAAAGTGAGCAGAGTATGATAGATATACTAAAGGTGAACACAAAGCGTGATAGATGCACTATGTGAACAAGTGTGATTGATACACTAAAGGTGTGTGATGGATACACAAAAAGTGAATATGTGCGTGATAGATACACAAAATGGATAAAGTGTGATTGATACACTAAAGGCGTGAAGTGTGTTAGATACACTGAGTGAAGCAAATAAAGTGTGATTGATACACTAAATGAATGATCTTAAACGGAAACTTCTTTGAATGAACAATTGCATACAATATCGTGCATGACTGAGAAAGAAACTTGACAGGTACAATGCATTACAATGCATGATGCTTAAGGAAAGCAATAAACGGACAAAGCGGTGCTTTAGAAAACACCTCATGAGGTGAGTGGCGGTGAACCGTACTACTCTGACGGGGATCCCCCTCGTGCTCTTCGAACACTTTACCTTGAACACACAGCACAAAGGCTCTGGAATGCTAACAAGTAACAATATCTGCATGTGGGAGCCACGGCTGCCGCTTGTCTTCCTGATCATACTCACAACTTTCCCTATTCTCCAACGGGGTGACAGACTAGGTTGGTTCAGTATCCAGAATTGAGGTGCATACACATGCTATCTCAATCTATGGGGCTGCCATACAGATTTCAAGCCGAGGACACGCCTCTGGGTATTTAAACCAGACTCTAGTCTCGGAAATCCCGAACCTTTGTGTTCTAGGCAACGGCCATTCGAACTCTAGTTTCCACCGTCGCAGTTGGTCTCCTAGGAACTCATCGCAAACACGTCCAAGATGCCTCTGGCAGGGGCCGGTATTCAGGGAGAGCACTTCTGATTGCCATTCTGGCTTGAAGTAGACTTGATCTTGAGCTTGAGGTAGAGGCACACTCATACTTCGGAACATTGGCAAGACCTGAATAGGTACACACGGAATATAGTCTCGGAGCCTACTGAAGTAGGAACAAACTCAGATGCCCGAAAGTTTCCTCTTTTGCTTTTGCTTTGCAGCCCGAAACTCATAGCTTCAGATAGGTCCTGGTTTTACTGTTCTCACATGACTTGGGTTGAACCCTGCGGTTTTTCTGAAAGAACAAATTCTGTTTTGCACAAATGTGGAGAGCGGCACGGCACGGCACTCGGAGCACAAAACGATTTTTTAAAATTGAGAGATGAGTTTTTGATCAGGTATTGAGCCTACGACTGAACACAACAAAACGACTCAACATGAAAATAAAAGGCACACAACCTAGACACATCCGTTGACACTCAAAACGACTCAAAACCAAAAAACGAGACAAACAAAAAGACACGACATGCACAGGGAGCCTGTTTCACCGGGTAGTGTTTCCCACCCTTTCTCATTTGTGATTCTCACATCACTCGGCCCTCAAGCTCTGTTTTTCTGAAAAAGCCCTTTCCTCACTTTTCCTCTCATCGCACATCTCTCTATTCTTTAATCTCTCATTTTTCAATCCCTCCCCTGGGTGGTTGATGGATAAACAACAAGTTGTGGGCTCGCGCCCCTAGCATTCTGCTAGATTCTCTTTCTTGTTCACAACAGTGAGTTTCTCCCACAGAGGGACTGCGCTACAATTGGGTGTGTAGCGGATCTGCGGCTGACATCGATCGATGATGCCCTGCTGGGGAGTTTGGACATGGTTAGATCTGCCCAGATGAGGGAATGGGAATATGTTGATCCATTCCAGTTTGTGCTTCGCACTTGGCTTGATACTTCGTTGGTCGGAGGATGAGAGAACTTTCTGCCCTGTTGCTGTGCCCTTCAGTTGTGCCTTTGCTGGCAGGTAGAGTGCCCTTCTTGGCAAGTATGTTGATAACGGGGAAAAAGACAGAGAACCTGACTCAACTGTGCCCCTAGTTCATCATTTTGACCATTTTTTATTTTGGTTTTCTCCTAAAAAAAATTTGACCAAAATGAGAGTTAGATTAACATGCTTGTTCAATTTTTGATTTGAAATCATACAAGTCAGGCTATGAGCACTGAAAATTTTCCTTTTTCGGGTCCAAGAAATGGTCCAATTTTGGAAAAGATGGAACAATTTTCGAGAAAATTAGTCAACCTCAGTAAAAATTCTCAAAAACTATTTTTGCAAACGGCCACTTGCTCAACGAGCATAGAACCCACTCTTGAGATGCACAACCTCGAATATGGAGGAAAACTACCCCTTGCTTGAAGAAAGCTGCATGGCAACGGAAAGTTGCCCCTTGTTTGAACGGCACCGCGGCGCATTGAATGGCAACGGAAAGTTGCCCCTTGTTTGGATGGCGCCGCAGCACATTGTAGTCAGTCCTCAGAGTGATGAACACAACCAGACTCTCAGATACAGAGAAGACAGAGATGACCAAAACCATTGCATGGACGCAGTCGAATTTGAATTGTTTTACGGCTGGACTTCAGAATGAAGTTGCCTACGTATCCCAAAGATGGGAATCAAGCCTTACGTAGTTCGGGGTTAAGGTACACTCGGGTATTTAACCTCTCCTTTTTATGCTCTAACTTTTGCCAAGGCGCCTGTTGCAGGTTTTCGACCTTGCGAGCTTTGTTCTTCTTTTCTTTTCGATTCTTTTTTCTTTTTCATCTTTTTTTCTTCATTTTCTTCATTTTTCTTCTTCTTTTTTTTTCTTTTCATTTCATTTTTTGCATTATTTTTTTTATTTTTCTCTTGCTCTAACTTTTGCCTGGGTCGCCCTTCCGGGTTTTCGGCCCAACGAGCCTCTCAAAGGGGAAAAGTGTAACAAGTCCATGCCAAATGGTTTTAGGATCTCGAAGCCATCCGTATCCAGGAGAGTGGCTGTTGTATTGATTTGCAGAAAGATCCACCTTTGGCTCTTCGAGCATATCTGACATTTTTGTCCCTAGTTTGAGGGGTGCTTCTGATCTAGCTTTGCAAGCTTCTTCTGATGAGGTCTGACCTTCTTGATCTGACTTTGGCGCCTCTTGTTCGAGAGCTGCTTCGAATCTGGCCACACAGGCCTCACATCATAGTTGACCTTTGAACATTCTGAATGCAAG
This sequence comes from Camellia oleifera, assembly GCA_022316695.1. Taxonomy (NCBI): domain Eukaryota; kingdom Viridiplantae; phylum Streptophyta; class Magnoliopsida; order Ericales; family Theaceae; genus Camellia; species Camellia oleifera. The sequence goes on along the minus strand of CM039308.1, from coordinate 13,412,809 downwards.
TCCAAGGTTTGAAAATGAGGGGTCGAGTCTCGAGGCTGAGAGCGATCCTAAGCTGCACAATCTCAAGAGTGATTCCACACAGGTCTTCGCAGAACCGCGCAAAACATTTTTTGAAAGTTTTTAAGAAAGCGACAAATCGCTCGCGCTGAAGACAGTGTAGGACCAGTCTGGATCAAAGCTAGGGTCCTTCTCAGTACTCACATTTACAAGCATGATCTCAATCATTAAGGGCTTAGCACGCCTCTCTTTCTCTCATTTGATCAAAGTTTTGCAAATCCCGAGGAATTCCTCCCTCTTTGTTTTCACCGCAGTGTTCAAAAAGGTTTTGAAAAAAACTTAGGTCAATACAATGACTTCAAGGCACAAGAGAGCAGGTGGAATGCACTGCCATTTCATTCAAAATCTGGCATAACTAGCACACGGCAGAAGCAAACGTGAGCGCGTGAAAAACACTGCTGTTTCATTCAAAATCTGTTGGTACGACTGGCTCCCTGGCGGAAACAGACTCAAAACAAAACGAAAAGACAAACACAAAACAAAATGGTGATACCCGAGGTAACACACCCGGAATCACCTGACTCCTATATAACAGGACTAACTCGATACAACAAGACAGACCCAAAACAAAAGAGACTGACTTAAAACAAAAAGACAGACTCAATACCCAAGTCAGAATGCAAAATCAACAGCACTTGTACATTGCTCAAAACAGTGCATGCCATTCACCACAGCTGGAATAATCTGAGTGCCATCCGCAGGTGGTTCATCCCTCGATCACATCGTCACATTATCCCCCAAGTTCACTGATCTAGTGATGATAGACTTTACTGAGCTGGTGCGACGATGACCTTGTTGTCGATCAGATCTTGTATTTCGTGGTGAAGACGAAAGCACATGTCAGTGTCGTGGCCAGCTCGCTGATGGAAGGCACAGTAGTCGGCTGGGTTGTGTGAGAGAGGGAGGTTCTTTGGTAGTGGCTGCGGCTCCAGGGGCTTCAGATGCCCTTTCTTGATCAAAACCCCCAGAACTTTGGATAGGGGCATGTATAATGGAGTGAACACCCTTTGGCCCTGAGGTGGGTTTTTGGCAGTTTGCGAGCTAGCTCCGGACGCACCGGTGAATGGGGTAGTCTTTTTTGATGTGGTGGTGGTAACCGTGCCCACTTCGGAAGATCTTGCAGCCACATCACCGCTTGTGCCTGTGTTGTTGTTGCGGTTGAAGGTTCTCCGGGGCTGCTCCCTATCCTGGTCCGAAAAAAGGCCCTGTTTCATTGCATCCTCAATTTGCATCCCCATCTCGTGTAGATCTGCAAAGGTGGGAAAGGGGACGACAATCATTTTCAGCATCAGCTTTGGTTGGAGATTGCGCACAATCATCCTGATCTGGTCTTTATCAGTGGGCCTCAAAGTCATCATCGATGCCTTCGCCCTCCATCGAGTTACAAAATCTGAGAAAGTTTCCTTGGCTTCTTGCCTTGTCGTCTCGAGATCACGAATTGTAATCTCGATCTGGGTATTGTACGAGTATTGTGCGACAAAGGCCTCAGCCATTTCATCCCAATTCCTTTTGACCTCATCTTCTAGTTTCGCATACCAATTGGAAGCTATCCCTGACAAGGTTCGGCCGAATAGTGAAAGTTTTTGTGGTCTGGTTAGGCCCATTGGCCGCAATATGTCTGAAAATAGCCGGAGGTGGACCATGGGGTCTCCGGATCCATCGAAACGATCGATCTGGGGCATTTTGAATCTTTCCGGCAATGTTACGGCCTCATCGGTATATCCGTCCTCGATATCCGGAATAGCCTTGACTCCTTGGGATTTCTTAAACATTTTTTCCAACTTACTCAGCTTCAGCGCTGTGGGGTCCGCTTCGAACTCAAAGGGAGAGTCCGGGACATTGATAAGCGTGGGCGCCTTGGATAGCTGTGGTAGAATCGGGGGCGGAGCTGGCCCCGTTGGAAGGCCTGTATCCTCTTGGACATTTTGGACATTTGGCGTCTCTTCGGGTATCGGAACCCTTGGTGGGGGAGGAGCCTGATGCGAAGCAGATGCCCCGGCTTGCTGTTGTAGCTTGGTTATTAGCTCTGCCTGTTGGGCCATGATCACAGCCTGTTGCTCAGCGAATTCCGTTTGGCGGACAGCATCTTGCTGCATGAGTTTCATACTTTCTTGCATCTGGCGCATCATTGCCTCCATCCCTGATGTGTTCTGTTGATCCATCTAACTGACTGGTATCTATCCCTGCAGTAGAAACTGGGACCTCAGCCTGACTGTTCACTGGTGGGGTGGATAAAGGCCACTAATCTGGTAACTGCTGAACTGGTGATTTGTGCCTGACTGGCCCTTTTACCTTGTCTCTGGCAAAGGAACACTGATTGCCCTTAAACTGAATCTCTGACCCGACAAAGTCTATCAACACAAGTCCAATGTACCCGGGGGATAGTGGAGCCTTCTGAAGCTGTGGTTCCAGGACTACCTAGCAAAAGAGAAAACATGCAGCATCTCAGCCTGATTTCACCAAAACGGATATGAGCAAAACTGAATGAGTGTGCTCTCTACTGAATTCTGCCCCAAAAATTCTGCCTCAAATCTGATACCCTCAGGTAAAACTGATTCCACCAAATACTGATGCCCGCAGGCCTGATACCCAAAATACTGAATTGGTGCCCGCAGGCCTAATGCTCAAACTTGTAAACTGATACATGCATTCCCTGTAGAGACGCACTCTAACAAGCACATAACAGATAAGTGAGAGCCAAAAACACCCCTATATTGGGGTAGGGTTTTCCCTGTCCTATTTTGTCAGGAGCTAAGGTTTCACTACGCACGCAGCGGTTTCAAACAACCTATAAACGGGTAAGCAACCTGTCCTAGTTTGGAATAGTCACTATGGATCCGAATATGCACTAGGTCGAATGATCAAAAAGGGTGCCCCGGTAAAACCGGGGTTTGTGTTCCCATGCTGTCAGAGCCCAGAGCCGATCAGCCTTACGGACATGACTTGACAAGACAAGCCTCCGGCAAATCGTTCGGGAATGGCATATGGCAAACACGGTGTCCTAGGCGCACCAATGCAAATGCAATGCAAAGAAACACACAAGTGTAATCAAAAGCAGATATCACGAGTTCGAGTCAAGTTCTCTAAATCCCCAGCAGAGTCGCCAGAAACTGTAACAACGCCCGCGAGGGACCTCGCTACAGTTCGGACTCGATTTTTGTTGCGGTTCTAAATCTTGAACCAAAGAGTCCAAATCCGGCAAATCGTTTTGAAGGAAAACAGATTTTTTGAAAGAAGTGCCAAACATGGACTGCTTTGCCAGATAACAGAGTCGCCACCTAAATATTTTAAAATGGGAAATTTAGGAAACCCTGACTCGGTGCCAAAAGGCCACGTGTCCGTCATCACCAAAGTTGGCTCGGGAACTTGGGTACGATTAGGGAAGGTCACATCGTGAGCACCCCCTCTCGCCCGGTCAAAGACCGGCCTCTACTAACCATGATATCTGTTTTTGAAAACATTGTATGCTCTTATTCCGGTTATTAGCCTAGGTTACTATGTGATGCTCGCAGCAAATAAGTATAGACTGGGCCGTCTGAATTGGAACTAAACATTTCATGTTTGTTTGTGAAAGATGGTTTGCTACCCGCAGGTAGGCTTAAAATACAGATTTTGCCACAATCTAGTGGGCTTAACACAAACAGTCGATGAATTGCTCCAATTCAGATAACTCAACCTCCACCCACAGGCATTCAAGGCAGTTATATCACATAAGCACATAGCCTCATGGTAAGCATGCTTTCATGGCAGTCACTCACACGCATGCAAGGATGCTAAAGCATAAAACTCACCTAGTACTCCCAGCCAAAACAGGAAACTCATTAGAAATCATGCATGATCCTAAAAATATACAGAAATGCTTAATGCAACGCATGCAAAATGCAACTATAGCAGGCTCGGCTATTCTAAAGATGGCATATGAAATGCTACAACTATCACGTATTCAATTTGGAATTGAAATACAAATGCAGTTTGTATGATGCGCCGAGCCCAGTGCATGCAAAATAGATGAATGATGCAAACATGCTTTCATACTGTATGCTAATTGAAATATGCCTTATATCTAACCATCCAAAGTGGGTAAATAAAAGGGAGAAAGAAATGGGGGTTGGAAGACATACATCACACTCACACACCCTTATTACATTTATGCCCTCGCGCAGAGGGTCCGAATAAATAATAATACAGACCCAAATGAAAGAATATACAGTCCGAAATATAAATATACAAATTAAACTAGAAAACAGTAAAAACTGGCATGCAAGCCAGGGACTGCCTTGCTTCTGATGTATGTTGCATATCGGACTGCTTTGGCGCGGAAATCCACCAGGATGCCCTAATTAGCCTCTGTTTACACTTTTTCTCGAATTGCGTGCCAGATTCCGGAAAGCTGATAATTCTTCATTTTTGCTGCAACGGAGAGCAGGAAAAGGGCATAACAGTGTATTTCACAAATGTATGCATGCCTCGATCCTCGCGCCACCAACCAAGCATATCGATGCATGATGGCCGAGGAGCCGATTTGCACAATTCAATATTGGGATGAATATAGATGGATGCCACATCAAAACCTAACTCCATCATGGATAATCCGGAGTGTCGGTGACTTGGGAATTGAGACCCGTTCCGTTATTCGGAGTACGAAACGTGCCTCGTTTCCCGTGCACTATGCATGATATGCATGAAATGCAACTAACATATGATATAGCATGCACAATGTTATGAAAATGAGATGCCTCGAAATGCGTGCCCACAGGCACGCAAACCGAGAAATGCGGAATGACACGCGAAATGCAATGATGGGCTTATACCAACATGAGGGAGCCTCAGCCCCACTCACATAGGATGCCGGAATGATAAGAATGAGGTGCCTCGAAATGCGTGCCCACTGGCACGCAAACCGAGGCAATGATGAAATGTAAATCGGATAAAACAGAATGCCTCAAAATGCGTGCACACGGGCACGCAAACCGAGGCGGAGGCATACGCAATGCCAAGCGGATAAAGCAGAGTGTCTCGAAATGCGTGCACACGGGCACGCAAACCGAGGCGGAGGCATACGCAATGCCAAGCGGATAAAGCAGAGTGTCTCGAAATGCGTGCACACGGGCACGCAAACCGAGGCGATGATATGAAATACAAATCGGATAAAACCGAAGTGCCTCGAAATACGTGCAAACAGGCACGCAAACCGAGGCGATGATATGAAGTGCAAATCGGATAAAACCGAAGTGCCTCGAAATGCGTGCACACGGGCACGCAAACCGAGGCGATGATATGAAGTGCAAATCGGATAAAATCGAAGTGCCTCGAAATGCGTGCACACGGGCACGCAAACCGAGGCAATGATATGAAGTGAAAATCGGATAAAACTGAAGTGCCTCGAAGTGCGTGCCCACAGGCACGCAAACCAAGGCGATGATGAAATGGAAATCGGATAAAACCGAAGTGCCTCGAAATGCGTGCACACGGGCACGCAAACCGAGGCGATGATGTGCGATGCAAAATCGGATAAAACCGAAGTGCCTCGAAATGCGCGCCCACAGGCACGCAAACCGAGGCGATGATAAAATAAAAATCGGATAAAACCGAAGTGCCTCGAAATGCGCGCCCACAGGCACGCAAACCGAGGCGGTGAGGAAATGGGATGAAATGGCATACGGAATGCAACGATGGGCTTACACCTACATGGGAGAGCCTCAGCTCACTCACATAGGAGGCCGTCGGATAAAAACGAAGTGCCTCGAAATGCGTGCACACGGGCACGCAAACCGAGGCAATGCAAAAATGATACAAATGGCATACGAAAATGCAACGATGGGCTTACACCAACATGGGAGAGCCTCAGCTCACTCACATAGGAGGCCGTCGGATAAAAACGAAGTGCCTCGAAATGCGTGCACACGGGTACGCAAACTGAGGCAATGCAAAAATGATACAAATGGCATACGAAAATGCAACGATGGGCTTACACCAACATGGGAGAGCCTCAGCTCACTCACATAGGAGGCCGTCGGATAAAAACGAAGGTGTCTCGAAATGCGTACCCGCGGGCACGCAAACCGAGGCAAAGCATTAAGGCACAAAATGACATGCAACATGCAACATGGAATTTCAGCAGCTACAAGAGGGGGAAAACAGCCCCGAAACACAACCAAAGCACACCCAAAGCGAGAAATGGTCCCGAAATGCGATAATATACACCCGAAATGGCCTATAGCCATGCTATACATGCAAAAAATGATCATGGCAGCAAGGACAGTAGCAAGGCAGTCCCAAATACAGCATATTTCAGTAACAATCATGGCCAAAAAGGAGATATAGATATGGCAACAAGATCATACAAGATTAATGGCCAAAAGAGCATTACAATGGGAGGTGGTATATACAAACACCAAATGGAAAAACTTTCTTCTACAACATGAAAGAGGGCCAAAAAATAAGCATATATGCAGTTCATGGAAGCCTCTAAATCATAAGACAAACATGCTAGAAATGGAAGGCAAAATGGAGCCACAAAAGGGTATAACATAAGGCATGCAATCTATACATCAAATGACCAAACCTTCTTCATGAAACATGTAAAGGGGGTCAAAAAAAGACTAAAACCAGTAGGGGTCGAAGTCCCAAAAACAAACACAAATAGGTCAAAATTGCATACAAAATGTGGCACATTTGATGAAATTTGAAGGAGGTGGTAGATACAATGGCCAAATGAAGTTGAGCTCCTCTACAATGTTGTAGAGGGGCTCAAAATAAGCAAGAAAGCAGTATGTGTCGGACCCCTAAAAACCAACACAAATAGGTCAAAAATTGCATGCAAAAATGTGACCAACTTGGTGAATATTGAAGGAACTAGTATATAGAAATACCAAATGAAGTTGAGCCCTTCTACAATGTTGTAGAGGGGCTCAATATGAGCACAAAACCAGTAGGGGTCGGAGCCCCAATTCTCAACCAATTAGAGTATAAAAAAAGATCAAGAAAAACCCTAAAAGTTGGTTTTGAATACTTACCCTTGAAGACTTGTCTTTCTTTGCTTCTTGGCTTTGATTTGTAGCTTCTCAACCTCTGAAATTCACTTTCTAGCTGCTGGAATCGAAGTTGGCATGGTGAGGCTAGGTGTTGGTGAAGGAATCAAGCAAGACTCGAAGAAATTTGGAGCTTTTTTGCTATGAAAATGGAAGTTTTTGCTCAAGTGTTCTTGAAGGATTTTTTTCTCCTCCCAAAATGAGGCTTGGCCGGCTGCTAGAATGAACAAGAGAGAGGGCCAAAAGGGTTTAAATATCTTGCCTCAAATATCTAGATATTTTGAGGGCAAAATATCTAGATATTTTGAGGGCAAAAAGGAAAGATTTTGTTCGGCCACGAAGTGGGCATCTGAGACCGCAGTGTTCCCCGGAATGATGAAACAGAGGTACCTGCCAAAATTGAACAAAAACCGATGCAAAACGAAAGCTCGGGGACCAAAACCGCGCGGGGTCCCGAAAATGGGCTGCCGGGCACCGGAAGTGGTGTTCGGCTGCGAAATGGGTTTCTGAGACCCCAGTGTTCCTCGGAATGCTAAAATAGAGGTCTCTGCCAAAAACCGGAGAAAACGGATGCGAAATGAATGCTCGGGGACCAAAACCGCGCAGTTCAGGGTCCCGAAAATGGGCTGCCGGGCACCGGAAGTGGTGTTCGGCTGCGAAGTGGGTTTCTGAGACCCCAGTGTCCCTCGGAAGGACCAAACAGAGGTGTCTGCCAAAAATGAACAGACATCGATGCAAAATGAATGCTCGGGGCCAAAACCGCGTGGTTCGGGATCCCGAAAATGGGCTGCCGGGCACCGGAAGTGGTGTTCGGCTGCGAAGTGGGTTTCTGAGACCCCAGTGTCCCTTGGAAGGACCAAACAGAGGTGTCTGCCAAAAATGAACAGACATCGATGCAAAATGAATGCTCGGGGCCAAAACCGCGCGGTTCGGGATCCCGAAAATGGGCTGCCGGGCACCGGAAGTGGTGTTCGGCTGCGAAGTGGGTTTCTGAGACCCCAGTGTTCCTCGGAACTATAAAACAGAGGTGCAAACCAAAAACCGGAGAATTCGGAGATGGTTGGGCGGTCCCGAGCCGAGGCACACGGCCTGACGATCCCGAAAACCGGGAACCGGGCTCCGAAATGGGCAAAATGGCCTACGGCCACGAAATGTAGCTCACGGCCACCGGGAGATAGCCTACAGGACCACTCCCTTCCCTCAGGAAAGAAAACAGAGAAAACCGAGTCTGGTTCGCAAACCGAGACAAGGCACGAAAGAGGGTTCGGTAGTCCGGAGGCAGGGCGCACGGCCGCGACTCTGAGACTTCTGAACGAGCACAGCATGCAACATCACCGAGCGCTCAATCGGTGACGTCTGAGTCTTAAGGTCGGTCAAAAATGGGGTGTCTACAACTTGTATATCATTTTGTATAAGGATAATTTGACTAATTTGAGTAAAAAAAAAAATGCAAGATTTAATTTTGCCAAAAGTAAATTGTGTGTTTTACATGACAAAATAGATATATAAAAAGAAAGGTCTAAACATGCCTAGTCCTCTTAGGTGATCTTCCAGGGGATTGTTGGCGAGTTATTTTCTTTTGTTTGTCTTTGGTGGGTGATTCTAGATGAGTTGGCCTTCAAGTTAAATAGTACTGTGTTGGAACAATCTTCTGTGTATAATAAACAAAATCAAACAAAATAAAATAAAATAAATAACTTACAGAATTTATTTTACCGAACTGAATAAATAATTAAAAGATCAAGTCGAGTGTGTGACACTCTATCCTTAAGACAGATTCACCCCGCTTTGGTGTTTACGGACTAATGGTGTCTATCTCTGAAGATACAATGATCTTCACAAATTGTAGTAGTACTCCAAACAATTTGTTCGGCGAACAAAAACCTGTGTTCTAATACTCTCTGAACCTTCCCTTATGAGACACTATCAGATTTACTATCTAACCAATGAACATGATGTCTTGAACTGTTTACCCGATTGTGTAAACCAAGACAATAGAACTCACACGGTATATTACCAGACATAGTTTAGTTCTCACTATTGTGTTCATTTTGGCCCTGAACAACCTGGTCTTTCATGAGTGCTTAAAAGAATTGTAGCCCTTCACAAATCTCATAAAATCGGCCCAATTCACACTCACATAGGTGATTTTATGAAGAGTATCATGCCATACTCCACTAGGTATACCTAGATATAAGAATAATTAAAAGTATTACTTGACCAAAAACGCTGCAGACATCACTATTTCATCATAGAAATGGGTAGGAGTTTGACTCCCCAATGATCCTTCTGAATCATAGACAACTCAGTTGTCTCTTTGAACCTAGATCTTGGGATCTCCAGTTAACTAGGTTGGGTTGCCGTTGTGGTAACTCTTATTTAATAGGCTTAAGTCTCATTCCCGTTGATGAAGTCTCAACTAACTCTATTACTAACCATTTGGTTAGTGGATCCGCTATGTTGTCTTTAGATTTCACATATTCAATGGAAATAATTCCATTAGAGAGTAGTTGTCTCACGATGTTATGTCGACAACGAATATGTTGTGACTTACCATTATACATATGACTCTGTGCTCTACCACAATGTATGCATATAGGAGGCACCGGTTTTGGCCACATTGGAATATCTTTAAGGAAGTGGCGAAGCCATTCTTTCTCTTCCCCAACTTTGTCTAAAGCTATGAATTCTGATTCCATAGTAGACCTAGCTATGCAAGTCTGTTTGGAAGATTTCCAAGATACAGCCGCACCACCAAGAGTAAAGACATACCCACTGGTGGATTTTGAGTCTCTAGTATCCGATATCCAATTTGCATCACAATATCCTTCAAGTACTGCTGGATATCTTGTATAATTAAGCCCAATGTTACGAGTAAATCGGAGATATCTTAGAACCCTTATAATTACTTTCTAGTGTTCTACTCCTCGGTTACTCGTATATCTACTTAATTTACTTACTGCATAAGCCATATCTGGGCGAGTGCAGTTCATCAAGTACATTAAGCTTCCAATAATTTGGGCATACTCTAATTGAGAAATGCTTTCCTGTACATTCTTAGATAGAAACAAATTAACATCTACAGGTGTTCTAGCAAGATGATCATCATCTTTGCTAAATTTGTCAAGTATTTTTTCAATGTAATGAGATTGTGACAAAGCATATCCTTCTGATGTTTTGGTAATTTTCATACCAAGAATTACATCAGCAATGCCCATGTCCTTCATGTCAAAATGTTTATTTAACATTTTCTTAGTAGTTTTAATCATATCATTACTACTACCTATGATGAGCATATCATTCACATAAAGACATACAATGGCATAACCTTTGTCTGTGTTTTTAATATAAACACATTTGTCACTCATTAATTTTAAATTCATTTGACATCATTGCCTTGTCAAATTTCTAATGCCATTGTTTTGACGCTTGCTTTAAACCATATAATGATTTAACCAATTTACACACTTTCTTTTCTTTTCTTGGAATAAAAAACCTTCTGGTTGTTCCATGTAAATTTCTTCATCTAACTCACCATTTAAGAAAGCAATTTTCACATCCATTTGATGAATTTCTAGTTTGTATAGAGATGCAATGGCAATTAACATTTTAATGGATGTTGAAAATCCTAAGTGATTCGTGATTAGATCAAGATTAAAATATTCCGAATCCCAATTATTCAAAACATGCAATTTAAATAATCAAGCATTTATGAAAGTGATTTAGATTGTTGTTTTTCTGAATAAACAATAAATCAACACAAACGATTTTTACGTGGAAAAAACCACAATTGAAGAACCTTCAATTGTAATTAAAAACCACGGGCGAAACACCACTAATTAATCCACTACTGAAGAAAGAAAGATTACAAAGATAATACACAAATTACCCAACTTAGTCAATTTGCCTTCGAATCTTCTGTAACTCTTTCACCAAGCCTTCATCTCAGAACTGATCCACCTGAAGTTGAATCCATAACTTCACTTGTCGAATTAACGAATACATACAGAATCAAATGCCTTTTGAAACTCTACGTTTGAATCTTCGAAATCCACCGAAGAGAACTCTCTTGAATTTTAAAGTAACAACCTCCTTGATGTATGTATCTTAGATCATGAGTGAAGAAATCTCTCAAAACATCAAGGAAAAACTCTCAAAAATCTTAGAAGAAAACTTCAAACAAAACCTTAGGACTCTTGAATAAGATCTAGGAAAAATAATCCTTGAAAAAGACCCAACACGTGAATTTATAGAATATGTGTTCGTGCGATCCGCTCGAGCGTGGGAATGCCCACTCGAGCGGAGGCTTCAAAAATTGTGTGATTCATATAGGCTTCACGCTTGAGCGGATGTTTCCACGCTCGAGCGTCGAATCACACCATCCAGTACTTTTTCATGCGACGCAGAGATACTGTGAGCTTGCAATCCCCGCTCGAGCGTCACTTTCCCCGCTCGAGCAGGGAGACCAAAAATTGGAAAATCTGGAAAGCTATAACATGTTACAACCTTGGTTTTGATCCATGGAATTTGACAACAAAGGGTCCTAACAATCTCCCCCTTTGTCAAATCCCGGACAAAACCATTCTAAAACAATTTTCCTAACAAAATCACAAAAGTACTAAAACAATTTTCCAAAGTATTCTAAAACAATTTTCTAACCAAAATCACAAAATCAACACCACCAACTACAAACCAACATTCACAATCAAATCTCAAATCCATGCGCTTGAACAATTATCCTGAAAGAAAACAACCACACACAAGCCAACCAAAAATATATGGAACTGGATTAAATAACAAAAGATAAGTGCATCCATAAACAAAACATTATCCAAATATATTATCCATCCAAAACATGTATCCAAATATATTATCCATCCAAAACATATGACAATCCAACTGTACCAAAGAAGGATAGAAGTAAACAAAACAACTGTACCATGTGCACTGTACCATGTACCAAAATCACTCCCCCTTTTGGCCAGGAGATAACAAAAGAATGAGGCATAAAACAAAAGAGCAAAGATCAAAGATCAAGGAGCCGGAGGTGAAGACTGCATCTGAAGCAAGGTCAAGATCTGAGCCAGCTGGGATGAAGACTATGCCACAGAATCCTCAATCCGCTGGGAAGAGGCCTCCAAGGCACTGAAATGGGTATCGGTAGTGGTCTCAAGATCGGTGAGTCTGGCCTCAAATATATCCATCCGCTCCTCAAGATGGTCAAACAGAGCACTCGAGGGACTGAAGCTGACCGCGGACTGTACGAACTGGAGGATGCTACTCCCCCTTACCATGATCTCCACCAGCAGCAGCATCACAATTGGCCTCCTCTGCCATGGCCGCAGCAGCACTAGGACCTGCACTAGATCTACCAGAACCAGAAGGAACCCCCCTAATGTGAGACTGACTTTGGGAGACAGTCTTCTTGGTAAATGGGCGTGTAGGAGAAGCAAATTCGTCTTCATCAAATGCAGGAACCTCAAATTTGACTAAAAGTCGGTTGATGAGACAGCCATAGGGTAAGCCATGATTGTTGCGCTCAAAAGCAGCAACCATCTTTTGAATGATAAGGGTGGCAAGATCAATGGGACGATTTTGGGCGATAAACTGAAGAACAAAGCCTTGATCCTGGTTAATCTCAGAGCTGTGGGTGGTCACTATGATATTGGCACACACAATTAAGTTGAGTAACCTAAATTGTGGAAGAAGTTCATTCTGTTTTATCAAGGAACCAGAAGGCCAAGAACGAGGAAAACCACAAATGGTTTGAGCAACCTCATCAAAATCACACGTGGGGCGCATTGGAAAAGGGTAAAAGATAGGAGATCTCTCACTAACCCCTAAAATCTCGCGGATAATATCAGTGGTAACAGTGATTTCCTTGGATCTAACCCATGTCTTAAAAGAGGGTCCTATGTCGTCAAGACCATCCATATTGCAATAAAATTCCCGTACCCAAGTAAGATTTTGTGACCTAGAAAACAGAAGAACCTGATCCCCACCCAAGGGATCAAAGAAAGACCGGATAGGAATGGACTCAAAGGTGGAGGGTTGAACATTTCGTTCAAGATGGATGGAGCGGGATGGGTAGGACTCGCGGAATAACTTGGCTTTTTTAGCCGATGGGAAGCGGTCAGTGTTATATGGAGGGCGAGAGGCTGTAAACTTACGGCGTTTGAAGGTGGTCATGACTAAACAGGACAGACAAAACCCCAACCCAGGACAAACAAAAATTAACAAAGCCAAGAGAGACATCACAACCATTAGTAACACAGTTTTGATATAAGAACATAAGGCAAAGAAATAAAGGTGCGATGCATAAAAAAATGTAGGCTCAAGAGAGCCATAAAGTGCAGACATGAAGCATGGTCCAAGGTAGGCATCATGATTAATATCAGCAGATAAATGAAATTAGAACTTATGCCATCAAACTTCTATCAAACAACACAAGAAGTCAACATGGGTAATGACTCAATGTAGCAATGTTAAAAAATAAAACCAAAGAGCAATATATGTCCTTTACAAATCCCTAATGACAACCAGAACAACAAAAATTGGCAAAAGCCCCAAATGTAAAAAAAAAAAAAACATCAAACATTAGTCAAACCCCCAAATCTAGAACCCTAGAAATTCAAACAACAACACAATGGACAAAATAGCAAAGACGAAACCTGATTAGAAAAAAAAAGAGAGACCAATCGACACAATGTAAAAACCACTCAAGAAAACCCAAAGTCGAATAGATCAAAGAGACAGAAATCCGACATAAGAACAATGGAGAATGAGAGGAGAGACATACCTGAGATGGAGGAGAAGGAGGAAGGAACCTAATGCACAGAGCAAGGAAGCAGAGGCAAGGAATCGCCAAAACCCTAGAAGAGGAGGAGTTTGAGAGGCACAAATGAGTCGAAGGGTCGAAGGAGGGAAAGAAATACAAAACCAATCTGCTCGAGCGTAGGTTTTAACGCTCGAGTGTGAGACAAAACACGCGAAGTCGCGCTCGAGCTCGAAAACTGAAGATCGAGCGTAAAATCATCCCTCCCAGAACTACAAAAACAAAGAGCAAACTACTGCAAGGCTCAAAACCACGCTTGAGCGTGGGAGTTTCCGCTCAAGAGGGGGCAAAAACAAATTGTTTTTTTTTTTTAAACAAAAACAAGATACTAAAAAACATGAAGTGAGCCCTGGAACACAAGTAGATGATCATATTTAGCCAAAATGGATACTAAGATGAAATAATCCGCAATTCATGAATTCTGTAAACTTGCAATTTTAAAAAAACAATGACATTGGACATCATGAGCAAAGCAAATAAACTATAATCAGTGATGATAAGCTACATAAGAATGTATAACTCAAAATCCAGCATGAAATCTCACAAAATAAGGTGTGTGTGTGTGTGCAATCCATGAGAGTCCACTGAGCTAGAGTTAATCCTGGTAGTGATTTGATGGCTGGACCTCCACCAAGAGTAACGTAACAATCCAGAGAAAAGTCAAACCACTAGGAATCATAGGGTATTTGTTGAGTAAATGCGGAGGCTCCCCCTCAATCAATTAGTCCCCTTTTCTTTTATGTTTTTTCAGACTTTTTCTTTATTGTGGGCACTCACAGGTGGCATTCACACTCAAGATTATGGAAACCGAACCAGAGAAGAATGAATTTTAGTGACGGCCTGGTTGGTGCCTCTGAAGTAGCCTTTTTCTAATGCCCGGACTTCAAGGAACTGAGGGAGAAACCGTGGAAGTGAAAACAGATGGTAGATGGTTAAGAGACTGAACATCACCCATGATATGCTAATATCGGTCAATTCCACTGTAAAAGTATAAGAAACACTATTAGTGATCCATAGAGAACTTTGATCACTTGTGCGGAAACCCCTGCAACAATTTATCTCAAGGATGTGTACAGAATGAGATCATGAGGTTTAATGAGCATGGGCATTCAAAATGAGCTATGAACAATGACCAATGAGATCTTATAAGCAGCATGAGTAGTGTGCATATAAAGATGTATGCAAGTAAAACAGAAATCAATGACCAGCAGATTATAGCATCCAAGCACACAAACAGCCAAACACTCACACCCACTCAAGGAACAAGTAACACTCTAGTGATTGAGCATGACACCCAAGGTCTTTCTGAGGAACTCAAACCGAAGAAGATCAAGGGGTTTTGTAAAAATATCAGCTTTTTGATGCTCCGTGGGAACATGATCAAGAACAACAAGGCCATCTTCCACTAACTCTTGAATAAAATGATGACGAATGTCAATGTGTTTGGTGCGAGAGTGTTGGACATGATTTTTTTAAATGTTTATGGCACTTGTGTTATCACAGAAAAGTGTGAGAGTGTTCTGTTTTATCCCATAATCATGAAGCATTTGCTTCATCCATAGCATTTGTGCACAACAACTCCCTGCAGCAATGTACTCAGCCTCAGCAGTGGAAAGAGAGATGGCATTTTGCTTTTTACTATGCTAGGAACCAGATTATTCCCAAGGTAAAAACACCCCCTGATGTACTTTTCCTATCATCAGCACACCCTGCCCAGTCGGTATCAGAAAAACCAGTAATCTCAGCTGTAGTATCAGTGGAAAACCAAACCCCATACCCCAAGGTCCCATTAACATATTTGATGATGCGTTTGACCGCAAGAAGGTGAGACTCTTTAGGACTGGCTTGGTAACGAGCACAAACACCGACACTAAAACAAATATCAGGACGACTGGCTATCAGATACAAAAGACTCCCTATCATACTCCTATAAAGGGTGGGATCAACATCAATACCAGAGGAATCTTTGGAGAGGTGAAGACTGGTGCTCATGGGAGTGCGTGCATGTTTGGCAAACTCAAGACCAAACTTTGACACAAGATTTTTAGCATACTTAGATTGGGAAACAAACATACCCGAAGGAGACAGCTTAATTTGAAGACCCAAGAAATAAGACAACTCTCCCATCATGCTCATCTTAAACTCATGTGTCATGCAATCCAAAAAATATTTCACAAGATGATCAGCAGTGGAACCAAACACAATACCATCAACATATATCTGAGCAACAATAATATGAGACTTAATATGCTTTACAAATAAAGTCTTATCGACACTACCCCTTTGAAAATCATTATCAAGAAGAAAGGTAGTAAGTCTATCATACCAAGCCCGAGGGGCTTGTTTCAACCCATACAAAGCTTTGTCTAACTTGTAGACATGATTAGGACATTTAGGGTCCTCAAACCCTTTTGGTTGCTCAACATATGCCTCTTCTTTCAAGTACCCATTCAGAAAGGCACTTTTCACATCCATTTGAAACAATTTAAAGCCAAGAAAACATGCAACACTAAGCAAAATACGAATAGATTCGAGATGTGCAACTGGGGCAAACGTCTCATCATAGTCAACACCCTCTACTTGTGTGTAGTCTTGAGCAACCAACCTAGCTTTATTCCTAACAACAGTACCATTCTCATCAGATTTATTTTTAAAGATCCACTTGGTACCTATCACATTCATGTCTCTAGGTCTGGGAACTAGAGTCCAAACTTTGTTACGTTCAAATTGACCTAATTCTTCATGCATAGCATTGACCCAACTATCATCTAGCAAGGCCTATTTAAAATTCTTAGGTTCAATTAATGAAACATAACACATATGTGATACCTCATCCCGAATCTGTCTTCGGGTTTTCATTCAATCCGAGACACTTCCAATCACCTGTTGAGCTGGATGATTTAGTTTTACCCTTGCTGATGGTTTAAGCTCAGGACTTGCAGTGACAGAAGCAACAGGAGTGATGTCCCTTTGAGCACTCTTTGGATTTGAACTTACCTGTGAGGATGGTGCTGTAACAATTTCTTGTGATTGGACACAGCTTCTCCTTGATTTTGTGGTTCAGTGTCCAAGATTGAAGACTCACCATTGTCATCCTCATTTGTTGCTGGAGTAGGTGCACCTGTGTCATCTATAACCACATTGATAGATTCCATTAAAGATAAAGTTCGCAGATTATAAACTCGAAAAGCCCTACTGTTGGTTGAATACCCTAGAAAAATACCTTCATCACTTCGGGCCAAGGGCTCTCTGTCTTTGAAGATGTAACACTTACTCCCAAAAGTTTTGAAGTATTTTACATTAGGTTTCAAACCCTTCCACAATTCATATGGAGTTTGTAAAGTGTCGGGCCTTAAATACACGCGATTTATGACATAAACAGCAGTATTTAGGGCTTCGGCCCAAAACTTTGGAGGAAGACTCTTACTAAGGAGCATGACCCTAGCCATTTCTTGAACAACTCTATTCTTCCTCTCAACCACTCCATTTTGTTGTGGAGTAATAGGTGCAGAAAATTCATGCTTAATTCCATGCATATCACAAAAATCCGAAAACGAACTATTTTCAAATTCACGACCATGATCAGTTCGAATTCTTATGATATGCCCAATGGAAACACCCTGTTCATTTTGGATTTTAAGGACTAAGAACTGGAAAGCATCAAACGTATCAGATTTTTCCCTTAAAAAGTTTACCCACGAAAACTGAGTAAAATCATGAACAGTCAGAAAAATGTATCTTTTACCTCCAATGCTTTCAGTGCGCGTAGGACCCATTAAATCCATGTGAACCAATTCAAGAGGATGTTTGGTTGTAAAGCTATTCACCTTTTTCGGGTTTGCTTTCCAAGTTGACATGGTCCACACACATGGCTTAAATTCTTACCCAGTTTAGGTACTCCTCTCACAAGCTCTTTGTTGGCTATCTTAGTTAGGTCTTTGAAATTCATGTGACCTAATCTTTAATGCCACAAATCAATGTTACTTATGATGGCAAAGTGACAAGTGAGATCATTAGTAGTAACAATCCCATAGCAGTTATCAGATGTGCGAACCCCATGTAGGACAGTATTTCCCTTTTTATCCAAAATTTCACATTTATTTATAGAAAACAATACTTCATGATGGGAATCACACATTTGACTAATGCTCAAAAGATTTGCTTTAAGACCATCAACAAGTAGAGCATTATCCAACTTGGGAAGACCAGCAACACTTATAGAGCCCTTACCAATGACTCTAGAAGTGCCGCTATCTCCAAAGGTGACAATTTCTCCTTCATATTTTTCAAGAGAGGTAAAGTAGGATTTGTTACCGGACATGTGACGAGAGCAGGCACTATCAAGATACCACATGTGTGAGTCACGTGCTTTTAAGGCAGTGTGAACAACTAAACAAGCCAAATCATCTTTCCTCACCCAAATCCTTTTGGTCTTGGTCAATGTCTTGGCGTTGTGAACACCATCATGAATCTTGGTATTCCGCCTAGACATGTAAGGTTGTCTCCTAACCCAAAAAGTATTCGAATTTATACCCTTTTGAGACACCTTACCAAACAGTTCAAAATAGTAAGGACGAATGTGGCCATACCTACCACAGTGATGACAAATAAAAACAGCTTTTACCTCCCTTTTGTTGATCTTACCTGCTTTTGGTAGATGAAGAAAGGAATCATCCTGGTCTACCTTCAATTTTCCCTTTGCTTGAGTCTTCAAGTTATGTGAGGTAGAGGCCTGTCCCTTGTGAGCTGTCGCACCATAGCCTAGACCATTTTTGTCAGAACTCATTTGTCGAGACCCAAGTATGTCTTCTAGAGATTTGGAACCTTTGTTCCACATGGCAATTGTTGTTCTAGCAATACGAAGTTCTTCGTCTTTCTGATAGACTATCTCTTCCAATGCAGCTTGTGACAACTCAAGACTTTCAAGCTTTTCTTCATATGTGGAATACACTTTCAGAAGTTCATTCCTTTCAGTTTCACAAGATAGAAGTTTTCCACATAAGTCTTGCTTGTCACTTGAGATCTTGATGACATTTTGTTTTGCTGCTACAAGTTCTCCTTTTAGCCTGACATTCTCACTCTCACATGTTTTGAGCTTGAGAGAGAGTTTGTCGTTGATTTTGGACAAATTCAGAGATTCCTCGTACAGCTTTTCATAAGCTTGTTGTAGTTCATCGCCATTGATCTCATCATTGTCTTCAGATGTTTCATCATCCTGTTTTTGCTCTTCATGCTCCTTGACATCATCCAATCTAGTAACCAAGGCAGGGAAGTTGCTGGATGGTGGTGAAGGTGAATCTCCTCTTTCATGGAATTGGCTCAGGATTTCCCATGCATCTTTAGCCTTCGTGCAGTGAACAACTCGTCGCTATTCATCATAGGAAATTGCTCCACGAATAGTAATCAGGGCGCTTTGATTGCCCGGATTGTCTGCACTTTCTGTATCTTCTTCAATGGTTTGCCAACTTTCTGGTTCAAAAGCTCTCAGAAAAACCCTCATTCTGATTTTCCAATACAGGTAGTTAGTCCCATCAAAGGTGGGAGCATGATGCAGGTTCTGACCACGAGCTAATTCCGATGGCTTTGGAAGAGGTTAAGAAAAAGTGGTCCAAAATGCCATGAAACCACTATCCCCGTCTTCACCGGATTCAGGTTCTTCGGGTTCTTGCTCCGACCCGCTTTCATCATCCCAAGTCACAGTGTAAACTTTCTTTCGATTCTTTTTCGAAGGGCATTCAAGGGCAATATGACCAAACCCTTGACATTCATAGCACTTGACCCCTTGCCCCCTTACAATCTTCTTTTCAGTTTTTGGAACAAGTTTAGGTGGAAAAGTTTTTGGTTTTTCATTACTCTTGTCTTTTGAAATAGGGTCTCTGAAATTAGGCTTCTTTTTCTTCAAATTTTTTTTAAATTGTTTAGTAAACATAGCCGTCATCTCAGACTCTAAATCAAATTCAGTCTCTGGAGTTTTTGCAGTCTCATGAGCACTAGTGAAAGCCACACTATGTTTTTGTTTTTTCTTTGAAATCTGGTGGGCTTCATAAGTCTGCAAGTTTCCAACCAATTGATCAAGCTTGAGGGTATCAACATTCTGTGCCTCCTCAATGGCTGTCACTTTTGATTGGAACCTCTCGGGTAAAGACCTCAAAATTTTTCCAACCACTTTAGCTTCTGGGATTTTTTCACCGAGTGTGAAACAGGAATTAACGATATCACTGAGTTTTGCATAGAAATTATCAAACGTCTCATCATCCCGCATAAAAAGGGTTTCAAAGGTGGAGGTCAAATGTTGAAGTTTTGACCTTTTGACAGAGGTAGTACCTTCGTGAATCGTTTCAAGAATGTCCTAAGCCTTTTTTGCTACGTCACACGTGCAGATACGACGAAATTCTTCAGGTGTGACGGAGCAAAACAGGGAATTGAGAGCCTTAATGTTCCAACTCGAGTTTTGGTAATCAGTTGTGTCCCATTTATCAAGGGGTTTAGGAATATCTACACCATCAATGGTGACAATAGGTTCACTCCACCCATAGATCACACAGTGCTAAACTTTCTCATCGATGGATTTTAAAAACGCTCTTATACGAGCTTTCCAATAAGAATAGTTTGTACCGTCGAGTAAAGGAGGTCTATTAGTCGAGTTACCTTCACGAATAGAATCCATAATACTAGTCACACAAAATCACACTCCTATAGTTTTGATAAAACAAAGAGTGACCTGCTCTGATACTAATTGAAAATCCTAAGTGATTCGTGATTAGATCAAGATTAAAATATTCTGAATTCCAATTATTCAAAACATGCAATCTAAATCATCAAGCACTTACGAAAGTGATTTAGATTGTTGTTTTTCTGAATAAACAATAAATCGACACAAACGATTTTTACATAGAAAAAACCACAATTGAAGAACCTTCAATTGTAATAAAAAACCACGGGCGAAACGCCACTAATCAATCCACTACTGAAGAAAGAAAGATTACAAAGATAATACACAAATTACCCAACTCAGTCAATTTGCCTTCGAATCTTCTGTAACTCTTTCACCAAGCCTTCATCTCGGAACTGATCCACCTGAAGTTGAATCCGTAACTTCACTTGTCGAATTAACGACTACATACAGAATCAAATGCCTTTTGAAACTCTACGTTTGAATCTTCAGAATCCACCGAAGAGAACTCTCTTGAATTTTAAAGTAACAACCTCCTTGATGTATGTATCTTAGATCATGAGTGAAGAACTCTCTCAAAACATCAAGGAAATACTCTCAAAAATCCCAGAAGAAAACTTCAAACAAAACCTTAGGACTCTTGAATAAGATCTAGGAAAAGTAATCCTTGAAAAAGACCTAACATGTGAATTTATAAAATCTGTGTTCACGCGATCCACTCGAGCGTGGGAATGCCCACTCGAGCAGAGGCTTCAAGAATTGTGTGATTCATATAGGCTTCACGCTCGAGC
The DNA here is from genome assembly GCA_022316695.1 of Camellia oleifera. NCBI lineage: Eukaryota > Viridiplantae > Streptophyta > Magnoliopsida > Ericales > Theaceae > Camellia > Camellia oleifera. The sequence continues at coordinate 13,391,422 of CM039308.1, read as the reverse complement.
AGAAGTTTCCACGCTCGAGCGGAAGTTTCCACACTCGAGCGTCAAATCACACCATCCAGTACTTTTTCACGCGAAGCAGAGATACTGTGAGCTTGCAATCGCCGCTCGAGCGTCACTTTGCCCGCTCGAGCGGGGAGACCAAAAATTGGAAAATCTGGAAAGCTATAACATGTTACAACCTTGGTTTTGATCCACGGAATTTAACAACAAGGGGTCCTAACAGATGTTATTCTAGTAACCGGTGAGTATGTGTCAAAGTAATAAAGACCTTCTTTTTGTCTAAATCCTTTGACCACAAGTCTTGCCTTGTATTTGTCAATTAATCCATCCACTTTCATTTTTTTTTGAAAATCCGCTTGTACCCTAAGAGGTTTACAACCTGGTGGTAAGTCCACTAATTACCAAGTGTAACTTTGCAAGATGGATTCAACGTCACTATTGATAACTTCTTTCCATAAAGGAGCTTCAGGACTGGACATAGTCTCTTTAAAAGTTAAAGGCTCATTTTCTAACAAATATGTTAGAAAATCTGGACCAAAAGATTTTGAGATTCTAGCATGTATACTACGCCTAAGTTCCTCTTCCTCATTTTGATCTATCTCTTGCTCTTGATCTTGTTCTTGATCATTACTAGTAATAGCATCAAAAGATCTTTTCTTATTACTAGTCTCTTGTCCAATCTTATTTGGAAACACATGTTCAAAGAAAGATGCATTTCGAGATTCAATAATAGTATTTACATGCATTTCGGAATGTTTTGAGTTGCGAATCAAAAACTGATATTGTCACGACCCCATTCCGCCCCTAGTAAAATGGTGCCGTGATGGCTAGTAATCCGAGATTACCAAAGGCCAACTTGCAAAGATTCAGACACAATCAGAGTATACATATGGGGCTTACATGTACGGAAGCAATAAATTTGAATCTAAATAGTCTATAAGAGCTATGCATAGATCACATGAAATGACATACAACTTAACGTGGCTTACAACCTGGATACAAATAAAATAAGGTACATGTTACATCTTGATCAAAAGGCTTCTCAAGCCGAAATATACAAAAGACATGTAATACAGAGCTAAGAAGCATAATCTTCAAGATGCTAGCAAAACATGAATCCAAAACATCTTGCAAAACACATCTAGGCGTCACCGCCTTCTTGCTCGTCACCTACATATATATAAAGAGAGGGTGAGCTTGGATACTCAGTGAATGATATTAGTAATAAAAGTTTAAATGAATGATATCCAAGATCTTTATCAAAACAATACGTATAATAACTTGTACAAAATCAAAGGATGACCCAAGTCCATCTATCAAGTCTTTCAAAGATTCAAGAGATGCTTACTAGCATCAATATAATACAAGGGATGACATTCCTGACAAAACAAGGGAATAATCGACCCGGAATCGATTAGACAAACCCATCCGCACAAGGCCGTCAGTGGCAAGGGAGATATCTCAAACAAGGGTACCAGTTGCATTATAGTCCCCAAGCACTAAGGACTTTCCAAGAATGTCATCAAAACAAGATAATACTTGATACAAAAACTAGGGATAATCATTCATACTTGAACAAACACTTTTCTAAAACAAATCAAAGCTTTATCAAAACTTTATAACGTAGCTTTATTAAAAATACCACTCACATAGCTCTTCGGGTGTGGGGATTACAAGCAAGGATCCAAGGCCTACAAATACATAATAAATCCCATTGAACGCATTTCAAGAAGACAAGAAGAGATGCTCAAAGATGGATATGAAATGCATTCCTAAAATAAGCTTTACATGAGTGTAAATGATCTCGGCATTTCTTTCAAAACTAAGTCAAGACAAAGCAAAACATGTGCTGGGAGTTAAAACATTGTTTCTCATCTCGGGAAAACATGCTGGGTACCAACCAGGTCTTGGCCGAGGTCCCACACCTCTTGGCCGAGGTATGGTCCCGATGACCACATTCAAGGAAATGGAGTCTGAAAATTCTGGGTTTCTTTTTGAAGAATCATAAAGAACATGAATGCTAAAAATCATAACTTCTTTATTCAAAATCTGAGATTTCATGATATGAGTTCAAAAGCATGGACCTGGGTACCCGTACTTGAAAATCTTCTTGAAAACAAACACAAAACATGGAACTTGTTATAAACTTTTGGATCAAGACATGGTTTTATTTCAAGAACACAAGAACATCATCTTCTCTTTCTAAAACAAGCTTTAAATCAATGCATGGCTCATGAATCATGCTAGATCATGCAATGCGATCATATGAACATAAAGAATAACAAGAGTAGATCAAGAATCTAACCTCAAAACACGGATCTAACGGTTCAAGGTGTGAAGATCAAGCTTGGAAATCTATTCTCACTCTAAGAACGCTTCTTTCTTTCTTCCTAGAGCTTCTCTCTCTTCTAGGACAAAGATATAACAAATGATACGTTTTTCTCTCTACCGTCTAACTTAACCCTCTGCTGGGACACGTGGCAATGACTGGTTGGGCCTTCTCAAAACGGTGACAAAATGACAAGACAAGAGCATGACAAAGTGTATACAACAAGTAAGGTGACATGGGCACTCTAACAAGGCAATGACCTCGGATCGAGACATAAGCTTCGGCAAGTAAGGTCTCAATGATCTCGGCTAGGAAGGATAACACTTGGCCTAGCTGTGCCACACCTCGGCCTAGATGTGCCACACCTCGGTCTAGGTCATACCAGTCCAGGAACAAGATCACTAGCTGCAGGGATCAAAGATCTAGGATGTCTAGATGATAACATCTCAGCCTAGATGATACACATCTCGGCCTAGGTGATGCACACCTCGGCCTAGATGATGACATCTCGGCCAATATGCCAAGGCGAAGGTGGAGGTCAACCAAAGTGGTTCCAAGATGGTCCTAGGTATAGGAGGTTCAAGGGTGTGACCTAGGCTTAATGCACCAAGCAAGAAACAAAGCATGCAAGCAACACTTAGACAAAACAAATCAAGGTCTGCAAGTGCAAATTTAATCAAGACAAGGATCATGCAAATGCACGTGGACATGACTAAGATAAAGTGAGGGTTGTTACAAATATGCACTACTATTCTTGGCATAACCAATGAAAATGCAATCAACTATTTTAGGACCTATCTTAGTCTTTTTAGGACTAGGAATAGCCACTTTAGCCAAACACCCCCACACTTTTAAGTATTTGTAGAATGGTACTCTCTCATGCCACAATTCATAATGTGTTTGATCCACTTTCTTTCAGGATACTTTATTAAGTATATAATTAGTAGAAAGTATTGCTTTCCTCCACAAGTTCTACGGTAATCCAGAACTTATTAACATGGCATTCATTATTTCTTTTAAAGTCCTATTTTTCCTTTCAGCAATTCCATTTTGCTGAGATGAGTAAGGAGCGGTGGTTTGATAAATTATTCCATGTTCTTTACAAAATTCACCAAAAAGTGATTCATATTCACCACCTCTATCACTTTTAAGTTTCTTAATTTTCTTACCAAGTTGATTTTCAACTTCATTCTTATATTGAATAAAAGTTTCCAAAGCTTCATCCTTAGTTCGAATTAAATAAACATAACTATATCTAGTATAGTCATCTATAAAAGTGATAAAGTACTTTTTCCCACCTCTAGTTTGAATTGATTTAAAATCACAAATGTCACTATGAATTAATTCAAGTGGTTCCGTACTTCTTTCAATTGAATGAAAATGAGTTTTGTATAATTTTGCTTCAACGCAAATTTCACATTTATTTGAATCAATGTCAAATTTAGGTAAACATTCCATATTAATTAATCTTCGCAAATATCCATAATTAACATGTCCAAGTCTACCATGTCATAAATTTGAAGACTCAAGCAAATAAGAAGAAGATGTATTTTTATTAATGATAGAGGGAACAACAGTTATTACATTCATTTTGAAAAGGCCATCAGATATGTAACATTTTCCTACATACATCCCGTTTTTGTCAAGTACAAACTTGTCATTTTAAAAAACTAGCCTAAACCCATTTTTACTCAACAAAGATTCGGAAACAAGATTCTTGTAAATTTCCGATACATGCAGCACATTGTTGAGAGTGAGTTCCTTTCCAGATGTCATCTTCAGTACAATCTTTCCTTGTCCTTCAACTTTAGAAGTTGATGAGTGTAGACACCCCATTTTTGACCGACCTTAAGACTCAGACGTCACCGATTGAGCACTCGGTGATGTTGCATGCTGTGCTCGTTCAGAAGTCTCAGAGTTGCGGCCGTGCGCCCTGCCTCCGGACTTCCGAACTTTCTTCTCTACCTTGTCTCGGTTTGCGAACCAGGCTCGATTTTCTCTGTTTTCTTTCCTAAGGGAAGGGAGTGGTCCCGTAGACTATCTCCCGGTGGCCGTGAGCTACTTTTCGTGGCCGTAGGCCATATTGCCCGTTTCGGAGCCCGGTTCCCGGTTTTCGGAGCCGTCAGGCCGTGTGCCTCGGTTCGGGACCGCCCAACCATCTCCGATTTCTCCGGTTTTTGGCAAGTGCCTCTGTTTTATCATACCAAGGGACACTGGGGTCTCAGAAACCCACTTCGCAGCCGAACACCACTTCCGGTGCCCAGCAGCCCATTTTCGGCATCCCGAACCACGCGGTTTTGGCCCCGAGCATTCATTTTGCATCGATGTCTGTTCATTTTTGGCAGACACCTCTGTTTGGTCCTTCCGAGAGACACTGGGGTCTCTGAAACCCACTTCGCAGCCGAACACCACTTCCGGTGCCCGGCAGCCCATTTTCGGGACCCTAAACTGCGCGGTTTTGGTCCCGAGCATTCATTTCGCATCCGTTTTCTCCGGTTTTTGGCAGAGACCTCTATTTTAGCATTCCGAGGAACACTGGGGTCTCAGAAACCCACTTCGCACCCGAACACCACTTCCGGTGCCTACAGCCCATTTTCGGGACCCCGCGCGGTTTTGGTCCCCGAGCTTTCGTTTTGCATCGGTTTTTGTTCAATTTTGGCAGGTACCTCTGTTTCATCATTCCGAGGAACACTGCAGTCTCAGATGCCCACTTCGTGGCCGAACAAAATCTTTTTCTTTTGCCCTCAAAATATCTAGATATTTTGCCCTCAAAGTATCTAGATATTTGAGGAGAGATATTTCCATCTTTTTGGCCTTTAAAACCAGCAACTTCCAGCTGGGGGAAGGGTTAGAAAAAATCCTTGGAGAGCTCTTGTGTTGTATCTCTCTCCCTCTCTATATTTCCAAGCTCTAAACACCAAGTTCCAACCCATTTTCTTCATCACCACCAAGCACCACCACCACTACTCCATTTCCAGCATCTCAGGAGGCTTTCCAGCAGCTAAGAGGTAGCAAATTTGTTCCTAGAAGCATCCAAAGAAGTTGTCTACAAGGGTAAGTCCTCTTTCCCTCTTTTCTAGCCCTATTTTGGCTCATTTCTTAGACCTATTTGCTTATGGTTTTGAGTTCCGAGATTAACTGGAAATGTCACTATTTTGAGGTGTTCTTCATGTTTGTTTAAGGTCTCAACATCATTTGGGGTCCCTATCTAATGCTTGTTTCAATATCTCATCATATGCCATTGTTTTTGCAAGCTTTCTTTGACTCATGAGTAATCTGATTTTGAGCATGACATCTACTGTAAATATGCATATTTTGGGCTCCTCTTCAATGTTGTAGAAGGAAATTTTGCTGTTTGAATTTTCTATATACTACTTGTCTCAAGACCTCTCTTTGGTTCATTATTTTGCATGCCTTTTTAAGCTCACCATGCTTCGGATTTCAGCCTTCATCAGGCCTAGAGAGTGCCTTATTTTGGTCCATTCTTCATTCTTTGTTAAGGGTCTTAGTCCATTTGATGATTGGTTTTGGTACTTGTTTTGTAATCCTCCATATTTTCCGTAAAATTGCATGCTTTGTTAGGCTTGCTTAGCTTCGGATTTCAGCCTTCATCAGGCTTAGAAAATGTCTTGTTTTGGTCCATTCTCCAAGTTTTATTAAGGGTCTTAAGTGGTTTGGTGCATCCATTTGGTACCTCTCTTTATAACCCTCTTTTGGCCCTTATTTTGCATGCTATGTTTAGCATATATACATACTGATTTAGAGGTTGTCATCTCTTGAATTTGTGCATATTTTTGTTCCATCTTCAATGTTGTAGAACTGATTTTTTGGGTTTGAGCATTGTAACTACCACTTGCTTTGTAATTCCCCTATTTTCCCGTACTTTTGCATGCCATTGTTGCCATATCTACGCTTGCATTTTGGCTATGTTTTGTACTGGAAAAATGCTATTTTTGGGGCTGCCTTGCTACTGTTTTTGCTTTCATGTGCCAATTTTGCATGTTTATCATAGACGTAGGCCATTTCGGGCACTTAGAATTGTATTTCGGGATGATTTCATGCATTGATTGTCATTTCGTATCATTTCGGGGCTGTTTTCCCCTTCATTTAGTGGTTGAAATTTAGTTTGCATGCTTGCATATCATTTCCATGCCATTTTGTGCCTTTTTGGCATTGCCTCGGTTTGCGTGCCCGTGTGCACGCATCTCGAGGCGCTCCATTTTCATCCACTGGCAGCCTATGTGAGTGTGGCTGAGGCTCTCTCATGTTGGCGTAAGCCCAATTTGCATTTTCATACCTTTTATCATCGCCTCGTTTTGCGTACCCGTGTGCACGCACTTCGAGGCACTTCATTTTTATCCGACGGCAGCCTATGTGAGTGTGGTTGAGGCCCTCTCATGTTGGCGTAAGCCCAATTTGCATTTTCATGCTTGTATATCATCACCTCGGTTTGCGTGCCCGTGGGCACGCACTTCGAGGCACTTTTTTACGGCAGCTTATGTGAGTGCGGCTGAGGTCCTCTCATGTTAGTGTAAGCCCAATCTGCATTTTCCATGTCATGGCATTGTGTATGCCTTCGCCTCGGTTTGCGTGCCCGTGTGCACGCATTTCGAGGCACTTCATTTTTATCCGACGGCAGCTTATGTGAGTGGGGCTGAGGCCCTCTCATGTTAGCGTAAGCCCAATTCGCATTCCGTATGCCATTTCATGCCTTCGGGCCATGCCTCGGTTTGCGTGTCCGTGGGCACGCACTTCGAGGCACTTCGGTTTTATCCGATTTGCACTTCATATCATCGCCTCGGTTTGGGCACGCACTTCGAGGCACTTCAGTTTTATCCGATTTGCACTTCATATCGTTGCCTCGGTTTGCGTGCCCGTGGGCACGCACTTCGAGGCTCTTCGGTTTTATCCGATTTGCACTTCATATCGTCACCTCGGTTTGCGTGCCCGTGGGCACGCACTTCGAGGCACTTCGGTTTTATCCGATTTGCACTTCATATCATCGCCTCGGTTTGCGTGCCCGTGGGCACGCACTTCGAGGCACCTCGGTTTTATCCGATTTGCACTTCATATCATCGCCTCGGTTTGTGTGCCCGTGTGCACGCATTTCGAGGCACTTCGGTTTTATCCAATTTGCACTTCATATCATCGCATCGGTTTGCGTGCCCGTGTGCACGCATTTCGAGGCACTTCGGTTTTACCCGATTTGCATTTCATATCATCGCCTCGATTTGCGTGCCCGTGTGCACGCTTTTCGAGGCGTCTCATTTTCGTCTCATTTTCATAGCATTGAGCATGCTAGGTTGTATATTAGTTGCATTTCATGCATATCATGCATATCGCACGGGAAACGAGGTACATTCTGTACTCCGAGTGACGGAGTGTGTCTCAATTCCCCAGTTACCGACACTCCGGATTACCCATGATGGAGTTAGGTTTTTGTTGTAGCATTCATCTGCATTCATCTGATATTGAGTTGTGCAATTCGGCTCCTCGGCCATCATGCATCGATATGCGTGATTGGTGGCACGAGGATCGAGGCATGCATATATTTGTGAAATACACTGTTGTGCCCTTTTCCTGCTCTCTGTTGCAGCGAAATTCAGAGTTTAGCAACTTTCGGAGTCGGACGCGCATTTCAAGAAATATTGCCAACAGAGGCTAATCGGGGAATCCCAGTGGATTTCTGCGCCAGGCAGCCCAACATGCATCATCTATCAGAAGCAAGGCAGTCCCTGGCCTGCACGCCAGTTTACAGCTTTCTTAGTTTAATCTGTCAATTAATTAGAATTTGTATATTTATTCGGACTGTATTATTCGGATTGTATATTTATTCGGACCCTCTGCGCGAGGGCAAACTTGTAATAAGTGTGCGTGAGTGTGATGTATGTCTTCCAACCCCACGTCTTTCTCCCTTTTATTTACCTGCTTTGTTGGTTAGATATAAGGCATATTTCAATTAAGCATACAGTATGACAGCATGTTTACATCATTCATCTGTTTTGCACGCACCGGGCTCGGCGCATCATACAAACTGCATTTGTATTTCAATTCCAAGTTGAGTACTTGATAGCTGTTGCATTTCACATGTCATCTTTAGAATAGCCGAGCCTGCTATAGTTGCATCTGTGCATGTGTTGCATTAGGCATTGCTGTATACTTAGGTCCATGCATGGATTTCTAATCAGTTTTCTGTTTTGGCTTGGAGTACTCGGTAAGTTTTTATGCTTTAGCATCCTTGCATGCGTGTGAGTGTTGCCATGATAGCATGCTTGCCATGAGGCTATATGCTTATGTGATATAACTGTCTTGAATGCCTGTGGGTGGAGGTTGAGTTATCTGAATTGGAGCAATTCATCAATTGTTTGTTAAGCCCACTAGATTGTGGCAAAACCTGCATTTTAAGCCTACCTGCGGGTAGCAAACCATTTTCAAACAAACAAACATGAAATGTTTTATTCCAATTCAGACGACTCGGTCTATACTTGTTTGCTGCGAGCATCACATAGTAATCCTAGGCTAATAACCGGAATAAGAGCATACAAAGTTTTCAAAATCAGATATCATGGTTAGTAGAGGCCGGTCTTTGACCGGGCGAGAGGGGGTGCTCACGATGTGACCTTCCCTAATCGTACCCAAGTTCCCGAGCCAACTTTGGTGATGACGGACGCGTGGCCTTTCGGCACCGAGTCAGGGTTTCCTAAATTTTCCATTTTAAAATATTTAGGTGGCGACTCTGTTATCTGGCAAAGCAGTCCATGTTTGGCACTTCTTTCAAAAAATCTGTTTTTCTTCAAAACGATTTGCCGGATTTGGACTCTTTGGTTCAAGATTGAGAACCGCAACAAAATCGAGTCCGAACTGTAGCGAGGTCCCTCGCGGGGCGTTGTTACAGTTTCTGGCGACTCTGCTGGGGATTTAGAGAACTTGACTCGAACTCATGATATCTCCTTTTGACTATATTTGTGTGTTTCTTTGCATTGCATTTGCATTGGTGCGCCTAGGACACCGTGTTTGCCATCTGCTATTCCTGAGCGATTTGCCGGAGGCTTGTCTTGTCAAGGCATGTCCATAAGGCTGACCGGTTACGGGCTCTGCCAGTATGGGAACACAAACCCCGGTTTTACCAGGGCACCCTTTCTGACCATTCGACCTAGTGCATATTCGGATCCATAGTGACCATTCCAAACTAGGACAGGTTGCTTACCCGTTTATAGGTTGTTTGAAGCCGCTGCGTGCATAGTGAAACCCTAGCTCCTGACAAAATAGGACAGGGAAACCCTACCCCAACATAGGGGTGTTTTGGCTCTCACTTATCTGTTATGTGCTTGTTAGAGTGCGCCTCTACAGGGAATGCATGTATCAGGTTACGAGTTTGAACATCAGGCCTGCGGGCACCAATTCAGTATTTTGGGTATCAGGCCTGCGGGCATCAGTATTTGGTGGAATCAGTTTTACCTGAGGGTATCAGCTTACAGGAAGAATTTTGGGGCAGAATTCAGTAGAGAGCACACTCATTCAGCTTTGTTCGTATCTGTTCTGGTGAAATCAGGCTGAGATGCTACATGTTTTCTCTTTTGCTAGGTAGTCCTGGAACCATAGCTTCAGAAGGCTCCACTATCCCCCAGGTACATTGGACTAGTGCTGATAGACTGGATTAGGTCAGAAATTCAATTCAAGGGAAACCAGTGTTCTTTCACTGAGGCAAGGCAAAGAAAGGCCAGTCAGGGCTCTCCGGTTCATCTGATCCGTCAGTCACCAGTCACATCACCTTTGTTCGGACTCAACAGACCGTGATGGCACAAGGTTCGGAAGAATTTGTGGCCGTGGTAACAGCGTTGAATCAGGGAACTGCCATGCAGGTTGAGACCAGCATTGAAACGCAGCGCCCATCTGGGGCGTCTGCCTCACATCCAGCTTTGGGACCCCAACCGAACTTTGACCCAATTCCGCCAACTGAAAATTTGCAATGTCCAAGTCCTCGAGAAGGGTTGACTCAAGCCCAAGTTTTCAGACCCTTGGTGCAGCCTAATAAGAGGCGTTATCCCCTTGATGCTAATGACCTCGATCTGACCGCAGTGAAAATTGCGAACCTTGAGAAGCAATTCAAAAGGGCACATGGCCTTAACTCCATTCCCGACATTGAGGATGGGCACACCGAGTCTGCTGTACAGTTCCCAGACGGATTCAAAATGCCATATATTGACCGTTTCGACGGGTCTGGGGATCCAATGATACATATCCGACTTTTCTTGGATGTCCTAAAGCCGATTTGTCTGACTAAGCCACAAAAACTCTCCCTGTATGGAAGAACCCTGTCGGGTGTAGCAGCCACTTGGTACACTAGGTTGGAGGACAGAGTGAAGCAAAACTGGGAAGAATTAGCTGAGGCCTTTGTCGATCAATATTCCTACAATACCCAGGTTGAAATAACCATCCAAGAGCTTGAAGCAACCCGCCAGAACCCAACAGAGTCTTTTGTGAAATTTGTTGCGAGATGGAGAGCAAAGGCAGCACAGATGACAGATCGCCGCCCTTCTGAGAGGGATCAAGTGCAGATGATGGTGCGGAACCTCGAGCATGATATGTTGCAGAAATTGATAGTCGCTCCGGTATTCACTTTCAAAAGTTTGCATGAACTGGGGGTTCAGGTCGAGAATGCGTTCAACAGCGAGATCATTCCCAAAACAAGTGAACCGACAAGGAGGGTGATTTCAAGGAGTACCAATGTCGGAAGTAGCACTATTCCCGAACGCACTGAAACCAATACAGTCACCACAGCCAACCCTTTTGCCAATTCAAGCTTGCAAATAGCCGACCCAGCCCGAGCTCAGGGCAGAACTTTCACCCCCCTCTATATGAGCTTGACTAGCGCACTAAAAGGCTTGATGGAAAAAGGGCATCTCAAACCCCTCAATCCTCAACCTCTTCCCAACCCACTCCCAGCCAGACATAACCCCTCCAAGTACTGTATGTACCATCAGCAGCGCGGTCATGGCACCGACCGTTGCTACCGCCTTCGTCATGAGGTCCAAAATCTCATCGATAACCGGACGATAGCTCCACCTTCAGACCCCAATGACCAAACATCTCCTGCCTACCTCAATCTCATCCATATACTGCCATCCACCTATGACCCCAGCATATACATCACCCCGGCCCACCTACCCAAGCCTGAGGTGTTTATCCCAGAAAGCATGGACATATGCATGATGGATGCACCTGAATCCCAATCATCTCAAACCTGTGAACCCACTACTTCCGAGCTGATGAGGATGATTGAAGATCTTCAGAGAACAGTGGCGGATTTAGCCTTTGGAGTTTTGGCTCCATCATTGACCACATCGCCTACCAGGGAGTTCATGTCAAAAGGCTCCCCAAGCTTGGGGCGGGCTGCATTTGAGGGAGGCAAATCCCTTGGCAAAGTGGGGGTGAGTGGAAAGAACAAGGCAGGGGCGGGCATGGATCCCCATGAACATCTTATGTTTGCTGTTGAGGCTTTGAAAGCCGAGGGACTGAACAAAGAGCAAGTGCTCGCGGTTGTCGCAAAAGCTGTGAATGACACTTTCGCTACTCAAGTTGGGGGCAGTTTGACTCAAGGGGCAAGCCGGGAGAAGGGCCGTTGTACCAAGAATGTTCCTTTCAGGTCTAATCCCGTGCTTGGAAGAGATCAGCAAGTCAGGCCAGCACCTACCAATCCCTTTGCGGGTGCGCCCAGCAAAAATCCACAAGCCTTGAAGTACCAACCCCGAGGTCAGAGGGTCTTTCATGCCCTCCACATGCCTTTATCAAAAGCTTTCCAAATCCTTGTTGAACAAGGGCATCTGAAGCCCCTAGAGTCACAGCCATTACCAAAGAACCTCCCTCTCCCACACAACCCAGCCGACTACTGTGCCTTCCATCAGCGAGCCGGTCATGACACCGACAGTTGCTTTCGTCTGCGCCATGATGTACAAGATCTTTTTGACAAAGGGGTCATTGCTGCACCAGGTCCTGCAAAGTCTATCGGCACTTGATCAGTGAACTTGTGGGGGATAATGTGATTATGTGATCGGGGGATGAACCAGCTGTGGATGGCGCTCGATCAACTCCAGACGTGGGAATGACACGCACTGTTTTGAGCATTTGTGAATGCTAGTTTTGTACATTCTGACTTGGGTATTGGGTCAGTTTTGTTGTTTTGTTTTGAGTTTGTCTTTTTGCTTTGAGTCAGTCTCTTTTGTTTTGGGTCTGTCTTGTTGTATCGAGTCAGTCCTATTGTATAGAAGTCGGGTGATTCCGGGGGTGTTACCTCGGGCGTCACCATTTTGTTTCGTGTTTGTCTTTTTGCTTTGTTCTGAGTCTGTTTCTGCCAGGGAGCCAGTTATGCCAACAGATTTTGAATGAAACAGCAGTGTTTTTCACGCGCTCACGTTTGCTTCTGCCGTGTGCTAGTTATGCCGGGATTTGAATGAAATGGCAGTGCATTCCACCTGCTCTCTTGTGCCTTGAAGTCATTGTAATGACCTGAGTTTTTTTCAAAACTTTTTTTTTTTTTTTTTTGAACACTGCGGTGAAAACAAAGAGGGAGGAATTCCTCGGGATTTGCAAAACTTTGATCAACTGAGAGAAAGAGAGGCGTGCTAAGCCCTTAATGAATGGAATCATGCTTGTTAGCGTGAGTACTGAGAAGGACCCTGGCTTGATCCAGATTGGTTTCACACTGTCTTCAGCGCGAGCGATTTTTCGCTTTCTTAAAAACTTTCAAAAAAAAAAATGTTTTGCGCGGTTCTGCGAAGACATGTGTGGAATCGCTCTTGAGATTGTGCAGCTTAGGATCGCTCTCAGCCTCGAGACTCAACCCCTCTACTTTCAACACCTTGAACTCAGATTCAGAATGTTCAATGGTCAACTACAATGTAAGGCCTGTGTGGCTAGATTTGAAGCAGCCCTCGAACATGAGGCACCAAAGTTAGATCAAGAAGGTCAGACCTCATCAGAAGAAGCTTGCAAGGCTAGAGCAGAAGCACCCCTCGAACTAAGGGCAAAAAAATATCCATGTGCTCGAAGAGCCAAAGGTGGATCTTTCCGCAAGTCAATACAACAGCCACTCTCCTGGATACAGAGGGCTTCAATCTCAAAACCATTTGGCATGGACTTGTTACACTTTTTACCCTTTGAGAGGCTCGCTGGGCCGAAAACCCGGAAGGGCGACCCAGGCAAAAGTTAGAGCGAAGAAAAGAATGAAAAAAAAGAAAAAAAAAATGCAAAGATACAAAAATTCAAATAGGGAAAAAAAATGAAAAAAGAGAAAAGAAAAAAAAAGAAGAAAAAGAAAAGAAAAGAATGAAAAAGAAAGAAGAACAAAGCTCGCAAGGTCGAAAACCTGCAACAGGCGCCTTGGCAAAAGTTAGAGCATAAAAAGGAGAGGTTAATACCCGAGTGTACCTTAACCCCGAACTACGTAAGGCTTGATTCCCATGTTTGGGATACGTAGGCAACTTCATCTTGAAGTCCAGCCATAAAACACTTCAAATTCGATTGTGTCCATGTAATGGTTTTGATCATCTTTGCCTTTTCTGTATCTGAGAGTTCGGTTGTCATCATCACTCTGAGGGTTAATTATAGTGTGCTGCGGCGCCATCCAAACAAGGGGCAACTTTCCGTTGCCATTCAACGCGCCGCGGTGCCGTTCAAACAAGGGGCAACTTTCCGCTGCCATGCAGCTCTCTTTAAGCAAGGGGCAATTTTCCTTCGGATCCGAGGTTGCGCATCTCAGGAGTAGGTTTCATGTTCGTTGAGCAGTGACCATTTGCAAAATAGTTTTTGAGAATTTTTACTGAGGTTGACTAGTTTTCTCGAAAATTATTTCATCTTTTCCAAAAACTGGACCATTTCTTGGGCCCAAAAAAGGAAAATTTTCAGTGCTCATAGCCTGACTTGCATGATTTCAAATCAAAAATTGAACAGGCATGTTAATCTAACTCTCATTTTGGTCGAAATTGTTTTAGTATAAGGCAAAAATAAAAAAATGGTCAAAATGATGAAGTAGGGGCACGGTTGAGTCAGGTGTTCTGTCTTTTCCCCATCATCAACATACTTGCCAAGAAGGGCACTCTACCTGCCAGAAGAGGCACAACTGGGGTTAACAACAAAAGGGCTGAAAGCTCTCGCACCCTCCAAGCAACGAGGTATTAAGCGAAGTGCGAAGCACGAGCTGGAATGGGGCAAGATATTCCACTCCATCATCTGGACGAATCTTATCACGTCCAAACTCCCCAGCAAAGCATCATCAATCGATGTCAGCTGCAGATTTGCTACACACCCAAATGTAGCGCAACCCCTCTGTGGAAGGAATTCACTAGCTGCATGCAGAAGAAGAAGGATCTAGCTGAGTGCTAGGGGCATGACCTCGCAACTTCCTGTTCATCCATCAACCATCCAGGGGAGGGATTGAAAAATGAGAGATTGAAGAATAGAGAGATGTGCGATGAGAAGAAAAAGTGAGCAAAAGGGTTTTGACAGAAAAACAGAGCTTGAGGGCCGAGTGATGTGAGAATCCCAAATAAGAAATGGTGGGAAACACTACCCGGTGAAACAGGCTCCCTGTGCACGTCTGAGTGTCGTGTCTTTTTGTTTTATCTCGATCCTTGTTTTGAGTCGCCTCGAGTGTTACTCGATGTGTCTAGATTATGTGCCTTTTGTTTTCTTGTTGAGTCGTAGTGTGCTGTATTCAGTCGTAGGCTCAATACCCAGTTGAGAACTTATACTCATCTCTCAATTTCAAAAATAAAATCGTTTTGTGCTCCGAGTGCCGTGCCGTTCTCCACGTTTGTGCAAAATAGAATTTGTTCTTTCATAAAACCGCAGGGTTCAACCCAGGTCATGTGAGAACAGTGAAACCAAGACCTATCTGAAGCTATGAGTTTCGGGCTGCCAAGCAAAAGCAAAAGAGGAAAATGTCGGGCATCTGAGTTTGTTCCAACTTCAGTAAGTTCCGAGACTATATTCCGTGTGTACCTCTTCAGGTCTTGCCAATGTTCCGAAGTATGAGTGTGCCTCTACCTCAAGCTCAAAATCAAGTCTACTTCAAGCCAGAATGGCGATCAGAAGTGCTCTCCCTGAGTACCATTCCCTGCCAGAGGCATCTTGGACGTGTTTGCGATGAGTTCCTAGGAGACCAACTGCGACGGTGGAAACTAGAGTTCGAATGGCCGTGGCCTAGAACGCAAAGGTTCGGGATTTCCGAGACTAGAGTCTGGTTTAAATACCCAGAGGCATGTCCTCGGCTTGAAATCTGTATGGCAGCCCCATAGATTGAGATAGCATGTGTATGCGCCTCAGTTCTGGATACTGAACCAACCTAGTCTGTCACCCCGTTGGAGAATAGGGAAAGTTGTGAATATGATCAGGAAAACAAGCAGCAGCCGTAGCTCTTACATGCAGATGTTGTTACTTGTCAGTATTCCAAAGCCTTTATACTGTGAGTTCAAGGTAAAGTGTTCGAACAGCACGAGGGGAGATCCCCGTTGGAGAAGAGCGGTTCACCGCCACTCACCTCATGAGGTACTTTCTAAAAGCGCCGCTTTGTCCATTTATTGCTTTCCGTAAGCATCATGCATTGTATTGCATTGTACCTATCAAGTTTCTTTCTCATTTCACTTAGTGTATCGATCACACTTCTCTCATTTTAGTGTATCAATCACACTTCATTCATTTTTGTGTATCTATCACACACATTCTCATTTTCTATATCACATTTTGTGTATCCATCACGCACCTTTAGTATATCCATCATACTCGTTCACTTAGTGCATCTATCACATTTTGTGTTCACCTTTAGTATATCTATCATACTCTGCTCACTTTGTGTATCAATCACACCATGCTCATTACTCGCATTGTCATGCACACTTCACCTGCACTTGTTAGTGTATCGCACTGTTTTGTGCAGTTTATCAATCGCGCTATTTTGCGCACCTCAATCGCACTGTCTTGTGCATTTCAAATCATTCGCGCTATTTTGCGCATCGCACTGTTTTGTGCAGTTAATCAATCGCGCTATTTTGCGCACCTCAATCGCACTGTCTTGTGCATTTCAAATCAATCGCGCTATTTTGCGCATCGCACTGTTTTGTGCAGTTAATCAATCGCGCTATTTTGCGCACCTCAATCGCACTGTCTTGTGCATTTCAAATCATTCGCGCTATTTTGCGCATCGCACTGTTTTGTGCAGTTTATCAATCGCGCTGTTTTGCGCATCGCACTGTCTTGTGCATTTCAAATCGATCGCGCTGTTTTGCGTATCGCACTGTCTTGTGCATTTCAAATCGATCACGCTGTTTTGCGCATCGCACTGTTTTGTGCAGATAATCAATCGCGCTGTTTTGCGTATCGCACTGTCTTGTGCATTTCAAATCAATCGCGCTGTTTAGCGTATCGCACTATTTTGTGCACTGTATCATTCGACCGGACGAATCGCGCAGGTATCGTATCTTCTCCGTGTGAGACGCGACGAGAATTGAATAATTCTCCGCATTCCTAACTGCATGAAATATAGTTATTGCTTTGCATTCTTGCTTATAACTGTTGCATCTATTTGCGAATACTTGCTTCATTACAGCCTGCTGCATTTGCACGAACATCGAGTTACATTTGGCATCCTGTTGCTTTGCATTCTTGCTTATAACTGTTGCATCTATTTGCGAATACTTGCTTCATTACAGCTTGCTGCACTTGCATGATCATCTGGCTTCTTGCATATCATTTGCATTTTGCCCCCTTGCCTGAGGGCACGCCTGCGGGCACATATCTTTGTTTATCTTGTATGATTGTCTAAGTCTTCGGCCTTGTCAAAAATGGGTCGTCTCTGGGCTTTGACATTCACTCTCGTCATTCTCATGACTTCCGAGTTCTGTCAAAGAGGGGCAACTGTAGACACCCCATTTTTGACCGACCTTAAGACTCAGACGTCACCGATTGAGCACTCGGTGATGTTGCATGCTGTGCTCGTTCAGAAGTCTCAGAGTTGCGGCCGTGCGCCCTGCCTCCGGACTTCCGAACTTTCTTCTCTACCTTGTCTCGGTTTGCGAACCAGGCTCGGTTTTCTCTGTTTTCTTTCCTAAGGGAAGGGAGTGGTCCCGTAGACTATCTCCCGGTGGCCGTGAGCTACTTTTCGTGGCCGTAGGCCATATTGCCCGTTTCGGAGCCCGGTTCCCGGTTTTCGGAGCCGTCAGGCCGTGTGCCTCGGTTCGGGACCGCCCAACCATCTCCGATTTCTCCGGTTTTTGGCAAGTGCCTCTGTTTTATCATACCAAGGGACACTGGGGTCTCAGAAACCCACTTCGCAGCCGAACACCACTTCCGGTGCCCGGCAGCCCATTTTCGGGATCCCGAACCACGCGGTTTTGGCCCCGAGCATTCATTTTGCATCGATGTCTGTTCATTTTTGGCAGACACCTCTGTTTGGTCCTTCCGAGGGACACTGGGGTCTCTGAAACCCACTTCGCAGCCGAACACCACTTCCGGTGCCCGGCAGCCCATTTTCGGGACCCCAAACTGCGCGGTTTTGGTCCCGAGCATTCATTTCGCATCCGTTTTCTCCAGTTTTTGGCAGAGACCTCTATTTTAGCATTCCGAGGAACACTGGGGTCTCAGAAACCCACTTCGCAGCCGAACACCACTTCCGGTGCCTACAGCCCATTTTCGGGACCCCGCGCGGTTTTGGTCCCCGAGCTTTCGTTTTGCATCGGTTTTTGTTCAATTTTGGCAGGTACCTCTGTTTCATCATTCCGAGGAACACTGCAGTCTCAGATGCCCACTTCGTGGCCGAACAAAATCTTTTTCTTTTGCCCTCAAAATATCTAGATATTTTGCCCTCAAAGTATCTAGATATTTGAGGAGAGATATTTCCATCTTTTTGGCCTTCAAAACCAGCAACTTCCAGCTGGGGGAAGGGTTAGAAAAAATCCTTGGAGAGCTCTTGTGTTGTATCTCTCTCCCTCTCTATATTTCCAAGCTCTAAACACCAAGTTCCAACCCATTTTCTTCATCACCACCAAGCACCACCACCACTACTCCATTTCCAGCATCTCAGGAGGCTTTCCAGCAGCTAAGAGGTAGCAAATTTGTTCCTAGAAGCAGCCAAAGAAGTTGTCTACAAGGGTAAGTCCTCTTTCCCTCTTTTCTAGCCCTATTTTGGCTCATTTCTTAGACCTATTTGCTTATGGTTTTGAGTTCCGAGATTAACTGGAAATGTCACTATTTTGAGGTGTTCTTCATGTTTGTTTAAGGTCTCAACATCATTTGGGGTCCCTATCTAATGCTTGTTTCAATATCTCATCATATGCCATTGTTTTTGCAAGCTTTCTTTGACTCATGAGTAATCTGATTTTGAGCATGACATCTACTGTAAATATGCATATTTTGGGCTCCTCTTCAATGTTGTAGAAGGAAATTTTGCTGTTTGAATTTTCTATATACTACTTGTCTCAAGACCTCTCTTTGGTTCATTATTTTGCATGCCTTTTTAAGCTCACCATGCTTCGGATTTCAGCCTTCATCAGGCCTAGAGAGTGCCTTATTTTGGTCCATTCTTCATGCTTTGTTAAGGGTCTTAGTCCATTTGATGATTGGTTTTGGTACTTGTTTTGTAATCCTCCATATTTTCCGTAAAATTGCATGCTTTGTTAGGCTTGCTTAGCTTCGGATTTCAGCCTTCATCAGGCTTAGAAAATGTCTTGTTTTGGTCCATTCTCCAAGTTTTATTAAGGGTCTTAAGTGGTTTGGTGCATCCATTTGGTACCTCTCTTTATAACCCTCTTTTGGCCCTTATTTTGCATGCTATGTTTAGCATATATACATACTGATTTAGAGGTTGTCATCTCTTGAATTTGTGCATATTTTTGTTCCATCTTCAATGTTGTAGAACTGATTTTTTGGGTTTGAGCATTGTAACTACCACTTGCTTTGTAATTCCCCTATTTTCCCGTACTTTTGCATGCCATTGTTGCCATATCTACGCTTGCATTTTGGCTATGTTTTGTACTGGAAAAATGCTATTTTTGGGGCTGCCTTGCTACTGTTTTTGCTTTCATGTGCCAATTTTGCATGTTTATCATAGACGTAGGCCATTTCGGGCACTTAGAATTGTATTTCGGGATGATTTCATGCATTGATTGTCATTTCGTATCATTTCGGGGCTGTTTTCCCCTTCATTTAGTGGCTGAAATTTAGTTTGCATGCTTGCATATCATTTCCATGCCATTTTGTGCCTTTTTGGCATTGCCTCGGTTTGCGTGCCCGTGTGCACGCATCTCGAGGCGCTCCATTTTCATCCACTGGCAGCCTATGTGAGTGTGGCTGAGGCTCTCTCATGTTGGCGTAAGCCCAATTTGCATTTTCATACCTTTTATCATCGCCTCGTTTTGCGTACCCGTGTGCACGCACTTCGAGGCACTTCATTTTTATCCGACGGCAGCCTATGTGAGTGTGGTTGAGGCCCTCTCATGTTGGCGTAAGCCCAATTTGCATTTTCATGCTTGTATATCATCGCCTCGGTTTGCGTGCCCGTGGGCACGCACTTCGACGCACTTTTTTACGGCAGCTTATGTGAGTGCGGCTGAGGTCCTCTCATGTTAGTGTAAGCCCAATCTGCATTTTCCATGTCATGGCATTGTGTATGCCTTCGCCTCGGTTTGCGTGCCCGTGTGCACGCATTTCGAGGCACTTCATTTTTATCCGACGACAGCTTATGTGAGTGGGGCTGAGGCCCTCTCATGTTAGCGTAAGCCCAATTCGCATTCCGTATGCCATTTCATGCCTTCGGGCCATGCCTCGGTTTGCGTGCCCGTGGGCACGCACTTCGAGGCACTTCGGTTTTATCCGATTTGCACTTCATATCATCGCCTCGGTTTGCGTGCCCATGGGCACGCACTTCGAGGCACTTCGGTTTTATCCGATTTGCACTTCATATCATCGCCTCGATTTGCGTGCCCGTGGGCACGCACTTCGAGGCACCTCGATTTTATCCGATTTGTACTTCATATCATCGCCTCGGTTTGTGTGCCCGTGTGCACGCATTTCGAGGCACTTCAGTTTTATCCAATTTGCACTTCATATCATCGCCTCGGTTTGCGTGCCCGTGTGCACGCATTTCGAGGCACTTCGGTTTTACCCGATTTGCATTTCATATCATCGCCTCGATTTGCGTGCCCGTGTGCACGCTTTTCGAGGTGTCTCATTTTCGTCTCATTTTCATAGCATTGAGCATGCTAGGTTGTATATTAGTTGCATTTCATGCATATCATGCATATCGCACGGGAAACGAGGTACATTCTGTACTCCGAGTGACGGAGTGTGTCTCAATTCCCCAGTTACCGACACTCCGGATTACCCATGATGGAGTTAGGTTTTTGTTGTAGCATTCATCTGCATTCATCTGATATTGAGTTGTGCAATTCGGCTCCTCGGCCATCATGCATCGATATGCGTGATTGGTGGCACGAGGATCGAGGCATGCATATATTTGTAAAATACACTGCTGTGCCCTTTTCCTGCTCTCTGTTGCAGCGAAATTCAGAGTTTAGCGACTTTCGGAGTCGGACGCGCATTTCAAGAAATATTGCCAACAGAGGCTAATCGGGGCATCCCAGTGGATTTCCGCGCCAGGCAGCCCAACATGCATCATCTATCAGAAGCAAGGCAGTCCCTGGCCTGCGCGCCAGTTTACAGCTTTCTTAGTTTAATCTGTCAATTAATTAGAATTTGTATATTTATTCGGACTGTATTATTCGGATTGTATATTTATTCGGACCCTCTGCGCGAGGGCAAACTTGTAATAAGTGTGCGTGAGTGTGATGTATGTCTTCCAACCCCACGTCTTTCTCCCTTTTATTTACCTGCTTTGTTGGTTAGATATAAGGCATATTTCAATTAAGCATACAGTATGACAGCATGTTTACATCATTCATCTATTTTGCACGCACCGGGCTCGGCGCATCATACAAACTGCATTTGTATTTCAATTCCAAGTTGAGTACTTGATAGCTGTTGCATTTCACATGTCATCTTTAGAATAGCCGAGCCTGCTATAGTTGCATCTGTGCATGTGTTGCATTAGGCATTGCTGTATACTTAGGTCCATGCATGGATTTCTAATCAGTTTTCTGTTTTGGCTTGGAGTACTCGGTAAGTTTTTATGCTTTAGCATCCTTGCATGCGTGTGAGTGTTGCCATGATAGCATGCTTGCCATGAGGCTATATGCTTATGTGATATAACTGCCTTGAATGCCTGTGGGTGGAGGTTGAGTTATCTGAATTGGAGCAATTCATCAATTGTTTGTTAAGCCCACTAGATTGTGGCAAAATCTGCATTTTAAGCCTACCTGCGGGTAGCAAACCATTTTCAAACAAACAAACATGAAATGTTTTGTTCCAATTCAGACGACTCGGTCTATACTTGTTTGCTGCGAGCATCACATAGTAATCCTAGGCTAATAACCGGAATAAGAGCATACAAAGTTTTCAAAATCAGATATCATGGTTAGTAGAGGCCGGTCTTTGACCGGGCGAGAGGGGGTGCTCACGATGTGACCTTCCCTAATCGTACCCAAGTTCCCGAGCCAACTTTGGTGATGACGGACGCGTGGCCTTTCGGCACCGAGTCAGGGTTTCCTAAATTTCCCATTTTAAAATATTTAGGTGGCGACTCTGTTATCTGGCAAAGCAGTCCATGTTTGGCACTTCTTTCAAAAAATCTGTTTTTCTTCAAAACGATTTGCCGGATTTGGACTCTTTGGTTTAAGATTGAGAACCGCAACAAAATCGAGTCCGAACTGTAGCGAGGTCCCTCGCGGGGCGTTGTTACAAGGAGTTGCCCATAAAAGGTTGTTCACCATTGTCCACCACTGAATAAGATGTGAACATCTTGTTATCAGCACAAATATGGTGAGTAGCACCAGTGTCTACCCACCACTCTTTAGGATTTCCGACAAGGTTTGCCTCGGAAACAACTGCAGAAAGATTTATGACATCTACACCATTGAAAATTTTATCCATTTCAGTCATATTGGCTTTAGCAACCTTCTTACTTGATCTTCCTTTGCCTTTGCCTTTGCAATAGCAATCTTTGGCCCGATGTCCCTCTTTGTTACAAATGTAACACATGCCATTAAACTTGTACTTCTTAGTTTCCCCTCCTTTAGATAGCATTTTCTTCTGCCATCTTTTAAAAATAGTTCCTAAGAACTTCTCTGATTTTTCACCATGATTGATTGGTATAGTCACAACAAGAGGAGGGATTGGTGCAATGGCAATCACCATACCAGTACTGGTTTGAATATTAGTTTGACCAGTTTCAGTAGCCATAAATTCTAAATTATAAAACAATATTATAATTAGAATTTTATACTACACAAAAAATTAAACCATAATTACAAAATTTTAAATTCTGTAAAATAAAAGAAACAAGAATTTTAACTTTTATTTTCAATTAATTTGAAAATAAAATAAAAATTTATTTAAATAAATTAAACCAAAACCACAGAATTAAATTCTAGAAAAAAATAAAAGAAACAAGAAATGTAACTTTATTTCCAATTAATTTGAAAATAAAATAAAATTTTATTTAACCAAATTAATTCCGTACTGAAAATTAAATTTCTGTAACACTTCAATAATTAAAATACTGAAACAGAATTTTAATTAATGAACACTCAGAAATAATTTCTGAAAACCAAAATTAATTTCTAAAAAAATTTCACAAATAAATATTCTGAATTGTTAATGACACTAGTATATTACTACTAGTTGTCAAAGAAAATAGACAGTACATTACTACTATCCATCAAATAGTATATTAGTACTATTTGTTTTCCAACCAGGGTAATATTTTGTAAAATCACAGAAAATAATTTTTGTACGAAGAAGAAAGACAAAAGGAAACAAACGAAAAAATTCTATAAACAGAATAATTCGAATCTGTCTTAAGGTTGTTGGAACAATCTTCTGTGTACAATAAATAAAATGAAACAAAATGAAACAAAATAAAATAAATAACTTATAGAATTTATTTTACCGAACCGAATAAATAATTAAAAGATCATGTCGAGTGTGTAACACTCATGTCCTTAAGACAGATTTGCCCCGCTTCGGTGCTTACGGACTAATGGCGTCTATCTCCCAGAATACAATGATCTTCACAAATTGTAATAGCACTCCAAACAATTTGTTCGGCGAACAAAAACTCTTGTTCTAATACTCCTTGAATTTATCTCTAAATAACTAATATGAAGAATAATGCAAATAGAGCAAGAAATGGACTGCAAAAAGATGATTTTCTGGATGTTTTTAGGATGTCAAGACTGTTGGAAAAGGATCTATATTTATAGGCAACTTGGTGACCATTCAACCTACCTGAACAGGTAGAATTTGAAATGAAGAGGTGCAAGATTCAAACTGATCCAACACTGTTTCAATAGATAACTGCTGGGCAATTAAATTTGTTGAAACTGCAGCAGTTTAAAAAACCTATCTAGCAGATTTGAATCTGTCTGGGTTCAAACAGATTTGAAAACTGTTAGGATAGTTTAATCTATTAGGAATAAATGGACTGGAGAAGGTTTGTTTGGACAGAAATTTTGAATTCAAATTTGAATTAATTTCCCATAATAATTTTTGAAAAAAATCAAATGAATTTTCTCCAAAAATTTAATATAAGAACCGGCCTGACTTGGCTCGGCCGGACGGTGGCGGCAGCGTGTGTAGTGGTTTGGGCTAAAGTTCATTTTGTCCACATCTCCTCCCTTCTACAAACTTGGGGTGCCCCTTGGGGCCCAATCAAAGTTAGAACACAAAGAGCTTATATACTCACAAAAGCTCTCTTAAAGTTTCAATGTGGGACAACTTATTTCAAGGAAACCCACATTTAATTCTTTAAACGTCCAATTCCACGAACCCGAAAACGACGTCAAGTTTCCATTCACTCATAAATGGTTTTGACAAACCGTCTTCACCGTGTGGCTTGCCATGCGGCAAGGAACATGTCACCTTTTCGGACTCACCCCAAAAGACGTTTGGGGCCCACTCAATTTTGAACTCAAAGTTGGCCCAAAATAAGCCTTATAAAACCAATTTTCCAACATACTATACGTTTACAGAATTTTTATCTTACATGTAAGATATTTATTTTTACTGGTCAAAATAAATATATGTGAAATATTCATTCAAACAATTCAGGCAGAGTGTTTTTGTGTGAATCAAACAGTTTCCATAAATAAATAACCAAATTCATTTTAGGGAATTAAGCAGTGCTATAACTTGTTTATAACTCACATTCCATACATACTTGGAACCTGAAGTGATTTTTTTGAGGTCAAAGAGATCGTTTACTACATTGAAAGAATCTTGGAACATTATCGATAAATCTTTGTCTACATCTTCCTCCGTTATGTTTTTTGTATATTCCTATTTCCCACGCGTCATAAATACAAATTACTAACCCAGACAAAATCACTTTTTTTTTTTTCTTTTTTTCTTTTTCCAATTATCAAAATCTCATTTTGATTCTTTCACTCTCAATTGTGAATTTTAAGTTAATTTCCAATTTACGCTTTGGTTTATTTACCACCAATGATGCTTACGAAAATTTAAAATTCAAAGGCCAAAGTAAGTTATTGGTGAAAATACAAGAACCAAATTGAGTTTATAATAAAAATATGAAAAGTGTTAGCAGAATGACTACGTGACAAGTGCTATCAATGTTATTGATTTTAAATGGACAAAAGATTAATATTGTAATTTGACCTACATTATAAATAATTAATTATCACAATTGAAAGTGGAGGAGGCAAAAGATTTTGGTGAAAACTATTATAATATTTAGTGTAATCAATATTATATTAAGTTTGATAGAGCCTATTACTCACACATTGTTGACACATGAAAATGTAAATAAATATGATTAATAAAAAAGGTAAAATTATTGTTTCATACGAGTTTAAATATTGTATTAATTTTGATAGAGCCTATTACTCACACATTGTTGATACACGAAAATGCAAATAAATATGATTAAAAAAAAAAGGTAAAATTATTGTTTCATATGGGTTTATTACACAATGATCTCTTTAATTATTACCAAATATCACTTTACTCTTTTAATCTATAAAATTGTATATCTTGATCTCTTTAACTACAAAAATATATCAGTTTCACCATTTTCAAACCACTTCTAAAAGAGGTGAATTTGTACAATATTTATAATTGAGAGTATCAATATGTACGGATTGATAGATAAATGAATAAAATAATATTCGTTAATAGTTGAAGGAATATTGTGTAATTAACCGTTTACATTGATGTGGACAATAGCATTCCTCACAAACTTGAAGAGATCCCAAACATTTAGACGGTATGGTCTTTTCTTTTTGTCTGCATAAGTTTTATTATTTTCATAGTTCCCTTTAACTTCTTTAATCCAATCATTTGTAGGACAATCCCTAGCATTTGAGGCCTTTTCATGACCTGGGTACCTTTCTAGAGTATCCATCATAACCGGTTGAAAGAACCTTTCCATCGGAGCTATTAAAATGGGATGGAAGTACTGTTTTGACTGACTCAACCTGTATATAGATTAAACCCATGTAAGTAAACACAATTATAGCACTAATAATAAATACAAAGATAATGAAATTTGTATTTTTATCATTCATAGTCATTTTTAATAAAATTTGTATTTTTGGAATTTACTTGTGTAGATCTATAAAACAAAGACAATATTGGATATGAAATTACGTTAAAAGAAAAATAACAAATGAAAAGTTCATTTAGAATTCAAGTGTTGAGTAGTTTTTGCCTGAATTTCTCATAGCTGACAGGTGTTGTCACCTAATAAGCCCCATTTCTGGAGTTTATCTTTGCTTGTCAGCTTCTCTATAATATCTACTCATTCAGTAAATACTGATAGGGGTTTTATGGAGTTTCAGTACCATTTTCTGCCATATTACAGCAGGCCTCTTCTTTCTCATTGCTTTCCATGCAGAGCTCAAATTATAAGCACCACAAGAATGTATAGTATGTATTACTTGGTTCAGTCTTCATATTTGGAAAAGCTGTCAATGTTCTTCCAGAGTAACTTCTCTGAACTCCAAAGTTACAGGAAATGGGGAGTTCCATCTGACTTCCCTCAATCTCCACCACCATAGCATTTGTGCACTTTCTAGAACATCATTTCTAGGTCCATATCTATCAACTTTAGAGGCGGCAATTGTCCAAGTAAATAAGTACATATATATATTTTTTAGTTCTTCCACTTGGATAAGTCATGTGGCATTAATATATTTTTTTTTTTTATTATCAACTTGAGCTTTCTAAAGCTATATGAATATCTCATCTCTCCCTTTCTTTTGGATGACAGAGACAATATCTTGTATTAATTGCTTCTTTATTCATATTAGGAACTGACCATAAGAACAATCTAAACTTGCTTTCAATTTATTTTATTTCACTCTTGGATAAAATTAGATGGAGAGCAGTGCACTTGTTTGCTGAACAAAATTTGTATTAATGAATCTGCCTGCATATTGTAGAAACATTGTTGTCCTGTTTTTTGTTCTCTTTTAAATTTTTGCTCCAGTTTTTAATTGTCCTCCTTGAATTTGATGGTTAGGGATTTTAAGTTTTAAGTTATCTCTTGTATTGTTTTTGGTTATTGTCAGGTTAGATGGTGATGGATGGGGTGACTCGCTGAAGAACCTCGTCTACAACATATCAGGTCTCATCGTCTGAGATTGGATTTGGCCTTTTTTTTTTTAAAAAAAAAAAAAAATTTGTTTTCATTTTCTTTTAGATTACGCACTATAGGCTGAGATTGGAATTGGTCCCTTTTTTTGGATATGTGTTTTCTTTCAGATTTACAAGAATGCACTCATATCAGTGATTTAAAAGGCACGCCTAAGTGCAAGGCGCAATCTTGCGCTTCGAACAGGTCAAGACGATGTGCAATACACAAGGCGTAGCTTAGGCACTGAGACGAGAGCTTTTTTTCGAGACGCGAGGCGGGGGTTTCATGGGCTTTACTTATTTTTCTACTCCAACGGTTGTTTATTAAGTGCTTTTTTTTTTTTTTTTTGGGCATACTCATAGAGATTCAAAACTCTTCAATATAAAATGACCAAATGTGGTCAAAAGAGAGCAGAAAGTAATAAAAGATTGAATGTTATGCTTTATATCTTTTGTTGGATATTATATTTCTAGTTTTTAGAAGATTGAATGTTATGATTAAAGATTATTGGAAATGTTATGATTTTTGAAATTCTATATATGTTTGTTATGTTAAAAAGTTTACCTATTTTATAATTTGGTTTTTTCCTACTACTTGTGCTTTGCTTTGGTGAGGCGCACGCCTCGCCTCATGTCTTGTGCTTAGGCTATGGGAGACCTTATCGCCTCGGTGCACTTAGAGCCTTTTAAAACACTGACTCATATATTTTTTGGTCGATTAGTATAATTTCATTAAAGATGAGGCACCAAGGAACTATACTAAGGGAGTGTTTGATAACCTGATTCATCACTTAAAACTGAATGTATTAAGTGATAATCAATTAAGCTCGTTTTATAACCACAATTGATATCACTTAAAAATTTAAGTGCTTCCTAAAATGTAGACTAAAATTTAAGAAAATTGTAAGTCATATGAAACTTAAATTTAATTAAACTTATAAATACTAAACATAAACATCAATTTGCATTATTATAAACTTATTATCACCATCATCGTTACTATTACCACCACCATCATGCCACCAACACCACAACCACTACAAAAGCCATCATGCCACCGCCACCACTACCATGTTACTGCCACCGCTATCACCACCATCACTGTCATGCCACCACCACTACAACTACCACCAAATTCATCACCATTGTCATTGTTGCCATAAGTACCACCATCATTTTACTACCATTACCATTGCTATCATCGTCGCCACCAACACCATCAATGCCACCGCCACCACCACAACCACCACCACCACCACCACCACCACCACCACCACTATTATCACCGCCATCACAATATTAAAATTGAAAAAAAATCAATTTTAAATTTGATCTTATACATATCAAACAATTTGTTTTTAATTTAACAATTGAAATTTTATCAAACAATTTTTCATCTTAAAAAATTCAGCATTCAGTTTTCAATAATTAATTTTCAATTTTTAGCTTTATCAAACACCACCTAACTATACATCAAAATTTACTCAAAGTCTCTATAAAATGCAAAAATTTACCCATGTATTTACATGTGTATGAATTCATGTATTTTGACTTGCTTTGACAATCAGAACCTGAGTTGATGAAGTCTTGTAAATGGGTATGGTTCTTAAAATGGTATAAATTTTGTAATCTTGAAGCTGAATATGTAAACTCTGTACTAGAATTATATTAAAATCCTCAATCATGAGCTGTGTGTTACATCCTTACAAAATTCTCTAATATATCCAGATGGGAGCTTGCAGGAATAAGGAGCCAAAGGAAGAATCTAGAACTCTCTAGCGAACTCCCTGGCAAACTCCAGCACATATGAGACCATGGAGAATTCTAGATGGCCCTAGAGAATTCAAGTACATACACATTTGTACATATAAACTAGACTTGTGGATATTTGTACAGATATTTCTAGAAAGGATTCTAGAATGATCTTGTAGCTTGTAAGAAGTCTTCCATGGGAAGCTTCTACATGCCATTTTCTTGTGTGTTCTAGAATGCTCCAAAAGGGCCTATAAATAGGAGAGGAGCTCATTTGCTCCATTCCATCCAAAAGTCGTACAAATTCTCTCAAAGTGAATGCAAATGCATTCTCTCAAACTCTCTGGCCTTGTTTGGTTTGCTTTCGAGAAACAAATTTTGAAGAAAACTTTCCAAAATTTTGTTTGGTTTAGTGATTTTGGGAAAAAAATTTCAAAATCACTTTCTCTCTCCTCTCTCCTTCTTAATCACTTTTTCTTTTACACATATCTACTCAACTATAACAAAATATCAACTCATTCCAAACTCCCATACCCCAAAACTATTTCCAAAACATACAATCAAACAAACCAAAAAAAATTCTAAACTCTCTCCCCAAACTTTTTTTTGAAAATTTATCTCCCAAAGCCAAACCAAACACACCCTCTGTCTTCTTACTTGTCTTTCTTGTAAACTTGTGAGTTAGGCTGACTTAACACTAGACATGTTTTCATGATCTTGTCTTCTAAGGAAAAAAATAGAAAACTGTTTTTATTTTGTATTTTTTTTTCCATATATATATATATATATTTTTTTTTTTGGTTTTTTGAAAAATAAGAAATGGTAACTCAACCAAGCACCCCATAAGAAAGTTGCTTTTGCCCTCAAGTTTCCTTTAAGTGTATGTTGTCCTTGTGTCAAGACGTCACTTGAATGAGTTTTGCTTGAGAATGTTTTGTTCTTCACTTGTTGTGGGTCAGGATGGAACTTTTCTAGCTTCCACAAACTGCTCTGAAGAGTTTTTGTCAAGTCAAATAAGGAACAGAGATCCTCTAAGACTTGGGTTAGTTTACTATTATATTATATTTGTGGACCAAATCAGATAATGTCATGTGCTTTCCTTTAGTGCTTTGGTTAACTCACAATGTATTTTTCTCAATATCTGCAGCTTTCGAAATGATTTGGCTTTGTAGTTGGTGCACAGACTTTTGACATGGGCTCCGGTAAATTATGAAACTGTTTAACTTCCATTTCTCTTTTAGTGTAAATTGTGAATGCTTTCATTTATATAATACGTACCACAATCAAATATATATATATATATATATATTTGTTATAAGAATGTGCACGTGTGTTTTTATGGAAAGCAAAAGGTAAACATAGAAGCTCTCATAATTAGTTATAATTTCCCATACAATTTTACTTGCACGCACAAGCTCCCATTCTCTTAAATGATTTAAATCATTTTATTATAAGTATGTGCATGTGTGTTTGCATGGAAAGCAAAAGACGAATGATTTAGCTCATTTTCTTGACTTCCAAAATTGTAATGGGCTCGAAAATTGGAGGTACCATTTTGGTGCCCATAGAAACTCCCCTTCTCTTAATCTGGGTAAGGTCAAGATTTAACCATATGTGTTTTGGTGTAATGACCAAGTAACTAAATGGGCAAAACATTAGATGGCACTTTCTTCCTGCTATTTTAGTTGATGGGAGATGGAATTAAATAACCAATCTGGATGATCTAGTTTTGCCATAGTAGATGTTCTGAGCTCAAACAACTAGCAAATTTTGGTTTGGCCTATGGAAAATCTAGCACATGAGAAAATTAGACATCATATTGTCGAAATTATGTTAGAACATGAGGTAGTGTGCTGCTGACATAAGCAAATACTTGTAGACTGGGTTATAACCATTTTCAATGTTGGGTGAAATCATTAGGTGCCATTGATGAGTTCATTGATTGAGTAAAGATTATTTAATTTGCTATCCATACGGGATATAGCCTTTTGTTCACATTTATGTAGTGTCAATTATGTAAATGCATGTTTGCACATAAATGACAATTCTTAATTTATGAATGTTGCAGGAGGACCGGGTGAGTGTTTATGATGCTTTGCAGCATCCATATTTCCAATCTATGCCCAAAAGATGAGCACCCGAGAGTTATCAATACATAAAAATAAAAAATAAAAAACAGTGAAATGTCTATGGTAGTGTGTAGTTAGCTGGCCTCATGCCAACATCATTGTAGTTAATTGTTTGTCATTGTAGTATTACTCTAAAACAAATGAGTATAGAATTACGTCAATAGAAAGAAACAAAGCTTACATATTTGAATCAAAAGCTCAATTACTATTATGAATTATGTTGTGCTTTCCATTACTGTTATTGCTATGTTTTGACGAAAAATATTTTTTAAAAATGTTTTTGTATGGTATTTTCTTTTTAAGTGAAAATATATTTTTAGTATTTATTTTCGTTCAACTAATTTTTATTTTTATAAGAAAATTCAAAAATTGAACCAAACATATTTTTATTCTTTCCTTTCTTGTGAAATCATGACATTGAATTATATGGAATTATTTATCCCTAGATTACTGGTCTTGAAATTACCAATGTCTTACAATTACGTAATGTATCCAACGTTTGCAATGTTCTTGGTATAATATAGGGGATTAGCAAAAGAGTCTTGTTATCTACTTCTACCTTCTTCTTCTTCTTTTTTTTAGCACCACTATATTCTCCATTTTTCTTTTAAGAGTGCTCTATTAACATCTCATTTATTATTTTGGACTCTCATTTATTTGGACTTTCACTTATAAATTTTGAAACCCTTAAAATTTCTTCTCCCCCAAAATAATATCAAAATTATCCTTATAAAAATTTCATTCCCTTTCAAATGCACACCACCACATCCTTAAAAACCATTATCTCTCAAAACCCTTATAAAAATAAAAATAAAAATAAATAAATAAATAAAAGCCATTCTCTTTCACGATGGTGGAAAAAAAATGTTTCTAAAGTGAATCAATCGGGTGTAAGGAACATGTTATCTGCAATCAGGGGTGTAGCTATGTAAGGGCCAGTTGGGTCACGTGCCCCTCTTGGGTTGTGGGAATTTTAATTTTTTTTTTAACATAAAGAGAATATTTTAAATAAAAAAATTTATAAAAATATTATTTAAAGAGAAATGTCAATGACATTTTTTAAATTATGAGAACAACAATTGTTATTTTGATTGAAAATAAAGAGACTATAATAAGCCATATTCTTATCTATGAAAATTTCAATATAATGGTGATGTCTATCATTATTGACATACAAACATAATTAATTTGAAAAAAGATACGGAATTTATTGAATTGTTAGATACATTTGACATGTAAAATTTATCCTCCATGTAACGCCCTAAAAATAATAACATTAAAACCCATCAATTTAGACATGCATTGATATAAAAGATAAATATTCTTCCATTCATCAGAATAGTTCATTACAATGAGTAATACATGTTAACAACAAAAGCAAATGCCCTACGGGCTTACAGCTTTCCAAGTTAACACTTGGTTACAAAAAGGACAGTACTAACTCAAATACACATTAAGCCCTTGGCTTGAATTTACATGTAATACATCCGAAAGGTAACAAAACGACAAAAGTCTGTATGCCTCTTTGCCTCCCAAGCTATGTCCTTGGAGGTGGCATACTACCTGTACCTGAAAATGATGTCCCATAAAGAGTGAGTCACAGCCCAGTAGAAATACACTAAACCAGCTATGAACAATGACTAAAAGATTAGCAGTTGATAGATGGTCAACACAGATACATCCACATATATCACATCCCAGTTTTTATGACATTAAGTCCATGTTACATTTCATTTCCCATTTCTTTTCAACTTTGAGTTTGAAAACAAGGCTCAACACCTAGCCAAATAACTTAATGAGATTAAGACTCATCTTTAAAACACTTTCGAAATTCATGATGGATACACATTTTAATGTTGTATCAATAACACACAAACCATTTCCACACTTTCGAAAGATACACATTTCAGTGTTGTATCAACATAACATACAATCACTTTTATACTTCACAATTGATAACGATATACATTTTAGTGCTATATCAAATCAATTCGAACACTTCCATAATCAACATTTGATACATGTTGTAGTGCTGTATCAATGTCACACAAAATTCGGTTTAGAGGTCCATCCGCTATCTTCCCCTAAATCGTGGAGTGCATCCCCTATCTCCTCCCGCACAACACGTGTATATAAACATAGATCATACACAATCAATCAATACATAAAGTTGATGTATTATTCCAGTCGCTATATTTGATAGCATACTCAATCGATTAGTTTTAGTTTGCCTAATCATCATGCATTGTCTACAACAATCAAGACTATCCTCTACCAATAGCCCAAAGCAGTTATTTCTATACCGAAAATAAATGCCCCAAATGGAGATATAATCAACAT
Source organism: Camellia oleifera (assembly GCA_022316695.1). Lineage (NCBI taxonomy): Eukaryota > Viridiplantae > Streptophyta > Magnoliopsida > Ericales > Theaceae > Camellia > Camellia oleifera. Next base: position 13,358,113 of record CM039308.1, on the reverse strand, counting down.
TTCAACTAGGTGAGCGATGAATGAATCTAACTACACCCTTTAATCCCATACACATCCCTTTAATCCCATAAACAACTCCTACTAGATCAATACTTAGAGAGAAGGGAAGGGTTTAGAGAGAGAAGCTCTCCAATGGTGTCTTTTGAAAAAGTAAGAGAGAGAAGAGATGTGAAAAAGTGATTCAAAAATGAAATCCCGAAGTTGTTATAAAAATCGCCCCACTCGAGCGTCACTCACAGACTCCCGCTCAAGTGGCAGATACACACTCCCAGAACTTTTGTTGAACCAGGTCCCCGCTCGAGCGTAAAACTCCCCGCTCGAGCGTCACACACAAACTCACGCTCGAGCGTCAAAGCGCCCACTCGAGCGTCCAACACTGCAGAGGAAATACTGGGAGATGAAAAATCACACTCGAGCATGAAAACACCCGCTCGAGCGGAGAAGCAACAACGAAGGGCCCGCTCGAGCGTCAAAAACTCCGCTCGAGCGTGAAGGCAAAAATCTGGGCAACTACTTTTGGTTTAAGTTCAACCAACTTGTAACAAACTTGCCCAACACATCCTATAACTCAAATACAAAGTACGAAAGGATGCAAACAAGATATAAGCAACTACTAACATCCACGGAAACAAGTCCGGATCACTGTACACAAGGGGTAAAACCCGGGATCGCTATAACCTCTCCCCCTTAAAGAATTTCATCCCCGAAATTAAGCACAAGTTTTGAAAAACAAGTTTTTCTCCGTTTCCAACAATATTACTTTTTAACATTAAACAACTTGACCCATTACCGGTCATTCCATCTCTTAATAAAAGGCATCTCGTAGTATATATAACAATATGCACTATCAACATGCATTTCTCTTCCATTTCAACAATTTCATATCATAACTAATGTTCATGATACATTTCCAATTCTACAATACTCAACATATGCAATGTTATATCAAACTTCCATTTTGAGGCAAGTTTCAAAATACTTCCATTAAACCAAAACATAAACCATGTTTTACAACCTAAGATATATTCAATACTCTTAAGGTTCAACAATACAACAAAATACACAATACATGCTCAAACATCCACAAATAGATCCGGGTATTTTTCTCGGACCTCTAACTCGCATTCCCAAGTGGCTTCCTCCACTCCGTGATGTTTCCACAAGACTTTTACCAAGGGAATGGTCTTGCCTCGCAAGACTTGAACCCGCCTATCCAAGACCCGAACCGGTCTCTCCTCATACGAGGCATCCTCGTCAACCTCTAAGTCAGTCCAATCTAACACATGCGATGGATCTGGCTCATACTTCCGAAGCATACTCACATGAAACACGTCATGAACTCCAGATAACTGCGGCGGTAATGCTAAACGATAGGCAACCTCGCCAATCCTCTCAAGGATCTCAAAAGGGCCAATAAACCGAGGGGATAACTTCCCACTCTTCCCAAACCTCATCAATCCCCGCCTAGGTGATATCTTTAGAAAGACATGATCACCCACCTCAAATACCAAAGGTCGCCTCCTACGGTCGGCATAAGATTTCTGACGACTCTGGGCTGTAACAAGCCTCCTACAGATAAGCTCAACTTTCTCTGTCGTTTCCCTCACCAACTCCGGACCCAACGAAAGTTCATCACCCACCTCGGCCCAACAGACTGGAGACCTACACGGTCGGCCATACAAGGCCTCAAACGGTGCCATACCGATACTAGACTGGAAACTGTTGTTGTAGGCAAACTCCACCAAGGGCAAGTGCCTCTCCCACGTCCCACTAAAGTCAAGGACACAACCCTGAAGCATATCCTCAAGGATTTGAATAGTACGCTCGGACTGCCAGTCAGTTTGAGGATGATAAGCCGTGCTAAAGGTCATCTTAGTACCCAAGGCACTCTGCAAACTCTGCCACAACCTGACAGTAAAACGAGGATCTCTATCTGAGACAATCGTCACTGGGACCCCATGCAACCTCACTATGTCCCGAATATACAAGTCAGTAAGATGATCTACTGAATCTCTCACGCGCATAGGGATGAAGTGCGCCGACTTAGTCAACCGGTCGACAACCACCCAAATAGCATCACTACCCCGCTGAGTCCTCGGAAGACCTACAACGAAGTCCATAGTATGCTCCCACTTCCACTCGGCAATAGGCAAGGGTTGTAACAAACCCGCTGGCCTCTGATGTTCGGCCTTCACTTGCTGACAAGTAAGGCACTTTGACACGAAAACTGCCATATCTCTCTTCATACCCCTCCACCAAAACTGGCGTCCCAAGTCACGATACATCTTGGTGCCTCCCTGATGCATCGCAAGGCGTGAATAGTGAAACTCTCAGAGTACCTCCTCCCGGCAAGACTCCGGCACAAACAAACGGTCTCGATATCTCACACTCAGGTCGGGGTACACCGTCAAACCCTTCTCAACCTTCCTGCTGGAGATCTTCTCTTGGAGGGATTCTACCTCAAGGTCACCTCTCTGTGCCTCTAACACTCGAGTCACAAGTGTAGGCTGAGCAACAATAGAGAATAAGGCCGCAGCCTTAACGGATTCGCCCAAAAGCAAATCAAACTCGCCAAGCGCACCTAACATCTCCCATTCCCGGATGGCTATACAAGCGACATCACCAATGGATTTCCTGCTAAGGGCATCGGCCACAACATTGGCCTTCCCCGGATGATAGTGCAACTCGAAGTCGTAATCCTCAATAAACTCCATCCACCTCCTCTGCCTCAAATTCAAGTCTTTCTGTGTAAATAGATATTTCAGACTCTTATGATCCGAGAACACCTCGAATCTCTCACCATAAAGGTAGTGCCTCCAGATTTTCAAGGCAAAGATCATTGCTGCTAGCTCTAGGTCATGTGTAGGGTAATTCTTTTCATGAATTTTCAACTGACGTGAACCATAGGCAACCACTTTCCCCTCTTGCATCAACACACAACCCAAACCCTCTCGTGAGGCATCACAATAAACCGCATAACCCAACCCTCTCTCTGGAATAATCAAGATCGGAGCAGTGGTCAATCCAACCTTCAACTCTTGGAACGACTTTTCACAAGTCTCACTCCATACGAATTTGACTCCCTTCCGAGTCAGTCTAGTCAACGGTGAAGCTAACCTGGAGAAATCCTTCACAAACCGGCAGTAATACCCAGCTAATCCCAGAAAACTGCGGATCTTAAACACACTCTTAGGCTGTGCCCAATCTTGCACTGCCTCTATCTTGGATGTATCGACAGACACCTCTTCCCTAGAAACCACATGGCCTAAGAACTTGACTTCTCCTAGCCAGAACTCACACTTCCCAAACTTGGCATACAACCTATGGGTTATAAGTAACTCGAGCACCAATCTCAAGTGTTCCTCGTGCTCCTCCTCTGAAGGTGGATAGATGAGAATGTCGTCCACAAAAACGACCACAAAGCGATCTAAGAATTTTCGGAAGATCCCGTTCATCAAATCCATAAAGACTGTCGGTGCATTGGTGAGCCCGAATGGCATCACCAAAAACTCATAATGGCCATACCGGAATGCCGTCTTCGGAATATCCTCCTCCCTGACCCTCAACTGATGGTAACCCGAGCTCAAGTCTATCTTAGAGAAACAACGGGAACCCTTCAACTGGTCAAACAGATCATCTATACGGGACATAGGGTACTTATTCTTGACCGTAGCCCGATTCAACTTCTGGTAGTCGATACAAAGTCTCAAGGCACCATCTTTCTTTTTAGCGAAGAGGGCCGGTGCTCCCTACATCGAAACACTAGGGTGAACAAAGCCCTTATCCAGCAACTCCTGGAGCTGAATCTTCAACTCACTCAACTCGGCTGGGGCAAAACGGTAAGGTGCCATCGAAATCGGCGCCGTGCCGGGCACTAAATCAATAGAGAACTCAATCTCACGGTGAGGTGGCAAACCAACGAGATCCTCGGGAAAAACATCCGAATACTCACAAACCACTCTCGGTAATACAATATGGGTCTCATCACAATCACTACTCAAAAGGCTAGCAAGAAGACCACTAAGCTCACTCCACCCTCGCAGATCATACACCGGTGGCAACACACTACCAACCCGATCTCCCAAGAAATGAAGACACTCCCCGCTCAAGGTACATACTGTGACCCTCTAGCGGTAGCAATCGATAACAGCCCAATATGACGATAGCCAGTCCATACCCAAAATAACATCAAAACCCTTCATGGGCATAACTACAAAGGAGAACGGAAGCCGATGATCAGCGACCTCTATATCATAACCTCTACATCGGTGCTTCAAAATCAATTCACCCCCAACAGGTGATACGACACATATAGGAGATGCTAATTGTTCCAACTCCAATTCCAAAACAGATGCAAATGTAGCAGATACAAAGGAATGAGACGCACCCATATCAATCAATACGCTAGCAACTGAGTTGCAAAACAGAAAAGTACCTCTCACAACTGATGGAACCGGTACCAGGTCCTGCGTGGTAACAGCATACACGCGCCCAATAGGCCCCTGATCTACCTGCTCACCTCTCGGAGCATACAACTACTGCACAGACTGGGATGATGCACTCGGCACTAGAAAGGTCGATCTAGCAACACCACCCTGAGACTGCTGAGGGTTAGCACCCCTCTGTCTCCTGCCATCACCCTGACCATCCCGGCTCCTCTTGGAGCCCCTCTGTCCCTCCTCCTCCTACATCATGATCTCCATATGGGCTGCCGCATCAACCAAGCACCCATAGTCTCGGATCATAGAACCACCAACTCTCATCTTAAGGCCACGCCTCAACCTCTTCTCAAACTCGATACAGCGGCGTTCCTCTGACGCCACAAGTTTGGGTGCGAACCTGGACAAGCTAGTAAAAGCAGCCGCATACTCGGCCCCTGAAGAACTCAACTGCAAAAGCTGGCAGAACTGACCTCTCAGCATCTCTCTGACTGCTGGAGATAAGAACTTCTCCTGGAAAGCACCCACAAAAGCCTCCCAAGTGCCATCCAAACGACCCTTCACGAATTTCCACCACTGACCCGCATCCCCCTTCAGTTGGAAAGACGCCAAGGTCACTTTCAATGCTCCGTCCTCGATGCCAAGCATCTCGAACGTCTTACTCATCTGCTCCAACCACTCATCTGCCTTAAGTGGCTCCTTCGGATCCCCAACAAACTCATCCGGATTAGACCGGAAGAACTCCCTCTTCAAGAAGGAAGGCCCTGCCTCAGCAACCTGGGCCTGCACTGGAGCCTGAACTGGATTCTCAGCTCTGAGAATACCCATAGACTCCCTCAAAGCATCGGCTATCCCTCGGGCTAAAGCGCCCATAGCCTCCTGACCTGCTGGCTCGGCCACATTGGCCTGGCCAACCCCCTCCTGCTGTGCCGGAATATCATCCGGTAAAGGCATCTCCTGCCTCCTAGGCCTACCTCGCCTACCACCTTGTCCTCGTCCTGACATCCTAATAAAGGTAACAGAGAACGTTAGCACATTCACAAATGTGCCGAAGCTATAACACTCGCGTCCTAATGCATGGACAACTGTAATTCACTCCACGTAAGCACATAAACACATAAGCACTTACGAATTTCATTTCCGGATAATGATAGTCCCGAGGCATTACTAGAGTTTCGGTTAGAAACAGCATTGATCAACTGCTTTTCCAACAAGACTCACAGAAACCCAAGGATCCAATCAACATCCTAGAAACTAAATCCCATACCCAAATAGTCAGATAAACATGTTATCACATAAACACATTACATTACACTTAAGTCTCTAACAAGCGAGACAAACCCATTGTGACACTAATCACTTCCCAAGTACCCAAAGTATTCGAACCCGGTAAGCTCTGATACTAAGTTGTAATGCCCTCAAAATAATAACATTAAAACCCATCAATTTAGACATGCATTGATATAAAAGATAAATATTCTTCCATTCATCAGAGTAGTTCATTATAATGAGTAATACATGTTAACAACAAAAGCAAATGCCCTACGGGCTTACAGCTTTCCAAGTTAACACTTGGTTACAAAAAGGACAGTACTAACTCAAATACACATTAAGCCCTTGGCTTGAATTTACATGTAATACATCCGAAAGGTAACAAAACGACAAAAGTCTGTCTGCCTCTTGCCTCCCAAGCTATGTCCTTGGAGGTAGCATACTACCTGTACCTGAAAATGATGTCCCATAAAGAGTAAGCCACAGCCCAGTAGAAATACACTAAACCAGCTATGAACAATGACTAAAAGATTAGCAGTTGATAGATGGTCAACACAGATACATCCACATATATCACATCCCGATTTTTATGACATTAAGTCCATGTTACATTTCATTTCCCATTTCTTTTCGACTTTGAGTTTGAAAACAAGGCTCAACACCTAGCCAAATAACTTAATGAGATTAAGACTCATCTTTAAAACACTTTCGAAATTCATGATGGATACACATTTTAATGCTGTATCAATAACACACAAACCATTTCCACACTTTCGAAAGATACACATTTCGGTGTTGTATCAACATAACATACAATCACTTCTATACTTCACAATTGATAACGATATACATTTTAGTGCTATATCAAATCAATTCGAACACTTCCATAATCAACATTTGATACACGTTGTAGTGTTGTATCAATGTCACACAAAATCCGGTTTAGAGGTCCATCCGCTATCTTCCCCTAAACCGTGGAGTGCATCCACTATCTCCTCCCACACAACACATGTATATAAACATAGATCATATACAATCAATCAATACATAAAGTTGATGTATTATTCCAGTCGCTATATTTGATAGCATACTTAATCGATTAGTTTTAGTTTGCCTAATCATCATGCATTTTCTACAACAATCAAGACTATCCTCCACCGATAGCCCAAAGCAGTTATTTCTATACCGAAAATAAATGCACCAAATGGAGATATAATCAACATTTCAACTAGGTGAGCGATGAATGAATCTAACTACACCCTTTAATCCCATACACATCCAATTCCAACATTCTCCATTCAATTCATCTTTTCTTCAAATTAATTTACCAATTAATTTATCAATGTAATTAGGGCATTTCCCATAATTAATATCACAACCCTAAGGTTCCATTTTCACTAATAATCCAATATTCATCTCATTTCTCTATGCCAAACATGCATATAAGTTTATATAAACAAAAACCCCAACTTTTGTAAAATTACACAAAGGCCCAAACTTTCTCAAAATTACCCAACAATCCCCAACTTATCAAAATGCTAAAATTCAAAGACAAAGCTCATGAGAAGGAGTAGGATATCCCTACCTCAAATTCGGAGCTCAAAGGAAGAAGATGACGACACTCAAAGTGCTCCAAAACTCAATATGCTCGGATCAAAACGTAGCCCTCGACGATCAACACAACTTTTGTAAAGGCCAAAGGTGAGGAAACAACTCCTACTAGATCAATACTTAGAGAGAAGGGAAGGGTTTAGAGAGAGAAGCTCTCCAATGGTGTCTTTTGAAAAAGTAAGAAAGAAAAGAGATGTGAAAAAGTGATTCAAAAATGAAATCCCGAAGTTGTTATAAAAATCGCCCTGCTCGAGCGTCACTCACAGACTCCCGCTCGAGCATCAAAACTCCCGCTCGAGCGGGGGATACACACTCCCAGAACTTTTGCTGAACCAGGACCCCGCTCGAGCGTAAAACTCCCCACTCGAGCGTCACACACAAACTCACGCTTGAGCGTTAAAACGCCCGCTCGAGCGTCCAACACTGCAGAGGAAATACTGGGAGATGGAAAATCACGCTCGAGCGTCAAAACACCCACTCGAGCGGAGAAGAAACAACGAAGGGCCCGCTCGAGCGTCAAAAGCTCCACTCGAGCGTGAAGGCAAAAATCTGGGCAACTACTTTTGGTTTCTAAGTTCAACTAACCTGTAACAAACCTGCCCAACACATCCTATAACTCAAATACAAGGTACAAAAGGATGCAAACAAGATATAAGCAACTAATAACATCCATGGAAACAAGTCCGGATCACTGTACACAAGGGGTAAAACCCGAGATCGCTATATTCCATGTGAAGTTTATCCTCCATGTATTTCTTTCCATTCATAACTAAAATGACCACTATATAAATTATAATCAAGCAACACATCTTCAATTATAAAAAAATAAAAATAAAAATAAAAAGTACAATAGATCATAACTAATATCAGAATGAATCATAACTAACTATTACTTGATATATAGTCATAACCAAAATAACAACAGCATGAAGTTATAACTAAATTATATCTAACACTATAATGTGTTATAACTAATGACCACGAGGATCATAATTGCGACATATGATAGACACTTTTTTTTGCGGTATGTTTTATAGAATTTATCTAAAAAAATATATGTTCTATGTCAACTTATCTTCTTTTTTAATTTTCCAATCCATCTATAAAATAGTTACTCCCCAATATTTGTATAAAATTTAATCTCAAATCCATTAATTTAAAATTGACATTTATCCAAATGAACTCTTAATATTTAAGTTTAGTAATATCTCATTGTTGTTTATTATGAAAAAAAAATTAATGTTATTATTAATTTGTGCCCCCTCTTCACTGATTTCTTGGCTATGCCACTGTCTGCAATCTTCACTTTTTTCTTCGTATTAGATGCATATGTCTTTCTTCAATTCCATCAATTTCTTTGATCAATCCTAAACTCTAATAACAACCGATATGTGTGTGTGTATCTATAGTTTGAAGGAAGCAAATTCACATTTTACTCAGTCTCAATGTCGCTCCTCCCCTATCTTTCGAAGTCTCTCTCCTCTCTTTCACTAAGAATGTTTGAATGTTCTTGAACAAATAAGCTATGTTCGGGTCTATGTTCCCGAAGAAATAACCAATGTTTGGGTTTGTGTTCCCAAAATCATAAAACAAAAACTCATGCAAATGTGATTAATTTTAACCCTTCAAAGTGTATCAAATTTTCATGTTTGGACCTGTGTTCCCAAACAAATAACCAATGTACGGGTTTGTGTTCCCAAACAAATAAACAATGTTTGGGGTTGTGTTCCCGAATTTTAGTCATATGTTTGGGAGTTTAGTACCGAAAAAATACAAACAGTTTTCACAATTTTTGATGTGTTTTTTAAAAACTTACTCTTACAAGACCAATCTCCTCTAAGTTGAGAATACCAAGAAAACTATGAATCTCCTCTAAACTTATATTGTTGTACTCCTCTTGTCTTATGAAGTTGTGGTTGCCAAAAACATTTCTACTCATTACCATTGCCGGAGAAATGTGTAATCGAATGGTTGCTATCGTTACCATCAAAATATCATTGTTAGGGGGTTCTCAAGGGTTTGATGGTGGGATTTGGGGAAGATGAATGGGTGGTGATGGATGTAGGTGCTCTCATAAACCTTATCTTATGATTTAGTTGATGTGTGGGCTCAATTGTGAGATAGGGTGCCCCAAAATGATTGATGTCCTCTTTAGTAATTTCATTTAAGGTTGTTATTGTAATAAATAAAAAAATGAGAAGTGAAAAATAATAAATAGGGTGCTAATAGCATCACTTTTTTTTTTTTTTTTTTTTAATTCTAATTTTGTCTAAACATAAAATTTCACTTTTACCCTTATCCCTAATCTTCTAATCCTAATTTCCCAAACTCTAATCCTAATCCCTCTCAACTCTAGCTACCATTTTCACCCGCTGTCAGCCAACCCCTCACTGCCAGCCACAGCCACCCAGCCCCTCATTACTAGCCGTAGCCATCCAGACCCTCACAGCCAGTCGCCTGCACCCAGTCCATCTCTATCTCACCTCGCCACCCCCAACCTTTCCACCTCTATTGTCGTCGCTTTCCCAACCTCGTCGCTTCTCTGTTGTCATCCTTGTCTTTTTAGAAGCACAAAAGCATAGGGAAAAAGAGAGAAGATCTCCTTCCTAACCTATTTATTTCTCTCTCTCTCTCTCTCTCTCTCTCTCTCTCTCTCTCCTTACATGGTGCCACGAGCCCCCTTTTCTCTCTTTTTCGATCTTAATAGCTCTAGGTTTCCGTCACCCATCCTACCTAGCCACCCACCGCTGCCATAGCCCTTGCTAAATCAACAAAATCATATGAAAAATAGGAGTCTTTGAAAAGTGATAGAGGGATTGAGAAGTAGGTTGTGGTGGTGGGGTTGCCAAAGAAGGACACTGATGGTCGCGGTAATAAGAGGCGTTAGAGAGGGGCACCGTTGATCGAAGAAAATGAATAGCCAATGATAGGTTAGAAGGGATAGGGTTAGAGTTTGGGACATTAGGGTTAGGGTTCATAGATGGTAGTTGTGAAGGAGATCTCTGAAGGCAAGTCGCCAATGGAGTGGGTTTGTATGTTGGAGTTGGAGATGACTGTTGTGGTTGCCAGAGGTGGTGGTTGGGGGATTAGATAGAGTTAAGGTTTGTTATGTTAAGAGTGTAAGGATAAGTGTTATTATTGGTATTGTGGTAGGAGTTTAAAGAGAAAATAGGGGGAGTTCATTTAATTGAGTGGGGGTTTAAAAAACTAGAAGACCAAAATAAAAAGATAAAAATAAATAACAATCCTATTAATAAAATCCTATCCCATATTTGTTTACAATTACTAGACACAACATACATAATATAAAGTCCATAATTTGTTGATAGTTTGGTCTTTTGGACCCTCCATAACGGGATGTTTTAAATGCTCTTGCAAAACTTCTCAAAACATCTCATATTAAAAATAATAATATAATATTGTTATACACTCTAATTAGTGTATCAATTAACACATTAATTATTATACGTTTAAAAAAATTAACACATTAATTAAATACAAAATTAGATAGGATCATATTGAGTGGTGTAACTCATATGTATATCTTAGTTGGGATAGGCTCTTCTCCATACTTAAATTTCTCTATACTTATACATATTCTTCTTGTGGGCCCAAATTTGGACTCACATCGGTAATCCAAATTGTCTACCTTGCAGGTTCTGTAATAAAGGTTATCTATGCAAAAAAATAATTTCATCAGACATCTATATACACAAAAACAAATCATATTTTGTTTTATAAAATTAATAGTAAATAGGATTGTAAACTTAAGCCATTCATTTTGTAAAATAAAATGTGATTTGTTTCTGTGTTTATAATTGTCTAATATGTCTAATTTTCTATATGGAAAACTTTTATTTTGAAGCCTGTGAAGTAGACTGTTTGGACCATCAAAGTGAGTCCAAATTGAGGCCTACCAGAGGAGTATGAGTATGAACAGGTATAGAGAAATGAAATATGAAGGGAAACTTATCCCTTCTTAATTAGTGTTAGTTGGTGTACACTAATTAGTGTGTGGGTAAATTACAAATACAACTCCTGATGTTTGATTAAAATACGAATCACTCCTGTGATTTTGAAAATTACATTCCACCCCTGAGGTTTATAACTTCATAACAAATCGTCCTTTTTAATAATAAATTATGAAGTCAATTAACAATTTTTAATGATGTTATAAATATGTTTCAATTAATAATTTAGGTAATTTTATTATTATATAGGAGAACAATTATGAATTTTATTTTTTTACTTAATTCTGTTAAATAAAAAATTTGACAAATGGGTATTTGTAATTTTTCAAATCACAAGAAGCAATCTGTATTTTAAGCAAAACTCAAGGAATGTATTTGTAATTTACCCTTAGTATTTCTAATGTTGCTAAAATAAAATAAAAAATACACTTTTTCCTTACTACAAAATTCTTAATTTAACCTTATACTTTATCCAAACCCTAATTCCTCCTCACAAGGAGGCTCTTGCTACCTTGCAAGTAGGGAAGGCTCTTGGGATGGATTGCAGGGATAAGGAGCAGGAGATAGCCAGCCGAATTGTACTGATGGAACTGAAGGATAGGGAGAGGGCGGAGGAGGTTGAAGGGGCTGTTTAGGCTTCTCCACATGTCCAGGAGGCAAGTTCAGTGTTTGTCATTTATTGATGAAGTTAGTAACTTGGAATGTTAGGGGATTGGGGAAACCAGAGAAGAGAAGGAGCATTAAGAAGTTAGTTAATGATCGCAAGATAGAGGTGTTGCTCCTTCAGGAAACAAAGAAGAGCAGTGTTGGAGATGGGCTCATCAAGTCTTTGTGGCCAGTACAGGATGTGGGCTTTATGGAGGTGGGTGCTACCGACAGTGCGGGTGGTCTCCTTTGCTTATGGAATCCTGAGGAATTTGAACTTAAAGATTGCTGTTGCAACAAAAGTTTTATTCTGTTGTCAGGTATTCTTAACCACTCTTTTGAATGTGTAATTGTCAATGTGTATGCCCCAAATGATGTTGTTGGTCGGAGGCCTTTATGGGAATCTCTTTCCAAATTGAGAGCAGATTTTCCTAGTCCTTGGTGTATTGGGGGTGACTTCAATGAGATTAGGTTTATGAGTGAGAGAAAGGGGTGTTTAAGAAGAGATAGGGGGATGAAGGACTTCAATGACTTTATTGATACCATGGAGTTGTTGGATTTGCCAATGTCAGGAAGATCTTTTACCTGGTGCAATGATGTGGAGGGTGAGAGGTGGAGCAAGTTAGATAGGTTTCTTTTGGACATTGACTGGCTTGAGAAATTCTCCTTCAAGCAGTGGGGATTAAATAGAAGCATTTCTGATCATTGCCCTGTTATCATTATGACTGATGAGAGGGACTGGGGCCCAAAACCTTTCAGGTGTATTAATGCGTGGAGCTTACATCCAAACTTTATGGCTGCAGTTAAGACTGCCTGGGACAGTTGCCAGGTAAGTGGGTGGGCCAGTTATAGGATTTTGAAAAAGTTGGGGCATTTGCGAGGTCAATTACGAAGTTGGAATAAAGAAGTGTTTGGTAATGTGGATGAAAATCTGAAAAAAGCTGAGGATGAATTGCATGAATGGGACCTAAAGGCTGAGTCTAGAGAGTTGCAGGAGTTTGAGAGAAGTCGCAGAAGAGAGGTGCAAAGTGCAGTGTGGGACTTGAATAAAAAGAAAGAGATCATATGGCAGCAAAAATCCAGGTTGATTTGGGCTGAAAATGGGGATAAGAATACAAAGTTCTTTCATATGATGGCTAGCAGAAGACAGAGGAAAAATATGCTTGATTCAGTGGCTGTGAATGGTTCCTTGGTGGTTCGGCTAGACTTGGTTAAACAGGCAGTGCTGAATTATTTTGAGACGCTGCTTTTAGAGGACTGGGAGTGCAGGCCTTCTTTAGTTGGTGCAAGCTCTACAATATCTGAACAAGCAGCAACTATGCTGGAATCTGAATTTACAGAGGAAGAAATTTGGATTGCTGTGAAGGAGTGTGATGGGAATAAGGCTCCCGGGCCTGACGGGTTTAACCTAGCTTGTTTCCAAAGGTGTTGGTCCATAATGAAGGAGGAGGTGATTCAGGTGTTGAAAGAGTTCCACTTAAATGGGAAGCTGGCTAGAGGTGTAAATAGCTCGTTTATTTCACTCATTCCCAAGAAAGATTGTCCTGTTGGGTTGTCTAATTTTAGGCCTATAAGCTTGGTTAGCTCAGTCTATAAAATTCTTGCGAAGGTTCTTTCTAGACGTTTGAGGCAGGTTCTTCCTCAGATTATCAATGAAGCGCAGTCCGGTTTTTTGAGTGGTCGGTGTATTTTCGATGGAATTCTAATTGCTAATGAGGTGGTTCACGGGTGGAAAAAATCCAAGAAGAGAGGACTTATCCTTAAATTAGATTTCGAGAAGGCTTATGACTCAGTGAATTGGGGGTTCTTGTGCTCCATGATGTCCAATTTTGGTTTTGGTGAAAAATGGGTGGGTTGGATAAAGGCTTGCTTATCATCAGCGAGAATTTCTGTGTTAGTTAATGGGTCTCCAACTTCAGAATTTTCGCCTCTCAAAGGCCTAAGGCAAGGTGATCCTCTTTCACCTTTTCTATTCAACTTAGTGGCGGAAGGTCTAAATATCTTATTAGAAAGAGCAAAACAGTTGGGTCTCCTCGAGGGAGCTACAGTGGGTCTTAGCCAGCTTAAGGTGTCTCATCTTCAGTTTGCGGACGACACAATTATTTTTTGCGAGGCTAGTTGGGAGGAAATCCTAATGATAAAGAGAATTTTGAGATGTTTTGAAGTAATGTCTGGGCTAAAGATCAATTTTCATAAGAGTAAAGTCTGTGGTGTTGGAGTTGAAGATGAATTGGTCAAGGCTTTTTCCAAAAAGCTGAACTGTTTATCTCAAAAATTGCCTTTGAACAACCTAGGTATGCCTCTAGGTGCAAATCCCAGGAGTAAGCGAACGTGGCAGCCGGTAGTGGACAAATTCAAGAAAAAGCTAGCTCGCTGGAAAATGAGATGCCTTTCATTTGCAGGTAGATTAACCTTGATCAAGTCTGTATTATCTGGACTGCCTGTGTATTTCCTGTCTTTATTTAAAATGCCTGTGGCCATTGCTAACAAGCTGGACAGAATCCAGTCTACTTTTCTTTGGGGTGGTGATGAGGTGAAGAGAAAAGTTCATCTAGTTAAGTGGGAGGAGGTATGTAAATAGAAGTGTCAAGGTGGACTCGGCGTGAGGAAGCTTAGTGAATTTAATGAGTGCTTGTTGATCAAATGGTGGTGGAAATTTGGAGTGGAAGATAAGGCCTTATGGAAAAAAGTGTTGTGCAGCAAATATGGCCAGCATGGAGGTAGGTGGAGTCCAGTGGTAGTAGAGTTAGGGGGGGTCTCTGCTCTGTGGAAGGACATCCTGGTTTTAGCTGGTCGAAATCCATCCTTGATGGAGTTCTTTGTCTCCAATTTTAAGATTGTGATTGGAAATGGCAATAGGACAAAATTTTGGGTGGATGTGTGGTGTAATAATCTGAGCCTTTCTCTTGTTTTCCCTAGGCTTTTTTCCCTATCTGTGCATAAAGATGGGTCAGTGTCTGAGTTTGTGCAAAAGAGAAGCGAGGGTGTAGATTGGAATCTTATGTTTAGAAGACATCTTTTTGCTTGGGAAGAGGAGGACCTGGCAGGCTTGCATGAGTATCTTCGTGTTGCTCCCAATTTAAGAATCAATGTGGAGGATCACTGCTCTTGGCTGGCTAATCCATCTGGCGTTTTCTCAGTAGCCTCTGTGTGGGATTGGTTGGCTTCACAGAAAGGGTGCACTTTCAGGTTTGTGATGAACATCTGGAAGAATATTGCACCTCCCAAGGTTCAGTTCTTGTCTTGGTTAGCTTGGAGAGGTAGGATGAAGTCGGCTGCGTATATGCAAAGGGTTGGGGTGCTTAAGTCTAATGCAAACATTCTTTGTGTCTTTTGCAAGACAGAGGTGGAGACTGGGAGTCATGTCTTGCTCCATTGTAGTTGTATCTGGAAAGTGTGGTCGGGGCTTATTGATTGGTGGGGTTTGTGTTGGGCCATTCCCGAATCAGTCCAGTCGCTGCTTAGTTGGTGGGCTGGTCATAAGGTGAAGAAGAGGGTAAAAATGTTGTGGAGAGTTGTTCCTTTGGCTGTTATATGGTCAGTATGGGATCTTAGAAATAATTGCTTGTTTAACAATGCTCAACCCCATACTGCGAATCTAGAGGAAATGGTGAAGGTTAGAGTAGCTCTGTGGGCTAAGTTCAGGCTGAAGGATATGCCTTATTCTGTGCATGACATTATATCAAACTTGGGGCAGGTGTGTTATTCTGTGTAATGGTTGGGCTTGGGCTGATCTGGTCTGTTCTTGCTCCTACACTAGTTGTCTACTGTGCTGCTGCTGTTGTTGGGGATCTGCTGCTGGTTGTGTAGGGTTGTCTCTCTTCAGTGTATTGAGGGTGTCTGCAAGCAGATGCCTGCTGCCTTGCCTCTCCTCTGCTCTGCCTCTGCTTGTGTTGCTTTTGTGCATTTGGTGTAGATGGGGGCTGCAGTGTGCTGCCAAGAGCTCCATTCTGTTGTCTGCTGTGAAGCTGTGGAGTGAGGCATTGAATTTATCTTTGGTATCTTAGCAGCTATTGGTAAGCCACCAGTATGTTGGCTGTTGGTAGCAAGGTAGAAGTCTTCATCCACATCCCCTCAGAAGTGTCCCCAGGGTCTAGCAGCAAAAGGTGTTGTCCAAGGATGACCATGATTTGGGCTGGTTATCTGAAGTGTTCTGCCAAATGGTTAGTCTCTTGAGCTGGGGTGTGCTGCTGGAGCAGCTGGTGGTAATACAGCAGTTGGGTGTTGTGTGGCTTATTTGGCCTGTGGCTGATATGCTGGTAATCTAGCTGTTGGATGGAACAACCCCAATCTGATGCTGTATGTTGGTTGCTTTCTAGGCTGCTGTTGGTATTCAAGCCAACCCCCAGTTCTCAGAGAGTGCACTGTGTCTCTTGCTTGAAGTGAGTGGGAAGAAGATTTTTGAAGGCATTTGGTGGTCCATAGGAATCCTAGAGAGTGGCTATGGGTCTGGGATGACCTGGTGATGGGAGGTTCTTGTTTCTGCTCCTGCACTGTTGGTTGCTGCTCTGTTGGTTGCTGCTGGTGTCCAGCAGTTGGTGTCTGGCAGCATAGATGCATTGTTTTGTTTGTTTAGAGCAATGCACACAGCCACAGTTTGGGTCCATCCTATTGTATTGGTGCATTGAGATCTGTTCTGGTGCATTGAGCCACAGTTCTGGAGTGTGGTTCATGCAATGCCTTTTGGATTGTCACTTGAGCTGGGAAGTAGTGTTGTTTTTGGGGCTTTGAGAACTGTTCAATCTTGGTATATTGGATTCAAGCATCAATGCTGCAGCTTGGGTGTTGTCTTCAGGGGATTTAGCTGCTGCAGCTTTGGTTCTTTGTTCTTCCTTCTTTCTTTCTTTTTTCCCGTTGGTCTCTCACCAACTTAGGGTGCTAGCAAATGATAGGGTGCGCTCGGTGGTGCCAACCTAGTTGGGATCATTTAGCGCATTGTGATGCTTCTGCACTTCCCTTTCCTTTATTGATGCAATTCTTCGTGTACCTTATACTTGTTTTCTTTCATCAATAAAGTTTCTTTTGCCGATCAAAAAAAAAACTCTGATCACCTTCGTCTACCTAGCCCCTCTAGGTCCAACAACCACCAATCCAAGTTTTGGATCTAGTCCTCAATACCTCCTTGCCATTCCCGCCATCGTGGACACCCTAGCCTCATAACCCTTCACTTGTTTCCACACCATTGCTTTCCTTTCCTACAGCCCCATTTCTTTTTCCCTATTCTTCTCGTTCGGACAGTGCCAAATGAATTACTTGACTTTGGATCTTCTTTGTCGTACGGTACAGGGGTTAAATTTCCAGTTCTATCTGGCCAAACTAGTGGTTGATGTGCGATTGATTGTTTTTCACCCGAACGGAACCCTAACTTTGTTCACTTCACACTGATTGATGCCACCAGAGTGGGGAGTAGAAAACAGCACCCTGACATTATATTCTTTTGGACTAAAATTTTTGTCTAAAAAATTAAATTTGTTTGGATGAAATTATTTTGTTCATGTATTTATTATTGACATTTTTTAAATTATTAGTAGAAATTTATTTATTTATTTTAACGTTTTTAGACTATCTTTTATCGACTATTCTCGTGACAATAAATTTTGATTTTCAAATAATTTTTTAGAATAAAATTTTCACTTTTTGGAAATGAAAAAGTTTGATCCCCTAAAACTCTTATATCTTAGAGTGTAAAATACTTTGCATTTGAGATGGTCGTATATATTATAGCTATGATAATGGGATATTGGAAATAGAAATAAATTTAAAAAAATAAGTGAAATATCCCTCTCCAACTTTGAGTTGTAGAAGAGGTTCAATATATATATTTTTTATTAAGTAAAGTCCCTTGATGAAATATCTCTGTGATCATACAATAAATTTCTTCTGCGTCGGAACGAAATTTCTTTGTATTGAATTTTCTTTGTAAAAATATTGAGGGATCCCAACTATTATGAAAATATTGTATGTCCTTAATATCATAAAATCCTAATATCAACGAATTTAAAAAAAAAAAATTCCCCAATTATAGCATAATCAAAATTATAAATAAACTCCCAAAGAAAGAGAGAATGAGCTCTCAATTACATATTACATAAAAGGGAAATAAAAATCACACTTTTGATATCTTAATAATGTAATAATTCCAACTAAGCCTTCATTTGGCAAGATGGTTAGGATTAATTTAGTTTACTAAAAAATAAAATAGATTAAAAAAATTAATAAAATAAAATGTTACATCCAAATCATAATGATTTCACTTCTCTCACAAAATTAAAAAAAAAATTAAAAGTTCATTTCAAATGAAACTTTTTTAGCCAAGCTAAAAAATAGCCAAAAAATAGACTAAAATAACTCCTCCCAAATGAATCCTAATTATGTATTGTGTCTGGATATACGGCTTCCTTTACTAGATTCGATAGATTGACAATAACATGGCTAGAACCTGTGTCTCTCCTAAGAACTTTGTGGGTGTAATTCCTCATATATTTGTTGAGTTTTTCCCCCCTACTTTGACAATTTTATATTACAAGTCTAACAACCAACACAAAAAACTATATAGCCCAACAAATCACACAATACAACAAAGTGGTACTAAATAATTATTAAGCCAGAGGCCCGTTTACTTTTAAAGTTTTTGAAACAGTTTTTAAATATCAATTCGTATTTTTTTTTAGTAAGTGATCTCACAAAAATACATAAGTTGAAAACGTCCTGCTTTCTTCATAGAATTGGTATACTTGATGGGAGTGTTAATCTAGAATGTGTTTTTTATCATGAGGATGTTGAAACTGTGGAGCATATTCTTCTTTTCTGCCCTTTTTCTGGAGGTTGTGATCAAACACTGTAAGGTGGTGGGGTTTTCAGTGGGTCTTTCCAGGTTCTATGGATGGGCTACTGTAGTGGTGGTATGGTTGCAGAATGTCAAAATTGGAGAAGAAAATCTGGATGGTCATCCCTTTGGCAACCCTTCGGTCTACATGGAGGCATAGAAACAAGTGTTTTTTCAATGCATCTCAACCAGACTTTGAAGCTCTATGAGACATTGTGAAAATTAGAATAGCTCTGTGGGTCAAGGCTTCGCCATTACATGTGCCAGCTTCTGTGACTAATCTGGTTTACAATCTGCAGCAGGTTAAGTTTTGTCTCAGGACTGGTGGTTGAGTGTGTTTCTGTGTTGAGAATTTATCTGGTTGAGCTAATTTGTTTGGCAGAAGGACTGATGTTTGTGCTTGTGTTAGGTCTGGTTTATGAGGTATGATCTAGCTTACATTACAGATAAAGTGTTTTCTGTATGTTCTGTTTCTATGTATATCTGGACTACAAATGGATTGAGGTTTTTCTGGTTTTTTACTTAGAGAATGATGGCACATTGGTCTTGCTTCTGCTGATTATGTTATTGCTGATCTGTTCTGGTTTTGCTCTACTATACCTTTTGTTGCTTGTTCTGATCTTGTGCTTGTTGAGTAATGCATCAGGAACTGTTATGCTGGCTCTGCTGTTGGTTCAGGTGCAGCGAAGATTGCATGCTATGTTTTGGTATGTGGCTGAAAATTTTGTGCCACAGGTCAAGCACATACGAGAGAAAAAATTGTTGTGTTCAACCTTATATATCAACTTGAGGACTATAGCCATGCTCTTTTATCATCACGAGATATGTCTTCAAACAATGCTCTGCATTTGGCTGGATTTTTGGGACCTATGCAGCAACTCAAAGT
Source organism: Camellia oleifera (assembly GCA_022316695.1). Lineage (NCBI taxonomy): Eukaryota > Viridiplantae > Streptophyta > Magnoliopsida > Ericales > Theaceae > Camellia > Camellia oleifera. Next base: position 13,338,463 of record CM039308.1, on the reverse strand, counting down.
CAGTGCAGCAGGTCTAGCTCTACAAGTGAAGCGGGAATTACAGTGGTTAAGTGTTATCTGCTTCTGTGACTATATGGATTACAATAGAGCTGTGGTGTTGAGTCTGTCTTATGCTCGGCTGATGCTGGTGCTCTGGTTTGGTGCTCTACACTTACGCTTTGCTGCTAATGTTAGCTGGCTGAAGGTGGTAGAAAGTGGTTGATCTGTTTTTTTCTGGTTCTTGGGTTGGTTGCCCGCCAACTCTGGGAGTGCTAGCAAATGATAGGATGGACTTTTTGGTGCTAACATAGTTGGAATGATTTAGCTCATCGTGATACTTTTGCACTTCCCTTTCTTTATTGATGTAATTTGTTTTGTACCTTGTACTGTGCTATTACATCAATGAAGTTTCTTTTTTTGCCGATCAAAAAAAAATATTTGTATTTTTTTTAGTAAGTGATCTCACAAAAATGCATAAGTTGAACAAAAATTCGCGTAAGTTTGTAAAAACTTAAGACTTATGCGAATTTAAATTCAAATTATGTATTTTTGTGAAATTATTTACGTAAGTTTATAAAAAAATTACATTATTTTATGGTAGAATTACATACGGTGTATATTGCATTTAAAAAAAAAAAATTCAACTTTTTAATTTCACAAAGTCATGTCTGTCCTTGCAATAACATCGACCTATAAATTAAAAAAATAACAATAAAAATTGACAAGTTTATATGTCTGATTTGATCCACAAGTCCATATTAATTAACAATTTCTACCAAACTAAATACTAGAAGAAAGAAAATTATGCATTTAATTACTTCTTCATCACGGATCTTGGCCGGTAGCCTACACAGGCATGGTTTGGAAAGTGGGTTGGCTTTTTGATTTTTTGGCTATTTTAGCCTAGGGCTAAAAAACCTGATTTGGGAAGGACTTTTGACTTTTTTGACTTTTTTGACTTTTTTAGTTTTTTGTGAGAGAAAAAATGTAATGATTATAAGTTTTTTGTGGCCATTTTAGCCAAAAAAAGCCCCCAAACCCTCTTCCCAAACCATGCCATAAATAAATGAAATGCATCAATAATTACTCCACCACTTTGACAAATTGAAGACTAACTACCATTAGTAGTTATATAATATGGGTATTTAACGTCCAAATGGAATTTAACTTATAGGAAGAAACTTGTTTTGTGATTAAAAATAGCAATAATAGTAAAACAGTAATGTTAGAAATGCATAAATCAATCACATAACAGGAAACAATCCTCTCACAAGAGTCCCACATGTGGATCCTATCTCTTGTGAGAAAATTGTATCCCATATTTGATTTCTATGCACATAGGCTTACTCGTAATCAAATTATTAGGAAAAATTACATATATTGAAAGTTTTGATTGAAACCGATTACAACAAACAAACAAACAAACAAACAAAATCATTATTGACTCCACAATATATTATTACTTGTCATTTTAAATTAGTGTTAAAATTGTAATCTTCTGAAAATAAAACAACAAAAAATATGGCAGGTGTATTCCATCAATCGGCCCTTGCTTGTTTAATGGAGTTCATATTTTTATTTCTAACAAATAAATAATTAAAAGGAAAGGGAAAAAATGATTTTGACTGAGGCTTAATTTGATAACATGTTAAAATAATTAAAAAGTTATTATAAAAAAATTAATTATTCTTTTTTTTTTGGGGGGGGGACACATTTTTATAAAAAAAATTAATTAAAATAATCAATTTCTTAAAAATCTAGGGTAAACTACCAATAGGTCATAATAGTTGGACTTAATTCTCCTCAAGTCCTATTGAAAATAAGTCTTGGTAAAATTGTAGCCAAAAATAATTTTTTTTGTGATAATTTTTTATACATGTCGTTAAAAATTGATAATTAGTGACTTTTTTTGTCATGACTTTTATAAATTGTCACTAAAACTTACAATTAGTGACATTTTTTTTATAACAAATTTTTCCCATAGGACCTATTAGACAATAAATACACTTATTAGTGATAAGAATATAGCACCTTCAGCTCAAGGATGTATTAAAGGTTCAGCTCAAGGATGTATTAAAGGCAGCCCAGAGGATCACAGAGGATAATACCTTTCTTCTCCTTAACAGAATTAGTTAACAGAATTAGTTATAGAATTAGTTAACAGAATTAGTTATAGAATTAGTTACAGAGATATAGCAGATATATGAATATATAGATTGTTGAGGCGGTTGCTCATAGTTCTTGTATTATAAATATAGCTGTACTTATTCAGATTTGAATAAGATTGAAGTTTCAGTTTCTTATCATGGTATCAGAGCCTCTCTACTCAAACGAGTATTGATCCTTCTTCATCTTCTTTCTCACATTGAATTCTTGAGTTCAAGTTCTTGAATCTGTTTTAATGGCGTCTCTTCCTCCTAATCTCACACTTCTAATTTCAAATCTCAATTCTTTTGTTACTGTCAAATTGGATTCTACAAATTATGTTGTTTGGAAAACACATCTCCAAAATATACTCAGAGCTACCAATCTTCTCTGTTATGTGGATGGTACTTGTGCTTGTCCATCTGCAACAATCAAAGATTCAGAGGGCAAAGATGTTATCAATCCTGAGTTTGTGAGTTGGACACAGATCGATTCTCATTTGCTAAGCTGTATTACAACAACTCTAACTCACACAGTGTTCACATCTGTATTTCATTGTAAAAGTTGTCATGAAATCTGGAAATATCTTGATAAACGCTTCACATCACTCTCCAGATCTCATATACACCAACTCAAAAACAAACTCAGTAGTATTATGAAGAAATCGGAGTCCATGGAAGACTATCTTTCTCAGATCAAGAGTCTTGCTGATCAGTTAGCCCTTGCTGCCTCTCCTATTGAGGATGAGGATTTGGTTTTGATTACTCTAAATGGACTGCCGTCTGAATATAATGCGTTAAAAGTAGCTATTCGAGCTCGATCAGAGGCCATCACTATGGAGGATCTTGCTTCTCTTCTCTGTTCAGAAGCTTTGCATATTGAAGCCGATAGTAATCCTCTTCTTCAGATCTCACTGTTGCATATTCTGCAACTCGAAATGAGATTCCTAATCAGTCATCTTCTTATCATGGAAATAGATCATCATACAGAGGATCTTCGCATAAAGGAGGAGGTCGATATTTTTCTAAAAATACTTTCAGTCGAGGTCGAGGAGGCAGATCTTCATCCTTTCATCATCCATCTTCCTCTGCAGTGGTCTGTCAGATTTGTGGCAAACCAAATCACACTGCTCTTGAATGCTGGCACAGATTGGATACTTCCTATTCACCACGAACTCCAGCTGATAAATCTTCCTATTCCCCACAAACTTCAACTGACAAATCTGTTTTTCTTGCCTCTTCATCATCTGCTTTACCTAATTGGTATGTGGACTCTGCTGCCACCAATCATGTAACTCCTGAACTTACTAATCTCCAAGACTACAGTCCCTATCATGGCCAAGACCATGTGACTGTTGGAAATGGTAGTCATCTACCTATTCACAACACCGGTAATGGTATTCTTCCAACTCCTTCTTTTCCTTTCAAATTGACTAATGTTCTTCATGTTCCACATATATCATCTCATCTTCTTTCAGTTCATCAATTAACTTCTGATAATCATTGCACTGTTACCTTTGATGACAAATCCTTTGTGGTTCAGGACAAGACCACCAAGAGACCTCTCTTCAAAGGTATGTATAGGCATGGTCTTTATCAGTGGCCTTCATCTCCTTCACCAGTTTCATCATCCCCGCATTCTTCTTCAGCTTGTTTAGCTACTGCTACATGGCATACCAGACTTGGTCATCCATCTCCACAAAAGCTGCAATATCTTGTTAATAAGTTTCAGTTGCCTACTACTTCATCTTCTAATAAGACTTTGTGTCCTCATTGTAGTGTGGCCAAGAGTCACAGACTCTCTTTTGTTTTGTCTAATTCCACTGTAAATAAGCCCCTTTCTCTTGTTCATAGCGATGTTTGGGGCCCTTTCTCTCCATCTATTTCAGGATTTAGATACTATGTTTTGTTTGTTGATGAGTTTAGCAAATTTACTTGGGTTTATCCTCTTTGTTATAAAAGTGAGGTGTTTTCCAAATTCATGGAATTTAAGGTGTTTGCTGAAAATCAATTTGAGACTACTCTTAAAATTTTTCGTACTGATGGTGGTGGAGAATACACTAGTTCTCAATTTGAAACTTTTCTTAAAACCCATGGCATTATTCATCAAATGTGTTGTCCACACACTCCTCCCCAAAATGGAGTCGCCGAGAGAAAACATAGGCATCTTGTAACTACCACCATTACTTTGCTACAGCAATCCGGCATTCCTCTTGCTTATTGGTTTGATGTTCTTGCGACTTCTGTTTTTCTTATTAACAGGTTGCCTAGTTCTAAGCTTCAAAATCAAACTCCTTATGAGGTCCTATTTCATCATTCCCCTGATTTTGCTTTTCTTAAAAGCTTTGGTTGTAGGTGCTTTCCATGGCTTCAACCTTATGCTTCTCATAAGCTCGCCCCTAAGTCTATTCCTTGTGTCGTCATTGGTTATCATCCCTCTATCAAGGGATATCGTTGTCTTGATCCCATTTCTGGAAAAATTTATTTGTCTCGGCATGTTCTTTTTGATGAATCACTTTTTCCTTTTCTGACTTTATCTAGTTCTACCTCTACACCACACTCTCCACCTACTCTTCCTTAGCTCCATTCTTTTTTCTGGTCTTCTTTTTCACCTACTACCGATTCTGTTTCACCATCTGCCCCATCAGGTTAGCCTTCTGTTCCTTCTATTTCTTCTTGTCCTGCTCCTACTCAGCCTGCTGTTGCTGCTCAACAGCCGGCTGCTACGGCTACCCAGCCTGCTGCTACGGCTCACCAACCTGCTGCTACTACTCCTGTCTTGCCTAGTGTGCCAACCTCTATTCCTATTTCCTCTCTCACTATTGATCTTCCTTTTATACAGCCTGTGTCTGTTGTTTCTTCTTATTCTTCTCTCAATATTCATCCAATGACTACCAGGTCCAAATCTTCTTCTTCTGCTCTTATTTCTGCTATATCTCCCCTTATTGAACCCTCTTGTTTCTCTGAAGTTGTTTTAACTCCTGAATGGTCTAAAGCCATGCACGAAGAATTTTAAGCCTTGCAAGATCAAAACACTTGGTCTCTTGTCCCTCTTCCTTCTCACAAGCAAGCCATTGGCTGTAAGTGGGTGTTTCGCTTAAAGAAAAATTCTGATGGTTCCATCGCTCGTCACAAAGCTCGTCTTGTGGCTAAGGGCTATCTCCAGCAGGAAGGCATTGATTATCATGAAACGTTTAGCCCTGTTGCCAAGCAACCCACAGTTCGGGTTCTCCTTAGCATTGCTCTTCATTTTAATTGGTCTATTAAACAGTTGGATATTTCCAATGCATTCCTCCATGGTCTTCTTGAGGAAGAAGTTTATATGATGCAACCTCCCGGTTTTGAACGGTCTCCTTCTCATCATGTATGTAAACTGAAAAAGGCTCTCTATGGACTTAAGCAAGCTTCTCGAGCTTGGTATTCAACCTTTTCTTCTTATCTTCTCTCCACTGGATTCAAGAATAGTCGGTGTGATTCTTCTTTGTTCATACAACGCACGTCTACCACTATTACTTTTCTGTTGATATATGTGGATGATATCTTAATTACTGGAAATAGTGCTGCACACATCAGTTCTCTGATTCATCATATGCACAAAGCCTTTTCCATGAAAGAATTGGGTGATATTTCCTATTTTCTTGGTATATCTGTGACTCGAATTGCCTCTGATTTGTTTCTCTCTCAGCACAAACATGCTACTGATATTCTCATCAAGGCTGGTATGATAAATTGTAAACCATGTTCTACGCCCATGGCCTCTAAATCTGATCCTCCTTTAGCCACTTTGGCGCCCTTTTCTCAGCCATCCTTGTATCGAAGTATTGTTGAAGCCTTACAATATCTCACTATTACCAGACCTGACATCTCGTTTGCTATCAACCATGCATGTCAGTTCATGCATGCTCCTACTGTTGCCAATTTCAATACTGTCAAGAGATTACTGCGTTACATTCAGGGTACTCTTCATCATGGTTTATTCTTCACTCCGGGCTCTCTTGATTTGCATGCTTATTCTGATTCCGATTGGGCCGGTAATGTTCTTGATCGTAAGTCTACCACTGGGTATTGTGTCTTTCTCGGCTCTAATCTGATTTCGTGGTCTGCAAAGAAACAATCCACTGTTTCTCGGTCTTCCACCGAAGCCGAGTACAGGGCTCTTGCTCAAGCTTCTGCTGAACTGCAATGGCTTCGTATGCTTCTTCAAGAGATATCTCTTCCTTCTGCTACTCCTGTTTTATGGTGTGACAATCTCTCTGCCATATCTCTTGCCTCTAATCCTGTTTTCCATGCCCGCACAAAGCATATCGAGGTGGAATATAGCACCTTCAGCTCAAGGATGTATTAAAGGTTCAGCTCAAGGATGTATTAAAGGCAACCCAGAGGATCACAGAGGATAATACCTTTCTTCTCCTTAACAGAATTAGTTAACAGAATTAGTTATAGAATTAGTTAACAGAATTAGTTATAGAATTAGTTACAGAGATATAGCAGATATATGAATGTATAGATTGTTGAGGCGGTTGCTCATAGTCGGTTGCTCATAATTCTTGTATTATAAATATAGCTGTACTCATTCAGATTTGAATAAGATTGAAGTTTCAGTTTCTTATCAATTAGAACCTACACGTAAGTACTCGTTAAATATAACCCTTAAATCAACGCCTTCAAAAAGGTTGCCCATTTTGTGACGGCAAAGAAGGTTGATTTGCGAGCAGTTGAAATTTGTACGAAAGGTTAGTATATCAAGAGAGAATTACTGCCCAGTGAAAAAGAAGAAAAAAATTACAGAAATATAGAAGGGTGCAAATGAGACTTGCACTCTCATAAATTTTCACTTACACCCAATCATAAAATAACTTGCACCTTTCATATATTTATAATTTTTTTTTTAATCTCCATTTGGACAATAATTCCCCTAATATCAATAACTTACTTCACTGCCGTAAAAAATTGAACCAAGTGGCATTTATATTATAGGTAGAATTGATGCTACATTTCCTATGATGCCCATCAAAATAATCTCAACAGTTGAGATTTGAATAACAGCAATGATAGAGACCACTCAAAATAGAAAATTTTGTTATGATCACTAGTGACTTGATGATTAGGTAAGTTAGGCGCACGCCCAAGGTCCTCCTGCTCACAAGAGGTTCTATTTTATATATATATATATTTTTAATATTCAGTGTATATATCATATAAAAGCAATAATGAAAAGGAAATTGAAATTGGCAAAACAAAAGTACCTAAAAAGAATTACTGAATAAATTGTATTTATGTATATCAAAATAAACTATCTTATCCTTATATTATATACCTCTTATTAGTCATCATTATTTACCTTATCGTTAAAATTTTAAATTATGTTAATTATGACTATCAAACGAATTTAATTAATTTTTATTTAATATATTTAATTTGAAGTGTTAAATTAAATTATCAAATACCACCCATCACATTGAAACACCTAGAACGAAATTACAATGGAATTGAATGATTTTTCATAGGTAGTGTTTAGTGTACTGAAATGAAACAGAATGGAATGATTATTTTATCAAAATATTCATTCTCATATTCGGTTAGGTTAAAAAAATAATTTTTTTTTATCAGACACTAAAAAAATAAAATAAAATAAAAATAAATAATGACATGCATTATAAATGGAATCATCTTTCACCATTTTAAAGAAATGGTCATTCCATAGGAAAGCTTAAGGAATCACCATTCCATCTCATTCCAATGAATCAAATAGAGCATTAGTGATCAAATTGAGGAAGTTGTTTCTGAATACAGGGCTACAAGTAATGTAAACACAACAAAGAAGAAGTTGATCAAAGAGGGCAAACAAGTGATGAGAATGGTGGTCATATCTCTGGTGTAGTTTAGGATCCGGGAGGAGTAGATAAATTTACTTAAATAATGCTCAAGCAATGATGGAAATGGGAAAATTACTTGGTATTGATTTTTGTTAGGTTTTTATTCTTGGCAATCCCGTTTGACAAAACTCCTTTCAGTTGTAATTGTATTCGATCTTTTACTTCAGCGAGTCTATGAATTTTAGATGCAAATCCAACCCAAATTGCGCCTTGTAGAGATGTTTCAGAAGTTTATTCTTTCATGTTTGCCACTTCGCTGACTATGTCGAGGATCGAGTGGAGAACTTTTGATTCCAAAAGTTTGACCTGTCTGTAAAAGTACTAGAAGTTGGGATTTTATGCTCGAGCGAACTTTCCTGCGCTTGAACGAGGTTCGCTCGAGCGGCCATTCTTGAGCTCGAGCGGAGATCGCAGATCAGTTTTCTATAAATATGTGGTTTCATCCGTTTTTAGGGTTACGGCTTCTAGATCTTCTTCTTAGATATTAGGGTTTATATCTAGAACTTTTGAGCTAGTTTATTTGATGTTTTTTTGAGTTTAAATCTGGTTTCACTACAAGAAAAGTGGGCTTAAAAGATGAAAGTATTTGTGAGGGCACACTTGCCGTCCCAAAAAGTGACTTTTTGCGATGGCACAATTTGATGTCGCAAAAAATGTGAGTTTTTGCGACGGTACAACTTACTGTCGCGAAAAAGGTGATTTTTGCAACGACACAATTTGCTGTTGCGAAAAAATAGAGCATTTGCGACCGCAGAAAATGCTGTCGCGAAAAAAAAGAGTATTTGCGACTGCAAAGATTGCTGTCGCGAAAAAATAGAGTTTTTGCGACTGTACTAGCTACAATAAAACAAAAAAAAACAAAAAGTGAGTTTTTTGCAACTGTAATAGGTACCGTTGCAGCAAGAAAAAAAAATTATTATGGCTTTGAGATGACTTCATAAATATACAATCACAAAATTGTTTGAATAAATGCAACGGGATTTTTCTGTCACAAAAAAAAAATAGAAAAAAAAAACGACGTCGTCTTACTCTTTTGATATAACATTTCTCTTTTCACCTCATTTTTTCATCTTCTTGTCTCTCTGCCTCTATCTCTTTTTCTCTCTCTGTCTCTCGCTCATCTCTCTATCGCTCTCATCTCTATTCTCTCTCTGTCTCTCTCGTTCATTTCTCTTCTCCTTATCTCTCTTGCTCATCTCTCTTCTCTCTATCTCTTACATCTCTCTTCTCTCTCTGCCTGTCTCGCTTATCTCTCTTCTCTCTATCTCTCACATCTCTCTTCTCTCTCTGTCTCTCTCGTTCATCTCTCTTTTCTCTATCTCTCTCAGTCTCTCTCTTTTTCTATGTCTCTCTTTCATTCATCTCTTTTCGCTCTCTTTCTCTCTCTCTCTCTCTCTCTCTCTATCTATCTCTCGTTCATCTCTTATTTCTCTTTCTTTTTCTGTCTCTCTTTCTTTATCTCTCTCTCTATCTCTATCTCTTACTCATCACTCTTCTCTCTCTCTCTCTCTCTCTCTCTGCCTGTCTGTCTCTCTCTAAACCACTGTGTTCGCCTTGCTCACTGTCTCCCTCCCCTCTTCTCTATTTACCGAGGTTCCTCTCAATTTATCGATCCATTACAAGAAAATGCACTTTTAGCAACCACTTTGTCTCTCTCTCACTCTCTCACTCTCTCACTCCCCTCTTCTAGTCAATAAATTGTAACAAGAGTGAATGGTTCGGATCGCCAAAATCAGTTTCAAAAACCAAATTAAAAGAATCAAAACTCTTTCCAAAGTTGAGGTAGTGGCCAGGTTTGGTTTGATTTTCTAAAACTTGATCCAAATTTATTTTTTAAAGACTAAAAATTAGTTTCATGAGAAAATTTAAAAAATCAAAACCCCATACTTGTCAATTTTATATAAGTTTACGAAGGATATGATCAGCTTGTTTGGTTTAGATTTTCGGTATTTATTTTTCAGAAAATTGGAATTTTTTATTTTATGTGTGTTTTTTTATTTATTTATTTTTTTTGTTATTTTTCACTAATTTTTTTTAATATTCTAAGCATTTTTTTTAAAATTTTTAAATACACCACACATAAATACACTTTAAAAATATAATATTTGTGAAAAAAAATATTTATAAAATTCACTAAATACTATATATATATATGAAAATTTAGTACATTTTTCGTATTCTTGTGCATTTATTGATTTTTAAAAAATATTTTGGACAAATATTTTACTTTTTAGATATATCTAAGTAAGGTGCATCTAAATATATATATATATATATATATGAATGATTAAAATTTTAAAAATTTACTAAAAATTTAAAAAAAATGAAAAATAAAAAACTCAATTTTCAGAAAATTGAATCCAAAAAATTGAAACCAAACAATTTTTAAAAATTCAAAAATACATTTTTTAAAAGAAAATCAACCAAGCAAGATTTCAATTTTTTACCTCCCTCTCAAATTTCCCAATGTTCAAATTTCCCACAAAACCCTATCTCTCTAATTTCGTTTTCCCTCTCTATTTTCACGCTCAACTCTAATGACTTTCTTCGTGCGATTCATCATTTTCTTGAGTTCTCTCCACCTTCACGCAACTCATCTTCATGTGATTCGTCGATGAGCATGGCTTCTCGTCATCACCTGCCTCTCCATAATAATTGGTGTGTATATCCTTATGTTTCTCTCTCTCAATAAACCCTAACATATATATATATATATATATATTTTTCCCTTTTCCTTATATTTCCCCTAGCCCCTTTCACAAACATTGATCGGTCTCTTCGCTCTCTCTATCTCTCTTTCACAATAATATGACTGGTAAGAATCTTGAAGGTACTCTCTTCGATTTCTTCTTTCGAATTTTAGCCCCTATTCTCTAATCAATTTCGGCTTTATTTTATTTTATTTTTTTGAATTTTTATTTGTATCAGTTTTTATCGATTGATGCAATATGTTCCTTCTTTATTTTTTCAAAATTCATGTTCAATTTGATGTGTTGTTAAATCATATATATTTTTTTATGTTCAGCTTTTTTTCGTTGGATTCCGCGGGGTTTTGAGTATGGATTTGTAGTGATTGAGCTCTGAGAGTAAGTTGATTAATCACTTTTTTATAGCTTTGATTTGTTGTGTTTTTGTTTTTGTTTTTTTATTTTTATTTTTATTTTTTTTCTTTCTATTGTAGTTCATTTTTCGTTTGGTTGTTGAGAAAAGGAAATAAGAAAATTCAATGAGATTTCGTATTTTCTGTAGTTTTTCACTAGAAGAGTCAGCTCAATTACGTCTCCTACGATTAATTGAGTCGAGTGATATTCTTGTTTATTTGATTCCAGAAAATTTAAATTGAAAGGTTTTTTTCTTAATTTTCTCAGCAACGAAACAGGAAGTTTGGGCTTTTCTTAGCTCAGACACAAATTTAATCATGTCTTGTTCATTGATTCAATCAAATCTACTAAATTGCTATCTTTGACAATGAATTCTTTGGTTAATGATCTAAATTTTCTGTCAACTCTGCATACACTATCATTTTTATTTATTTACTTTTTGTTTGGGTGGTTATTTGGCCTTTCATTTTGGACTTTAAACTAAACACATAGAGTTCTATATAGATTTTCTTTTACCCTATCTATATTTTGGTCAGATTTATGTTTCATTGTTTCTGATTTGATCATTGTTCTTTGATCTTTATTTCAAGAAAAATTTGTTGATCTAAATGTCCAATTGTTTTTATTTTTCTTTATTGTGCCTATGATTCAGCAGCTTATCTTGCATTTTTTACCTTCCTTTTTGGTTTTTTTTTTAACAACCTTCATCATAATATGCTTGTCCATTGATATACCATCTTTATGAGGGATTTGGAACAGTAATTGACTATTGGTTGGTTAATATTGAGGTTGGTCTATCTTGATGATTTTTTTTGGATTTGTGCTTAGATTATATATATGTTATTGATTTTGATCAGTTCATGCCTCATTATGACTTTGGGCTTGTTAATAATATGACTTAGACAGGAAAGAATAAATGGAAATTGAGATTATGAAAAAAAACTTTCAATAGGTGACTTGATGGACTTTGAAATAAGTGACTTTGTCAGGTGACTTGCTACTTGCAATAAACTGGACTCTTGTCCTTCATTAGGTGTTCCGACAATGTTGACACTTGGTTCAAATGCACCTGTTCACTTTTCTCCAAAAACAAGTATAGCATCATTGTAAAACAAATCTAAACATGTTGATCCAATGCCCTACATACAATGGTAATAAATTATTACTTCATCATCATAAAATTCAATAAAACAAAGGCCTAGAATATGGTTATACTAGGATGATGGTGCTATCAATGAATATATTTGTGGGGTTAGAAATTAATTAATTTAATTTTTCATCATCAATTACAATAATGACTTAAGTGAGTTGGTTATTTGAGGCTATGTGCTTGAAATTGATTGATCTCATCTTTACATTAGTGCAATTAGCTACTTGGATTCCTCCACACCTCAGAGGCACTACTTCTTACTCCTTGGTTGGATCATGGAAGTTTGCATGATGAAATTGTTTCAGACATCCTCTTGTAAAGGTTCAATAAGTTAAATTAAAGATCATTTTTATTTTATTTATTTTTTTGGTTGTTGGGTTAGTAATTTGATTTTTTGAAAAATTTAGTTACTATTATGAAATCATAGGAAATGGTTACAAAAGGCTTCACTATGCTGAATTGAACTCCAAACAAATCTTAACATTTACATGGGTCTTTTTAGGCAATAGTTAAACCAAATATTGGAATCCAACATTTCAATTTATTTCTCTGCTTTAAACTTCAACTATTTAAAATCTAAATTCTTTTTTATTTTTTAACAAAATATAATTCCTTTTGGTTTTCCTTTGAGATCTTTGCATGGTTACTGGAGATTTCTTTGCCGATACGTTTTTCGTTGGGTCGTTTGCCGTGGTCGACATTGGGTCTTACTCGTTGCTTTGTGAGTGTTTTTTTTTTTTTTTTTGTGCTTGTTCTTCTCTTTGGTAAGCCTTATTCTCTCATGATATATAGAGTTTGGTGGCATTGTTCCCTAATTTTTCTTTGCACAATATATCACAATGGGACGTCATTTGGGGTTTGATTTGGGATTGATTCTTGGGTTTGATTTGGGGTTGCCTCTCTTTATTCTTGTTTGATTTTTTTTTTCCCTCTGCATTTTTATCAAGTATTGCTCATTGATTTGGGATTGGTTCTTGGGTTTGATTTGGGGTCACATGGTTACCTTTTACAGACAATTGGCAAGAAGTTGTCCAACAGATTAAGTCAAAGGGCATGAGGGTTGGTGTGGTGTTAAAGCCTGGAACTCCTATTGAAGATGTGTATCCACTGGTAAGCATTTGCCCTATTTATTGTTCTTTTAAGTTCTCAAGTTTTGCTATTTACCTGGCATTTTCCCTTTAATAAAGTGGTGTTAAACTGAAGTATTTAAACTAAAGATTATTTCATACATGTGTTAGAAAGTGGAAACAAAATGCATGCTTCTCTAAGAAAATCTATCTTGCTATTTCTCTAGTCTGCACCAAAGTTACCCAAAACTCTCTTTCCAAATAACAAATGCAATTTAGGATTTTTACCCTAAATGTTATTGGCAAACATCTAGGAATGGATTCTTGAAACCCATAAGAGATTTTTTGGAAACACTTGACACATTGTGTTCCTGTTATAATTTTTATGAATCCAAAAAAAACGTTATGAAGTTGTTTATAAGGAGAAAAGACCTATCTCAATACATGAAGGCGGGTCTCAACTAGACTTTCTTATATATGCTATATGAAATAGTTTAAGGATTTAAAGTTTAAAATTCAAAATTACAATGTCGAATTAGCACGAAAATTGGCACGTACAACCACCTAGGCACGAAACACTTGTGGTAGAAGATGGGACTAGAATCGGGTTTTCGATTTCGGAGTTAGAGTTGGATTTTGGTCTAAGCAAACTAATTCCTTAAGAAACTTAGAATTCAAGGTGTTGACGCCCCAAAATCACCAAATGACGTCGAATTAGCATGAAACTTAGAACACACGACCGCCTTGGCACAAGAGACTTGTGGGAGAACACAGGATTTGAATCGGGTTCCCGGTTTGGGAGTTAGAGCCAAATTTTGGTCTCGGCAAACTAGTTCCTTAAGAAACTTAGAATTTGAGCTGTTAACGTCCCAAAATCACCAAACAACGTCGAATTAGCACGAAACTTGGTACACACGACCGCCTTGGCACGAGAGACTTGTGGGAGAAGACGGGACTTGAATCGGGTTCCCAGTTTGGGATTTAGAGCCGAATTTCGATATAGGCAAACTAATTCCTTAAGAAACTTAGAATTCGAGCATGAAACTTGGCACACAGAACCGCCTAGGCACGAGAGACTTGTGGGAGAAGACGGGACTCGAATCGGGTTCTCGGTTTGGGAGTTAGAGCCGGATTTCACTCTAAACAAATTAGTTTCTTAAGAAACTTAGAATTCGATGTGTTAACGCCCCAAAATCACCAAACGGCATTGGAGTAGCACGAAACTTGGCACACAAGACTGCCTAGGCATGAGAGACTTGTGGGAGAAGACGAGACTCGAATCGGGTTCTCGATTTGGGAGTTAGAGCCAGATTTCAAGCTAGGCAAACTAGTTCCCTAAGAAACTTAGATTTCGACGTGTTGACGCCCCAAAATCACCAAACGGCATCGGATTAGCACGAAACTCGACACACACGACCGCCTAGGCACGGGAGACTTGTGGGAGAAGACGGGACTCGAATCGGATTCCCGGTTTGAGAGTTAAAGCCGGATTTCACTCTAGACAAATTAGTTTCTTAAAAAACTTAGAATTTGAGGTGTTCATACCCCAAAATCACCAAACGGCGTCAAAGTAGCACGAAACTTGGCACACATGACCGCTTAGGCATGAGAGACTTGTGGGAGAAGACGGGACTCAAATCGGGTTCTCGGTTTGGGAGTTAGAGCCAGATTTCATGCTAGGCAAACTAGTTCCTTCAGAAACTTAAAATTCGAGGTGTTGATGCCCCAAAATCACCAAACGACGTCGAATTAGCACGGAACTTGGCACACACGACTGCCTAGGCACGAGAGACTTGTGGGAGAGGATGAGACTCGAATCACGTTCTTGGTTTGGAAGTTAGAGCCGAATTTCAGTCTAAGCAAAATTATTTACTTAATTATCTTTATAATTGTATAGTAGTTAAATTTTTATATTTTTTTTGTAATTAACATATTGACACATAATTATATTGTCACTAATTATTTTTATCTTTTGTTTTTAGATATTTTCCGAGTAGGAGTTTGCTTCTTATGGAATGCATGCCTGTAAAAAATGCGACTAATTTTTGTTTTTGTTACCCACAGAGAATGATGATGAAAAATTTTAATTTTGGTTTATGTTATTTTGAATTATGAACAACTTTATGTATTTAAACATTATATATGTATTATGGAACATTATGTAGTGGGGTAATTTTGTTGATGTAGTTATGGATGCAAGAATGTTTTTATTATGGAAAAATTGTTATTTCTGTGTAAGAATTTTTATATTATTATGCAATTATTGATTTCTTTTTCAATTGTTTTTCATTTAATACAAGTAATTTTAATATTTAAATTTTTTTTTTTTTGAGACGGCACCACACCGTCACCAAAAAAAAAAGAAAAAACAAGAAGGTAATTTTAATATTTTTAATAATTATAAGGCTTTTTTTTTTTTTTTTTTGTGCGACGACACCACACCTTCGCAAAAAAAAAAAAAAAAAAAAAAAAAAAAAAAATCCACAATTCACGGCAGCATTACTTACGGTCTCAAATAAGACTTTTAGTGACGGTAAAACAGTGTCGTCGCAAAAGTTATCACTTTTTTACATATTATTAGCGACAGTAAAATGCCGTCGCAAAAATGCCGTCGCTAAAAAGTTTTTGCAATGCCCTCTATTGTGACCCCTCCTTTGCCGCCACTAAAAGTTTTTTGAGACGGCATTAGGAAACCTAAATTTTTTGTAGTGTTTGAAAAGTATACATCAAAGGATTGTTTGTTTCATTCAATACAAAAGAGAGTATTGTTCTTCGGTGGATCCCATAGAATTTGGACTTAAAACTTTGGTGGCTTATGGAGTGGCTCATCATCGTGGATTTGACATCGGTGTTGTGGATTCAACGTTGGACAAGACGATTCCGAGGTGAAGATTGTGGTGGAAGAAGTATGTAGGGGTTGGTTTAATTCAGGTGTGGATTCGCTAGGTAATTGAGAGCACACTTGTGTAATTCCTTTTGTCTTCTTAGTGGATTATTTTGTGGCTTTGGCCCGTGATTTTTTTATCACAATTGAAGGCGCTCAAATTGTGGTTTTCCCATGTTAAAATCGTTGTGTCGATTTGTCTTGATTATTTGATTGAGATTGTTGTTTATTGCTTAAAATTGATACATAATCACAAATCAATATTTAGGGAATTTTTAGATTTTTCATTTTTAAAGGTAAGGAAGATGAAGCTATTAATAAAATTGTGGAGCTTGAGGAAAAATATGACATTCAATAAAAATTATTAAGTACTCCTAGAATATCTTGTGTTCATATTTCTTCAGCAATTATCATTTAATATGTCTCCTCATATTTAATCACCCAAAACAAAATTATAATATCCCACATTTTTCACCAATCATAATTTCATGAAACGCTACATAACCATACTGCAGGAGTATCTAATAAAATTTAGTGGGCGCATGTGACACAACCTAGTGTTGTGGTATAGTGTTTTGCGTAGTAACTTAGGGGATCGGTGGTTTGTCATGGAAGACACTATGGTGCGGTGGGACAAAATGTTTTGGGAGATTCAAGCAATTTGGTGTTGTGTAGTTAACATATTTAGTTTTTTTTTTTTTTTTCTTACTTGTATTTCGTTCTTACTTTTTGGTTTTTGTTATTTTAATATTAAAACTCGTGAGGCCAATGGGTTGCTATGTGGATGCGAGCAACCGTAATAGTAGTAGGAGAGTTTGCATTCTTTGAATTTCTCTGTGTGTTTCATTTTCTTATATTTCTTATATTTTTATTTTTTAATGAAAATTTTAATATGCTGATAAAAATAAAAAAAACTACCTAAGTTTTATTTTATCACTAGAATTGATTCTATCTATCACACAACACTGATGTATGTGCGGTTTGTTTTAGTTCTAATTTTTTTTTTCTTATACCAATATCAATTCAACTAATTGAAATAAAATTAGAAGATAAGTCATTAATAACATGTTTTGTAATAAAAATTATGAAGGAAAATATTTATAAAAACAACTTTCACAAAACCAAGAAAACCAAAATGTTTGATTCAAACCCCGACTGAACCAAATTACTTACACGCCTATCACACAATGATACTACTTATTTAAAATGGTCAAATCAAAATATAGTTCAAATAAAATGGAGCCCATCCGACAATTGATATCTATTATTTAAGTTGATGTTGATTCTTTTTGTAATTAAAAATATGTAGAAAAAGATTAATTTGTAAACTATTTTTTTTTTTTAATTTAGGCTTTGTTTATGTGTTGTTTAGAATAAGTAAAAGTAAAATTCTTTTATACAACAAACAATTAGCAAATATATAAGAAAATTTTGATATTAGGGTATGCTGATGTGGCATTAAAAAAAAAGAGGGAAATTACCATTCATGGGAAATTTTTGAAAATTATTAGACATTAGTAAAAAAAAAAATTATGATTTTAATTATTAATATTTATAATATTGTCACTTTTTTTTTATAAATACTTTTAACTAATTACAATGTATCATTAATCGCCACATTAACACTTTAGTTGAGGAGATATATTGGTTTGGGGAGATATATTGGTAGCAGCAAATCAAAGGGTCAGCCTCTTGCAATTTTATGTCAATAATCTTCAGATTAGAGTGGGTAATGGTTGTAGAGTGTGCTTCTGGCATGACTGTTGAAATGGAGGAGTTAGCCTCAAAGAGTTATTCCCTAGACTTTTCAGGTTGTCTAATGATAAGGATGGGTCACTCAGGGACTATGCTGTTAAAAGAGGTAACTCTGAAAATGGGGTGTTCAGCTTTAGGAGGGCTTTATTTCAATGGGAACATGAAGAGCTCATCACACTTAATCAATCTACCAGACCTGGCCCTGTTTTGAATATGCATGACAAGGACATAGCAGTCTGGTTAGCAACCAAATCAGGTCAATCCTTTGTCTCAACCCTTTACAATCACACTAATTTGGAGTATAGTGAATTCAAGAGTTCTAGCAAATTGGTGTGGATCAAGTACCTCCCCCCTAAAGTTCAATTTTTTGGGTGGCTCGCATGAAAACATAAGGTAAAAACCTCAGTATTCTGGCACAGAATTGGAGTGCTGGATGCTAGTGCTGTCGCTGTATGTATATTCTGCAAAGATGCCCAAGAAACAGTTGAGCATGTGCTTATCTGGTGTCCTATGATCTAGAGAGTTTGGACAGGTCTCCTGCAATGGTAGAGAGCTCAATGGGTGGTGCCTGGAACAGTTGATGGGTTACTGCAGTGGTGGGCTGGGAATAACTTCCTGAAAGCTGAAAGGAGAATTTGGAATTCCACTCCTTTGGTGGCTCTTTGGTCTATTTGGAAGCACCAGAATGATTGTCTCTTCCAAGATATCTAACCAAACATGGAGGAGCTACATGAAGTTACCATTGTTAGGCTTGCAATCTGGTTGAAATCCACATCCAGGGATTTCCATTTTTCAATCACTGATTTTATGTATAACTTGCTGCAAATTAGATTTTGTTTGGCTAAAAGGTAGTAATGTTGTATTGTCATTGAGGTTTTGAGGAGTTTGAGTTGGAAACTCTCTAACTCTCTTGTAGGGCTTTGGAAATGCATATGATTAGTCTTGCTATGGGTGCCAACCTAGTTGGGATGCCTAGCTTGGACACTGATGCAGATTCTTTCCAAGCTTTTGTACTTACATTGTTTTAATAAAATATATCTCTGTTTGCTGCTCAAAAAAAAAAAAAAAAAAACTAGCATACCAGTGATATGTATGCACACATAAAATCCACAGATGATCATTAATTGGCAATGTAAATTATCACATAACTCCAAAATTGAAGGCCACCATTTGATCTAGAAAATTAACTTATATCTACAATAAATTTGAGACGTCAAATTTTTTAAACAAATTTCTGAATAAATTTCTAAGTTTGTAGCAGATTTGATTCACATATAGTCAAATGCGAGCTAACACACCATATCCAAATTGAATTGTGCTTTTTGTTTAGATGGTGTTCTTGTTCCATGGCAGCTTTCAATCTGCGAATCATCTATGCTTTCTAGTTTGGTAGCGACCACGTAGTGGTGAACGGGACCTCCTCGGCGATGATTGGCGGTGGCGAGATGAGGATGGAGGTGGCAGCCGCAACTGAGCATGTGGTAAAGGTTCTGATATGCTAGGATTGAGGTTGTGATCTAGTCTACACGATCAACGACAAAGGCTTAAGAAAACCACCAAACTCCACAACAGTCAAACCATCCAATAAAATTCATCAATTCCAGAAAAATCAACCAATAGAGATAGTGGGGGGGATGGAATGGTGGTTTGGTTTGTATAGGTAAGAAAACAGTGATGAATACACTCTTGTATGGTGCAACAAAAGATCGCAGTGTGTAATACAGTGTTGTGCGAGATTGAGAAAAATAACAGTATATAGGTGCGAGAAAAGTACTAGAGTAGAGACTTTCCAAAGAATAGGTATAAATTTAAGTTAACCTTTGGTCCATGGATTTTAATAAGAATTTAAAATGAGAAAGAAAAAAAAATTAGTGAAATGTAAATAAAATATAAGTACACTTCACCTACTTTTCACACACTTTTTTCTCTTCTTTTCTAAGTTCATATTCAAATCCATGATTCAAACGCAACATAAGTAGCAATTATACATGTTTTACCTAATTGTGGTTAGGGATATAAGAAAAACTAAAAAAATTGACAAAATCGACTGAACCAGACTGAACTAGTTATATTTGGTCTTTTCTTTTTTAATTTGATTTTTTTTCAATTTTCATTTTGGTATCAATTCAAGCATGTTATGCACCAAATTAAATCGAAACCAACTGCTTTAACATATATTATATTTGTATAATATATATATATATATATAATCTAATTAAATGATATTAAGAAGTATAATAAATTATTAACCTTAATTAATTAACCTTATCATCTCTTTTGTACTTTGTAAACTCTTACTATATATAATCTTAACTCTAACTCATTATTCTTAAAGTTTTAGTATTTTTTATTTTATTTTATTTTTTTATTTTATATTTTTAAATTTTTTGTATTTTTGTTAATCTAGGAATTGAAAAGTATTTATTAAATGGATGGATTGAATATGTTTGAAGTGATAGACAAATAACTAATTCAGTATTTTTATATAGACTAGTGACTATAGTACAACATGATTTAAGTTTGAAAGATTCTAAATCGATTAAATCGCACCACACCGAACCATTTCAATAGATTAGGATTAGGTTTGGTTTGATGGGAAAAGTGGTTTGTATCGATAGTCAAAATAATAAAATCGACATTATCGATTTGGTGAAATTTTTTACCTAAATATCGACCGTACTAAACCAATTGCATCCCTACTTGTGATATGACCCAATCAGTTTACCTCACTATCTTTTAGAAATAACTACATACATCCTATGTGGTTTTAGATTAAAATGCTACAGTTACATTTTCTATCCAAACTAACGGAGAGTGTGTCTCACATGCTTTATTTTGAGAATGGGGAAAGAAAAAAAAATAGTTAAAGTTAAATTTCAATATAAGAAGACGAAATTAACATTGTTTTACTTTTTTTAATCTGAATTTTTTATTTAATAACATTTTAAATTAAACATGCATATTATATATATAATTAAATTAACCTAAACACCTTAATTTATTATTAGAAAAATTAATCAGCAAATTACTTTAATCTAATTTTTAATTTTTAACCCAATTTCTTATTTAATAAAATTTTAAAATAAACATAAACATATGTACATATATACAACAAATTAAATAATAAATCAAACTAATATCCTAATTTATTACCATAAAATTACATTATTTAATAAAATTTTAAATTAAGCATATACATAATGCATATATATATATATATATAACAAATTAAATCATAAATTAATTAAAATTAAAAACTAAGTTTATTAAAAAATATTTAGGAAACTCAAGTTTCTTAAATTAGTATTGTATTATGTTTTAAATTGTTTTGCTTAATCATGGAGGTAAATTTATTTATTTATTTACAAAGAGGGTCAAAAATAAAAGAAGAAGATATAAAGGGTATAATTGCCTTTTTATTGGTAACATTAACGGTATTAATATTACATTTTAGTTCAAAACTACATAGGCGATATATGATTATTTTTAAAAGACGAGAGAGTGAAATACTATCGAATCATATTACAGGAAAATAAAATGAATTTTGCTCAATAAGAGAATGAGCAAACTTCATGAAGCATCTCGATGGGTTCAGGGTTGAACAAAATATTAACATTGAATTTGATGTCTTTGGTGCAAAAGATCCAAGAATAAGATCAAACAATTCTTTTGTTGGTCTCTTTAGTGTTGTGATGTGATTATTTAGACCGTCTTAAATTATTAGTTTGGGTAAGAATTTTTTTTTTAAAAAAAAAAAAAGTGAGGAAGATATGAATGAAATATAATTAGATTTGTATATTTTTTTTTCCTTTTTTTTATTATAAATTTTCGTAACTTTTCCAAATACAAATATATAAAATTTAGATTAAGGACTTTGACTCTAGATGTTCAATTCGTGTGTACAACTAACAACATTTTATTTTGGGAAATTTATTATAAAATCTTCTTTCAAATACTTGTATTATAATTAGTTCATAACATATTTTTGTATTGCAATAAGTTTTACTATTTGAAAATTTGATCCACCAAATCCTAATTATTTATGGACAATTTTACTCTTATAAATATTTTTTTGAACCCGTAACAACTTGGTGTGCATTATTTTGGACTATTTTGTACTTTTTATATATTATACTTTAAAAATTCATAATTTTTGTTGTACATATATATATATATATATTTTTGAAACCTAGTTAATGAGATCTATCAAATAAGATTTGTCACGCCTCACTTTTTATTACTCGGATTACTATTACTAAGCCATTATTATACATTCAATTTCAGAGTTAGCATACAGAAGCTCATGATATTTACAAGGAATACATAAGTAAGAATTCTCATTCGAATATACACTAGAATTCTCTCATTCGAATATACACTACAACAAACTGCATTTTTGGCAACTAAAATTGGCGACCAAAACAATTTTAGTCGCCAAAAACATTATATTGGGCGACTAAAAACCTAATTTAGTCGGCATTAGTTAAGAATTTTTAGCTACTAAATTACTTTAGTCGCCATATTGACTTATTGGCGACTAAATTGAGTTTTAGTCGCTGTTTACAACATTTTAAGCGACCAAAATTTCGTTTAGCCGCCGTATAGTAACATTTTTGGGACCAAAAATGTTTGTCGCCAAAAAATGGGTGTATATTGATGATTTTTTGGCGACTAAAGCTAAATTAGTCGTTGTATGTTAACTATTGCCGACGGAAATTTGAAAGTAGTAGCCAAATAATATTCTTTTCACGACTAACTTTTAGTCGCTGTTAGTGATAATATTCTTTTAGTCGCTGTTAGTGATATTAGCTTCGTTGTGTCAAATAGGACCTGTGGGGACAAACGGGAGGTAATTAGCACGTGTACGTTAGGAGTTGTCGTGGAAAAGGCCATAAACTTAGCCGAAAAAGGCCTTTGAGGGCTGAAAAATGAAACTAGCCCCCGAACCAATGTAGGAATGGCACGGGTAGCTTCGTTGTATCAAATAGGACATGTGGGGACAGACGGGACGTAATTAGCACGGGTATGTTGGGAGTTGTAGTGGAAAAGGCCATAAACTTAGCCAAAAAGGCCTTGGAGGGCCGAAAAATGCAAGCAGCCCCCGAACCAGTGTAGGGATGGCACAGGTAGCTTCCTTGTGTCAAATAGGACCTGTGGGGATAGACGAGACGTAATTAGCACGTGTACGTTGGGAGTTGTCAAGGAAAATGCAATAAACTTAGCCGAAAAAAGGCCTTGGAGGGCTGAAAAATGAAACCAGCCCCCGAACCAATGTAAAGATGGCACGGGTAGCTTCGTTGTGTCAAATAGAACCTGTGGAGACAGACGGGACGTAATTAACATGGGTACGTTGGGAGTTGTCGTGGAAAAGGCCATAAACTTAGCCG
The DNA here is from genome assembly GCA_022316695.1 of Camellia oleifera. NCBI lineage: Eukaryota > Viridiplantae > Streptophyta > Magnoliopsida > Ericales > Theaceae > Camellia > Camellia oleifera. The sequence continues at coordinate 13,315,120 of CM039308.1, read as the reverse complement.
AAAAAGGCCTTGGAGGGCCGAAAAATGAAAGCAGCCCCCGAACCACTGTAGGGATGGCACGAGTAGCTTCGTCATGTGAAATAGGACCTGTGGGGTCAGATGGGACGTAATTAGCATGCGTACGTGGGGCGTTGGCGTGAGAAACGCTATAAAGCTACACAAAAAATATATTAAAGCTTATATTGACTTTCGAAGTTGAAAGATAAGATACTTGACATTTACCACAAGTCTTGACTAGTTTCTGTTGCAATATTTAAATTGTTTCTATTGTTGGCATTTGCTTTGAACCTCTCTTTTCTGCCATATCCTTAAAAAAGACTCACGAAGAGAAGGACTTTTTCATGAAGTTGTGATGGCATGTATTAAAGCTTACAAAAATATATGTTCTATCAGCATCTCTATATATGTACATTTATGAATAAAATACATATATGTTTACACATTAGACTAACTTGACTTCGGGCTCATGCTTGACTTGGGAAGTTTCTTTGCACTTTAAATGTACACTTTCAATACAATTTAAAGTGTAAAGAAAGTATATTGAAATTCCTAAATTCAAACTATAGTTAAATACAATTTCAATTACAATTGACATCCTTGCAATTTGTGTTTTGTAGATAGCTGTAACTTTTTCTTCACAATGGAACTAATGGGTGTAATTTTTGTTGTGTAGATGGCTTTTGGCATTGACATGTGAATCTTCTATTTTTTTTCCTGGAAGATCATTCACAATTTTGCAAATTTCATAAGCTTTTTGTTGTCCTATACTATTTGTGTGGACTGTCGACCAATCGTACATATAATTTTTGACGGGGTACATAGTATTTTTCGAGCTTCTATTAATTGCTCTGGTCGTATAGAATCAATGACGGGGTACATAGATCATTCACATTTGCTGTTGCTCCACATGTATTAATTGCTCTGGTGGTATATACATAGATTACCTTTTGTCGTGGTACATATTACCATGGTAATTTGCACCTTGGCAAATGGTCATTACAATACGTAGTATAGTGAAAATGTTGTGTAAGGAGGACATTGTTTTGGGAACGTATTTGGAATGTATGACGTTATTATTTGTAATTGAAATATATATAGTTGGTTTCTATATAAGTTTACATTAGCAGGTGTTCTTTTTTGTTTGATGGTTGTAAGTGAAACATGCATTACGGAATAGGTGATAATATATATAGGTTGTATACCTATTACAGGTTGCGGTGGATATAGGTCCTAACAAAATTTATTAAAATGAAAAAAACAAAATAAAAATTTAAAATGACGTTTTTGGTGACAAAACAATTAGTAGCCAAAAAAGAAATAAATCTTTTGGCGACTAAATATTTAGTAGCTAAAACAAATTGAAATATTTTTGGCGACTAACAAGTTTAGTAGCTAAAAATCAAATCATTTTTGGCGACAACAATTTTAGTTGCCAAAACAAATGAAAAACACTTTTGGCGACAACAATTTTAGTCGCCAAAACATAATAAAAAAGCATTGCCGACTAACCTATTTAGTAGCCGAACAACAATGACCCTTTCCGCGACTACAGCTTTAGTAGCTAAAATAAGAGTATTGGCGACAAAAGATTTCGTCGCCGTAGAGATTTTCAGTTTTTGCGACAAAATATTTAGTAGCTAAAGAAGTGAGTTAAATAATTAATAGACCCTTTGGGCGACTAATCTTTTAGTCGCTAATGTGGGTCATCGGTGACTAATACTCTTTTCGTCGCTAATAGCTGTTACTTTTTCCTACTAATGTGTTAGTCGGCAATTTTGTAGTACTTTTGGCGACTACATGTTCTTTAGTCGCTAATACCTTCGGCGACGATGTATCCCCGACAAAGCTAGCGACCAAAGTATTTGGTCGGCAAAGCCTTTTGGCGACTAAAATTAGTACTTTTGGAGACTAATATTTTAGTCGCCAAAAGTGTATTTTCTTGTAGTGATAAGAATGAATGCAACATGTACATAACTAAATAAAGTGCCTACAAGCTTACATCATTTAAATCAAGAGGAAGGGTTTAACCTTTTTACATCAATGGCACTTCGCCTACACATAAAAAGGCTCCGTGGCCAACAATTAAGGAAGATCCATGACCTTGTAGCACATCTCAATATTCACCTAAAAAGATTAGCAACGTGGAAAGAAAATATAGTTCAGTAGAGATCTCAACTTGATCCTCAGCAATAACAACTTACAGATAGCTATGATCATGAAATGCTGATCTCATACCATATAAATAATGTGATATTTTATAACCAAAGTATACATACATAAATATTTTTTTCGAAAACGTTCAATTCATTCAATAACACCAGGATTCACTTTTACTACCCATTTTCCCATCTAAAATATTGTTACATGATAATCGTATTTTCCATTTGGAACAAATACCACATAACCTCCTCTTTATTTTTGAAAACACGCTCAACAAATCTGGTTTCTTTGCATTATTAATATTCCGGTACAACACCCAAGTCCGTTTCCACACGTTCATCGTATTCTCAATCTTAAGTTCAAATTTAACGAGACATCTTCAACAAATAGTTCATGGTAAGAATTTCCCCTGAACCACTCTCTAGCACATTCAAATATATATGATCACATCTACTCAAAATACAGGGCAATCCAATCTTACAAAATCTTAATTATCATAACACATGACACACACAGTCAAGCTAGGACAACAATGATAAATAAACTCTGCTCTTCTTGCCTGAAGCATGGTAAGCCAGTAATACATCTCTCCACAATAACAAGCCAATTTACCAGACACCAGCTGGAAGGGAATGGTTCCTCTGTCAATTCTCCAGGCACTAGCAGGAAGAGAATGGTACCTTTGATTCTCAGCACAGCACACGTTACCAACCATCACAACATGATAAGGTACAACCAACAAGTGTAATGCACACACACAACTATTCAACACAACACTATCTATTCAACACAACACTGTCATCCTCCACCGATAACCAAGGACAAAACCTCTAAGCAAAACGTATTAAATGCACATAATACCACTAACCAAATTTCTCGAGGTTTAGGCCATTAACAACAATACTCCATAGTTTCATCTATTACTTGAGGTTCTCTCTCAATTAAAAGAAAGTTATCATAGCTTCTTCTTTTGATATTTATTTCGAAAATTCTCCAATTTACAATACACCAACTATACCATCCACAACTCAATTTCCATCATTTAGACAAGGAAAATCCAAACATGAATTACACAACCATAATTCAATCAATTTCTGCTTAACGAAAGTTTAACCCAAATAATTCTAATCTCATGGTTAAATCCCTTCTTGACAATTAACAAATCATTAATTTTGTCAGATTTAGCCAAAATCAACTCAACACAAGTTAAATACTAAAATTTATGAATGTCCGGTTTAATCACAAGTTATTACCAAATCAATAACCAAATTTCTTAATCCATACATGATAAATTCATAATTTAAACCCCTAAATTTATACAATGCTTAACCCACAATTAAAACGCTTTATCACATGGGCAATGTTATTAAAAATGAGATTTCACCTCTTTCTGAATATAAATATGTTAGTCCACCTTCGAAAATACACCCTACAACAATAAATACTCCAAACCTCAACCTTAAACAATCCATCTTAGATTCCCATTCATGATTTTCAAAAGAAATCCATAACAACCTGGTTTTAATGCAATAGAATATACAACATGTCTATCTATAGGTGAAGCATTGAAGAAAATAAAGGAAAATCCCTACCTCAAGAGAGAAGAGGAGAAGGAGCTCGAAAATCAACTTCACCGGAATACGATCTCCACCGGTCAAGACGAAGCCCTCGGCACGCTCATCATTTTGGTATAGGGGACTCACATCAAAATCCCAATGGATTTTTGGGATCAAAAGAAAATGCAAAGCTTTGGAGAGTTTGGGTAGAGAGAGATGAGAGAAAAAGAGGGAGACATGGTAGAGAGAGAGTGACATATTAAGATATGGGTGAAAAGGGGACAAAAGGGCAAAATATAGTTGGAGAGCACAAAAAACGGAGCAGAAAACGCGCTTGGCCGCACGTGCGACGCCCACTCTAGTACGTGCGGAGCGGCCTCTCGCACGTACGGCCACCCCCCCCCCCCACGTGCAGTCTCCCCTACACCACCATTCACGCACCTGCCTTTTAGGCAATGTGCACACAACACAAACCTCTCCTTCCCACACGTGCGGCCCTGGCCCTCCAGTCCGGAAAAACTCCGGCTTCTCCCCCGACCCTTCGGTGCCGACCCCGCACCCTCCGAAACGAGTGAAAACTCTTACTCAGGACAACCACAACAGAAAATAATTTTAAGAAATAAAAAGTTTCAACGGCAACTTACCCGGCATCTTAACACGGTAAATCTAACATAATCTGAAGAGTGCAAAGCAAAATATGCCCAGGTCATCACAAGATTTCACGTGGATATGTAATTTTATAAAATAAAAATAAATAAATAAATTTAACAGTGTGAACATTCCATGATGTGAACATTCACATTAAATAAATTTGATAGTATAAATGTTCAAATTGACAGTGTGAATATTTACATTACGAAACATTCACACTGTCAATGTGAACATTAATACGCACTTCATCCTATTATTATTAACAGTATTTAGGTCAGTATGTTACCCATAGGACTTATTGGAAGATAAGAAAATAATTTAGGTTAAGTGAAATATAAGTAGGTAAAAAGGGATTTATAAATAAATGATCCTTTTATTTTATAGAAAAAATTACATGTCAGTAAAGTTTTTACAAAATATTTATAGATTAGTGAAAAAAATTTATAAATTTAATTATTAATACTTATAAATTTTAATTGATTTGATTTTTTTTTAAATACAATAATTCTCCATATTTTATACCAATCGTAATGGGGATGACATTTTGTTCAAGCCAAGAAAATTCTACGTTATTCTCTTTTCTATGTCTATTTATTTTTATTGTTTCTGTTGAAACATTCTTATGTAAGGGAACACACCGTAATCCGAGAAGTTATATAGGGATAGATTAATGTTATTCTAACTAAAAAATTAAATTAATTTTTAAAAATTCAGTGATGTGATAAGGAAAATATTAATATAAAAGTTCATTTTGTAGATTCACTTTATAGAGACTCAATGGCATGCTATTGAGATGATTGGTGAATGGTTTGAGAAGACATGAGAGAGAGATTTGCCTTAAATATTTTAATACACTGTCATATCATTAGGTTTGAAAGGTTGTTGATCTAATTTTTTGGCTTGAATAACACTATTTATGTGACTATTTATTAGAATATCTAAGATAAGTTTTTCTTCTCTAATTATCAGCCAATTATTTTTCATAAACTTCAATGAATCTATAAAATGGACTTGTATATCATTTTTTATAGAGATAATTTGACTAATTTGAGTAAAAAAATGCAAGATATAATTTTACCAAAGTAAATTGTGTGTTTTACATGACAAAATAGATATATAAAAAGAAAGGTCTGAACGTGCCTGGTCCTCTTAGGTGATCTTCCAGGGGATTGTTGGCGAGTTCTTCTCTTTTGCTTGTCTTTGGTGGGTGATTCTAGATGAGTTGCCCTTCAAGTTAAAAAAAACAGAGGACACTAGAATCAAGTGTGTGAATGAATGTACAATAAATAAATAGTACTGTAAGATCACCGAATTCTTATCTTACGTGTAAGATATTTATTTTTACTAGTCAAAATAAATATTTCACATGTAAAATATTCATTTAGACAATTCAGGCGGAGTGTTTTTGTGGGATCAAACATTTTCATAAATAAATAACCAAATTCATTTTAGGGAATTAAAGAATACTAAAACTTGTTTATAACTCACATTCCATACATACCTGGAACCTGAAGTGATTTCTTTGAGGTCGAAGAGATCGTATACTTCACTGAAAGAATCTGGGAACATTGTCGATAAATCTTTCTCTACATCTTCCTCCGTTATATTTTTTTGTATATTCCTATTTCCCACACCTCATAAATACAAATTACTAACCTAGACAAAATCACCTTTTTTCTTTTCAATTATCAAAACCTCATTTTGATTCTTTTACTCTCAATTGTAAATTTCAAGTTAATTTGCAATTTATGCTTTGGTTTATTTACCATCAATGATGCTTATCAAAATTTAAAATCCAAAGACCAAAGTAATATATTGGTGAAAATATAAGAAACAAATTGAATTTTTAATAAAAATATGAAAACTGTTAGCAGAATGACTATGTGATAAGTTCTATCAATTTTATTAAAAAAGTTTTTAATTTGGTTTCAAAAGAAGAGTATTTCATCACTAAAAATTCTATCTTTAAAATGATATTAATTTTATTACGTTAGCTCTGTTTAATTTTATAAACATGAAAATTAGCGTAGCGCGTCTCCAACGTTTACTATTTGCTTTCATCAAATTTAAATTTGATGAAAAAAGTGCAGTTTTGGTGCTTCAACGTTAACATCAAACCAGTATCAAATTGATGATGCCTTAAATTTTTCATCAAATTAAGGATGCCTGGAGCATTTCATCAAATTATTATAGATAGCCATTAGCTTTACAGGTAGCCATTGGAGACTGTAAGAACACTGGACGACTGGCCGATTGTCCTCCCAGACCTCCACTTTCTTGCAAAATTGCCCATAACTGACCATACTCTCGGACGACTGGAACATACAGATGGACATGGCGACCATGGACGACCTTCTTGGACACCTTGTCATTGATATCCTCTCATTCCTTTCAACCCCAAACGTTGTTCGAACAACCTCCCTCTCTCTCAAATGGCGAACCGTCTGGCATTCTCTTCCCTCCATTGACTTCAACTTCGACTTCTCTCTCTTCCCTCCTTCCCTTCGATTCCTTCCCTCAAACCCGCCAATTGTTTCTCGAATTTGTCAATTGTACCCTCATAGATTGATCCCACATTTGTCTCTACAAATTCAAGCTCACATTTTGCTTCCCAATAGTTGAAATCAATTTTCACCATCAAGTCTCGTCGTAGATATGCTATGCGATCAACGACCAAGTCCTCGAGCTAGATCTTGAGTTCTATAGATATTTGAACTACATTGAATTTGACTTAGTTTGCCTATTCGACCTCTATTTCTCCAATATCAGAAACAGCTGCGTTAGGGTTTTGAATCTTCGTAACTGTGATATCATTGTTCCTCCTCCTAGGTTTCAAATGACAGGAATCTTCTATTTTCGATCCATGTCTCTCACTCGGATTATGTTAATGTCTAGTTTTGGAGGACTGTTATGCAAAAGAACTAATGAAAAAGAATTAATGGAGGGAAACAGAAATGGAAAATGAATTAAGGGAAACAAAAAAGGAGGAAAAAATGTTTCAGAATTTGGTCAAATTATACAAACTGGTTGACCAACCGGATATCCTCCTGGTCAATCGGTGCTGTAATGAAAATTCAAAATTCTCTGTTGGAATGCTCAATATCAGATGAAATTTTTACTCAAATTTGATGTGGGAAAAAAAAAAAGGAATAAACGTTGAAGATACTCTTAAAAATACAAATTTTAGACAAGTTAATCAAAAATTATGTGACAATCACAATAATAGAATTACCATATGGCTTAGGGTGCCATCCCCCACCTCACACCAACATTTAAAAATCCTCTTGCATATGTTATATAAATAAATACATATATATATATATATATATATTGCTCATATATGTGTAGGCTAATGGTTGTGCATGTGTGTTATGAAATCTACACCAAAAGTGAGCCCCTCTCTCTCTCTCTCTCTCTCTCTCTCTCTCTCTCTCTCTCTCTCTCTCGGGTGAATAAGTCATAAATTAAATACAAGAGGTTACACTAATACAAGGGGCATGTCCCAGGCCCTAACAAAAGCTATACATAAATCTGTCGGCACAGCAACGAAGCAATACTACTACCACCTAACAAGTCTATCACAACCACTAAAAAACTAGACTACGTATAAAAATTACGTAGAATAAACTACTCGATGGAAGTGGAGTTGATCCTTCAACCTGCTATACCTTACAAATCACCTTGGCAATCAACACAAAAATATCCACCTGTTCAGATTTAAAGATTTTAATATGTTCAGGAACCTCATACAAATTGTATATTGAACATGAACACATTTTATGTTCTCAACCACCCAAATCAAAAATATATACATCAAAAAAGAAGACCCTAGCACAGCCCGCAAGGGTAGGCCAAATGAGGTCCTATCTAGATAGAAACAAGCACTAGACAAATATATACAATTTAAAGTAAAACTTTCTTCACACTTTAGACGCTCTCAACAGCCATTTGTACTTTTAGCTTCATTAATTGAGCCCCCTTAATTGAAGTTAAAATTGAAAATTTAAATATTTTTATGAGAATTGATTTTGTTTTATAATTGAGATTTTTCTATATTTTGAGGTTTTGATTATATATATATATATTCTGATTTGTAGAGTGGTTCAATGGATGTTCGTGTTGAATACAAAATAAAGGATTCACCTAAAAAATCTATTCGGGATGGGTGGGTTAAAATAGAAGGTATGAATGTTGAGAGGTCATTTTTGGGATTTGAAAATGAGAATGAAGCAAAGAATGTTCATGAGAATTTGTCAAAACTCCAAGGTGTGAGCTTTCTCAAGTCATATTTCATCATAAAACACCAAGAACACTACTGGCTTGCCGTGGACAAGATTCAATATAGCTTAGAAAAGTATAAAAAGGAACACTCGAGGACACTTCAAAATTAAAAATTAAGGATACATGGATATGGATAGTTGGACCATGGATGGAGCAGTCGACCATGAATGGACAATCGTCTCTAGACAGCAAAGGAAGCCTAGAATACCCTCCACAGTCTTCATAGCCAACATTCCAGAGCACCTGCAGGTAGACTCCATGAAGGGCATTTTTCAAAGATTTGGTAGGGTTATTCAAGCTTCAATTCCCAATAGAAGAACCAAGCGCTTCAACTCAAGATTTGGCTTCATCCAATATGAGAGGTCAGATTCAGCAGTGGAAGCAGCCCGAAAATTCAATGGAGCATGGTACGGTGAATATAATCTTATTGTCAAGCCTGCTAGATTTGAGAGACCACCACATCCCAAGCACCTTCAAGTAGAACATAAACAGAGTCTTCACTCTTTTGATTCACGTCGCCACGCTCCAATGAATCAGCCAAGAGTGCAAAACCGTAACCATCTCTTCTATGCCGAAGTTGTGAAAAGCAATGTGCAAGTAAAGGACAAAGATAAAAGGATTCAGGTCACTGAGCCCCCTATCAAAATTCATGCAGAGGAAGTGGGAACTGAATGGCTCTACAGAAGTGTGGTGGTGAAAGCAAGTCTCCCTCATGCAAATCAATCCATCTTGGCCTCCCTCTCTCCTGAGGATAAAAAGAAAATCCAGGTGCGTGCTTTGGGTGGCAAATCTTATGTTCTAACTTTTGAATCAAAAGAGCTTATGAGGAATAGAGTTGACAACAACAAGGAATGGTTCACTACTCGATTTGAGGAGGTGCAAGAATGGCATCTCTAGAAACAATCCAATCCCAACATAAGAACAGTGTGGATCAACTGCTTCGGAGTTCCACTGAACCTCTGGAACTTCAATACATTCAAGAACATAGGTAATGTTTGGGGTGAAGTGATAATGGTTGCTGATTCTACATTGAAGAACCTATCTTTTGAATGTGGAAAAGTTATGATAATAACAAGCCAGTTTCAGATCATTAATCACGCCATCACCTTAGTCTGTAAGGACGGTGAACATGTTGTTCGAGTTGCAGAGGAGCTGGTTTTGGACATTCATAAGCCACAAGCTGCTGGAGAATTTTCTGGGCAAGAAGTCAATGACGTGGCTGTTGAAGGAGCTGACTCGGATGACACGCACAATGCCCACCCGATTTGGGTCGAACAGCGTGGAATCATTTCGCCACAGGGGAAGGAATTGGCTATCCAAGCTAGATTCTTAACGGGTGGGAGACAACCAGCATTGTATGGAGAACAGAAATGCCAGAGCATGCCTATTACAAGTAACGATGCTGGCAAGAAAGCTGTAAAGTTCACTAATTCAAAAATTCAGGTGTTGGGCCAAATTTCAGCTTGTAAAAATAAACAAGTGGTATCCAGCCCAATCAACCCAGTGCTACCTTTGAGCCCATCCTCTTCCATCTCATCAACCCCTTTTGTTGCTAACCCAAAGTGTTCTCTTCATCAACAGAACCACTCTTATAAAGCCGGCCCACCCCACACAACAGTGATCCATCGTGTGGATCCAAATATCGTTCCAACCCATGCCATCACCCAAACCCACATTCTTGCCCCTCTCACCATCCCTAGTCCCAAATCTCCTACCCCCAATCCTCTTGTCCGAAGCCATCTATCTTCCTCTCTTCATCCTTCTCCATCTCATTCGGACTCCATAGAGAACAACTCTCTGTCTTTCGTCCCAGATTCTCTTCTTCTCACTCCGATCCTCTTGAAACAGCCCCTAGGGCCCCTGAAAACCACTGGATTACAATCAGTTGATGGTACCTCTAAACCCCTCGTGGGCTTATCCAAAAGGAAGAGCAAAAGGAAATTCCTACAGCATGTGCTTGGAAATGTTGCTGCCAATAAAAATCGTAGAAGAGGTGGAAGGATAATAAGCGGAAAAGCAGCAACATTCCGTTCAGCTGCAGCAGCTATTTCACTTTCAATTTCTGCGGATGCCATAGCTAATCGAAATCGAATTATTCTTAATGAAGCTCAGGCAGTGTGGGAAATTGGGAAACTCCTTGGTTTGAAAAGTAATGAAGATGATGATGAGGTTGTTAGTAAGCTCAATGAACTCCATGATCAAAATGAGCTCCAGGCTAATGAAGCAATGGGTGAGAGAATTTAATTCTTGGCAACCACAATTTATCAATGGACTCCTAATTCTATTTCTGATGAAGATTATCTCTTGGAATATTAGGGGTTTAGGAAAAAGGGAGAAGAGAAGAGGAGTCAAAAACCTCATCTCTTAAAGAAAAATCGACATACTGTTTCTTCAAGAAACAAAGTTAGAAGTTATCAATAGCCATCTCATTCACTCACTATGGCCATACAATGATCCGGGCTTTGCAGCAGTGAAAGCCGAGGGGTCTTCCGGAGGTATCATTTGCATCTGGGACAAGTCATTATTCCAAGTTTGCGAGTGCATTCAAAGTCCAAATTTCATCCTTCTGAAAGGTACGATTCTCCCAGATTTTGATTGCATCTTAATTAATGTCTATGCCCCAAATGAAGCCAATAGAAGGAAAATTCTGTGGGATGAATTTCTGAGCCTCAGAACCAGGTATGATTTACCATGGTGCATTGGAGGTGACTTTAATGAAATCATTAGAATTGGGGAAAGAAAAGGTTGTCTATCACTCTCTGCTAGTATGAAACAATTCAGTCAGATGGTGGACAATCTGGAGCTAAGAGATTTACCTCTACATGGAAGATCTTTCACTTGGTCAAACAACCAAGAGGCTGATAGATGGAGCAGAATTGACCGGTTTCTTCTTCATTCACAATGGCTGGACAGATTTGGTTTCAAGCAGTGGGGTCTTCAAAGAATATTATCTTACCACTGTCCAATTCTTCTCATGGCAGACAATAGAGATTGGGGGCCAAAGCCGTTCAGATTTCTCAATGCTTGGCTCTCTCATCCAAAATTCCTAAATGTAGTGAAAGATGCCTGGAGTTCGAGCGTGGATTCTGGATGGGCTGGTCACAGACTCTTCATGAAACTCAAGGGCGTAAAATTAGCTCTCAAGCAATGGAATCAAGTTGTTTTCGGCAATCTGAACGAAAAATTGATTTCCATCGAAAACCAACTGCACACTTTGGATCTCCTACAAGAGAACCGTTCTTTATCTGAGGAGGAGTCTGCCAACTAGAGGAATCTGAAACTAGAATTCTGGAAAATCTCTCGACTAATTGAGAGCCTTTGGCTACAAAAATCAAGGCAGCTTTGGTTCAAGGATGGGGATAAAAACACTAAATACTTCCATATGGTGGCAAGCTCTAGGCAGAGGAAAAATTCACTTGGGAACCTATTCATCAATGGAGTAAATGTAGAGGATCCGGAGCAGATAAAAAGTGGAGTCAAGTCTCATTTTCAGAATTTCTTCACAGAAAAATGGCCTTCAAGACCCACATTCGCAGGACCTTTTGAGCGTTCTCTTTCAAATATGGATGCAATCTTGCTGGAGCAACCATTTTTAGAAACCGAAGCTTGGGATGCCATGAACCAATGTGAAGGAAGTAAGGCTCCAGGTCCAGACGGCTTCAACATGAAATTCATCAAAAAATGTTGGGCTTTCATCAAGGCTGATATCTGTCTCTTTCTCAATGAGTTTCATCAAAACAGTAGGATCAAAAAAGGTCTGAATTCCACCTTCTTAACCTTGATTCCAAAAATACCGAATCCATCTTCTTTATCTGACTACAGACCCATCAGTTTGATAGGTTGTATCTATAAAATTCTAGCCAAAATTTTATCAAGAAGATTGAAATCTGTCTTGCCCAAATTAATAGATGAAACTCAGTCAGCTTTTGTAAAAGGAAGGCAAATCTTAGATGGCATTCTTATAGCTAATGAAGTCGTTGACTTGTGGAAGCATAACTCTCCAGGAGGGCTCCTTCTCAAATTGGATTTTCAGAAGGCTTTCGACAGTAACAATTGGAATTTTCTCCTCCATTTGCTTCACAAATTTGGTTTTGGTGTTAAATGGATATCATGGATTAAAGAATGTATTTCTTCTTCTCATATATCAGTGTTGGTCAATGGCTCCCCTTCTCAAGAATTTTCTCCACAGAGAGGATTAAGGCAAGGTGACCCCCTTTCCCCCTTTCTCTTTAATCTTGTGGTCGAAGGGCTAAATATTCTCCTCCAAAGGGCTAAATGCCTCAATCTTATCAATGGTGTGAATATAGGGGGCTCAGGTCTAAACCTATCTCATCTGCAATTCGCAGATGATACTCTCCTGTTTTGCAATCCAGACTGGGATGAGATAACAAACCTGAAAAGAATTCTTTGTTGCTTCGAGTTAATCTCCGGGTTGAAAATTAACTACCAGAAGTCTGTAATCTGTGGCGTAGGGATAAACAGGGAATTCACGTTACAAGTAGCAGAATTTTTCAAATGCAAGATGAAAACCCTTCCAATCAATTACCTGGGAATGCCTCTTGGGGGCAACCCAAAAAGAGTATCTACTTGGGAGCCTGTTATAGACAAAGTGAAGAAAAGATTAGCGTCGTGGAAAAGGAGGTATCTTTCTCTCGGAGGTAGAATTACTTTGATCAAATCTGTACTATCTTCTCTCCCACTTTACTAGATGTCCATCTTCAAAATCCCTTCCACAGTGGCAAACCTAATTGATAAATATCAGAGATCTTTTTTATGGGGTGATAGTGATGACAAAAGGAAATTACACCTTCTCAACTGGGAGGCGTGCTCTGTTAGCAAACATTTTGGTGGTCTGGGCCTGAGAAAAATTAAGATTCCCAATGATACTCTTCTTTGCAAATGGTGGTGGAGATTTGCCACTGAAAAAAGTTCTCTATGGAGGAAAGTTATATGTGCCAAAAATAATGTAAATGGAGATTGTTGGTTCCCAAATGACTTAAGTTTTAGGCACTCATCCCCTCTGTGGAAAAATATTTCATCTATGGAAAGGTTTGGCTCTAAAGCAATTGCATTATTCTTGGAAAATACCCAGTTCAAGCTAGGTGATGGTTATAGAATCAAGTTTTGGCTTGATGCGTGGGCCTCTTGTTCTCCCTTGTCCATTCTCTATCCAAGACTTTTCTCTTTAGCCTCTAATAAAGATTCTTGTGTTCACCAATATTTGCACTCGACTGTCGACAATCAATCTCATTGGCATATCAATTACAGGAGGAGTTTAAGAGTCTGGGAAAATGAATTGCACCTTGAACTGATCAGCAGATTACCGCAACCAATCAACTTGAGTAATAATTGCGAGGACTCTTTGTTGTGGGCCCCTATACCATCCGGTTCATTCACAGTTAAGTCTCTTTATGAGATCTTTGAAAATTCTCTTAGCTTAACTCCCTTTCCTATTATGAAAATGTGGAAATCATTAGCTCCTCCCAGAATTAAAGCTTTTGGTTGGCTCGCTTGGTGGAATCGGATCGCCTCTTCGGATCTTCTTGCCCAAAGGTCCATTATTCCAGCGGTTAATCAGTGTGCATTCTGTGATTTGGTTAATGAAAATGCATCTCACCTGCTCTTGCTTTGCAATCATGCTTGGAAGGTTTGGGCTGAAATTATGTTTTGGTGGGGTTCTCAATGGGTCTCTCCTTGCTCTCTCCCAGATTTGCTTCTATGGTGGTATGGTCAAAAATTCGAAAATCTGGGTGCACTCATTTGGGAAGCAATTCCATTAGCTGTGCTTTGGAGCCTATGGACTGCAAGAAATGACAAAATTTTTAACTCTAAAGCTCCTATCTGGGAAAATATTGTGGAAAGCATCAAAATCAAAGTGGCCTCTTGGGTGAAGTTCTCTAATCATTTGCCTGAATTTGCTATCCGTGACTTTCTCTTCTGTCTGGATGGGTTAAAGGGTCATAAATTGAAGAATTTGAAGGCTCTGGCTAGCTGATGGGCTCCGTAAGCTCTTTGTGTCATTGTGTAATGACACACAGAATGAGGATGTTGTTTGTGTGTAGATCGATCTGTTGATCTGCTCTGCTAAAAATTTGGGTGCAGTTTAGTACAGGCTTTATTGCTTATGGTTGCTGGTATGCAATGCATCTGTACGAGGAGAATTTTTTCTGTTGCTTGCTTGATGATCTGGTTGGTCTTGTCTCAAGGTTGCTGATCTTTTCACAGCTGTGATTGGGAGGCTGCTTGGGTTACATGAGTGTGTGTAGCAGCTACAGTTTTGTGCTTAGTGTTCTGCTGGTGGTCTTCATGGTGAAGTATTGCTTCAGTCATGGAGGTGGACTGGTCTGGAGGTGCAGTTTGGGGTCTGTTGTGTTTGCTAAGTGAGCCTTAACTGTTTTGTTGTCTTCTAATTTCCTGTAGCAAGTGTGTGTAGCAGCTGCAGTTTGGTGCATTGTGTTTTGCTGGTGGTCTTCATGGTGAAGCATTGCTTCAGTCATGGAGGTGGACTAGTCTGGATCAACCTGCTGGCCTGTAGTTTTGTGCATTGTGTGTGTAGCATTGTGGATCAAATCTGTTGTCTTCTAATTTCCTGTAGCAAGCATTGCTTCAGTCATGGAGGTGGACTAGTCTGGATCAACTCTGCTGGCCTGCAGTCTGTGTATGTTTGTTGGTTGAGATGGTGCCTGCATGCTCTGTTTGCTGCCTACATGCTCTGCTGAGATGGTGCCCTGTAGCAAGTGTGTGGTGCAGCTTTGTTTGGTTAAGTGAGCCTTAACAGTTTGTTAAGGCTACAGGTCTGTTTGGTATGCAATCTGGATCAATTTTGCAAATGTATAGATGTTTGGTGTTTGTTTTGTGTTGTCTTTTGTTGGTCTCTTACCAACTCCGAGGGTGCTAGCAAATGATAGGATGAGCCCTTTGGTGCCAACCTAGTTGGGATTAATTAGCTCATTGTGATGCAGTGCACTCCCATTCCCTTTATTGATGTAAGGTGCCTGTTATCTTGTTCTTTTATTTCATCAATAAAGTTCCCTTTTGCTGATCAAAAAAAAAAAAAAAAAGGAACACTCGAGAATTTGGAACGATCCACGACTTGTCTCACAATATCAAGATATAATCCGGTATGTCTTACCAGCCCTTTTACAGTCTATTCATAACGAGCATCATAGTGTGGCTAGGCTCCACTCCCATTGGATTTCATGATTGTTTTTTTGATTGAGTTTGACAATTGCTTTTTTTCAGTGTTTTGTTTGTAACGTTATTATTATTATTTCTTTTTTTAACAAGACGTTTTTTTTTTTCTTTTCTAAGATACAATTATTTCTCCCATCTATAAATAAATTTAAAAAAAAAAAAGAAGATAAATTTATTACTAAAAGAATTAATGCATTTGGAAAATACTAAAAGCTTTTTTGTTATTGAAAAGGTCAGGTAATGTGCCCTTTTTTTTCTTTTTTTTTTCTCTTTTATTTATTGGTCTTTAGTTTTTTTTTCAAAAAGAAAAAAAATACACGTATATTTTTTTCATTGGTAGATTTTTCCATACTAGAAGAACATGAAGAGTAAAAAAATAAATAATAATAATAATAATAATGCACATTTTAAAAGATTTCATTAATGAAAAAAAAAATAAAGTTTGAAAAAATGAACCTTTTTTAGTAATTGCCAAAATATAGATAAATCTTATAAAAAAATTATTTTTTACAATTATTAGCTAAACAAGTCAAAAACGGATTAAAAAAAACCATAGTCAAACAGAATAATTTCTAAATGATTTTTATATCACGGACCACTGTATCATTTGATATGTCTTAAGCTTCTTTTAAGAGTTAGCCAGAAAGTTAATTATTGGCTAAAAATAAGGCAACAAAAAAAGTTAGTATTAAAATAAAAAAAGAAAAGTAGTTCTTTTTGGCATATGCTAAACATTTTTTTTGAAGTGGCTGAAGTTCACATTATATTTTATTGCAGGGGCATTATAATTGGCATGTGTGAACTTCATGGCCAAATACACACTCATGGACGTCTCTCAATCAAAGACATTTTGATTGTGAATGACAAGTCTAAATTTGCCTTCATAAGAAATGTGCCTCGTCCTCCTTTAGATCAAGATTTTAAAGATTTGAAGATTCTATTTGAGAATTATCATAATAATGATGAATTGCATCATTTTTATAAGCGCACTGAAGTCAACAATGCGTAAGAGTTCTATAATTTTATCTCCATTTTTTCTTCTCCCTTTTATGGTCAGTTTATTTTTATTTTTTATGAGCAATGCTATATATAATCTCATTTTTATCTTTAATTTGTGTATTTTTATTTTTTTTTGTTGGTGCTATTATTGTGGGGTTATATTTCTAAATACCAACACGTGGCATGGTGATGCCGACGTGTCAGCCGAGGTGCCACGTGTCGTGGTTGTTATGTCGAGGTAAGCTCAAAGTTGCCGAGATATCTTAATCCGGGATAAGCGTATAAAGGCCTCCCCTCTCTCCTACCTCGGCTTCACATGCAAAGGCCAAGCTACCCGTAGAAGGATTGAGCCGAGGTAACCGTTAGATCAGCCATACCTGCCTATATAGTATGGCAATATTATAACGGTCAGATGGATGTCCAGCCATGAGAAGAAAGCCATGAGGCCAACACCTCACCAACTAGCTGGCCATGAGGCCATGTGAGTTGGCCATGAGGCCACGAGAGGCCATGTGAAGCAATGTGAAACTTTTATCTAGAAAGCTGCCAAAAGCACAACAATGGGCTGGCAGCCAGCTCAAAAGGTGATGGCCTCTCCATCTCTATTCTCGTGTATATATAGAGAGGTTGAGACAGAAAAAGGGGGGAAAAGACAACAAGCTGAGAGGGTAAAAAGAGAAAGAGAATTACAGAGAGTTGTTTGTAATTCTTACCATTTATTCAATATAGTGAATCTGCTGGCCGTGGACGTAGGCAAGTTGCCGAACCACGTTAAATTCTTTGTGTTATTGCTTGCCATCTATTCTGCCTGTGTTCTACAGCTGAATTACTAAGGTGAGCAGTGTGATCAGAAAATCACTCACACAATTTGGCGCCGTCTGTGGGAAAGTAAGACGAATAGATGGCCAGTAACGCACAAAACGAGAAGGTTGGGGGCGACACTCCCGCTGGGAGTGGCAGGCCTATTGACCTTGACGTCAAAGGAGACAACCACAACGACAAAGCCCGTGACCAGGGAAACAGGGGAAAAGACGTCGTCCAGGAGGGCGACACTTCGAAGAAGACGGACCAGGGCAGATACTACAAGGAGGATAACCTCCAGGTATGGAGGGATAGGTGCCTACGAAGGGATGAGGAAGTCAAGGAACTGGCAGACAAGTTGGCAGATCTGCAGTCGGTCGTCAACTTCATGATGCAAAACAATGTCATGCAGCCACCACACCCACTGCAGGATACGCCAATCCCAGCAGTTAAAACTCGGAATGAATGAAGGAAAATAATTCCTGAAGCACCACAACGCTCCAGGAACAAGAGGCACTCTCACCCGCCCTCCGGGGAGGTTGGGCGAGAGGAACCCAGACAAGAGAGGTCCCAAAGGACGTATCATACAAAGAATCAGGAACCCAGAGAACATCGGCATGTACAAAAGCAGGCTCTCTGCTTCGACACAACCCATGGAGAAAGATCAAAACGGGCATACCACGAGGCCGAGAGTAGTGTGCCAAAGGGACTAAAGTCGAAAGATAGCTGAGCTCCGGGGAGGAGTAAAGAAGACTTGAGAAACTACCTCAAGAGGAAGGAACAGAACGCTGAAGCCGAGGTAACCTCACTCGTCAAGCCGAGGACACCATTCTCGGTAGAACTGGACAAATTTGAAGCACCAAAAAGATTCAGCATGCCGAGGTTTCAAATTTATGATGGTAAGTCAGACCCTAACTTCCACGTTGGACTATTTTTAAACTCAATGGCGTTATACAGTGGAAACGAGCCTTTGCTCTGCAAAGTATTCCCCTCGTCCTTTGGGGAGATTGCATCTGACTGGTTCCATAGATTACCAAAGGGAAGCGTAAGGACGTGGGAAGGCCTAGCCGAGATGTTTGTGGCCAGGTTCGTGACGAACAAGCTACAGCCATTAAGAGTGGACGCTCTAATGGCTTTGAAGATCAGTAAGGATGAAGGCCTTAGGGCCTATGCAAAAAGATACTACGAGGTGTTCAACCGAATACCTGAATGCAACCAGGAGGTAGCGGTCGTGTCTTTTAAGAACGGCCTGAAAGAAGATTGTTCACTACGGAAATCTTTGGCGAAGACATTGCCAAAGAGAATGGAGGAACTCATGGCAAGGATTGAAAAGTATGCCAGAGCCGAGGAGGATACATCGGCACCAAAGGAGGTCAAACAGGAAGGAAACAGCTCGCCGAAGCGAGGCCGAAGTAACAACGGATTCGGCAAGACAGATAGAGTTAAGGGCTAAACAGGCGGTGACAACCGTGTTCTAAATTCCAATCCAAAAAGTCCTAGGAAAAATTCGGAGCCAACCCTATTTCAGAACACCAGCAAGGGAACCCGGGGAGTTTATGGGAAGAAACATGGACAGACATTGTTCTTATCACAATGAAAACGGACAGACAACACAGGCCTGCAGAGCCCTAAAAGCACACTTGGAAGATCTGGTGAGGCAAGGCCACCTGAGAGACCTTGTCGATGAAACCAGAACGAGGGAAGAACAGGCAAGACTGCCTCAGGCTGAAGCAGCCCCACCACCGCCGCAACCCCGGGCAGAAAGACCTCGGGTAGTAAATGTAATTCACTCCAAGGTGAATGAAAACGACATTCGGGGGGAAACCCAAAGAGTAAAACACTTGCAGTACATGAACCAGGTTGGACTGAAAAGGCCTCGGCCGGAAGATCGCCGAGGTCCGATGATAACTTTCACTGAGGCCGACCTAGAGATGGTCCAGCACCTGCATAATGATGCCTTGGTAGTATCCCTCCAGATTGGGGAGTGCCAAGTAAAACGCATCCTGATAGATCAAGGCAGCTCTTGTGACATCATGTACGTTAGATGTTACAAGGAGCTGGGCCTTCACCCTGACGACCTGGAGCAATCGAATGACCCGATGGTCGGCTTCAATGGAATGCCGACGTGGCCACTGGGTGCCACAAACTTGGAAGTACAAGCAGACACTAAGAAGATTAGGACTGAGTTCATTGTGATTGATACACCTTCACCATACAGCATCATCATGGGCAGGCCGTGGTTGCATGCAATGGGGGCAGTTCCCTCAACATTGCACCAACTACTACGCTTCCCAACAGAGCATGGGATTGAAGAAATCAGAGGAGATCAACTGCAGGCAAAGAATTGCTCCATGGCAGCAATGAAGACTACCTGCAATGTTCGAGAACCAGCCAAGGCAGAAATTGAAGATGAGGACATGGAAGTCCTGGATGATGTCGGCAAAGAGCCGGTCGAGAAAAGTGAGGAAACACTAAAGAAAATCCTCGTCCAGGAGGGCAATGAGGAGCGCTTTTTTCTTCTCGGCTCAGGCTTAGCCGAAGAAGAAGAAAGAGAACTGGAAGCCTTTTTAAGAACAAACATAGAGGTGTTCGCCTGGACACCCTATGAAATGCCTGGCATTGACCCCGAGGTCACATGTCACAGACTGAACGTCGACAGGTCGGCTAAACTTGTGATACAGCGAGCTAGAAGACCGACGTTGATACACGTCGAAGCAGTGGAGGAAGAAGTTGACAAACTTCTAGAAGCCAGGGCCATCAGAGAAGTCAATTATCCAACATGGCTATCAAACACTGTGGTGGTAAAGAAGAAAAACGGTAAATGGAGGGTTTGCGTGGATTTTACAAGCCTAAATAAAGCCTGTCCCAAAGACAGCTTCCCTTTGCCAAAAATTGACCAGCTGGTGGATGCTACATCTGGGCATGGAAGGATGAGCTTCGTGGACGCTTACAGGGGGTATCACCAGATAGCCATGTACCCCCCAGACGAGGAGAAGACAGCGTTCATCACCCCAAAAGGCCTGTACTGTTACAGGGTGATGCCTTCTCGACTAAAGAATGCATGAGCAACCTACCAAAGGCTGGTAACCAAAATGTTCAAGCACCTGATAGGCCAAACAATGGAAGTCTACATCGACGACATGGTCGTAAAGACCAAGGAGCCAAGGAATCATCTTGCCGACCTAGCAGAGGTATTTAAGATTCTTAAAACATATCGGCTCCGACTCAACGCATCAAAGTGCGCGTTTGGGGTAGGATCTGGTAAGTTTCTAGGCTACCTGGTAACAAGAAGGGGAATAGAGGCCAGCCCAGATCAGATCAAGGCCATCCTAGATCTACAGAGCCCAACCTCGGCAAAACAAGTTCAAATGCTCACTGGCAGAGCCGCAGCGCTAAATAGGTTCATAAGCCGAAGTTCAGACAAGTGTAAACCCTTCTTCAACCTGGTAAAAAAGACTGCAGACTTCCTATGGACTGAAGAATGTGAGGACGCATTGGCCGATCTAAAAAAGTATCTCATCACGGCTCCAGTCCTCTCAACACCTGAGCCTGGGGAGGAGTTGTTTTTGTACTTAGCCGTGTCAGAGCACGCGGTAAGCGCAGTACTAATCCAAGAAGAGCAGGGAGAACAGAAGGCTGTCTATTATGTAAGTAAAACCTTAGCCAGCGCTGAAACAAAGTACTTACCACTGGAGAAGTTAATGCTGGCCTTAGTCATGGCCTCAAAGAAATTGAACCACTACTTCCAAGCACACAAGATTGCGGTGCTAACAGAGCACCCATTGAAATCCCTGTTATAACAAGGAGACTTAACAGGAAGAATTGCAAGATGGGCAGTGGCCTTGGGCCAGTATGACCTGGAATTCAGGCCCAGAACAGCAATCAAGGGCCAAGTTTTGGTCGACTTTGTGGCAGAATTCACGCCGGAGTCCATCGAACGTCGGGCTCCGTTGAGCCAAGATGAATGAGGTCCTAGCAAGCAAGAAGAATCCCAGCTGAAAGCAAAAGAGCAAAGGAAGGAAAAGCTCAGACCATGCAGCATCTACATCGGCGACTCATTCAGACTCTTTGTCGATGGAAGTTCAAATCGACGAGGAGCGGGGGCAGGAGTACTGCTGATATCCCCAGATGGAGAGATAATAGAACAATCCATCTGTTTGGGGTTCCAGGCCTCAAATAATGAAGCTGAATACGAAGCATTAATTGCAGGACTAAAATTGGCAGCAGCAGCAGAAGCAGACGAGGTAATAGTTTTTTGTGATTCATAGTTAATTGTTAACCAATCAACAGGAGAATTTGCAGCCAGAGACGAGAGGATGTCGGCATATGCAAAAGAAGTTATCAAATTAGCCGAGTTATTTCAAACTGCCGACTTCTTCAAGTTAGCCGAGATGATAACAGCCACGCCGACGCGTTGGCCAACCTGGCGAGTTCAATGCAGACTGGAAAGACAAGAACAATTATGATTGACTACATGTCGGGCCCGAGCATAGAACCACAGAACGCAAAGCAAGAAGCAATGTGTGTGAACATGGGGCCGAGCTGGATGGATGCAATTGTTGCATTCCTGAAAGAAGGAAAACTGCCAGAAGATCGCAAGGAGGCACATAAAGTCAGATTGAAGTCGGCAAGATTCAGCCTGACTGCGGACGGACATCTCTACAGAAGGTCCTTCACAGGACCCCTTTTAAGGTGCGTACACCCTTTACAAGTTGAAGATTTTTTATATGAAATTCATGAAGGAATTTGTGAAAGTCACATTGGGGGCAGATCATTAGCCCATAGGGCCATTACCCAAGGGTATTGGTGGCCATACATGCAAAAAGATGCAGAAGCATACGTGAAGAAGTGCGAACCATGCCAACGGTTTTCACCTTTGATTCATCAGCCAGCTGCTGACCTGAATCCAGTATCCAGCCCTTGGCCGTTTGCCCAATGGGGCATGGATCTGGTTGGACAGCTTCCCCAAGCAACTGGGCAGAGAAAATACTTGCTGGTAGCGACAGATTACTTCACAAAGTGGATAGAGGCAGAACCTCTTGCCAAAATCTGAGATGTGGACGTCAAGAATTTCATATGGAAAAACATTATCACCAGATTTGTCATTCCCAGAGCCATTGTTGCCGACAACGGAACGCAGTTCGACAGCAAGCTCATCAAGAACTTCTGTGCGAAATTCAAGATCAAGAATTACTTGTCAACACCAAGTTTCCCCCAAAGTAATGGGCAAGCAGAAGCATCCAACAAAGTAATTTTGGATGGAATAAAGAAGAGGTTGCAAGCAGCAAAAGGGAAGTGGGTAGACGAATTGCCCAACGTGCTTTGGGCATATCGGACTACGCCAAGAAGATCAACAGGGGAATCTCCCTTTGCCATGGCCTATGGCACAGAAGCAGTCATTCCACTAGAAGTCGGCATCCCAGGGATCCGAACCCAGGGAGTTGAAAATGGGACTAATGATATACTCTTAGCCCGAGATCTGGATCTTTTGGAAGAACGAAGACAGAAGGCTGCAATTCAGCTTGCAGTATACCAACAACAGCTTGCCAGAGCTTACAACAAGAAGGTCAACCCAAGAGATTTTCAAGTCGGCGACCTAGTCTTGAGAAAAGTGGTCGGCAACAAGAAAGATCCTAGAGAGGGCAAGCTTGGCCCAAACTGGGAAGGACCTTACAGAATTACTTCGGTGTTAGGTAATGGAGCTTATCGGCTTGAGGACAATGAGGGCAAAGCATTGCCAAAACCCTGGAACACTTGTAATTTGAAATTTTTCTATCATTGAGATGATCATTATTCTTGGCCAATGTCATCAATAAACACATATGACTGATAAAGATGCTGGAAGACATGAACAATGAGAACCCAAGCGGAACTCAGGTTCACATTGGGGGCAGAGAAGATACAAAGTCTACCACTTGTTGAAATTTGTAGCAATTTACAAGTTGGTCTGACCGAATACAAAGTCTACCACTTGTTGAAATTCGTAGCAATTTACAAGTTGGTCTGACCGAATACAAAGTCTACCACTTGTTGAAATTTGTAGCAATTTACAAGTTGGTCTGACCGAATACAAAGTTTACCACTTGTTGAAATTTGTAGCAATTTACAAGTTGGTCAAACCGATACAAAGCTTACCACTTGTTGAAATTTGTAGCAATTTACAAGTTAAAGGTAAGCCGAGATGGTTCCTTAGCTTCGCTTGTTGAAATTTGTAGCAATTTACAAGTTGAAGTTAAGCCGAGATATTTGTTTCTCTTCGCTTGTTGAAATTTGTAGCAATTTACAAGTTGAAGCTACGCCGACATGTGATCATCTGTTGAAATTTGCAACAATTTACAGGTTGAAGTAAAGGTTAAGTATATTGTTTAAACCCTTGTTGAAATTTGCAGCAATTTACAAGTGGATCATTGTTTAACACTGATTATAACTGTATATGATAATCCTTGTTGAAATTTGCAACAATTTACAAGTGGATCATTATTTAACACTGATTATAACTGTATATGATAATCCTTGTTGAAATTTGCAGCAATTTACAAGTAGGCTAGACTGATATCACTAATTAAACACTAGTTGAAATTTGTAACAATTTACAAGTTGAAGTTAAGCCGACATGTTGTCATCTGTTGAAATTTGCAGCAATTTACAAGTTGAAGTAAAGGTTAAGTATATTGTTTAAACCCTTGTTGAAATTTGCAACAATTTACAAGTGGATCATTGTTTAACACTGATTATAATTGTATATGATAATCCTTGTTGAAATTTGCAGCAATTTACAAGTAGGCTAGACTGATATCACTAATTAAACACTTGAAATTTGTAACAATTTACAAGTTGAAGTTAATCCGACATGTTATCATCTGTTGAAATTTGCAGCAATTTACAGGTTGAAGTAAAGGTTAAGTATATTGTTTAAACCCTTGTTGAAATTTGCAGCAATTTACAAGTAGATCATTGTTTAACACTTGTTATAACTTGAGTAAAGTTTACTGTATATGTCAAGCCTTCTTGAAATTTGTAGCAATTTACAATATATGTTTTATACTTGTTGAAATTTATGAAAAGATTGCAGGTCAGTATCTTGCCGACGTAAAACTTGAAGTTATCATGCCCGAGGTATGTAACCCCGAGGAGATTATGCAAAGGAAGAATTATGTAAATCATGCAAAATATTCTAAGTATAGAACCATACAGAAGCAATGAAGAAGAATTAACAAACATTCATAGAAAAACAACTGCAGTTGTATATAAAGAAGGCACTATGGCCTAGCAGAAGTAAATTGTTCTTAAGCAACAAAGAGGCACATCAGCTACAAAAGACAGCTTGCATTGTTTAGAGAACAAAACAAAGTACAAAAGATAAAAGGAAAAAAGCTAAGATTCTTCAGCTTCAGGACCAGTTTGGATCTGGACCTCGGCAGTTTCTTGAAGAACTACCTCAGCAGATTCTTGAATTACTTCGGCCGCCTTGTCTGCCGCAATCTCGGCGTCAATCTCGGCCAGAGTTTTATCAACACTTTTCTCAGCTAGAAGAAGGTCGGATGATAACTGGGCTGGGTCAGTTTCCTTGGACACCTCCTCAACCTCATCACCCTCTTCATCTTGGGTTAAGTTGATAACCTGTTCAGTAGAAGGAAGGGACTTGGTCTCAGTGGCATCCTTGGATTTCCTCACCAAGGCGTCGTCATCATTATTGTCTTCGTCTTCGTCTTCATCTTCGGCCTGAGATTCAGACTTAGCTTCTTCCTCAGTTTGACTTGGAGGAGGAGGAGGAGGAAATGGCAAAGGAATAGCGTCGGCCTTGCGCCATGGCGAATCAGCAGGAAGATCAAGTTTTTTGGCTAAGGACATCCAACCAAGGGAAAAACCCCTGTTGCATGTCTGCTTAACTTGTAACTTGTAGTCTTCTGTAACATCGGCGATGCCTTGGGCATACACCTTGTCATCGGCCACCTTGATTTCGGCGTCCTTGGTGGCCAGCGCCTCATGAAGTTCTTTCTCGGCCTGGGCCGCTTTTTCCTCGGCCTCTTTTTGCTGAGCTACAGCAACTGTTTTAATGGCTTGAGCAGCCTCGGCCTTCTCATCAGCCTCTTGCTTAGCCTGAGTTGCAGCCTCAGCTTGATCTTCCAGAGTCTTCATTTTATTTTGAAGACTCTTATTTTGTTTTTGAAGGGCAGCATACTCCTTCCTTATATCGGCTAACTTCTCCCTCGTTTCAAAAGCTTGCATGGAGAAGGTGTGGGTATGTTGAATGGCCTGAAAGAACACAAGGCAAAAGTTATTACAAAATATTGCAAAACTTTACAAGTATGAAGAAAGTGGCAGGAAGACAAGTTATCAAATTCAAAGACTTACTTGGACAGAACGCTGCAGCATAAGTGCATAATTCTCAAATTCATTCATCTTGGCATTGCGCTCAAGATCGCCTTCGAGAAGAACTGCAGTACTGAGTGCCACGCCGATATTAACGTCGTCGGCGCTCTCATTGGCATAAACAGGCCTGTTTTCAAGGGTAATTTTAGGCGCCTAGGGAACTTTTGGGACTTTGGATCCCGAGGTCGTCCCAGAGGATGACTTTTGTTTCTTCGATGGAGTGGATCCAGAGGGTTGCGTCCCAGCCGACCTCTTCGCAGGCACAGAAGTGGTCTTCTTGCTCTCGGCTAATTTAGAGATGGGCAGAGCATCTTCAGCCTCGGCCTCAGTAGCCTTGGACTTCAGCTGGGCCTTCTTGGCTCTTTTTGGTTTTGGTGGTGGCAAAGGTTGAGTTGGTTCAGCGTTAACATCAGTTGGAAGATCGGCTAGCAAATCTTGAGCAACGGGCTTCGGGCGAACCATCTCGGCTGTTTTGACAAGTCGTCTCCGACGTTTTCTTTCTGGTATTGGGATTAAGTATGGGGCATAAGTCGATGGTTGATCAGCTGGATCGGAGGTTGATCCTTGATCAGCCCGAGATGTTGATACAGTTTGCAGAGTGGTAGCAGAAGGAGAGAGGCTTTTCTTCTTCCTCTTGGGAACGTCGGGCAAGGTGGATTTGTACGTAGGGATGAAATTCAGCACCAATGGAGCTTTGCGCTTCTGGATTGGAAGGTTTAGGAGCTTCTTTAGGTCTTTGCCGAGAAAATAGGACTGGCGGAAGTCCTTTGGTGGCTTGCGAACGTCTGCAAAAAAGAACACAATATCATAAACAGATAAAATCTTTTTCAGACTTGAAAAATGAAACCAGCAACTAAGTAATTGACACTGGGCTCTTACCCTTGCCCTCCTTGACCGTTCAAGAAAGAGGGAAGAGATGGACTTCTTCGTCTGGGCCAAATTCCCAGTTTCCAGAAGCGATAAGATAATCGTCTCCAGCCCCTTTGTTGGAATCTGGGAGGTCGGCTATGATTTTATATTCGGTAGACCTCGGCTTGAGGTAGTACACATAACCCTTTTCTTTCAGATTAAGGGCGCGCATAGTGTAACAGTATTGGATGTCGGCAAGAGTGATCCTAACATTCTCCTGCCGAGCTAAGGCTATGATACCATTAAGCGTTCTATGGGCGTTGATGGTGAGTTGCATAGGGTTCAAGGAGTAGTAGTGAAGGACTTCACGAAAAAGGGGATCTAGGGGGAAACGAAGCCCACATTCAATAAAAGCCACAACGGGAAAAGGCATGGAATCATCCGTAGGCATGATAGAATCGTCATCCCCAGCTAGCCTGAGATGAACATCGTCAGGAATAGAGAACTCTTGCCTAAAAAGTTCAAGTTTGGTTGGGGTGTTAACTCTATGTCTCCACATCCCCATGATTTTGGTACACAAGTACTTGACTACAGAAACAGGGTGCTCTTAAAGGGTTACTAGGACCTCGGCTTAAACCCAGGTATATATTGGTAAAGCTTGTTTCAGTTTTTCCTAAGAATTAAAGGTTCTATAAGCAAATCCCAAACCTAAAAACTATGAAGACAAGGATCAAAGGCACAGATCTGGAAAAGCAGAAAGCAAAAACGAAGTTTCAGATTCAAGAACACAAAGGGAAGAAGGCCAAGAACAGAGGTGAAATGGTGCAAGTGTTTATGACGTGTGCAAAATCATGAAATAAGACGCATTCAGGTGAATAAATCGCAAATCGAATGCTTGAACAGAACATTAAAAGCAGGAAATTCCAGGAATAACTAAGAATTGGAGAAGAAGGGCCAGATGTTTACTAGAGAAAGTGACGCCGGAATAAAATTCGCTGAGAACAGACGACGAGTGAACCAGTAGCCAAAGCTTCGCAGGAATGGCAGATGGAAGACAGTAGCAGAGTTGAGAGCTTGGAGCAGTGGTAGATTCGAAGAAGAAAGAGCCTTAGAGAGAAAAAAAAGCAGAGTAATCAAATGCAAAAGTGAAAAGGCGAAGGAGGGAGACAAAAGTTTTGTCAAAAGCGTAAACGGCGGCAAAACAGAAGCATTTAATGCGCCTGGGTTAACGCATGCATCAGACAGCGCATACAGGAGAGAAGACGTCTTACAAGCGCGTCACAAACACGAGCCAATGAGGTTAAAACGCGTTAGCAAAACGGTTGAAAAGTGGTGCATGACAGCTCATGCGCATGGGAGAATTCATGTGAGCTTTTTTCTCTTGGAAGAAGACATGTCGGCCTAAGTGAAACTGACATCGGCCGAAAATTTTTACGCCGAAGCACTGGAAAGAGGACAATGTAGGTTCCATCATCTCAGTATGCCGAGGTAATAGAACCTAGGGAGCAGTTGTGGGGTTATATTTCTAACTACCAACACGTGGCATGGTGATGCCGACGTGTCAGCCGAGTGTCGTGGTTGTTATGCCGAGGTAAGCTCAGAGTTGCCGAGATATCTTAATCTGGGATAAGCGTATAAAGGCCTCCCCTCTCTCCTACCTCGGCTTCACATGCAAAAGCCGAGCTACCCGTAGAAGGATTGAGCCGAGGTAACCGTTAGATCGGCCATACCTGCCTATATAGTATGGCAATATTATAACGGTCAGATGGATGTCCAGCCATGAGAAGAAAGCCATGAGGCCAACACCTCACCAACTAGCTGGCCATGAGGCCATGTGAGTTGGCCATGAAGCCATGAGAGGCCATGTGAAGCAATGTGAAACTTTTATCTGGAAAGCTGCCAAAAGCACAACAATGGGCTGGCAGCCAGCTCAAAAGGTGATGGCCTCTCCATCTCTATTCTCATGTATATATAGAGAGGTTGAGACAGAAAAATAGGGGAAAAGACAACAAGCTGAGAGGGTAAAAAGAGAAAGAGAATTACAGAGAGTTGTTTGTAATTCTTACCATTTATTCAATATAGTGAATCTGCTGGCCGTGGACGTAGGCAAGTTGCCGAACCACGTTAAATTCTTTGTGTTATTGCTTGCCATCTATTCTGCCTGTGTTCTACAGCTGAATTACTAAGGTGAGCAGTGTGATCAGAAAATCACCCACACAATTATCTATCTTTTTATTAGATTAAATCCGATAAATTTTTTATTAATCTACTAAGTATAGTGAATCACCATTTGATTGATACAACCTCTCTTATTAGGTATATAAGCAATTTGGAGGCAGTAATGTTTTTTTTAATTCAAAACTTTAAAATTTCATATTTTTGTATAGTAAATTCATTCTAATAAAATTTTTATTTTTGAAATTTAATCGAAAAAATCTGAAAATTCACTTGTTAACTGAGAAATTTCATTGCTAACTAAGAAATTTCTCAATTACATAATTTTCACATTAATTTCTCAAACATAGAAATTTTCACACTTAATAAAAAGAGTGATGTCACATCCCCTAATACATCACCTCCCTTTTAACTTCTAATGAGGTAGAGAGGAGAGAGATAGAGAGAGGAGCATGGGTCCCCCTTCACATAGTCCATTCCATGTTATTAGAGTTGGATTGGGGATGCTCAATTAGAATTCCCAAATATTTTTCTAATAAAAATTAGATAAATTTATCAAATGAGCTGACTTTTATAGTTTCTTCACAGTAATTACAAAATTTCTCAATTACTCAAATTAAAAGTAGAGAACATTTTCATTTGTTATTTTTTTTTAACTTAATTTCATATCCAATATTGTCTTTGTCTTATAGATCTACACAATTAAATTCCAAAAATACAAATTTTATTAAAAATGACTATGAATGATAAACATACAAATTTCATTGTCTTTGTGTTTTTTATTAGTGCTATAATTGTCTACTTACTTGGGTTCAATGCATATATAGGTTGAGTCTATCAAAACTGTACTTCCATCCCATTTTAATGGCCTCAATGGAAGGGTTCTTTCAACCAATTAGGATGGATACTCTACAGAGGTACCCAGGTCATGGAAAGGCCTCAAATGCTAGGAATCGTACTACAAATAATTGGATTAAAGAAGTTAAAGGGTACTATCAAAATATTAAAACATATGCAAATGATATTGGAAGACCATACCTTCAAAATGTCTGGGATCTCTTCAAGTTTTTGAGGAATGCTACTGTCCACATCAATGTAAGTTTACGTTCAAGGGTTAGTTTGTGGAAATGGTTAATTACACAATATCCCTTCAACTATTAACAAATATCATTTTACTAATTGATCTATCAATCCATACATATTGATATTCTCAATTATAAAATTGTACAAATTCACCCCGTTTAGAAGTGGTTTGAAGGTGGTGAACTGATATAATTTTGAATAATGCTATATGCACCAAGGCAAATTATTTAATAATGTCGGAACGCCACATGGCCATATTCCAAGCCAATCACCAAGTTCTTAGCTCCCATGTTGTTCTCTCATCTCCAACATAAATCGTGAGCCCCTACCCCTCTCTACCAATCAAAACCTTATAGAGCACCACGTGTCCATACTCCGGGAATACTAAATAATCACCCATGCACGAATTAGTGTATTAACTAGTGTACCAATTAATGATGTGGCATAATTTAAGATGTTTTTGGTATTTGTAATTTGTATAATGAGTGAGGTCAGTAACAATATCACAACTAGTATTGGTATACTAGTTAGTACACTAATTAGTGCATGTAGTATCACCGTATATTTTTATAGTTAAAAAGAACAAGATGTACAATTTCATAAATTAAATGAGTAAAATAATATTTGGTAATAATTAAAGAGGTATTTGTGTAATAAACCCGTATGAAACAATTATTTCACCTTTTTTTAATCATATTTATTTGGGCAAATTACATATACCTCCCTCGAGGTTTAGCAAAATTACAGATACCCCCTGAAAGTTATATTTGCATAACAAATTAGGGGCAAATTGTTATGAAAATATAAATCTCAAGGGACAATTTGTTACGAAAATATAAACCTCAGGGAGGTATCTGTAATTTTCAAAACCTCAGGGGGGTATCTGTAATTTAGCTAAACCTCGAGGGAGGTATATGTAATTTGCCCTTAATTTTAAATGGATAAAAGATTAATATTGTAATTTGACCTACATTATAAATAATTAATTATCACAATTGAATGTGGATGAGGCAAAATGACATTTTGATGAAACTATTAGAATATTTTTAGTTTAGTCAATATTGTATTATGTTTAGTAGAGCCTATTACTCACACATTGTTGATACATGAAAATGTAAATATATTTTCATAACAAATTGTTCCCTGAGGTTTATATTTTCATAACAATTTGCCCCCTAATTTGTTATACAAATATAACCTTCAAGGGGTATCTATAATTTCTGAAACCTCATGGGAGTATCTGTAATTTTGCTAAACCTCAAGGGGGGGTATATGTAATTTTTTCCAAATTTTTTGTCTACAAAAGAAAAGAGGGACTTACGTATAGGTCCTAATAGATGGACTTATTTATCCAATAGGTCTTATGATAATTAATAATATTTTCATCAAACATTATTAAAAAATGTCATTAATTGTTAATTTTCAATAATAGTTAGAAAATTTTGTCACAAAAAATGTCACTAATTATGAGTTTTAGCAAAAGTTTTTAAAAAATCGTCACAAAAAACGTTACTAATTTTTAACTTTCAGGGAAAGTTTGAAAAATTTGTCACGGAAAAATATCAGTATTTGTAAATTTAGCGACAATTTATAAAAATTGTGACAAAAAAAAGTATTTTTAGCGACTATTTTACTAGAACTTATTTTTAATAGGAGTTTATGAAAATTAACTCCAACTATTAGGAACTATTGATAGTTTACCCCCAAAAAAAAACATTTTTTGCACCAATTTGTTTTTTTTTTTTTTTTTTTGGTCTCTAAAAGTACATTTATTAGTAATATTTTCAAAAATTTATCGCCGAAGTTTTTTTAAAAACTTTTTGCTACACCTTTTTAGCAACTGCTAAAATCGATCTACAAATATTTTTTGCAACACAATTTTCACTTCTCAAAACAAAAAAGTTTGGTTCTTAAAAAACGCTTATATGTTGTGGTGGTGTGGTTCAGATTGACTTACAATTAAAGAGTTAAATATGTATCATACATTAAGTTTCTGGGTAAAAAAGCAGAGGAAATGGTAGGAGCTAAGCAAGGGGGGTGGATTCCTGTTGTGAGACAAAGGGGAGGACATCACAGAGGACAAAGAAGAGGAGCGATTGACGGATGCACAAGCTTCTTCACTATATTTGTGGATAACATACCAAGATCAGTGAATTCGAAGGGGCTGTATAACATCTTCTCTAAGTTTGGTGTATTCCACAAAAGAGAAGGAAGCTCACTAACACAAGATTTGGGTTTGTAAGGTTTGACTGCTCTGTAGCTGCAATAGTAGCTGTTCAAAAAGCAAATGGATTATGGGTGGATGATACGGCAATAGAGGTGAAGCATGCAGCTTTTGGTAAGGAAAAGGTAGAGGGACAAGGTGTAACAGGCCCGTTGCATCTTCAAGCAACAAGATACAATGGCTACTAAAAGGAAGGAAGAAGCAGGGTTGGAGTATCTACAGTCCAAAAGTCATATACAGAAGCAGTGGTAGGACAAAGTAATGCTCAGAATGACAGCCTTACTCTGAAGGCTGAGGAAATAGGGAATGGGTGGCTGTACGAAAGTGTAGTGGTTCGCTTGAAGAATGAGCACGCAAATGTCAACCTGAAGAAGGAACTTCAAGGAATAGGTATGGAAGAGAAGGCCGCGAAGTGGTCCTAACATTTAAGACAAAGGAGGAGAAGGTATTAAAAATACAGCCTATTAAGGAGCTGATTCTGGAGTGGTGCGAGGCTATTTTGGAAGGAAAAGATGGACTGGTTCTCAAACAGGAAAGGTGTGTGTGGATCAGCTGCTGTGGTATTCCTTTAAATTTATGGAACAGTACAAATTTGAGGAAAATTGGTGGGCTGTGGGGAAATTTTCTATGCTTTGATGATGATAATGACTATCCTAAGTCCTTTGCATGTGCCAAGCTTAAGATCTCCACCAAATGCATGGAACCAATCAATAAGGTTATTAAGTTGGAGTGCAAAGGTCTTCTGTATCTAGTAAGAGTGTGTGAAGAACAATTGGTGATGGTAAAAACCACGAATATGGGGTGTAAGTGCCAGAAGGTCCAAATGCAGGAAGAGAAGTGCAGCTCAAATGAACCAGTGATACAGGGCCTGGGTAGGAGCAACAATGAGAATGAAGAAGAGGATAACATGGAGGATGACTCAGACTATGCGCTGGTCCCTAGAGATGAAGAGATTGTAGGATGTAAGGCACGCGGAGAGAGCATGGAGGTGGAGCAGGTGTGGGGCGGGAAGTGTGATACAGTAGTTGGGATCATTTAGCTCATTGTGATGCTTTTGCACTTCCCTTTTCTTTATTGATGTAATTTGTCTTATAACTTGTTCTTGTTTATTCCATCAATAAAGTTTCTCTTTTTTGGCGATCAAAAAAAAAAAAAAAGCTTATGGGTAAAATTTTGGACTTCTATTTTGTATACTTAGCTTTTCTATGTGCAAAAAAACAATAACCTTTAAAAGGCCAATCATTTTTCTGGTTGATTGAATTTTCTTCAATGAAAATAATAAATGTTTAACATATGAGTGATGATATAGAGTTCTAGTAGTAGAGCTTTAAAGAAAGCTCTACTTATGTGGCAAGGCAAAAATAATAATAATAATAATAATAATCTAGCGCAAAATATCACATTATAGTGAGACTCATTATAATTAGAGTTTCTTAGAGCTCTTTTTTTAGAATTCTCAATCATTTTTGTTAACATATATCAATGTTGTATTTTATTAAGATTTTAAAATTTTAACTCACTACTTGCGTAAAAGTTTATTTTCTTAATTTTATTTGAAGTCCCTCTTCCCACTTTGGGAGTCTATATGTAGTTATAATTTGTACCATAATTGACTACTGATTCAAATTCATTGAATTTTTTACCTACATTGTAATAAAAAATAAATAAAAACATGCCTAATGCGTTTTTCATTTTTGGAAATTTTACACATTTCGTAGCAATAGGTTTACCTTTCTAATCAAGACAGACAAAAAAATTATAACAAAAAGAAACAAACCTTGCTAAAATAAATAAATAGCAAACAAACAAACAAACAAACCGGTGTGTCTTGTTGTGCATGTTCTGGAGCAACATCCATCTATATTCCCCTGCAAGAAACATATTACATTCTCAATACATCCCCCACTATTGGAAGCCAACAATACTACAAATTAAAAAAATAAAAATAAAAAATACCTAGAAAAAACATTTACACATTACAATATGAGCCTAAAAATTATCCACAAAAAACCTAGAAAACCCATAAATTTTAAGATATCTTTTCATAATCCATAAGTATTTCTGATAGAGGAAAGCATGGTACACTCTTTTTGGGAACATAAGAAACGTTATATTAATAAAACAATAACAGGAAATAAATAAGATTCGAAAGGGCCATTCCAACCAAACAACAAAGCAAAAAACAAACAACAAATAACAAAAAAAAAAAAAAAAAAAAAGAAGAAGAAGAAGAAATTACGATGCAGAGAAAACTATCGATCTGCTCAAAGATATGGTCTGGAAAACAAGATCTATTTGAAAGCCCACCATACCAAGTTACAAATTATAATAAAAATTTCATAATTATTGTGTCATTTGGAATTTTAAAATATCACTTAATTGCTTTCTTTTTTAAAAAAAAATAAAGATATGTTGAGGTCACTATTCACTAACATCTTACCTTGCTATTTGACATCTTTACTTTTAAGGTGTAAGTTGGTGGATTAAATGCAACAGATACAACAAAGAGCGGTGGAGAGAAAGAGAGAGTACCAAGACACTCCCCTCTTAATTTTTTTCTCTTTCTTTTTTCCTCTTCTATATACTTACGTGGATGTTGATGTTAAAAACTAGTTTTGGAAATTCTGAAAACAGAAATTTTTTCCAAACTTTGGTCTATTTTTAAGATGGGATCCATGCATCAAAGTTGGCAGGTCAAACTGGTAACGCGTTCTATTCTCCGTTTTGATTCACGTGGTATATTTGGTTTCTCAAAACCATTGTCGGGTGAATGGAAAATTAAAGCCAAAGTGAGCTCCATGGAAATGTTGTTTTAGTGGAAATTCCTTAAGGTTTGTATAATGGCTTGTCTCACATTAATTTGGTGGGAAATTTTGAGTAGGTTTATAAGGTATGGGATTGGAACTTGGGGTAGGCCCCAAGGGGCACCTAAGTTTTGTAGAAATTGAGGTTATGGGCAAAATGGGCTAGACCCATTGGACCCAAAAATCACCACACACGCGCGCTGCCGTCCGGGCGTGCTAGGCCTGGGTGCGAGTGCGTGGTGTGAGGTTTGTCCGACCTAATACTTATCTTTTTAGGCCAAAAACATTTGAATTTAATTTTATTTTTTAGTAAAATAAAATATGCCTGAAATTTTAATTTCAAATTCAAATTCAAATGTTGCACCTCTTTAGATTTTTGTACAGGTTCGGACAGATTCAAATCTGTTCCACCTGAACAGATTTCAAATCTGTTTAAATTTCAAACCCAAACAGTTTATCTGTTGAAACAGTGTTGCACCTGTTCAAACAAGTTTGGTACCTGTTTAATTCAAATTAAAAAGCCACCACAACAGCTACAAATAGGCAGCCCTCATTTGATGTTTTCATTCACAATTTTCATCCAAAATAATTCTGCAACTATTATCTACATATTGCTGCATTATTTTCTTGCGAGAAAGAGTATAAACATTCAGTGTGTTCGTTGTACGACAAATTTGTAATGCTGCAATTTTTCGTTGATTGATTATTTTATCCTAGAAGATAGACGTCCATATTTTGAAAATACCGTGGAGAAGACAAATCTGTCTTAAGGACACAGTGTCGAACACTAGACTTGATCAGAATATTATTCAAGAAATTAATCAAGTAAGTCGTTTATTTATTTTCTGTTTTTATTTATTTGTCTAAATCAGATTTTGATTTTGTTTTTTGTAACAAAATAAAAATCTATTTTTATTTATTTTATTTTATTTTTTCTGGTTTGATTTTTGTAATCAAACAAATTCTCTCATTTTCTTTATTTCTTCTGTATTATGTTTGTTGTTAAATACACAACAGAATTTATTTTTCAAATGCAGTGAAGATTGTCCAACAATCTTAAGAAATACTCAATTTTGGTATCTTCATTGTATTTATTTTTTTGTGTTTTCACAAAAGTGATATTCTTGTTGGAAAACAAATAGTAATAATATACTGTTTGTCAGATAGTAGTAATATACTGTCTATTTTCTTTGACAACTAATAGTAATATACTGGTGTTATTAACAATTACAAAATATTAATTTGTGTTACAGAAATTATTGTGGTATTTTACTTTTCTAGTTTTAGTAACAAGGAAATAAAATTATTTTGTATTATAATTTATTTTCTGATTTTAGTAACTAGAAAATTAATTTGTGTTTTGATTTTTTTTTTTTCCTGATTTTTGTAATCAGATATTATGGCTACTACAACTGAAACTGCAACTGGAAGTGGTACTCCTATTGTTATACCAACTCCGGTCCCTATTCAGAACCATGTTCAAGTTCTAATAAATCATGGAGAAAAAAGGGAAAAATTTAACGGTACTGAGTTTAAGAGATGGCAGCAGAAAATGTTGTTTTATCTTACAACACTAAACTTGACCCGGTTTCTGTCATGACCCAAACCCGCCCCTATGGGTTTAGCACCGTAACCGGCCAGTAATCCGTGACTACCGAAGGCCTGCTTAGCAGTAAAGACAGTAATACAGAGTACAGAGGCTGGCGGAAATGAGTTGTGACAGTCTGTATGCAAAAAGACTTTTTTCAAACATATTCACATTCATAAGCAATACATATATACACCATATGTACAAACATTCAGAGTACAGTACAAGTCTTAAACAGTATTACAAAACAGAGACGGAAGGGTGAAACTGAGACACCATAAAGCAGCCTTAGCTTGGTCAGACTTGGAACCTCGAGGTGAGGCACAATGGTTGCCTTGACAAAAAGGGAGTTAACCCGACGCTCCTAGTATCGATCCGGTGCCTAAACACCTACATATAAATATAAACAGTAAGCTAAAGCCAGTGAATAACAAATACGTAAAGGGGTTAAGAATGAATGTCTTTTCAGTCATTAAGCAGTCATATCAGTCATTTAGAAACCATAGCAGGTATATGTGGTATATCAAATAGCAAACAGTACGGTAGGCCTTAACAGGCCGAACAGTCAGTTGATGGCCATCACAACAATAAACAGTAGTGGTTCCAACATGGGATCCGACAGAGATCTCTGTAACAGTAACAGTAACAGTACAGTAACAGTAAATTGCTATGGATGCCACGAATACAGTTTACAAATAGGACAAACATTCATTCATTAAACAATAACGTTTTAGTAAACAGAACAGTTGATCTTTCGGAAAATATTCACAATTGAACGTATCTTTACAACATTGTTACTCACAGAGCACTGGGCTATAAGCAGCTAATGAGCGTCCTCGGATGCCAATCCTACACAGTTACAGAACGAACCACACTAAGTTACACACTTGGGAATCAATGACTTAGTCCCTATCTTGACTCGGTGTGGTTCTACATCAATAGCCTCATTAAGATACCTTAAACTAGGCCTAGGAATGCCTAGGATGAAATGAGGATGCAAAAATGTACTTTAAAACACTTTTCAAAATTTTCAGAAAATAGGGGTCTTGCTCGAGCGTGGCTTTCTTTGTTGAAGCGAGCTTGTCAAAACAGTGGGGTCGCTCGAGCGGTCTGTAAAAATGCAAAAAGTGCTGGATGTTGAAAATCCCTGCTTGACGGCCGCTCGACGCCCGCTCGATGCCCGCTCGACGCTCGCTCGAGAATGAGACACAGTCCTTGCTCGAGCGTGCGTTTGCGTGCACCAAAAACCTGAGAGCTTGCAATCTACGCTCGAACCAGCATTCCTTCGCTCGAGCGGATCTCTGAACAAAAGACGGTCGCTCGAGCGTAGAATCCTTCACTCGAGCGTGGAAGCCAAAATCTGGAATTTCTAAATTTGCCTCCTAAGCTCAAACCAAGCATTCAACACCTCAAAACTCAACCTCTTGGGCCCATTTTCTGGAAAAACACTTTAAACCCATAATATAACATGTTTTGAAGATCAATTTGTAAAATCAAAGCCCAAGGGTGAGTCAATTGAACACCATTTTCAAATAAACTTCAAGAACAAAGCTCAAACATAACATGCATGCATTCAATTAAATTCAAAGCTTCAAATACATGGTCAAATAACTCAATCCTTCCAAAAACATGATGAATTCATGAACTATAATCAAAATATGAACATGCATATAGCAAATTTCATGGAAAAGACCTCAAAACTCAAGAATGTGCACATGCATGCATGAATTTCTACTCAATTCAACACTTTGATTTAATTCTTGACCTTAAGCTCCTATTCCTCCATGAATCATGCAAGAAATGACTTAAATTCACTATCAAGAAGATGAATTCCTTACCTAGGTCTTCAATTCTACGTATGGAAGCTCAAATATATAAATTTCCTTCAATTTCTTCTAGTTCTCCAAGCCAATTCTAGATGAAATCACTCTTTCTCCCAATTCTCTCCCTCTCACTCGGTTAGCTCTAGATGAAATGAATGAGATGGTGTAAAGCTAAGCTCCCAAACAAGATTGTAAAAGTAGCCCACTAAGTGGCAAGTTTGGTAATTAATCAAACTAAAGCAATTTAACATTATTTAATCCAATTTAATCATACCAAATCAAATTTCAATTAAATCTACCATAAAATCACATAAATTCTAATTAACGTAAAATACCAATCAATTTCAGATTCGGCCGCCGATGAGGCCTTCAATTTACAGTTCGAAACTTAAAACATGAACAGATAAATCAATGGCAAACAGATAGAAACGCACTAAAACAACATACTCATGCAATCAGTTTAGGATTTCATCCTAATCAGTTTACTTATCATGTCCACTCATAGTTTAGCAGTAATCAGTGGCGAGGGTTGTCACAGTCTTCCCTCCTTAAAAAGAGTTTGGCCCACCAAACTCGGATTACCTTCATTTTGATAGAATACTGGATTCAGGGGAAACAGTTCAGGATATCTCTTCAATATATCATCTTCTCTTTCCCAAGTGGCATAAACGCCACCGTGGTTTTGCCAATCCACTTTCACTAACGGATTCTCTTTGTTCCTCAACTTCTTGCTCCATCGGTTTACAACCTGAATAGGTCGTTCTTCATAAGTGTAGTCATCACTTAGCACTACACGGGTAGGCTCAATCACATGGAAGGGATCCAGAAGATAATCCCTCAACATTGAAATATGGAAGATGTTATTCATATGCTCCATTTTAGAAGGACGTGCTGCTTGATATGCCACTGGATTAATCTTTTCAATGATTTCATACGGCCTGACATATCTCGGCACCAGCTTACCCTTAACTCCAAAACGAGTCTGGTCTTTCATCGGTGTCACTTTAACAAAAACATGATCACCCACTTCATATTCTCTGTCTCGCCTTCGGACATCCGCATAACTTTTCTGTCGGCTTTGTGCGATTTTCAATCTTTGTTGAATCAATTTCACTTTTTCTGTGGTTTCCTGTACAATCTCGGGCCCAAGCAAAGGCCCATCTCCAACTTCTGCCCAGCAGATAGGAGATCGACATTTTCTGCCATATAAAGCCTCGAAAGGCGCCATGCCAATGCTCGAGTGAAAACTGTTGTTATAGGCAAATTCAGCTAAAGGTAAATGGCTTTCCAAATTTCCTTGGAAATCAAGAACACACATTCGCAGTAAGTCTTCCAGAGTCTGGATGGTTCTTTCTGACTGG
This sequence comes from Camellia oleifera, assembly GCA_022316695.1. Taxonomy (NCBI): domain Eukaryota; kingdom Viridiplantae; phylum Streptophyta; class Magnoliopsida; order Ericales; family Theaceae; genus Camellia; species Camellia oleifera. Next base: position 13,275,198 of record CM039308.1, on the reverse strand, counting down.
CCATCTGTCTGAGGGTGGTATGCATTATTCAATCTCAGTTCAGTACCCAATGCTGTCTGTAGGCTTTGCCAAAATCTCGATGTAAACTTCGAGTCCCTATCAGAAATAATAGATACTGGCACTCCATGCAATCTAACAATCTCATCAATATAAATTATAGCCAATTTATCCACATTATAAATTATTTTGACAGGTAAGAAGTGAGCAGATTTAGTCAATCTATCAACAATAACCCAAATTGAGTCCACACCTTTACTGGAGTGAGGTAAACCAACAATGAAATCCATGGTGATATGTTCCCATTTCCACTCCGGTATTGGTAAGGGCTGCAGTAAGCCTGCGGGTCGTTGATGTTCAGCTTTAACTTGTTGGCAATGAAGACATTTCGATACAAAGTCAGCAATCTCTTTCTTCATTCCCGACCACCAGAAATTCAGTTTCAAATCTTGGTACATTTTCGTATTTCCTGGATGGATAGACAGTTTCGAATTGTGGCCCTCTTGTAGAATTCGTCTTTTCAGTTCAGAATCATTCGGTACACACAACCTTCCCTGGAATTTCAACACATTGTTCTCAAATCTAAAGTCCGGCCTCGGTTTGGACTCTCGTTCATCAATGACCTTTTTCAAAAAGTCATCATGTTGCTATTTCTCCTTAATGTCCTCAATCAGTGCCGGTTGAGTAGAAATAGCGGCTAAGGTTCCACCTTGTTCACGCAAAACAATTTCAACCTCAAATTTCTCAAGGTCACATAGCAATTCTTTCTGCCCGGTGAGTAAACAGGCTAAATTCCCAATTGATTTCCGACCCAGTGCATCGGCAACGGTGTTAGCTTTTCCCGGATGGTACAAAATTTACAAGTCATAGTCTTTTATCAGTTCTAACCATCTCCGCTGCCTCATGTTCAGTTATTTCTATGTGAAGAAGTATTTCAAGCTCTTGTGATCTGTATACACTTCACATGTTGCCCCATAAAGGTAGTGACGCCAGATTTTCAATGCAAACACTATTGCAGCAAGTTCTAAATCATGGGTCGGATAATTTTTCTCATGCGGTCTCAGTTGTCGGGAAGCATATGCGATAACTTTACCATTCTACATTAAGACACATCCCAAACCCTTATAAGAAGTATCACTAAAAATAGTAAATCCATCCGTACTTGAGGGTAGGGTAAGAATTGGTGCAGTCACAAGTAAAGTCTTCAGCTCTTGGAATGCTGATTCTCTCTGGTCAGTCCAGTCAAATGGTTTTCCCTTCTAAGTCAACTGAGTCAATGGTAAGGCAATTTTAGAAAAATCTTTCACAAACCTTCTGTAGTACCCGGCTAAACCCAAGAAACTTCGGACTTTAGTAACATTAGACGATCTGGGCCAATTCACTACTGCTTCAATTTTCTGTGGATTAACTGTAATGCCATCTTTACTGATCACATGTCCCAAAAACATTACATTGTCTAGCCAAAATTCACATTTTGTTAGATTAGCATAGAGTTTTTGTTCTCTTAAGGTCTGCAATGCAATTCTCAAATGATGTTCATGTTCTTCTTCACTTTTGGAGTAAATCAGAATGTCATCTATAAAAACAACTACAAATTCATCGAGGAATGGTTTAAAAATTCTGTTCATAAGGTCCATAAATGAGGCAGGTGCATTAGTAACTCCGAAAGGCATAACAAGAAATTCATAATGTCCATACCTCGTCTGAAAGGCAGTCTTTTCAATGTCCTCAGGTTTGACTTTCAACTGGTAGTATCCAGATCTAAGGTCAATTTTAGAGAAAACCTGGGCACCCTGTAACTGGTTAAACAAATCATCAATTCGAGGCAATGGATATTTGTTTTTCACTGTTACCTTGTTTAGCTCACGGTAGTCAATGCAGAGTCTCAAGGAGCCGTCTTTCTTTTTCACAAACAAAACTGGAGCACCCCATGGCGAAGTGCTAGGTCTGATGAACTTCTTATCTAACAGTTCCTGTAGTTGAACTTTCAGTTCTTTCAGTTCGATAGGTGCCATCCTCTACGGAGCTTTGGAAACTGGCTGTGTACCTGGAATCACATCAATGGTGAACTCAATGTCCCTGTCAATCAAATCCCCTGGCAAATCATCTGAAAAAACATCTGGGAATTCTCTGACTATAGGAATACTGTCCACCCTAGGTTTAGCATCAGTAGGTACAGTCAATACAGAATAGAGATACCCCTTACACCCCTTTCTAATCAGTTTAAAAGCTTTCATAGACGAAATCAGATAAGGGGGAGGCACTACACCAACTCCGTTAAATACAAATTCAGGCAATCCAGGTGGACGGAAAACAACTTGTTTTGTTACACAGTTTATGGTAGCATGATATTTTGTTAACCAGTCCATTCCCAATATCACATCGAAATGATCGATATTCAAAGGCAGTAAATCAATATACAGATGCACATCCCCAACAATAATTTCACATGCAGGGTACATATAAGCACAAGTCATGGATCCCCCAACAGGTGAAGATACAGCTAACAAATAATTCATGGGTTCCAGTGGTCTATTCAATTTCTGTCAAAAAGCATGCGAGACATAAGAATGTGTAGACCCCAAATCAATAAGAACATAAGCAGTTTGAGTACAAATTGAGAGTATACTTGACACAACGGTCTTGGTATTCTGCACATTTCCTGGTACAAGTGCGAACACTCGGCCTTGCCTCATAGGCTCTTTTCCAGTAGCTTTGGGGTTGGGTTTCGGTGGAGCAATTGATGCTGCTGCGCTTGGTGCAGCTTTACTATTGCCTTGAGAAGTGGAAGGGCAATCTTTAACCATGTGGCCTACCTTGCCACACCTGTAACAGGTACCAGAAATTTTATAACAAACCCTTTTATGTCTTTTCCCACATTCGGAGCAGGGTGGTATGGAATTGTTTCCCTGGCTGGAACTGGTTGTTGACCCTGTATTTTGCTTATTTTTCAGTGAGTTATTTCGGCCTTTCTTAAACTTAAAACCCCGTCTCTTACCACGCCACTCAGTTGCTGCTGTTTCAGTCTGTTTCAATGCTTCGATATTTGACTCGGCCATTATTGCTCGGTCAAGAACATCTACATATTTCAGTAATTTTAGCACATTGATTCTGTCAAGTATTTCAACATTAAGGCCGCCTTCAAACTTCCTGGCCTTTTTGTAATCAGTGTCTACTATGTGTGGTGCGTATCTGGCGAGTTTAGTAAACTTTGATTCATACTCTGCTACTGACATGGTACCCTGCTTTAACTATTCAAATTCAGTTACTTTACGATCCCTAACACACTGGGAAAAATATTTCTCAAAGAAGGCTCCCTTAAACTAAGCCCAAGTCATAACAGTGTCGGTGTCACGGACAAGCATCTACCACCATCTGGCCTCTTCTTGTAAAGTGAAGGTAGCCAATAGCACCTTGTGTGCTTCAGAACATGAAAACACTTCAAATAATTTCTCAGTTTCTAGAACCCATGCTTCGGCCTTTAACGGTTCCAAGCCTCCTTGGAAGGATGGTGGTTTCATCTTGCTGAACTTCTGTGTTAGAGCAATTATATCCTCATGAGCATTCTGTTCGGGTTGACCTAGAGGAGGTGGGGGCTGTTGGTTCTGTTGTAGCCTCAAGGCCTCAGACAACAGTTCAACTGTTCTTTCTAATCTTGCCATTCTGGCATCAGATGATTCTGTTTCATCGACATTCCTTGCATTGTCCATTTCACTATATGCAATACAGTAATAATAAACAAAGGAATTGCATACTTAAGCACATTAGCACATTAGCACATATATTCATGTCATGGCCACACATACTCTTTCAATGCTTATGCAATGCCCTATTCACTTTTCTAGGACATCCTATAGCTCATTTAGACACGTGTGTGTGTAGACACCCCATTTTGACCAGCCCTAAGACTTGGGTACTTTATTTTGACCACCCTCACCAGAAAAATCAAATTGAAATTTTAATCCCAAAATTCACCCCTTTTGGTTAAATTAACATATTTTTATTTGAATTTATAATTTTGTATAATTTTATATAATTTTAATTTTGTATAATATAATTTTATGTGTTTATACAAATTTTTAAGTGTGTTTATATAAATTGGCATATGATATTCTATAAATAAAAAAAATGATAAAAACACACAAAAAAAAAAGGGATAATAGAAATAAAACATAAAAAAAAATTGAAAATCAATAAAAAGAAATAAAAAAAAAATGGGGACAAAGGGAATCAACAAAAGATGGTGGGGTGGTTTAGAAAATAAAATAAAAACAAAAAAAGAAAAGATGTTGAGTGTGTGGTGGAGTGGTGGAATGATTATGCTTTGGTGGGCAATAAACAAAAAAACAGAGAAAAAAGAAAAATATATTCTGGAGACCCACATGCATTCAAGAGATGCACTGAACACACAGCTGGACACTTGAGAGGAGATGGGAGGGGCCGGATCTCTTTTGGCTCTCTCAGATACACACGGACAGCACATGATACATATCTGATACACAACATATATATGAGACCATTGATAGACACTGGGAGACACACAGAGAGACACGGTTTTGAGAGATGACTCACACACACGGCAGCAAGGAGGGGGCATGCCCACACAAGGCACACTCGGCCAGACACACAGGACACCCACAGGAGCTCTCTCTCTACATTAATCACACTCACGGCACCAACACAAAGGAGGAGAGACCCCAACATCACCACCACGAGACCAGGCACCACTCAACACAGACCCATACACGCACACAGCACACCATTCATACACGGCAGAGACCCAACACACACAGACACTACACATGCATACACAGGGACGGAACTGTGTAGAGACATATAGGGGCCCTGGCCCCCCCGCTTTGCTCAAAATATTCTGCTATTGTGTATAAATTTGCTCAACGTACTAGCAACTTCTCTTATGTGACCCCCCTCCCATTTAATGCTCAAGTCTTTAACTTTTCTCTTTAATAGTTTTTTATTATAAAATAATAACAATATCTGTATAATATATTAGAGAATGCTGCATGTACACCCATATCATAAAAAATGTATGAATTTTTGTGATGAAAGTTAAAAATAGCTATAGTGTTATTTTTTGATAAATTTATTTATAATGAATTTATGGTGTGCACCTCTAAAGTGAATATGAAAATTATGAGTCATTGTAATTATGTTATGAATTACTTGCGATGTAACATGTTACAAACTATTTTGGTAAAAAAAAAAAAAATTATGGTTATATCATGTATATTGTGATAACGTGCATATTGGGTGCACACCATAACAACTCTGTAAGATATTATATTCTAAAATATTTTTATAAAAAGTGGAATACTTGAGTGGAATAGTGACACAATTTTTATGTGGTGTCTTAGTCAATAAAAAATTATAAATGAAATTAGATTGACAATCATTGTCTTACACTAACTCAGTTATTATTTCCAACTATAACAATGTAAAAGTTCTCAAGGATAAATGATACTACCACATATTATTACTGTTATATAAAATATTTAACAAAAATAAGATTTTATCTACTTCCAATTAATATCATGAAAAATAACAAGAGTTCACTTGTCTTCATGTTAAAATCTGTCTTTATATTTTTTTTGGCCCCCCCGATAATCGAATCCTAGGTCCGTCCCTGTGCATACACACTCACACACACACCCACGGCATACAAACATGGCTGATACACCACCTCTGCCATCACACATGCACACGGATCCAACACACACATGCATCCATAGATAGACCCAGCAGCTCACACACACACCCAGCTAACACATGCACTAGCCCTCTCTCTCTCTCCTCTCTCTAGCACACACACGGCAGACCACACCCACACACAGCACTGCTACACACCCATACACACCTAGGCAGACCCAGAGAGACACTGAGATATACCCACACGGTTTAGAGAGAGAGAACCATTCGGACACACACGGTGATAAAGGGAGAGACTGCCATCTCTCTCTCTCTCTCTCTCTCTCTAAGTTTTTGAGCATTGCAAAATACTACTCCATGACATCGGAAACAAGGTCATCATTAGCATTCATGTCATCCGAAACAAGGGCACCTGTACCCTTGTTGTATCGAAGGCGATCAACTGATGATATCAGCAACTTGGCCACGGTTTCAAGTAGCCTCTTACTAGCTTTCGGGACTGTTGTGGGTGAAGGATCTCTGCACCTAAGAAAATATGTCATCGCGCCGTATGATCGTAGATACCGGTGGTGGCAAACATTTCTTGTGGTGCTGGTGGTGTATTCTGCATGGTCATCTCCTTTTGAGCTCGCCTTCAAGAAGATGGCAACCGGTTCACTCCTTCCCATTGATCAGGCCGTGGATGCCTTCTTTGCCGTTGACATTGTTCTAACCTTCTTTGTGGCTTACTTGGACAAATCCACCTATCTCCTTGTAGATAACCTCAAGAATATAGCACTGCGGGCCAGAGTTGGTTTTCATGGACTTCAAGTTGGCTCAATTTGTGGGCTTAATATGAGTTTTATCAGTAGGTGTTTAGTTATACAGGGTGTGTCCCTCTTTCATTTTATTTATTTTATTTTTATTTATTTTATTTTTATTTTGAGTGTTTGTGAAGATTTTATTTTATTTCTCTCTCCTTCGGATCTGTAATAATTCAAGTATTGTAATAATTCCCCCACCCCGCTTCTTTCTATCCCATTCTTTTATCGCTTTCCCTAACTGTGTGTATGTATATATCTGACATGCCATGCATATCCATGCTTTATATTTATGTCTCATGCATTAAGATTCGGCTATATTTACATGTGTGGAGTTAATCAATTCTCCTGTGATTCTATGCGCTACCTCACGTTTTGAGATGATTCACATGCCATATTTTAAAAGCCGAATCTTTAGTGCATCTCATGAGTGAATTGCATTAGGATTTTGTATATAAGATCATGCATATTTTACTAACTTTGTTTTGTAGTTGTTCGAGGGACGTCGGTCAATCTATGAGTTTTTATGCTTTAGCATCCCATTTGTGTGTGATTTTCTTATTATATTTAGCATCCAACCATAAGGCTACTTGCTTACTTGATATAACTGTATAAATGCCTGTGGATGAAGGCTTGTTGTTTAAATTGGAATAATTCGATAAATGTACGTTTCAAGCCCACTTTGTAGTGGCAAATTCACAAACTCTAAGCCCACTTGAGGTAGCAAATTCAAACCCTTTTCGGAAAACAAACATGAAGTTGAATTGTTCCAATTTGAGCAAACTAGTCTATACTTGTATGCTTCACATAGTAAATTTTAGGATTTACTAAAATAATCAGAACATAAACATATAAAGAAAATAAAAGTCATATCATGGTTTAGTAGAGGCCGATCTTTTGATCGGGTGAGCGGGGGTGCTCATTATTGACCTTCCCCTCTCATACCTAAGGTTCCGAGCCAAGCATCCTTGGTAACGACGAACAGTGGCCTTGGCACTGAGTCATGGGTTTCCTAATTTCCCAAAATATTAGGTGGCGACTCTGAGATCTGATGACGCAGTCCATTTTTGACAAAATTGCAATAAAATGGATTTTCAATAAAAGTTGCCAAATCTGGACTCTCATCTACGTTTCACATTGCACTCGTGAAACTTGAGATCAAAGAGATCTCGGGAGTCCGAACTGTTTAACGCGCGCGGGTACCCCCCGGGCATGTTACAGTGTGCAGTATAACTCGTGGTTTGATATTGCTCTGATACCACTCTGTCACGACCCAAACCTGCCCCTATGGGTTTAGCACCGTAACTGGCCAGTAATCCGTGATTACCGAAGGCCTGCTTAGCAGTAAAGACAGTAATACATAGTACAGGGGCTGGCGGAAGCCAAAACAGTAATAAAAGATGTCCAATGAGTTGTGACAGTCTGTATGCAAAAAGACTTTTTCCGAACATATTCACATTCATAAGCAATACATATATACACCATATGTACAAACGTTCAGAGTACAGTACAAGTCTTAAACAGTATTACAAAACAGAGACGAAAGGGTGAAACTGAGACATCCTAAAGCAGCCTTAGCTTGGTCAGACTTGGAACCTCGAGGTGAGGCACAATGGTTGCCTTGACAAAAAGCGAGTTAACCCGACGCTCCTAGTATCGATCCGGTGCCTAAACACCTACATATAAATATAAACAGTAAGCTAAAGCCAGTGAATAACAAATGCGTAAAGGGGTTAAGAATGAATGTCTTTTCAGTCATTAAGCAATCATATCAGTCATTTAGAAACCATAGCAGGTATATGTGGTATATCCAATAGCAAACAGTACGGTAGGCCTTAACAGACCGAACAGTCAGTTGATGGTCATCACAACAGTAAACAGTAGTGGTTCCAACATGGGATCCGACAGAGATCTCTGTAACAGTAGCAGTAACAATACAGTAACAGTAAATTGCTATGGATGCCACGAATACAGTTTACAAATAGGACAAACATTCATTCATTAAACAATAACGTTTCAGTAAACAGAACAGTTGATCTTTCGAAAAATATTCACAATTGAACGTATCTTTACAACATTGTTACTCACAGAGCACTGGGCTAAAAGCAGCTAATGAGAGTCCTCGGATGCCAACCCTACACAGTTACAGAACGAACACACACTAAGTTACACACTTGGGAATCAATGACTTAGTCCCTATCTTGACTCGGTGTGGTTCTACATCAATAGCCTCATTAAGATGCCTTAAACTAGGCCTAGGAATGCCTAGGATGAAATGAGGATGCAAAGATGTACTTTAAAACACTTTTCAAAATTTTCAGAAAACAGGAGTCTCTCTCGAGCGTGGCTTTCTTTGCTCGAGCGAGCATGTCAAAATAGTGGGGTCACTCGAGCGTGCACTTTCTCGCTCGAGCGGTCTGTAAAAATGCAAAAAGTGCTGGATGTTGAAATCTCCGCTCGACGCCCGCTCGACGCTCGCTTGAGCGTGAGACACAGTCCTCGCTCGAGCGTAGATTCTCTCGCTCGAGCGTGCGTCTACGTGCACCAAAAACCTGAGAGCTTGCAATCTACGCTCGAGCCAGCATTCCTTCGCTCAAGCAGATCTTTGAACAAAAGGTGGTCGCTCGAGCGTGGAAGCCAAAATCTGGAATTTCCAAATTTGCCTCCCAAGCTCAAACCAAGCATTCAACACCTCAAAACTCAACCTCTTGGGCCCATTTTCTGGAAAAACACTTTAAACCCATAATATAACATGTTTTGAAGATCAATTTGTAAAATCAAAGCACAAGGGTAAGTCAATTGAACACCATTTTCAAATAAACTTCAAGAACAAAGCTCAAACATAACATGCATGCATTCAATTAAATTCAAAGCTTCAAATACGTGGTCAAATAACTCAATCCTTCAAAAAATATGATGAATTCATGAACTATAATCAAAATATGGACATGCATGTAGCAAATTTCATGGAAAAGACCTCAAAACTCAAGAATGTGTACATGCATGCATGAATTTCTACTCAATTCAACACTTTAATTTAATTCTTGACCTTAAGCTCCTATTCCTCCATGAATCATGCAAGAAATGACTTAAATTCACAATCAAGAAGATGAATTCCTTACCTAGGTCTTCAATTCTACGTATGGAAGCTCAAATCACTACAAGAAAAAACACTTTCTGTGACCAACACTTTTGGTCGCGAAAAGTATCATATTTGGTCGCGAAAAGGTTTTCGCGACCAAAATATGTTGGTCGCGAGTTGGTCGCTAAAGCCTCGTCACAGATAGTTTTCTGCGACCAAAAAGGCCTTTGGTCGCTAAAAGTGACCATTCGCGACCAACTTTTTTGGTCACGGAAAGTCTAATTCATATTACCCAAAAGTAAACTTTTAGCGACCAAAGGTAAGTTGGTCGCCAAAAGTCAGCGCCTTTTACCAAAAAATGTAATTCTTTTGTGCCGCCTGAGATTCGAACTCTTGACCAAAGAGTCACCATGCATCCTTTCCACTCTGCCAATTACATCATTCTTGTTCATATTTGGAAATAAAAATATATAACCCATAAAAATTGGGTTATTTATTATTTTATAAAACTTTTAATGCCTAAACAAAAAAAATAGTATGTAATTATAGTAGTATTATTTTTTAATAAATTTATCCCGCCATAACTTTTCGCGACCAACGTCTCTTTTTGGTCGCTAAAAGGTAATCTTTCGCGACCAAAAAGCCTTTTGGTCGCCAATAGTATACTTTCCGCGACCAACTTTTCTTTTTGGTCGCCAAAAGGTGATCTTCCGCGACCAAAAAAGCCTTTGGTCGCCAATAGTATATTTTCCGCGACCAACGTCTCTTTTTGGTCGCCAAAGGGTAATCTTCCGCGACCAAAAAGCCTTTTGGTCGCCAATAGTATACTTTCCGCGACCAACTTTTTTTTTGGTCGCCAAAGGGTATACTTTCCGTGACCAACTCTCTTTTTGGTCGCCAAAAGGTGCTCTTCCGCGACCAAAAAAGCCTTTGGTCGCCAATAGTATACTTTCCGTGACCAACTTTTTCTTTTGGTCGCCAAAGGGTGATTTTCCGCGACCAAAAAAATGTGGTCGCCAAAAGTTAAATTTTGGTCGCAGAAAGTGGACTATTTGCGACCAAAAAAAATAGGTGGTCGCCAAAAGTGTTTTTTCTAGTAGTGAATATATAAATTTCCTTCAATTTCTTCTAGTTCTCCAAGCCAATTCTAGATGAAATCACTCTTTCTCCCAATTCTCTCCCTCTCACTCGGTTAGCTCTAGATGAAATAAATGAGATGGTGTAAAGCTAAGCTCCCAAACAAGATTGTAGAAGTGGCCCACTAAGTGGCAAGTTTGGTAATTAATCAAACTAAAGCAATTTAACATTATTTAATCCAATTTAATCATACCAAATCAAATTTTAATTAAATCTACCATAAAATCACATAAATTCTAATTAACGTAAAATACCAATCAATTTCAGATTCGGCCGCCGATGAGGCCTTCAATTTACAGTTCGAAACTTAAAACATGAACAGATAAATCAATGGCAAACAGATAGAAACGCACTAAAACAACATATTCATGCAATCAGTTTTGGATTTCATCCTAATCAGTTTACTTATCATGTCCAGTCACAGTTTAGCAGTAATCAGTGGCGAGGGTTGTCACAGTATCTCCGTGAAGAGGCTCCAATACTGAGAGAGGATGAAAGTGATCGGCAAGTTGTTGCCGCTATAGATGCTTGGAAATATTCAGATTTCCTGTGTAGAAACTACGTCCTCAATGTCCTTGACAACATGATGTATAATGTTTACAACCCTCTAAAGTCAGCCCAAGAATTGTAGGATTCTTTGGAGAAGAAATACATGACAGAGGATGCCGACACGAAGAAATTTATTGTCGTTAAATTTCTAGACTTTGTTATGGTAGACTCCCAAATGGTAATTTCTCAAGTTCGAAATTTTCAAATAATTTTTCGTGATATTCATTTAGAAGGTATGTCTCTTAGTGAGTCTTTTCAAGTCGCTGCTCTAGTGGAAAAGTTACCACCGACTTGGAAAAATTTCAAAAATTATTTAAAACATAAACGCAAGGAGATGACCATTGATGAATTGATTGTAAGATTGAGAATTGAGGAAGATAACTGAAAGGCTGAAAAGAGGAATAGGAAAAATCCCATTGAGTCTAAGGCTAATTTGGTTAAACAAGTTCACAAATCACATAAAAAAAAAATAAAAATAAAAAAAAAAAGAAGAAGAAAGTTTACTGGAGATGGTCCTAAACAAGGCGACAACAATGGCAATAAGAAGTTCAACGGAAAATGCTATAACTGTGGCACGAATGGACATCGAGCTTCTGACTGCCGCCACCCTAAGAAGGATCACGGAAGTACAAGCAAGAAGACCACCAATCAAGCCAATGTGACAGAATTAGATTACATCTCTAACAGGGTAAATGACGTCACTCTCTCTGTTGTGGTGTCTGAGGCTAATTTGGTTGGAAATCCCAAGGAGTGGTGGGTTGACACTAGAGCAACTCGTCACATATGTGCGGACAAGAAGATGTTCACTACCTACAATGAGGCTGCAATTGGTGAACAACTTTTCATGGGAAATTCTTCTACTTCTATTGTGGCTGGACAAAGAAAGGTGATCTTGAAGATGACATCAGGGAAAGAACTTACCCTCAACAACGTACTGCATGTACCTGACATCTGGAAGAATTTGGTTTCTGGCTCTTTGTTAAGTAAAAATGATTTTAGGCTTGTATTTGAGTTTAATAAATTTGTATTATCAAAGAGTGGAATGTATGTTGGTAAGGAATACATGAGTGATGGTCTCTTCAAATTAAATGTAATGACGATTGTACCAAAAGTTGCTATTAATAAGAATAACACATCTTTTACTTATATTCTTGAGTCGAATTTATGGCATGGTAGATTAGGATATGTGGATTTTGATGCTTTGCGTAGATTAATTGGTTTGGATTATATACCAAAGTTTGAAATTGATCCTAAGCACAAATGTGAGATTTGTGTAGAAGCGAAACTAACTAAGGCTCCATTTAAATCAGTTGAAAGAAAAACCGAACCTCTAGAATTAATTCATACTGATGTATGCGATCTTAAATTTGTTCAAACTAGAGGAGGCAAAAAGTATTTTATAACATTTATCGATGATTACACAAGATATTGTTATGTATACTTACTTAGAAGCAAAGATGAAGCCTTAGAAATGTTTAAACTCTACAAAACAGAAGTTGAAAATCAACTTAGAAAAACCATTAAAATGGTTAGAAGTGATAGGGGTGGTGATTATGATGCACCATTAAATGAATTTTGTGCACAACATGGCATTATTCACCAAACAACAGCACCCTATTCTCCACAGCAAAATGAAATCGCTAAAAAGAAGAATAAAACCCTTAAAGAAATGATGAATACCATGTTACTAAGTTCAGGCTTACTGCAAAACTTGTGAAGGGGAAGCAATATTGTCTGCTAATTATGTTCTTTACAGAATACCCCACAAAAAAACTAACAGCACTCCTTATGAATTGTGGAAAGGTCAACCATCTTCCTACAAATACTTAAAAGTGTGGGGGTGTTTGACAAAAGTTGAGATTCCTGTTCCTAAAAAGACTAAGATTGGACCAAAAATAGTAGATTGTGTGTTTATTGGTTATGCTCAGAATAGTAGTACATATCGATTTCTGACTTATAAATCAAAAATACCTGATATCAATGTGAACACTATTATAGAGTCAAAGAATGCTGTGTTTTTTGAACATGTCTTTCCTTACAAGAAAGGACAGAAATTAAGTTCACAGAAAAGAACTTATGATTGTACACAAAGTCAAAAGACTAATGACAATTAAACACAAGAGACTAGTAATGGTCTCAACCAATAGGATTTAATTGATCATGAACCAAGACAACGTAAGAGAGCGAGAACATCAAAATCCTTTGGTCCAGATTTTCTGACATACTTGTTAGAAAATGAACCTCAAAGCTTTAAGGAAGTAATGACAGGTCTTGAAGCACCTTTGTGGAAAGAGGTTGTTAATAATGAAATTGAATTCATTATGCTAAATCATACTTGGGAATTGGTGGATCTTCCACCTGGTTCTAAACCTCTTGGATATAAGTGGATATTCAAGAGAAAAATGAAAGTAGATGATTCAATAGACAAGTATAAAGGAAGACTTGTAGTAAAAGGTTACAGACAAAAGAAATGTCTGGATTATTTTGACACATATTCTCCTGTGACAAGAATAACATCTATCCGCATGCTTATTGCCATAGCAACGTTGTATAATTTAGAGATACATCAAATGGATGTTAAGACAGCTTTCTTAAATGGTGATCTAAATGAAGAGATCTATATGAAGCAACCTGAAGGGTTTGTAGTGCCAGGGCAAGAAAAGAAAGTTTGTCGGCTTGTAAAATCTCTTTATGGATTAAAACAAGCATCTAAGCAATGGCATGAAAAATTTGATCATGCAATGCTTACTAATGGGTTTAAGATAAACGAATGTGACAAGTGTGTCTATGTTAAAAACACTGACCAAAGATATGTCATAGTTTGTCTTTATGTGGATAACATGCTCATCATTGGAAGTAGTTAAAACATGATCAAATCAACTAAGCAAATGCTTAACAAAAGATTTGATATGAAAGATATGGAGCTCGCAGATGTTATATTAGGAATGAAAATTACTAAAACATCTGACGCATATCCATTATCTCAATCACATTATATTGAGAAAATTCTTGATAAATTTATCAAGGATGAAATGAATTTAGCTAGAACACTTGTAGACATCAGTCTTTATTTATCGAAAAATAAATGTGATGCGGTGTCTCAGTTAAAATACTCCCAAATCATTGGAAGCCTAATATACCTAATGAATTGTACTCATCCTGACATAGCTTATGCAGTCAGTAAATTAAGCAGATACACTAGTAACCTCAGAGAAAACCATTGGAAAGCGATCATTCGGGTTCTTAGATATCTAATATTTACCCGTGATCATGGTTTGAACTTTACTCGATATCCAGCAATACTCGAAGGTTATTGTGATACTAATTGGATATCGGATTTAAAGATTCAAAATTCTCAAGAGGATATGTTTTTACTTTGGGAGGCGTTGTTGTCTCTTGGAAATCCACGAAACAAGCATGCATCGCACAATCCACAATGGAATATGAGTTCATTGCTTTAGACAAAGCAGGAGAAGAAGCAGAATGGCTTCGTCACTTCTTAGAAGACATTCCAATGTGGCCAAAACATGTGCCAACTATTTGCATTCATTGTGATAATCAATCTGCAATAGGCGGGGCATAGAATCATATGTATAATGGTAAGTCACGACATATTCGTCGTCGACATAATACCGTAAGACAATTGCTCTTAAATGGAATAATCTCAATAGATTATATAAAATCTAAAGAGAATATTGCGGATCCGTTAACAAAAGGTTTTACAAAAGAGCAAGTGTATAGTTCATCGAAAGGGATGGGATTAATGCCTATTACATAAGAGTAATCATAATGGTAACCCTACTTATATGACTGGAGATCCCAAGAACTAAGTTCAAAGGGACAACTAAGTTATGTGTGGCTCACCAAAAATCACCAAGGGATTAAAATTCCTTACCCATTCCTATGGTGAGAGTGATATCTGCAACATATGTTGTCTGCAAGGGTATGAGGATAAGTTTTGTTTTTAATGATTACTTATATCTTGATTTAGGCATAAAAATTAAGACGAGTGTAAGGAAATACGCACAACAAGAATCACCTATATGAGTGTCGAACTGAGGCCGGTTCTATGAAAATGAAGAGGCTATATTCTCTAGAAGTACTCATGAAAACCAGGAGCGTGAAGGCCAAAATGAACACAACAATGAGAACCACGATGTGTTAGAAGATATTTTATGTGAAATCTATTGTCTTGGCTTACATAAACGACTGAACAATTCAAGGCATCGCATCCATTAGTTAGCTAGTAAGTCCGATAGGTTATCACTAGGGAAGATTCAAGGCCGAAAGCTACCTATCCTGATACAAGATATTTTCGATTTATACTCTTTCGAAAAATTCTACATATTGTTGCATTTCTTTTGTCATCAAATTCTATTCATGTGGGGGATTGTTAGAAACTGGTTTTGGAAATTCTGGAAAACAGAATTTTTTCCAAACTTTGGTATATTTTTAAGGTGGGACCCGTGCGCCAAAGTTGGCGGGTCAAAGTGGTAACGCGTTCTATGTGCGTTGTGATTCACGTGGTATATTTGGTTGCTCAAAACCATTATCGGGTGAATGGAAAATTGAAGCGAAAGTGATCTCCATGGAAATGAAATTTTGGTGGAAATTCCTTAAGGTTTGTATAATGGCTTGTCCCATATTGATTTGGTGGAAAGTTTTCAATGGGTTTATAAGACATACGATTGGAACTTGGGATAGGACCCAAAGGGCACCCAAGTTTTGTGGAGAGAGGTTATGGGCAAAATGGGCTAGACCCATTGGACCCAAAAATCACCACACACGCGCGCAGCCGTGCAGGCAGACTGGGCCTGGGCGCGGGTGTGTGGTGTAAGGTTTGTCCGGCCCAATACTTATCTTTTTGGGCCAAAAACATTTGAATTTGATTTTATTTTTTAGTAAAATAAAATATGTCCAAAATTTTAATTTCAAATTCAAATTCAAATATTGCACCTCTTCAAATTTTTGTACAAGTTTGAACAGATTCAAATCTGTTCCACCCGAACAGATTTCAAATCTATTTAAATTTCGAACCCAAACAGTTTATCTGCTGAAACAGTGTTGCACCTGTTGAAATAGGTTTGGTACCTGTTTAATTCAAATTAAAAAGCCACCACAACATCTATAAATAAGTAGCCCTCATTTGATGTTTTCATTTACAATTTTCGTCCAAAATAATTCTGCAACTATTCTCTACATATTGCTGCATTATTTTCTTCTAAGAAAGAGGATAAACACTTAGTGTATTTGTTGTACGAAAAATTTGTAGTGCTGTTATTTTTCGTTAATTGATCATTTTATCTTGGGAGATAGACGTCTATATTTTGAAAGCACCGTGGAGAGGACGAATCTATCTTAAAGACACCGTGTCGAACATTGGACTTGATTAGAATATTATTCAAGAAATAAATCAAGTAAGTTGTTTATTTATTTTCTGTTTTTATTTATTTGTCTAAATCAGATTTTGATTTTATTTTTTGTAACAAAATAAAAATCTGTTTTTATTTATTTTATTTTATTTTTTCTGGTTTGATATTTGTAATCAAACAAATTCTCTCATTTCCTTTATTTCTTCTGTATTATGTTTGTTGTTAAGTACACAATAGAATTTATTTTTCAAATATAATGAAGATTGTCCAACAGTTGAAGTGCGGAGAGACTCACTAGAGATAACCCTATACGAACTGGTTGATGGAGGAGAGGAAACAAGAGGGAACATATAAAAGGAGGGGAGGGGAGAGAGAGAGAGAGATGGGAGAAGAAAAAGTAAGCGAATGAGACAGAGACTTGGGCTGTGTTTGGTTGTGTTTCCAAACAATGATTCTATACTAATATTTCAATATGATGTTTGGAACGAATTTTTAAATCACATTTCCACAACTCTGCAAAAAAACTCTGTGTGATGCACGTTTTTCAATTTTTTTTTCAAATTTGGTCTAACCAGTCGTCCCACGCATCTCACCGGTCCTCCGGCCAGTTGCTCGGAATAGTGTAATTTTTTTTTTCCAATTGACATATGTTAATTTTATATATTCGAAAAAAATATTTTTCGCATTTTTTAAAATTTTTTATGTGCTTTAATAGAATTTTGAGTTGTATGTTTAGTTATGAGTTGTAAGTTTTTGTATCAAATATCATATGTCACATCAAAAATTTTCCACTCAATTCAAAACTATTTTTAAAACTCTTTTACCAAACAAATTTTCCATACTTAAATCATAATTCCAAAACTCACAAACTCAAAATACAACTCACACTCTCAAATTATATTTACAAAGCTCTACCAAACGTAACCTTGAGTTTTATGAATGCATCTGAAAATTAGCATTTTAATGGGAATAATTTAAAATTAAATATAATTTTTATGGAGATATAAATAGGTCTCTGTCTTTTATAAATAAAAATTATGAAATTTCGATACAATTTCCAATTACACCGACTTAATTAATTTAAGTTGTTTGGACTCAAGTACAAACAATTGATTCTCAAATAAAAAATTTATATGATTCACGTGTTTGATTGGATACTCTGCCATTAATTGTCACTATGGTGCAAATGTTATATTCGTACATATCAATTTGACTTGATTGACCTTACAAAATAGTGATCTTTTCTTTTTCTTTTTTTTTTTGAAATTTAATGAGTTGGTCCAAAAAAAAAGGTGGTTCAATAAGCTGTTCCTTCATGTACCAGTCAACACTTTTTCATTTGTCAAAATAATGTCGTGGGGCTTCAGTTTATTTCAAGGTGAAATATATATTTTAGGAAGATACTTAAAGGTTGATTTTTTTTTTTTTTTTTAACTTTTTTTGAAAAAATATGAGAGATGATATGACTCACAATGAGTAAAAAATTAGAATATGATTTTTAACCATCTTTTCAAAATAACTCATATATATATATATATTTTTTTTAATTCTAATGAAAAGATGTACTTTGCTCGTTTATGACACTATAACATATAAGAGACTAAATTTTTTTATCTTTAAAAGTAAAAATTTTGTTACAAAAGATATTTAGGGACCAATCTCTATCGTCGTGTGAATAGTTGTTAAAAAGTCGTCTCGAAAAGTAAAAAATAAGACTGTTAGCGACAAAATTTTGAAAATGTAACTAATAAATACACTTTTATGGACAAAATAATTTGATCTTAGACAAAAAAATTCTGTCCCAAAGAGATAATAATTTATCACTAATGTTCAATTTTTGTTGCTAAAAATATAATAATGATACTTTTTACAATAAAAATATTTGGTACCTAAAAAATAATTTTATTCCTAAATTTTAGTCTCTAAAACCTTAATTTTTTGTAGTGTATACAATTAGTGTGTTAGACTAATAGCTCCAGTTTCATATTTTTAATAGCACAAATTATAATTTTTTATCTTTAAACTTTCACTTAAATTTTATTATTTAATCTCTTATTTTTTAATTGTATCAATTAAGTCATTTAATTTTAACTTGTATTTACCATCTTTCTAAATTTGAGTGAAAGTTAAAATATGAAGAACCAAAGAAGTATGAGTGAAGTTATTAGAGGGTGAAAAGTGTAATTTAATATTAAATTTTTTTCTTTGAATTCCCTAAACTGTGCTTAAATAGCCCTCACGTGAGCATTTTTTATTCAAATTTTATTAGAGATCAAAATAAAATTTAAATAAAAATTTGAGGATGAAAAGTACAAATTATCCTTTTTGATAAAATCCAACTAGCTGACTAAAAGATGTATTTCACATCGAGCCAAACACAACCGAAGGGTTAGCTTGGTAATAGTTTTATTTATTTATTTATTTTCTTTCAAGGATAAGTTACTATTAAAAAAATTAATGCTTTTAGTAAATATTTAAAAAAGTACTTTTTTATTTTTTATTTTTATTGTTGTTAATAGAGAAGTTGAGTGGCTCCTAAGATTTTATTTATTTATTCAATTTTTTTTCAACTTAATTAGCAAAAAGTGGCTAGAAGAACCAAAACTAGAAGGAGCCCGGATATTAGTTAGTGTAATATATTCTCAACTATCGAATAATGCTTTGATATTTACATAATTTAATAATTGAGAGTATATTAAAGTATGAAGACGAATAAATTGCAAAACAAAAGATTCATCCCACAACATATTAATAATTCAAAAGCTCTCATGTGGTTCCCAAACACACGTCATCACTAGTATATGATATCATCCTTCAATAATATATTATTGTGTGAGTGATTTTCTGACCACACTACCCTCCTTAGTGATGCAGCTGTAGAACACATGCAAAATAGATGGCTCCTTACTGACCTGCACAGAAAGAAAAGGCTCCGGCGGTGGTTCTTCCACCCGGGGGCACTCCGACGATCAAGTCAGTATATCTCTTAAGGATAATCAAGTATTCAACTCACAAGCTTGAGTATCAAAAAACATACCATAGACCCATGGGGGTGCCTCTCTTTTATAGCCAATACAATCCTAGTCCCAATAGGAGCCTAACTCCAATAAACTCAGGATTATTGCTAGTTTGGAACTCCCAGTGAAATTAGGATGAACTCTCTAAGAGTTTCATCTTTACCCAAACTGAAGTCTTCTCCCAATCTAGGACTCCTGTCCTTTATCCATTTATCCCGAATTCTGATATCTTCGGAGATGACCTCGGCAACTCCGAGATTACCTCAGCATAACCACCACGACATGTGGTACCTCGGCTGACACGTCGGCGTCACCATGCCACGTGTTGGTACTCAGAAATATATCCCCACAATTATCATAAAAATGATTATGTATAATCATCGATAGTTGACCTTGGGGTTTGGCCTAGTGGTCTTCTACCCACACTTTAGAGTGTGGTGACAGGAAGGTTAGAAGTTCGAGTTGCTAGAGCGGCGACGACACATTTAGTTATAATCTAACTTTACTAACAAACTAATATCTTACAATTTAGCAAATATATATATATATAATCATCGATAGTTACTAAATTATTATAAAAGAGATAGTTTTATCTTAAAAATGGATTTCACTAATTTCATTTTTTTTATTTTTTATTTTATTTTATTTTTGGTTGTTGTCAAGAGAAGAGTAATTACATTGTGAGAAATATTTGAATCATTTAACGGACCACTAACCCACAATAGTTAGAAAGTCAACAAAGTCTACCAACGAGACATTCTATTTGAATCCCAAAAATATCTCAGTACGCCCAATTCAAATTCATAAAATTTAATTCGTATTATACCATAATGCGAATTTACTAATAAGAGCAATACATATTAAACCCTAAAATAAAATATTTTTTTTTCTCATGATATATCTTAATCAATTATTCCTATTCAAATCTCTAGATCTTCTTTCCCAGGAGGTCAAAATTATTTTCTTTTCTTCTTCTTCTTCTTCTTCTTCTTCTTCTTCTTCCTAGCTTTAAAATTCCAATCCACTCTACCAAAACTCACCATTATCATTGCGGGGGTCCAGGGGACAGCGCCCCTTGACGGTTCCTAGGGCAGCGCCCTAGTGGGGTTGAGGGGCAGCGCCCCCAAAGTAAAAAATGCAAAATGCATTAGAAGTTGCTTGTCCGCTCGAGCGGCTGTTTATGCGCTCGAGCGGAGAATGTTTGGTTTCAGAAGTTTGACCTGTCTGCAAAAGTACTGGGAAAGTGTATTTGACGCTCGAGTGGAGCTTTCCACGCTTGAGCAGGCCATGTTATATCCGTTCGTGAATCTGATACTTCAGATCACTTTTGTATATCTCTCTAAAAACCCTTTCCTCTCCTTTCACTTTACATTTCCTTACGCCAAATTGGATCAAAACCTTCATTTCTCAAAATCCATTAGAGTTCAGCCATGAGTTCTTCATTAAAGTTGGTTAACTTCTCGAGGGCTTCGTCGTGTGCGATGAAGATCGAGTTTCGACACCGTTGATTTTGGGGGTTTCATCTCATTTTTTCTTCAAAACTTGAGATAGGGATTTTCTTAGAGTTATATATATTTTTGTAAGATCTATATGATTTTCGAAATCATCTTTTGATAGCTTTAAAAATTGATTATTGATTCAAGAAGTTGAGCGATTTTGAAAGTGGGTTTGTCTCTTATTTATTTATTATGATCTTATGAGTTTTAATCTTCGTTGATTGAAGAAAAGATGATTTTTGGAAAGTTTTCTTTCAAAAGATTTGAGTTGTATAGTTTTGGTGAGAAAACCTAGAATTTTGGATTTTTTTTAAAAGAGACTGAAAATCTATGAATGATATTGTTATATTTATTTTATGTGTCAAAATAAATAGATGTTTGGAAAATTTCTTATTTATATTTATATAAATGATGAATTTCAGAAAAAATGAGAATTGTTGTTCATTTTGAAAATTATTATTCAAAACGTTGAAATAGTCTTGAAATGATTAATTGTTGAGGATACTTGAGAAGGTGGAATTGTGTTATTCCTTAGATGATAAATTGGAATAAAAGTATTTATATTCATCTTGTGTTATTAGCATATCAATTCATTTGATTACATTAAACTTTGAAAGTTGATTTGAAAACTTGCATTGAGAAAAGAATGTTGAGAAACAAGTTTCCATGAATTGGTTTTGGGGTAAATACGGTGGTAAGCTTGATAGGTGGTGTAGATGAAATTGAATAGGTGTCGAGCCTTCCAGTTAATACTAGTAAAAATGACAGATTTTAGGTGTCGAGCCTTCTAGTCAATACTGGTAAAAATAACAAATTGGTAGTACTTATATAGTCTACTTGCAGACACCGACCTAGGGATTACCAGAGTCATATTTACCGCTCTTGAAATAAGTTGTTAAGTTTTAAAGAATTGAAATTGCATGACATCATTGAGCATGATGGTTTTCAAAAAGGAAGATGTGATTTTCTTTCAAAAGGGCATAGCATGGTATGTGCATTTCATCTCTTGAGACTTGTATAAAATGTATATAGTTTGTTAAAGATTTCCTACTGGACTTTATGCTCACCCTACGGGATTTTTGTGCAGAAAAATATGTGGTGATGCCGCCTAACTAAAGGCGTGGAAATGTGTGTTGAGAGTACGAGACTCTCATTTTGCTGTGACTCTGTGTGTAAGCCAAGGGCTGTATGTGTGTAGGTTTGAATAACTGTTTTGTGTAACTAGGCTCAAGTCTTGGAAACTTGTAAACCCTTGGGGGTATTTATTTGTTTTTTTACTTGTTGTTGAATTAATTTATTGTTGCATGAAGAACTATTTTATCATGTAATATAAGTTTAGAGATTTATATTCGGTTTTCGTTGAAAGAGTCATGATTGTTGTATTATCATTTGGGCTAGAAATTTGGGGCGTTACATTGCCCACTAAGTTGTGTTTGGATTTTTTATTTGTTTTCTATTTTTACAAATCCAAAATCCAAACAATTGAATAAGGAACAATTTACAAACTGCTTTTCAATGCTAAAACCCAGATGATCACATAGGGGCCCTAATAATTTATATTCACTTTTTCTTCCAAAATAATAATAATAATAAAATGGCACAAATAATTAATTAATTAAAATAAAAAAAGATTGCCTAGTTGGATTGTCTTTGCAAACAGTGATCATTGGATTGATCACATTATCGTCTCTCCATTGAAGATATGCTTTGATAGTCAGTTTGACATTTTTTTTAAATTTATTTATTGTTTATTATTTGGGAAATATCATAAGGTGTACTGAGAGTAATATATAATTTTAAATAATTAAACAAAATGTACTTAGAAATTGAGAGTACTCAATAATTTTTTGGATGTAAATAGAATCCCCCTCTACCAACCAATCCACTAAGCCTACGAGTCAAGCCCAATACTAATGACATACAACTCTCATAGTGAAGGAGTAAAAAATCAACCACTACAATGTGGGTATTAAACTCCTTTTATAGAACCACCAGGGTTGGTAGCTTGGTGGAGAATGTAGTGCATTCTCCAGCACTGAGTCAGGGTCGATTCCTGGGAGGGGGTGTTTGAAATCTCTTCGGAGAACACGCCCTGTACTCCTCTCGACACCTGTCCTCTACTGAGGCATGTGATTGCGCTCTATTGGTGCCATGGTAGTGGGTCCCTCACTTGGTGAGGGTTAATTCCTGGCTGGCAACCGGTTACCCCGGGGTCAGGGCCCACGGGGCCGTGATGACACCTCAGAGCCCTTTTTTTTCAGTTAAAAAAAATAAAAAATAAAAAATAAAAAATAAAAAATAAAACATAAAAAATAAAAAACTCCTTTTATAGAAATTGAACCTAAAAATGTCACATATAAACGATACTATACAACTATTAAACCAAATGCCCGCATTGAATTTTATTATTAGTTTAGTGACCATGTATTAATGATAATGATATTGAATTTTTATTATCGATGCAATGAATTTCCACTAGTAACTACAATCTCTAAAAATTTGTGAATTTGTGAGGTTAGTGTGATGAAAATTCAACTGATCTAACATATAATGTTACTAGTTGTTTCACTCAATAAAGTTGCTGTGCTAAAAATTATTATATTATTTATCATAAAAATATAATATATATATATATATATAAAGAAGACAAATATTTCAGTAAATTTGCAAGAATTGTTAACACAAGATAGCGAGACACTTGGATAAAAAAAAAGACTTACCTTTGCGTCTAAATGATAAGTCAATCATTCGCACATCAACTAAACTTGATGTGAAATAAAGTCAACGCTCTATAAAAATAGATAGAAAACAAAAAATATTTGAGATCTCTAAATGAGGAGTTCTAGAGGGAACTCTAGAAGTAGGTCTCACCTTATGATTTGATATTTTGGCTTGTGGTGTTACATTTTTTTTATTTATTTTTATATATTGCCACATCACTACAGTTGGCATTAGAGCTCCAATTCTACTACTCTCTATTATCACTCGATAAAAAATTTGGAGTCAGGATTGTCACTATGACTGTCTCTAGTTCACAAAGGATTGGACAGCGTTGTTGAGTCCCTGGGGGTTTATTGTAGATTTTGTTTCGATAATTCGAACCGTTGAATGTGTAGAGTTCGTTGAGAACTTTATCTTGGTAAAAAAATCAATTTGATCGAATATTGATAGCTACTTGATCAGATTAGATTTTTGTTAACAATTTATTTTAAAAATTATATTTACTGTTGACAGGAATCTGATACGATCAAGTAGCTATCGATATCAGATCATTATGATTTTTTACACAAATAAAGTACTTGATGAATTCTACACATTGAACGGTTTGGATCATCGAAACAAGAGCTGTGCTGAGCACCCACAGACCCAACAATACGTTCTAATCTGATTTCGAACCAGAGAGAAACCTGACTAAAAAATTCTTTATTACTGATAATGCTAAGCGAGCAAGAGAATGGCAAATTTAATGCAATTTTTACTAAAAATGAAAAAAAAAAATTGAAGTCAATGTTTATAAAAAATAAAAGAATAAAAATTTAAAAGTCAACGATATCTCATACGTTAAAGAAAAGTCATTAGATCTAACCTATTTTATCGCCATCATCTTATGGTGCTTTGCTTACCTCCAATTATTTAAGAGTGTAAAAATGATCCGTGGTCTCTGGGCGACTCGAAGCCTACTCGCGGCCCGAGGTGGGCCCGGGCCCAAGCCTAGCCCGAACCCCTCGACCAGGGCTTCGGCCATCATTTTGAAGCCCAACCCGGCCCGCTTAAGGCCCACTCAAGACCCGGCCCGCCCAAGGCCCAGTGTATTTTTTACTGAAAAATAATAAAATTTTGGTAGGAAAAATTTAAAAAAATAAAAAAATAGTTAGGCCCGCCCAAACCCGGCCCAAGCCTAGGCCCACCGGCCCGCCCAAGGCCCGAATACCCTTGGGCTTGGGCCTATGCCTAATTTTTTGGCCCCCGGACCAAATTTTAGAGGGAGCCCACGAGGCCCAATATGGGCCAGGCTGGGCCAGATTTACACCCCTACAATCATCCTTTAGAACATTAATCATAGTGCAAAATGGCTCCCTAGCATCACCGACACTGCCAATAGTATTGCCTACAATTTATTATTATTATTATTATTGGTAAAAAAAAATTAAATTTAAATTAGAGAGTGAAAAAATAAATTAATTTTTATGATAGTGTAAGCCTTCTATGTATATATTACAAATTTTTCTTATATTTGGTTCAAGTCTTTTTTGTTTGTCAAACTTGCACCCCCCCCCCCCCCCCCCAAAAAAAAAATCCATCTTAATGTAATTATTTTAAAACTGTCTCACTTATTTATAATTTTTTTTATTAAAAAAAATGGTCTTGTACTGTTCACTCAAGATTAGGGATGGCTATTTTAATCCGATCTGCGAGGCCATCCATACCTGTCCAAATGGGATGGATTTTACCCGACCCGACACTTATGTGGGGCGGGAGTGGATTATATTTTAGTCACCCGTAACAAGGGTGGAGTGGGGGCAACCTCCCCGATCTAAACTCGACCCAATATAATTAAAGATATATAAATAAATAATATATATGTATATATATAATACAATTAGATATAACAAAATAATACTAAAAGTCTGTTATTTTGTTTAAATATAAATAAATAATAATCCTAAAAGTCTCATTGTTTATATATGAAAACAAGAGAAATTATTTAGTGTGTTAAGGATTTAAATGATTCTCAATTTTTTTAGCTATTTGAAATGTGGTTGGGTATCTACGAGTATTGGGTATCTACAGAGGCGGAGATAGAGTTGAAATTTTCCACTTGTAGCAAGGTTGGGGTGGAGGCAGGGGCGGGATTTATCAGCGGTGGTGGTGGTAGGGAATGACAAACCCGCCCCGTGGCCATCCCTTCTCAAGATTCTATGCTAGCCTTAATTTTCTCCACTAGTTATAACTTGGGAGTCATTAAAAATGATTCATTTAAGAGGTACTTACATGTAGGACCTAATTAGTGGACTTATTATCTAATAGGTTCTATAGAAAAAATTAATCATAAAAAACGTCATTAATTATAAGTTTTAGCGACAATTTATAAAAATCATGACAAAAAAAAGTCAGTAATTGTCAATTTTTAGCGACGTATGTAAAAAATTGTCACAAAAATTATTTTTAACAACAATTTTACCAAAACTTATTTTCAATAGGACTTAATAGAAATTAAGTCTAACTATTAGAACCTATTGATAGTTCACCCTTATTTTTTCTAAACTATCCTTAATATTCTAGACTTGTCATTACTCATAAGTAATTTATAATAATTAAAAATTTCCCACTTGTTGGAACCCAAAAACAAAAACAAATTAAGGTTGCCAGAATGTAACTTAATTTTCTCCACTAGTCATAACTCCATAACTTGGGAGTCATTAAAAATGATTAATTCTAAACTATCCTTAATTTTCTAGACTTGTCATTACTCATAAGTAATATATAATAATTAAAAACTTTCCCCGCTTTGTTGGAACCCAAAAACAAAAACAAATTAAGGTTGCCAGAATGTAATTATAAGATTGCCCTTCATTAGTTGTATATCATTTTTGCAGTTTTTATCGTTAAACAAAGACTAGGAATCTCATGTATTCATTCCCCACCCCAAACCAGAATGAGAACATGACTGGCCTATAATAACTTGTTTCCAAAGGGCAATAATGAATTGAAATGAGTATGCACTTGTTCGTAGTTGTTAGGACTTTTTGTTGTCAAATTCCATGGATCAAAACTAAGGTTGTGACAGAGACAGGCCCACAAGGATCACGGCCCACCATGAGTAAACCCAAGCCCACCATCTAGACCCCATTGCACAACCCGGTCAGTGAAACCCGGCACAGCTGGAGGCCAACTGAGCTGGGAAGGCCAATGATGCTCGGACACGTGGCGGGTGCAGAGCAGGCCATGTCAGCAGACAAAGATCTGCAAAGTTATTGCCACAGCACATCACCATTAATGCAACCCATCACCGCATTTATTGCGATAACACCCCTCAGCCGGAATGATGCCTCCTCACCCTGAACAAGACGAACCACGGCGCAAGCTTTCGGCAGGGAAGGTCAGAACGGCTGAGACAGCGAAATGATTACCAAAGGATATAAGCAAAGCTCGAAGACAGAAAGAAGGTTAAGTTTTTCATCCCCTCTCTCTCTCTCTACATTTGGTCCATCGCTTTACTAACTCATACACCGGAGGGTCCGCCGGGGGACTACCCCGTTCCCCGATTGGACTTGCTTGCAGGTTACCCAGTGGTCTTAAGGAGCCTGGATCGGTCTAGCCCATTCACGAGGACTCGCTGTATTATCAGGTTGTAACAAAAGTTCTTTAAGAAGTTGGTTTCCTTCAAAAACAGAATTACTTTGGAGTTCTGCAAGAAGTTGGTTTTCTACAAGAAGTTGGTTTTCTTTCCCAACTAGGATTGCTTTGGTTTTCTTTAAATAGTTGGATTTCTCCCAAATCTAGGCTATTCATTGATTCATTCATTGAATCTCTCCAGATCTTTTTTTTTGGTTCTTAAAGGTTATATCTGGAGATATTTTTTTAAGTTTTCTTTGATATTTTTATTGGAGTATTCAACTCATGGTTTAAAGAGAGTACATCAAAGGTTTGTTTGTTATACACAAAAGAGAGAGTTGTTCTTCAGTTGTGGATTCTGAAGAATTCGAGCCTGAAGCTTTGGTGGAATCCGGAGTGGCTCATCGGAAAGACAATTCCGTGGTGAAGATGGGGTTGGAAGAGGCACATAGAGGTTGGTTCAATTAGGCGTTGTGGATTCGCTAGATAATTGAGAGTGATACCTGTGTAATTCCTTTAAATCTTCTTAGTGGATTGTTCTTGTGGCAGTTGCCCGTGGTTTTTTTTATCACAATTGGAAGGTGTCCAATTGTGGTTTTTTCACGTAAAATCTTTGTGTCTCTTTCTTTTGATTGTTTGATTGGGATTGTTATATTTTGCTTATTATTGATACATAATCACAAATCAACATCTAGGGTTTCTAGATTTTTCAGTAGTTTAATTTAAGAATATAACATAGCTTGACTCAATAATCATGTGTAATTATTTAAAGAAAAAATATATATAATGATGTGTTAAATTGTGTGAAAAAGAGTATTCATCATATTATGCATGAGCTTGACTTTAAGATGACTGTTTGCACTTTCGTGCTTGAGACTTTGGAAGGAGTAGCTCTATGTGGTATTCCCAATCCATAGAAAGCCACAACACACATGAAGTGTCATCCTTTGATGTAGCTTGTTCATATATCTCATTTGATATACTTCTTTTTTTTTTTAAAAAAAAATTTAAATAACTGATTTGATATACTTGAAGGCTTGTAATATTTATGTATTGTATTGGCAAAATTTGGACTAATTTTTTTGTAATTTTTTTTTTCTTGGTTCAATGTATTTTGAATGTTAAAATGACTCTACAGGGTGAATTTGATTTTGTGTAATTTAAATTTTGATGTGGTGATTTGGCTATGAGAGAAAAAATAAATAAATAACCCTTTCAGTTTAAACAAAATATTCTTTTGTTGAAAATTTCATTTAATGCAAAATTTTAAACTAATAATCAATGTGGAAACAACAAAACATGACACTACAACAAAAAGTGTCTTTGGAGACAAAAACTAATGACGAAAATAAATTTTGTCACGAAAGACGTACCTTTTAGTGAAGAAAATAATTTTTCATCTCCAAATGTTCCATTTTTAGAGACAAAAATAAAATTTCATCACCAATCTGCATACATAATAAAAAAATTAGGTGACGAAATTATTTTTCGTCATTATTTATATTTTTTTTGTCACTAAAGATTTTGTAGCTAATTTTTCGGATGGTGCCGAAATTTTCAGACTTTCGGTGAGGAAAAAATTGGTCACCAATAATAAAATTATTAATGACGAATATATTTTCATCACCAATAATTTTTCATATTTTAATATTATTTAGTGAGAAAACTATTTTCGTGGCTAATAATTTTATCTTTTAGTGAGGAAATAATTTTGCCACCAAATAAATGGTTTAGTTGCTAAAGGTTTTTAGAGGGAAATGAATATATTGGCGCCTTAGATATATCAGTTCTTCTTCTCACACACAGATTTGACCACCAAACCTCATCCTACATGACCTCACCTCCCCCTTTCTCTTCTCTCACGCCTTACGCCTTACGCCTCTGGCCTCTGTGTCTCTTCTCTCTCATGCCTCACGCATCTGCCCTCCTCCACTACAACAAAACTGACTTTTTATGCACTACAACAAAACTGACTTTTTACGGCACCACATCAACGGCATACAATAAATGCACGCCGTAGTTTCTTACTTTTACGACTTACTTTTTCTGCACGTCGTAAATTCTTTTCCAACCACAGCGTGTCTATTGCGTAGGCCGTAAATGGTAATAACGATAATTTTTTTACGACTTGCAATTCACGCTGTAAATAATAAAAGTTTCCGCGACGTGCATATGACATGTCGTTAATGCATCAATTACACACGACGCACATACGCCAGCCGTGAAAAGTGAATACTTTTCACGGCGTACATAACGCCTGCCGTTAAAAGTATTGCACTTTTTACGACGCACACATCGCCTGCCGTTAAAAGTATTGCTTTTTTACGACACACAATGCATGTCGTGAATTGTATGATTTAAAAAAAAAAAAAAAGCGCCAATATGAAATTTGGGGCGCCAATCACCAAAATATATATATATATATTAGAAATTTTTTTTTCCAAAATAACTATTTTGCGTTCCTCTAATCAGAATAGAATACCAAAAAATTTAAAATAAAATAAAATCACAAGCCCTAGCTCTTCAGCCAACCCAAAAAAAAAAAAAAAAAATCAAAATACAAGGCTTCGGCTTCTAATGAAAATAAACCCAGAGGGTTTCATAGGGAGAATAGAATGGGCTTCCATTTAACTAAGTTAAATTCAAAAGATGGGTTAGAGAGAGAAGCTCTCTAGAAAACGTTGTCTTCTAGGGTTTCAATTGCTCATTGATTTCCTGATGTCTGTAGCTATTGTTACCATTGATGATGAAAATTTGGTGGTTTTTACTCAGAATTGTTTGGACAATCTAGGGCTTGAGAACTGTGCGTGTGAAGCACTGTGTGCGTCTGCGATTAAGACGGTGGAACATTCTGGTTCCCCTTCTAAATAGATGGAAGAAATCAGAGAGAGATTGAATGTGATGGAAGCAAATATTGCCGGGGTAAATCAGGAGAAGGGTTCGTCTCATCGAAGAAGGGTTACCTGGTACATTGCTTCCTCCTTTCCTTCCTCTTATCTTTGTTGATTTCTATTAAAGTGATCACTCATTTTTCTTTTGTTTTGCTTTCGATTTTTATTTTGATTTTGATCATCTCATCTCATCGATTTTGATTTCATCTCTCTATTGCAGATTATCTTTCTTTTTATGGTAAACTGCTGCTGCTTCTCTTCTCTCTCTCTCTCTCTCTCTACGAAGCTAGGGTTTCGAAACCACCATGTCAAGAGGTGTTGATTGAACGACTGTAGATTTTTCTGTTTCTTGTGAAATTTTGTTCATATTTTTCTGTCACCATTTGTTCTATTTCATGTATATGTCTAGGGATTTGGGGGGGAAAAAAAAGTTTTGAGAAGTTAAGTTTTAAAATGAAAATTTAGGGTTTTTAATTGGGGGTTTTGATCGAAAAATTATGATTTGGTTGCCATTGCCAATTTTTCAGGTAATTTTGATTTTTACTTCTAATGGCTCCTATTTTACTTTGACCATTCTTTTTGTTCAAGATTTTTGCTAGGTTTTTGTTGGATAGAAAATTCGTATCAGGTGATTCTCTTCCTCGTCTCTCTGTGATGTTTGCACATGTTTGTATGTATCTAAATATTAACATATACCCAAAATCGTGACTTCATATCAAGATGATTTGTGTTATGTGTATGATGATTGCTTGTCTTTGTTTCTCTTTGTTGTCTTTGGCTGGTTATGTTTGTGTATCTATGTTTGCTTAGGTATCTCTATATATCTCTACTTTGTTTCTATTGTCCCGTAGAGAAGAAAACTATATACATGTTATTTATGCCTCTTAGGTGTTTGATAAAATGCTGAGTGGTTGGATCTTACTATATTATATTGTTTTCTTGTGAGCTTTTCTTAAATATGTCTATATATATATATATAAAGTAAATGACTATTTGAAAGTTATCATGTTATATGTGAGAAATCACCAAGGAGATGAAAAGTTTGGTGAAATAAAAATGTTATATATAACAGCCCTTACAACACAAAAAAAAAAAAAAAAAAAAAAAAAAAAAAAAAAATTGGATTGTTTTTTTTTTAAAGAAAAAAAATTTGGTTATTTAAAAATAAATTAAAAATTAAAAAACGAATTCTAGAATGTATGCTAAAATGACAATAACATTGGCTACAAGTAGATGTCAATACATTCATAAAGACAACTTAACTTTTAATGTAACACAATTTTACTCCCATGTGATATATATTTCATAGCTCCATCTTGGATGTCCCTAAATTATTCTCCATTTTCAGAAGTCAATGGATAGTTTTACTAAATTTCCCTCAATGTCTTTCTAAAATTAGTACTAGTTGGCCAAAGATAATGCCAATCCATGTAAGGGTAAAATTGAAACCTGCAATGTAAACACATTAAATGAACTTCACTCAAACATTGTGCTTATTTCCAGTGTATTATAATTTTGGGTTATAGCATGGAAAATTACAAATTTAGCTTGTTTCTTTACTTCGATTGTATTAATAAAAAAGCTTGTTTAAACAAAAACTTCTCAAATAGAACTTATGTGAAATTAAGTGTACAAAGAAGAGTGTGTATGTATGTTTTATGTATAAAATGTGCCCTTGCTTGATTCTAGGAGTTGTCATGTTGGAAACCCATGCTTTCTTAGATGTCCCTAAATGATTCTCTATTTTCAAAAAGAAGTGAACAGTATTACTCAATTTCCCACAATTTCTATTGCTGTAAAATTAGTACAACTTGGCTACTAGAGGTGATGCAAAGCCACTAAATGATAAAATGGAGACCTACAATTGTGAGAATTCTGTCAATGGTTTTTACTTAAATATTGTGCTTTTTATACTGGACTATACTAGGTATAATTTTTCAAACTACAAATTCGACTTTTTTAAATTAAACTTCTCAAATAGAAGTAAAAATTAAAAAAAAAAAAATAGTTTTCCAAGACTCCCATGGCTTCCTTTTCAGTAAACTGCCTCTCCAAGCCAAGTCATCAAGACGAGGCCTTTTATGATTGGTCTCAACGTAAAGCGTCTCATAAAACTGAATCACTTTGCTCTTAATCCCCTCCATCCTCTCCACCCCATTAATTTCTAAACTTTTACATAGTTTTGTGTCCTATGGGTGTTAGTCAATTTGTGAAAGAACTGAATATTCCTGTCATCAATCCCTTGCCTTCTGCCTCCATCTAATTTCTGCCATATGAACAATGTGTCCCAACTCCATTTTGACTTATTTTCTTCCTACTCATTATTTAAAAACTTATGTCTCAATACCAAATACAAAGGGATAGGGAGAAAACTGATATAGTGAATGACTTTCCATGACTGGTATAGTAAAAAATTATAGTGAATGACTAACCTCAAGGTAAAATATTTTATATATGTTGATTGTCAAAAATTAAGTTTCTTGTTAATAATGTTATCTTTTCTTGTTTTTATTGGTGTTTCAATTGTGTAGGAACAATCACTAGCTAATGTGAATAATATGATGCAAATGAAGACAAAACATCGATGTGGATCAAAATCAATCCTGGTTAGGGTATACAGCTCGGTGCGTTCTACTAATTTATTTTATTGGATTAGTAGGTTTTGTTAGTATATTATGTTTCTATGTTAATTTAGTAGAAATTTCTTAATCAACTAGGGTAGAATAAAAAAAACTGTGACATTTAGGGGCGAAAGGCCACGGGAAAATAGTGAAATATGCATGTAAAGATCCGAGAAACATCACAAACACCTTGAGACGGAGCAACATAAGTTGTGCAAACGTACGAAAGAAGCACGTGGCTCCTAATGTGAAAACTACTTTGAAATTTGCACTATTTCAACATGTAGGCATGAAACTAAGTAAAAAAATGAACTTTTCCAACGCGTAAGCTTGAAAATAGGCCATTAGAGGGCTAAATCATGTAACAGGCACGAGACGGCCCGGGTAACACCTCAGGAGGGACCAAAGTAAGTTGTGGAAACTTACGGAACTAATTCGGGACTCCCGGTTCGAAAACTAAGTCCAAAACTGCACTTTTTCACACTTAAGCTTCAAAATAGGCCAACGGAGGGCTAAATCGTGTAACAGCCACGAGATGGCCCGGGTAACACCTCAAACACCTCGAGAGGGACCAATGTGAGTTGTGGAAACTTACGGAACTACCACGGGACTCTCGGTTTGAAAGGCCTCGTTTGGGAACAGACTAATTTAGTAACTTTTTGGCTATTTGGCTAAAATATGAGCTAAAAAAAACTATTATGTTTGGGATGACTTTTTGGCTATTTACGAAAAGATGTGTAAAAAGTAGAGAGAAAAGAGAATCTTTGACTTTTTTGTATGGGTTGTTAGCTTTTTGGCTAATTTAATAATTTTTTGACTTTTTGGCTAAAAATGAAAGTTCCCAAACGAGGCCTCCAAAAATGTACTTTTTTACACTTAAGCTTGAAAATAGGCCATTGCAGGGCTAAATCGTGTAACAGCCACAAGACGGCCCAAGTAACACCTCAAACACCTTGGGAGGGACCAATGTGAGTTATGAAAACTTGCGGAACTAGCACGGGACTTCCGGTTTGAAAACTAAGTCCAAAAATGCACTTTTTCACACTTAAGCTTGAAAATAGGCCATCGGAGGCCAAAATTGTGCAACAGCTACGAGACGGCCGGGGAAACACCTCAAACACCTCGGGAGGGACCAATGTGAGTTGTGAAAATTTACGGAACTAGCACGGGTGTAGACACCCCATTTTTGACCGTCCTCAAGACTCAGACGTCACCGATTGAGCGCTTGGTGATGTTGCATACTGTGCTTGTTCAGAAGTCTCAGAGTCGCGGCCGTGCGCCCTGCCTCCGGACTTCCGAATTCTCTTTCGTGCCTCGTCTCGGTTTGCGAACCAGACTCGGTTTTCTCTGTTTTCTTTCCTGAGGGAAGGGAGTGGTCCCGTAGATTATCTCCCGGTGGCCGTGAGCTACTTTTCGTGGCCGTAGGCCATTCTGCCCATTTCGGAGCCCGGTTCCCGGTTTTCGGGACCGTTAGGCCGTGTGCCTCGGCTCGGGACCGTCCAACCATCTCCGATATCTCCGGTTTTTGGCTTGCACCTCTGTTTTATAGTTCCGAGGAACACTGGGGTCTCAGAAACCCACTTCGCAGCCGAACACCACTTCCGGTGTCCGGCAGCCCATTTTCGGGATCCCGAACCACGCGGTTTTGGCCCCGAGCATTCATTTTGCATCGATGTCTGTTCATTTTTGGCAGACACCTCTGTTTGGTCCTTCCGAGGGACACTGGGGTCTCAGAAACCCACTTCGCAGCCGAACACCACTTCCGGTGCCCGGCAGCCCATTTTCGGGATCCCGAACCGCGCGGTTTTGGCCCCGAGCATTCATTTTGCATCGATGTCTGTTCATTTTTGGCAGACACCTCTGTTTGGTCCTTCCGAGGGACACTGGGGTCTCAGAAACCCACTTCGCAGCCGAACACCACTTCCGGTGCCCGGCAGCCCATTTTCGGGATCCCGAACCACGCGGTTTTGGCCCCGAGCATTCATTTTGCATCGATGTCTGTTCATTTTTGGCAGACACCTCTGTTTGGTCCTTCCGAGGGACACTGGGGTCTCAGAAACCCACTTCGCAGCCGAACACCACTTCCGGTGCCCGGCAGCCCGTTTTCGGGACCCCAAACTGCGCGGTTTTGGTCCCCGAGCATTCATTTCGCATCCGTTTTCTCCGGTTTTTGGCAGAGACCTCTATTTTAGCATTCCGAGGAACACTGGGGTCTCAGAAACCCACTTCGCAGCCGAACACCACTTCCGGTGCCCGGCAGCCCATTTTCGGGACCCCGCGCGGTTTTGGTCCCCGAGCTTTCGTTTTGCATCGGTTTTTGTTCAATTTTGGCAGGTACCTCTGTTTCATCATTCCGAGGAACACTGCGGTCTCAGATGCCCACTTCGTGGCCGAAAAAAATCTTTTCTTTTTGCCCTCAAAATATCTAGATATTTTGCCCTCAAAATATCTAGATATTTGAGGCAAGATATTTAAACCCTTTTGGCCCTCTCTCTTGTTCATTAGAGCAGCCGGCCAAGCCTCATTTTGGGAGGAGAAAAATTGTCTTCAAGAAACCCTAAGCAAAAACTTCCATTTTCATAGCAAAAAAGCTCCAAATTTCTTCAAGTGTTGCTTGATTCCTTCACCAACACCTAGCCTCACCATGCCAACTTCGATTCCAGCAGCTAGGAAGTGAATTTCAGAGGTTGAGAAGCTACAAATCAAAGCCAAGAAGCAAAGAAAGACAAGTCTTCAAGGGTAAGTATTCAAAACCAACTTTTAGGGCTTTTTCTTGATCTTTTTTTATACTCTAATTGGTTGAGAATTGGGGCTCCGACCCCTACTGATTTTGTGCTCATATTGAGCCCCTCTACAACATTGTAGAAGGGCTCAACTTCATTTGGTATTTCTATATACTAGTTCCTTCAATATTCATCAAGATGGTCACATTTTTGCATGCTAAAATTGACCTATTTGTGTTGGTTTTTGGGGCTCCGACCCCTACTGCTTTTGTGCTCATTTTGAGCCCCTCTACAACATTGTAGAGGAGCTCAACTCCATTTGGCCACTGTATCTACCACCTCCTTCAAATTTCATCAAGTGTGCCCATTTTTGCATGCAATTTTTGACCTATTTGTGTTTGTTTTTGGGACTTCGACCCCTACTGGTTTTAGTCTTTTTTTGACCCCCTTTACATGTTTCATGAAGAAGGTTTGGTCATTTGATGTATATATTGCATGTCTTATGTTATACCCTTTTATGGCTCCATTTTGCCTTCCATTTCTAGCATGTTTGTCTTATGATTTAGAGGCTGCCATAAACTGCATATATGCTTATTTTTGGGCCCTCTTTCATGTTGTAGAAGAAAGTTTGTCCATTTGGTGTTTGTATATACCACCTCCCATTGTAATGCTCTTTTGGCCATTAATCTTGTATGATCTTGTTGCCATATCTATATCTCCTTTTTGGCCATGATTGTTACTGAAATATGCTGTATTTGGGACTGCCTTGCTACTGTCCTTGCTGCCATGATCATATTTTGCATGTATAGCATGGCTATAGGCCATTTCGGGGCTTAATTTCACATTTTCGGGATGATTGCATGCTTCGGGTGTCATTTCGAATTGTTTCGGGGCTGTTTTCCCCCTCTTGTAGCTGCTGAAATTCCATGTTGCATTTTCGTATGCCATTTGTATCATTTTTGCTTTGCCTCGGTTTGCGTGCCCGCGGGTACGCATTTCGAGGCACTTCGTTTTTATCCGACGGCAGCCTATGTGAGTGTGGTTGAGGCCCTCTCATGTTGGCGTAAGCCCAATTTGCATTTTCGTGCTTGTATGCCAATGTCTCGATTTGTGTGCCCGTGTGCACGCATTTCGAGACACTCTGTTTTATCCGCTCGGCATTGCGTATGCCCCCGCCTCGGTTTGCGTGCCCGTGTGCACGCATTTCGAGACACTCTGTTTTATCCGCTCGGCATTGCGTATGCCCCCGCCTCGATTTGCGTGCCCATGTGCACGTATTTCGAGACACTCTGTTTTATCCGCTCGGCATTGCGTATGCCCCCGCCTCGGTTTGCGTGCCCGTGTGCACGCATTTCGAGACACTCTGTTTTATCCGCTCGGCATTGCGTATGCCCCCGCCTCGGTTTGCGTGCCCGTGTGTACGCATTTCGAGACATTCCGTTTTATCCGGTTTGCATTGCGTATGCCTCCGCCTCGGTATGCGTGCACGCGTGTAGGCATTTCGAGGCACTCTGTTTTACCCGATTTACATTTCATCATTGCCTCGGTTTGCGTGCCAGTGGGCACGCATTTCGAGGCACCTCATTCTTATCATCCCGGCATCCCATGTGAGTGTGGCTGAGGCCCTCTCATGTTGGTATAAGCCCATCGTTACATTTCGCATGTCATTCCGGCATCCCATGTGAGTGTGGCTGAGGCCCTCTCATGTTGGTGTAAGCCCATCATTGCATTTCGTACCTTTATGTCATCGCCTCGGTTTGCGTGCCAGTGGGCACGCATTTCGAGGCATCTCATTTTCATAGCATTGAGCATGCTAGGTTGTATATTAGTTGCATTTCATGCATATCATGCATATCGCACGGGAAACGAGGTACATTCCGTACTCCGAGTGACGGAGTGTGTCTCAATTCCCCAGTTACCGACACTCCGGATTACCCATGATGGAGTTAGGTTTTTGTTGTAACATTCATCTGCATTCATCTGATATTGAATTGTGCAATTCGACTCCTCGGCCATCATGCATCGATATGCGTGATTGGTGGCGCGAGGATCGAGACATGCATACATTTGTGAAATACACTGCTATGCCCTTTTCCTGCTCTCCGTTGCAGCAAAAATGAAGAATCAACAACTTTTCAGCGTCTGGCGCGTATTTCGAGAAATACTGCAAACAGAGGCTAATCAGGGCATCCCAGTGGATTTCCGCGCCAGGCAGCCCAACAGGCGGCATCTATCAGAAGCAAGGCAGTCCCTGGCTTGCACGCCAGTTTTACCGCTTTTATTAATTAATTTGTCAATTAATTAGAAATTTGTATATTTATTTCCGGACTGTATATTCTTTTATTCGGACTGTATATTTATTCGGACCCTCTGCGCGAGGGCAATGTTGTAATAAGGGTGTGTGAGTGTGATGTATGTCTTCCAACCCCCATTTCTTTCTCCCTTTTATTTACCCGCTTTGGATGGTTAGATATAGGGCATATTTCAATTAGCATGACAGTATGACGGCATGTTTGCATTCATTCATCTGTTTTGCATGCACCGGGCTCGGCGCATCATACAAACTGCATTTGTATTTCAATTCCAAATTGAATACATGATAGCTGTTGCATTTCACATGCCATCTTTACAATAGCCGAGCCTACTATAGTTGCATTTTTGCATGTGTTGCATTAGGCATTCTGTATATTTTAGGATCATGCATGATTTCTAATAAGTTTTCTGTTTTGGCTCGGAGTACTCGGTGAGTTGTTATGCTTTAGCATCCTTGCATGTGTGCGAGTGTTGCCATGATAGCATGCTTGCCATGAGGCTATTTGCTTATCTGATATAACTGCCTTGAATGCCTGTGGGTGGAGGTTGAGTTATCTGAATTGGAGCAATTCGTCGACTGTTTTAAGCCCACTAGATAGTGGCAAAATCATTGCTTTCCTAAGCCCACCTGAGGGTGGCAAATCCATGTTTTGTTCCAATTCAGGCGACTCGGTCTATATTTATTTGCTGCGAGCATCACATAGCAAACTAGGCTAATAACCGGAATAAGGGCATACAAAGTTTTCAAAAACAGATATCATGGTTAGTAGAGGCCGGTCTTTGACCGGGCGAGAGGGGGTGCTCACGATGTGACCTTCCCCAATCGTACCCAAGTTCCCGAACCAACTTTGGTGATGACGGACACGTGGCCTTTTGGCACCGAGTCAGGGTTTCCTAAATTTCCCATTTTAAAAAAATATTTAGGTGGCGACTCTGTTATCTGGCAAAGCAGTCCATGTTTGGTACTTCTTTTCTAAAAATCTGTTTTTCTCAAAACGATTTGCCGGATTTGGACTCTTTGGTTCAAGATTTAGAACCGCAACAAAAATCGAGTCCGAACTGTAGCGAGGTCCCTCGCGGGCGTTGTTACAACGGGACTCCCGGTTTGAAAACTAAGTCCAAAAATGTACTTTTTCACACTTAAGCTTGAAAATAGGCCATCGGAAGCCAAAATCGTGCAACAATCATGAGACGGCCCGGGAAATACCTCAAACACCTCGGGATGGACAAATGTGAGTTGTGGAAATTTACGAAACTAGCACGGGACTCCCGGTTCGAAAACTAAGTTCAAAAATGCACTTTCAGCGACAATTAAGCTTGAAAAATAGGCCACCAGAGGCCAAAATCGTGTAACAGCCACGAGGCGGCCCGAGTAACACCTCAAACACCTCGGGAGGAACCAATGTGAGTTGTGGAAACTTACGGAAGTAGCACGAGATTTCCAGTTTGAAAACTAAGTCCAAAAATGCACTTTTTCATCGGAGGCCAAAATCGTGCAACAGTCATGAGACGGCCCGGGGAACACCTCAAACACCTCGGGATGGACCAATGTGAGTTGTGGAAACTTACGGAACTAGCACGGGACTCCCGGTTTGAAAACTAAGTTCAAAATTGCACTTTTTCACACTTAAGCTTCAAAATAAGCCATCGGAGGCCAAAATTGTGCAACAGCCACGAGACGGCCTGGGGAACACCTCAAACACCTCAGACACCTCAGGAGGGACCAATGTGAATTGTGGAAACTAACGGAACTAGCACGGGACTCCCGGTTTGAAAACTAAGTCAAAAAATGCACTTTTTCACTCTTAAGCTTCAAAAATAGGCCATTGGAGGCCAAAATTGTGTAACAGCTAGTAGACGGCTCGGAAAATACCTCAAACACCTCGGGAGGGACCAATGTGAGTTGTGAAAAATTACGGAACTAGCATGGGACTCCCAATTTGAAAACTAAGTCCAAAAATGCACTTTTTCACACTTAAGCTTGAAAATAGGGCTTCGGGAGCGAAAATCGCGCAACAGCCATGAAAAGGCCCAGGAAACACCTCAAACACCTCGGAAGGGACCAATGTGAGTTATGAAAACTTACGGAACTAGCACAAGACTCCCGGTTTGAAAACTAATTCGAAAAATGCATGTTAAATTGTATATTTTATGGATAAGAAAATAATTGTCTAACTGGCATTTTTTTTTTTTTTTTTTTTTTGTGTTTCATTTTTTTGCAGATTCAAGATTTGATATGGACGTGTTTGGTAATTTGGAGGGCAGATGGTAGATCATTTTGTGTTTTTGTTCATATTACCTTACATGTATTTTGGTTGTGTTGTAAATTTTATATTTTTGTTGGTATTACGGGACATGTTTGGTAATCCGCCCTTGATGTTTTATTTTTGTTGATATTAGTAGACATGTTTTTTGTTGGATATTAGGACTGTGTTTGCTAATTTGCATACGGTTGATATTATATTTTTGTGGATATTAGTAGACGTTTTTTTATGGATATTAGGAGACATGTTTATAATCTGCATGCAGTTCATATTGTATGTTTGTGGATAGTGCTAAAATTCGATTGTGATGTTTATGAAAATGAATAGATTTTTGTATTGATTTGTAATAGATATTTTAATGAACAGGTTATTGAAATGCGCAGGGAATTGTTACTGAAAAGAAAAAATTTCGGAAGAAAATAGTACCCTCATTTTCAAAATTTTTAATTTTTATTAGTGACGAAATAAAAAATGTCGCTATTAGTTTTCAATAAACATGACGAATAATTTTGTCACTAATGATATAGTACGAAACAAATAATTTCGTCACATTTGCTGAATATTTCGTCGCTAAATTGAAATATTTTGTTACAAAATGTTTTTTGTCATTGAATAATTTTCTTTTTTCTCATTTTAGTGACGGATTTTTTTGTCACCTTAATCCATATCATTGGTGAGGAAAACTTTCGTCACTAAAATATATTTGGTGACGAAATATTTTGTGGCAAAAAACAATTAAAATAAAATATTTTTTAGTTTTGGTGACAAAATTGATGTTTTAGAGGACGAAAAATTCAACATTTGGAGATGAAACATTTCGTCGCCAAAAATAAAAAATAGGCGACGAAAGGTTATTGGTGACAAACTGATTTAGTCTCCAAAGGCCTTTTTTGTTGTAGTGTGAAGTTGTATTTTTAGGCAGCATTGCATTAAAAAACGCAACTATAAAGCAGGATGGGATTTTTAGATAATGTCGACAAAAAAACTGTTATTAGCAACTATTAAATGTCAGAAAACTAAGATGATGATTTCAAAGTTGATGTTTTAAGAAATGTCACTATAAATTTTTTCAGTGCTTTGAACTGTTTTGTAAAGCCAAATTTTTCTATAGTTAAATATGATTAATTAATTAATTAAAATTTTTTAATTGCATGCTTTCCTGTCAATGTGCTTATAATTAAGATACAAACAAGTCTATCGATATTAATTAATCGTCACAAAACAAAAACAAAAACAAAAAAAAGGGCGGTTGTTGTTTCGAGGTTACCTGTCTTCATTGTACCTACCCATGACTTGAAAAATTTAACATGGCACTGCTAACCTGTTAATGGAGTATTTTTGTCTTGTTCGAGTTCGGTTGAACATCCAACTGATTATTGTATTTATAAAAGCAACATTTGCACTTTGTGAATGGGCTCGTGTATTTTTTAAATCTTTTAGGCGGCAACGATCTATTGGATATTATCTTTATGTTTTGGAAATTGAAGTTTAATAACAAAGTGATTAGATCAAAAAAATACAATACAGAAAACATATACCTTTCTTTTGTTATAGACATGTATATCATCTGATTACTTGAGTCCTATACGTGACTTGATTAGGTATAACTATTTTCAAGCTAACTATTATGATTATTATTAATTTGTAAAAAAGACGTATTATGGAAAATTCAACCACCCAATGTGAACCCCAAATTCAAAGCTGTACCGTTTTCTTTTTCTTTTTTTCATGTTCAAATTTTGAGCGGGAGCCTTTATTGACACAATTTTTCCCTTCTATAGAAAAATTTTCACAATTTATGGTATATTCGAAATCAAAAAGTTTGAACTTCGAAAAAAATTCAACCTCTCACAGTGGTGGTATTCAAAAACTTTCCATTTTTGGTGGTGGTTGTCGTAGTTGTTTTTGGTTGTGATTGCGGTTGCAACCAAGACAATGGTTGCAGCATTGCTAATAGTGATGGAGGTTGTGGCAATGACAATGGTAGCAATGGCGGCGGCCGTGGAGGTGAAATTTCCTTGTTCATGTAACGCCCTCAAGTTTTTAAACAATAAATTAGATAGAATACATTTCTTTGTTCATGTAACGCCCTCAAAACAATGATCGTAACTGAACAACATTCAAGATGATGCAAATGAATGAAATGAGAAATAATGACATATTAATATCTCCTTTGTATAATATCTTCATAATTCTCACATTTGTTCAAGTGGAGCTTCCATGGTTCAATAGTTCTCAAAATCATGGTAAGGTACGAATCCATGTGACATGTGACATATTACATTTCCTCGTATTCACAATCAACATTTCCAATCTCTTCAAAATCCAAACATATACACCACACATTATCAAAATTGTTCAACCAAAATTCTTATTCCCCTCATGAGTGCCTCATCAATACAACGACATAAGGAAGGTTCCTTCAATTTCTCAAAGGATTTAACATCAATTTCCTTTTCCCCCAAATTGCTCCCAAAACCTAGGGTTTGATCCAAAATAGGATTTTTTCTTCTTTTTCAAAATAACTACAAGCATGCATCCCCAAATGGTCCAAAGTTTACAAAAATAATTTATCTTGAGCCAAATCATGATTGAGAAATCATTTCTTAAGACTTTCTAGGCTCAACATTTCAAAACCCAAACTCAAACCAGAAATTGTAGTAAAATGAACAAGATATGCTAAATCATATATATAACACAAAAAAAATCCATACCTCAAGACTTTAAGAAGAAAAGATGAAAAGCTCCGAAATCAACAGCGTTAAAATCTGATCTCCACCGTACACAACGTAGCCCTTGACGAGCTCTTCAAAATTAAAGAAGACACTAAGGTCAAAATATCAATGGATAATGATAGATCAAGGAGTAAATGAAGTGGGTAGAGAGTTTCTAGAGAGAAAAGAGAGTGAGAGTTAAAGCAGTGAGAGAGAGTGAGAAGTGAAAAGTGATAGAAAAGTGGGTAAGACTTAACTTTTGAAGTGATTTGACACTATTTTTGGAGCAGACTGCAAACAGACCGTTTGAGCTACCAAACCTGCACTCGAGTGAACAATTCAAATTTAAAGGACCACTCAAGCGATCAAACCTACACTCGAGCGAAAAATACCCTCTCCCAGAATCTCCATTCCCCTCTATAAAAGACTGCTCGAGCTATGAACTCAAGCGAAGAACACTTGTTCCCAGAAGTTCAGACTGCAAAACAATACTAGAAAGTTGATTTCATCGCTCGAACAACCAAAAGACCACTCAAGTGGTCTCAACCTAAAGGTGAGACAAAGTAACTTCAAAACATTTCCCAATCTTCCCGGTTTCTCTCTAACACCCAAAATTACAAGATGACATCTCGGAACACACTAAGATTATATACCTACTAGAACAACCACAAGGAGGAATGGATAACAACACTAGACTAAAAGATTCAATAATGATGAAAACAACACAAAGGGACATAAATTATCAATTAATGCACACAATGTGCCTTAAAGGATTCTGGACATCACAACCTTCCCCCCTTTGAAAATTTCATCCTCGAAATTAAACCAATCTTTTCTGCAAAAACAAGTTCTTACCCAATAATCCCATATTGCAAGATTTATGTCAAATATTAACAATATGATCATTTAATACATTTTCAACAACATGGTAATTT
The DNA here is from genome assembly GCA_022316695.1 of Camellia oleifera. NCBI lineage: Eukaryota > Viridiplantae > Streptophyta > Magnoliopsida > Ericales > Theaceae > Camellia > Camellia oleifera. Next base: position 13,231,284 of record CM039308.1, on the reverse strand, counting down.
CATTAACTTCGATGATGTAACACCCTAAAATAATAACATAAATACATCAAAAAACATATATAAGTGATAGCATAAATCAGAGTCTTAGTTCTTTCATTACATAAAGCTAATGAATACAAATAGTTTAACGTAAGTAAATGCCCTATTGACTTACACATTTCCAAGGCTTGCCTTGGTTACAACAAAATGAGTTTCGCTCAATACAAATTTAGCCCTAAGCTATACAAAATAAACAAAATGAGAAGCTCTTGCTTCCCAAAAGTCCCTCAAATGCTATTCTCTTTGTGGAGGCATACCATCATTACCTGAAAATGTTATTCCCAAATAGGCTGAGCCACAGCCCAGTACAGATCATCTAACACAATAGATGAAGTTTAGCAAAGGTATAAGTATGCATAAGCAATGCATGTGATAAAACTTTTCACAACTTTATATACTCATAAGATATCAATTCCAAGTCTTAATCCATTTTCTTTTAACTCACATTTCGATTACTTATCTTTCTCAATTCATGAGTCAATATCATTATTTCACAACAACTAAACTGAGACTATAACTAAATTACTCTCAATTCATACAACACATATGCATAAACACTTCAAACTTCCATTTTCACGGATATTTCGTCCGTGGGCAGCTGTCAAAAGGGACCCATGTAAACGTAGGCTATACAAGTACTACAGTTGCCATTTTACAAATATTTTGTCCACGGGCTAGGCACCCATGTATAATTTCGAAACTTTCACCCAAGACACTAGGGCCAACTTAATTATAATGTAGTCCATCCCATTTCTCCTCCTAAACAAACATCCATACATATGCAATGTATTTAAACATATAATCAAACATGGAACACATCCCCTTTCCACTCCCAAACAAACATACATATACAATGTATATAAATACGGTCATATTCAATGACAACCATAAAAAGATTAGTTTCAATTCACCTAATCCACGTGCAATTCCTACAACAATCAAAACTATCCTCCACTGATAGCCCAATACAGTTATCTCTAGAAAGATATTCAATCTCAAATAGATAGTTTATTCAAAACTTCTAAAAGAATGAGTTAACACATAACTAATTCCACCATTCATATCAATACCCTCTCAATTTCACATTTTCAATACCAATACCAATTATTTATACAAAATAATAGTTTGATCCAATTGGGGCAATTTTTCCTTTTTCCCAAATATTAGCCAAGTGCCAAAATCATCAATTTAAACATAACACAACCTCATTCTCAAATCCCACAAGCATTTATTTCATCTCCACCAAAACCCCTCTTACCATTTTGTGCCCAAACCCTAGGTTTGTTTAAAATATCTCCAAATTACACCATTACTACACAAGAGACAAATAACTAGGCTAAATATCATATGAGAGTATAGAAAGATCCCTACCTCAAAGGAAGAAGATGAACCAAGAAGAGAGAAACCCCGAGAATGCCGAAACCCACTTCTATTCAAATCAAAATGAAGATCTTGACGAGCTCTACCTTTTTCTCAAAGGCACTAGGGTGAAAAGATCAATGGATCTAGATGAAATCGAAGAGAGAAGGTTAATTCTAGAGAGAGAGGCTCAAGAACAAGCTTTTTGGAAAGTTTTAGAGAGAGAGAGAGAGATATGAAAAAGTGCACTACAAGAAAAAATACTTTTCATGGCCAACATTTTGGTCACGAAAAGTACCATATTTGGTCGCTAAAACGTTTTCGCGACCAAAATATGTTGGTCGCGAGTTGGTCGCTAAAGCCTCGTCACAGATAGTTTTCTGCGACCAAAAAAGCCTTTGGTCGCTAAAAGTAACCATTCGCGACCAACTTTTTTGGTCGCGGAAAGTCCAATTCATATTAGCCAAAAGTAAACTTTTAGCGACCAAAGATAAGTTGGTCGCCAAAAGTCAGCGCCATGACCAAAAAAAAATAATTCTTTTGTGCTGCCTAGGACTTGAACTCCTGACCAAAGAGTCACCATGCACCCAATCCACTCTGCCAATAACATGCTTCTTATTCATATTTGGCAAAAAATATATATAACCCATAAAAATTGCGTTATATATTATTTTATAAAACTTTTAATGCCTAAACAGAAAAATAGAATGTAATTACAGTAGTATCATTTTTTTTTAAAAATTTATCCTGCCATAACTTTCCGCGACCAGCTTTTTTTTTGGTCGCCAAAGGGTAATCTTCCGCGACCAAAAAAGCCTTTGGTCGCCAATAGTATACTTTCCACGACCAACTTTTTTTTTTGGTCACCAAAAGGTGATCTTCCGCGACCAAAAAAGCCTTTGGTCACCAATAGTGTATTTTCCGCGACCAACTTTTTTTTTTGGTCGCCAAAGGGTAATTTTTCGTGACCAAAAAAGCCTTTGGTCGCCAATAATATACTTTCCGCGACCAACTTTTTTTTTTGGTCGCCAAAGGGAATACTTTCTGTGACCAACTTTTTTTTTAGTCGCCAAAAGGTGATCTTCCGCGACCAAAAAAGTCTTTGGTCGCCAATAGGTATACTTTTTGCTACCAACTTTTTTTTTGGTCGCCAAAAGGTGATTTTCTGCGACCAAAAATTGTGGTCGCCAAAAGTTAAATTTTAGTCACAGAAAGTGGACTATTTGCGACAAAAAAAAAAAAGGTGGTCGCCAAAAGTGTTTTTTCTTGTAATAGTGGTTCAAAATGTCATCTTCTCGGACTAATATACACGTAGTCCGCTTGAGCGTGGAAAGCCCCGCTCGAGTGTCAAACACAAAGTTCCACTCAAGCATGAGAATTAGCGCTCGAGCATAAAATACACATTTCCAGAAGTTTTGCAGACAAAGTTTCCCGCTCGAGCGTAGGACTGGATGCTCGAGCGTCCAACGCATATTTCCAATATTTTCAAACCTACAAAAGAAATACCGAGAGTTGATGAATCCCGCTCAAGCACAATAATGGCCGCTCGAGTGGAGGAACAAAATTTGTGGAGCCCGCTCGAGCGCAAGAATGCCCGCTCGAACGGAAAGGCCAAAATCTGGGCAACATAGGTTTTGAAATACAAGCAACCAACCTGTTCCAAACGCACAATTACAACCCGATAACCAAAATAAATGGGAGACCAGGGAAACAAGACATAAATAACTATTCTAAACCATACCAACCCGAGTCCGGAATACAATAGATAACGAGTTAAAACTAGAATCGCTATAGATGATTTTTACAAAATCTTTGTTTTTCATAATCAGTAAGAGTTCAACAATTAATAATTAGTAATAAACTGCTCAATTTCCACAACAACATCTAAGTACACAATGACCTCAAATCAACTAAGTATTATTAAATAAATTCGAGTATTTGGAGTGGACTTCCCCTTTTTATTCCCAAGTTGCCTCCTCTACACCATGATGTCTCCATAACACTTTTACCAAGGGTATGGTCTTGTTCCTCAACACTTGTACTTGAGTATCTAATATTTGGACCGGTCGTTCTTCATAAGAGACATCATCATCTACCTATAAATCAACCCAATCAAGTATATGTGAAGGGTCGGGTTCATACTTTCTAAGCATGGAAACATGAAATACATGATGAACCCCAAAAAGTTGTGTCGATAAAGCCAAACGATATGCCACGCGGTATGCCACCTCTCCGATCCACTCTAAGATCTCGAAAGGCCCAATGAACATTGGAGATGGTTTCCTACTCTAATTGAGATCTTAAGAAAAACGTGGTCACCGATCTCAAGATAGAGGTCATCTCCTATTGCCGACATAACTCTTTTTGTCGACTTTAAGCCGTAACCAACCTCTTTTAGACGAGAGCAACTTTCTCAGTTGTCTTTCTGTAACAACCCTCATACTGATTACCGATATACTACCGATTACTGTTAAACAGAGACTGAACATGATTGATAATTGAATTGATTAAAGTACCGAACTGACTGACTGAGATCCGAAACTGAATCGATTGACTGTAACTGTTTAAATGCACAATCTATCTGTTTGACTGCCAAATTATCTGTTCTCGTCTTATGCATTAAACTGCAAATTGAAGGCCTTATCGGCGGCCGAAGACAAAATTGATTAATGTTCTGTGTTCATCATAATTAATGCAATTTTATGGTGAAATTATCTGAAAAGTGTTTTGGTGTGATTAAATTGGATTAAAATAAGCTAATTAAAGAGTTAGGCTTATTTACAATGATGCCATATTAGTGGGCCATGTAGACAAGACATATTTGAGCCATGTTATACTCATTTGCAAACATTTCATCAGCTCATTTTCAGCACACCACCGAACTAGAGAGAGAGAAAGTGAGAGACTTGAGTTCACTTGTAGATTTGCTTGTATACTTGAAGAATTGAAGTGTAGATTGCTAAATTGAGCTTCTAGTCTTGTGATTGGAGACCTAAGGTAGTGTGACTACCCTCTTGTTTGTGAATTCAATTGATTCATGCATGGTTTAGAGGATTATTGAAGATTAGAGCCAAGATATGGCTTATAATGTTGAATTGAAGCTCATCTCTTGCATGCATGGTTGTATTGAGAAATTTAAAGATGTTTTCATGGCTAATTGTTACATGCATGCTCGTGTTTATATTCAAGTCCATGAATCCCTCATGCTTTTGTAAGGTATGGCTCATTTGAGCTTGTATTTAAAGCCTTGAAGATGATTAAGTTCATGCATGTTTACATTGTCAAATTTTGAGTTGATTTCAAAGAAATCTTCACATGCGTGTCCAAGTTCTAGCTAAAGTCCATGATTTCACCATGTTTTAAGAAGAAATGACTCATTTGAACAAGTATTTGAAGCCTTGAACTCAGTTGATTACATGCATGTAAATTGTTCATCTTGTTCTTGGAGTTTTCCTCAAAATGGTGTTTAATGGAACTACCTTTGGGCTTTGATTTCTCAAATTGATCTTTGAAATATGTTACACATTGAGTTTTAAAGTGTTTTCCAGAAAATTAGCCCAAAAGGATCGAAAATGTTGCATTTAAACTTGATTTTGAACTTGGAGTTCAAACCTGGGATTTCCAGATTTTGGGTGTCCGCTCGAGCGGGGGAAAGTGACGCTCGAGCGGGGAAATCGAGCTCCCAGCATCTCTCACTGTTTTACAGTCCGCTCGAGCGGAGGATTGTACGCTCGAGCGGAGGCTTGTGTCACACGCTCGAGCGGGGGAGTTTCCGCTCGAGTGGGGACCTTTGTTGCATGCCCGCTCGAGCGGGGAAACCTGCGCTCGAGCGGGGAACTGTTTTCTGAAAATTTTGAAACTATTTTCTCAGTGCATCTTTGCGTCCTCATCCCATTCTAGGCATTCTTAGGCCTAGTTTAAGACATCTTAATGAGGATATAGATGTAGAACACACCGAGGCAAATTAGGGATTAAGTTATGATCTTTTCCCAACTGTATAGCTTAGTGTGTGTTCATCCTGTGTACTGTGTAGGGTTGGCTTTCCGAGGAGACGCTCTAGCTTACCGTAGCCCAGAACTCTGTGAGTAACAATTGTGTAAAGATATGTTCAAAATAATTATCTTTCGAATATTGAACTGTTTACTGAACTGTTTACTGAACTGTTTTCTGAACTGGTATTATTTACTGAATGAATGTGTGTCCTTTATTTCTGAACTGTACTGTGGCATCCTTAGCACCTACTGTTACTGACTGTTACTGTTACAGAGATCTCTGTCGGTTCCCTCGTGGAACCACTACTGTTTACTGGTTGATTGGCCATCAACGACTGTTCGGTCTTTTAGACCTACTGTACTGCTCGGTCTTTTTAGACCTACTGTTTACTGTACTGTTATGCTTATGGATGTACCACATATGACTGTTTACTGTACTGAGCAACTGAAATACTGATTGAAATGAACTGTTTTCATTACTGTAAGGACATTCATTCTAAACCTCTTTACGCATTATGTTATTCATTGGGCTTTAGCTCACTGCTCATATATATATATGTAGGTGTACAGGCACCGGACTGTTGCTAGAGGCGTCAGGGTAAACTTCAGTTTTGTCAAGCCAACCACTGTGCCTCACTGTGAGGTTCCTGAACTGTTCAAGCTATGGCTTGGGGGTGTTTTAGCTTCCCTTGTCTGTCCCTGTATCTGATCTGTATTACTGTATGGACTGATAGCACTGTACTGCACCATTTACTGTAATGTTAATAGGGATTAGGTCCCTGTTCTGATTGACTGTAATATTGTGTACTGTTTTGTACTGAATGTATATATGTATGAAAAAGTCTTTTTGCATACAGAGTGTCACAACTCATTGGACATTGCTTTATTACTGTATTGGCTTCCGCCATGCCCCTGTACTCTGTATTACTGTTCTACTATTAAGCAGGCCTTCGGTAATCTTGGATTACTGGCCGGTTACGGTGCTAAACCCATAGGGGCGAGTTTGGGTCGTGACAGAGTGGTATCAGAGCGATACTTAACCACGAGTTATACCGCACACACGTGTCCAAATGAGCTATAGGATGTCCTAGAAAAGAAGTTAGGGCATTGCATGAGCATAAAAAGTGTGTGTGGTTATGACATGACTGATTATATGCCAATGTGTTAAACTGTTTAAGTATGCAACTGTTTATGTTTATAATTGCTACCACTGCTTATAGTGAAATGAAACGAAACCTATATGCATACTTAAAGAAGTTAAATGGAATAACACGTAATGTTAATGTACTATTGACTGTAGAAACCTATAAGAAAGTGAACGTGTGGAAGTAAAGGGTCATGTGACCATACCTGAACTGAAATGAAAATATACACACGTCTGATATGGAATAAAATGTGAAATCAGTGAGAACTTCCTTGTGTTGATCAAAGAAATATATGGGAACCTAATTTGTGGAATGTTAAACCGTAGAGTCTCATGCCTTTGTTGAATGACCTGGAAAGTCCGATTGGAATCACGTTGGCCAGCGTTGCTTCGAGTCGGAAATTCTTGGTAAATTCCTGGGGAATGAATAGGTTAACTGAGAATCTGAAATAACAACAACAAGGGCGAGGATTGTGAACGAACTGAAACTTCTAATCTGAGGATTAACAGGCTAGAATGAATGATTGAGGCCTTAATCGAAAATCTGAGAGAATAAAGGCAGACATACGTGCCTGAACCAACTGAATATGAACTGATGACACTAATACTGAAGCCCAAATAAACTGAAACCACCAGAATTTCTGGGAGGTAGTGAACCACTGAAAACTGAGACTTGGGTTTAGAAACTGAGAAAATATGTGAAGTTCTCTTCGAAAAAAATGCTTTCCCCAATACATCTGAAATAGGAAAGTATCCGAGTTTGAACAACTTGAGTAAAGTGATAGGACTGTGGTCGAATATGAGGTAAAATTTACGCAGCTAATCTGATAGGCAACCCACATGATAGACACTGACTGGAAAAGAACTGGAGGTGGGAGTGACCTAGATGTGTTTGACATCGTCAACTAAAATTAAAAAGAATGAAACAAAAGTAACAGAAAGTGAAAATGACCGGTGCTTCAATGACCTCCGTGAATGGAAAATCTTGGCAATAGCTTTGACCAATGAAGGACAAAGAAGTAATGTGAACAACGATATACCTATCTGTACCGTATGTGGGAAATACCAATGGGGCGTTGCCACCGCCTATCTGAAACTTATTCTAGGCATGGACAGGAGGGATATTTGCCTAAGTTTTGCCCACAAATGCTCGGAACACTGGAAAGACTGACGTAGGTATGACCTGAAACAGATAAAATTGCTTATACGAACGTTTGTGTGGGGAATCGTATATTCCGTAATTTGGTATAGACTGTGAACATATTGACTGCGCTAATTGAACTACTGGAATTATGAACCATACACTGAGAACTGTTAGAACTTGTGAACAGCGAGGACTTGCTGAGTTAGGTCCTTGTATCGTATTGCACAAACTGAATGTGAACTGTTAGGTATGACCTTTTGAACTGTACTAGAACTGTTGAACATGGGAATACCTTATGATTGACTGTAATTCGAGAAATTTGTACGACTATGATTTGTACTGAACTATTACGTATTGACGGACATTATTGAATGAACGGACCCTCGAACTCGAATTATACACGTGAACTGTTTGTGTGTGGGACTGTTGAAATTGAGAACCCATATTGGTTTGTAAAGATGAACTTCTGCTTATGAATTTGTGAACGAATGCCTACATGAAAACTGATTTTGATCTCACACCTGTATGTATGTTCCCATGCTTGTAACACTGTTAAGATTGAGAGGAATGGACTGTGAATAATGGATCTTTTGAAATCTACCGTTGATGCGGACTATATGTGCGACACTGTAAAACCTCATGTTAACATTTACCTATGCTAAGGAAACCGCTTAGACTTGTGTACATATCTGCTTACCTTTGCTTAAGGATATTACTAGACTGAATAGATATATGACGGGTTATCTTAACCATCGTACCTGGAGGAACTATGTTGCATTGTACATTGAACCCGTGAACCTGTAATGGGACTGTTAGTAGATTTTGAACATGCACATATATGACTATACCCTTGCTCGGAATGACTGATTAATTTGTTTGATAAGTTAACCGTTGGGACTATGACTCTGTAACTGTGTGACTGAATAAAGACCCCAACCGATAAACTCTTGACTGGGAATTGTGATTGTGGAAAAATTGGCATGACTGTTGGAGTTAATCTGCGAGCCTATGCTTTAGTGACTATATGACTGATTTGAAACCCTTGTAGGACAACTCACCATTATGTGCCACCAAGAACTTTGTGTGATGTATTACTGTATACCATATGCTTATATGAAGGATTTATTTGGAAATTGCTATATTGACTGTGATGCTTACCTCTCGATATGACTAACTACGTGTCTGTGCATTTGTCTGTAAACGTATTGGGAGGAACACACTGTATGTGACCTGTACTGCTTTGATATGAATTGTAATGGTACCAGACTCTGATGTAAGTTTGATAATTGATGAACTCAGACTGATTGTGAAACTACTATGTACCGAAATGACCGGAGTACGAACTAATGTTAACTGATCTGGAAATGATAAGAATGGAACTTTGACCTGAACTGATCTGATGGAACCGTGGGTTAATGAAACCCTTTTGTGTAATTGATGGAACTTTTGTTTGATGCTTGCGCTTCGAACCTTTATTTGATATGTTTGGACAGAACTTGCATCTGAAATGACCTAGTCGAACTTTCATCAATTTGATCTGAGAAAACTCTTATTAAGAGCTATTACCGGATTTGTTTACAATGTAGGAAAACCTGGGTATGTGGCATGTGATTACTTACCCGGTATTACCGTTCTAACCATGAACTTGTATGACTAGGAAATGATGATTTTGGTGATTACTGTACTTCAGAACTGATGGGATCTGTTGACCACAGACCGGTTTTGATCATAAACTCTGACTGTCTGGAAGTATATGTAATCTGTATGACTGCTTTCGTATTGACATGTGCTATGACCGAATCGGTAAGGACTTGCACTGATGAACAGTGAATGATTACTTCAGAACTCTGCCTACTGCTATGGGAGTAATGTACAAATTCGCCTTATGTTCCCGATAACTCCCGAATGAACTGGACTGACTGTGATGGCTTACCGAATCAAGAATCAAATTGAACTAAGACTGGGTGAACAACTCGGGAGAGAATGAATCGAAACTCTGTAACTTGATGGGGGAAATTACTTATGAAACTGAGACTAGTGTAAATCTATAACCCCGATAAGTACTTGATATAAGTAGTGTGAATACTACTATATTGCTACTGTACTGTTACTGTATTGTATCGTTACTGTTACTGTATTGTACCATTACTGCCACTGTATTGTCACTGTATCGATACTGCTACTGCTACTGTACCTGCTGTGTACTACTGTGCCACTTTATTCATATTTCGTGTCACGAAATAAGTTCTGTCTTGAAAATGCTATATGCTGTTTACCGAATGATTGTTCGACCCCTCTTATATATTCGTGACTCTTAGTCTTATGTAATATGTGTTAGCTGCCCGGTATCGGAGGTTCCTTTATGGAACTTGTATCTGTCTGCACTCTGTTACCCGTACCGGAGGCCTCGTCATGAGGGCCCAGCTTCTGTACTGTTCTGTTCTGTTACCCGAATTCGGGATTCCCTTATGGAACTGGTTATTCATAACCATTATGTAACTGTATCTGCTCTGTACTGTACCCGTTCTGTACTGTATCTGTTCTGTACCTGCCATGTCTGCATCTGTTCTGTATCTGCTCTAGTAATGCACCATGTATACATAAGCCAAGATTGTGCATCTACGTATGCTCTAGACCAAAAATATGCAAACGAACATGTATCCGAATCTGTCATTGACTGAAAACTGAAAGTGCATAAGATTCTGTTTTAATATGAACCCCAATCCCTATATGTGATTCCTGATTCTGTTATTGTGAATTGTTAAGATTGGGAATGGTCATGAATCCGTTTTTGTATATGATTGTGCTCCTGTTATAGAGTGAAAGTTACCTTCATGATAGGCATCATCTCTGTTGTCATATGTTAACCCGAGTTTGGAGGACCAAACTCTTTATAAGGAGGGGAGACTGTAACAACCCTCATACTGATTACCGATACACTACCGATTACTGTTAAACGGAGACTGAACATGATTGATAATTGAATTGATTAAAGTACCGAACTGACTGACTGAGATCCGAAACTGAATCGATTGACTGTAACTGTTTAAATGCACAATCTATCTGTTTGACTGCCAAATTATCTGTTCTCGTCTTATGCATTAAACTGCAAATTGAAGGCCTTATCGGCGGCCGAAGACAAAATTGATTAATGTTCTGTGTTCATCATAATTAATGCAATTTTATGGTGAAATTATCTGAAAAGTGTTTTGGTGTGATTAAATTGGATTAAAATAAGCTAATTAAAGAGTTAGGCTTATTTACAATGATGCCATATTAGTGGGCCATGTAGGCAAGACATATTTGAGCCATGTTATACTCATTTGCAAACATTTCATCAGCTCATTTTCAGCACACCACCGAACTAGAGAGAGAGAAAGTGAGAGACTTGAGTTTACTTGTAGATTTGCTTGTATACTTGAAGAATTGAAGTGTAGATTGCTAAATTGAGCTTCTAGTCTTGTGATTGGAGACCTAAGGTAGTGTGACTACCCTCTTGTTTGTGAATTCAATTGATTCATGCATGGTTTAGAGGATTATTGAAGATTAGAGCCAAGATATGGCTTATAATGTTGAATTGAAGCTCATCTCTTGCATGCATGGTTGTATTGAGAAATTTAAAGATGTTTTCATGGCTAATTGTTACATGCATGCTCGTGTTTATATTCAAGTCCATGAATCCCTCATGCTTTTGTAAGGTATGGCTCATTTGAGCTTGTATTTAAAGCCTTGAAGATGATTAAGTTCATGCATGTTTACATTGTCAAATTTTGAGTTGATTTCAAAGAAATCTTCACATGCGTGTCCAAGTTCTAGCTAAAGTCCATGATTTCACCATGTTTTAAGAAGAAATGACTCATTTGAACAAGTATTTGAAGCCTTGAACTCAGTTGATTACATGCATGTAAATTGTTCATCTTGTTCTTGGAGTTTTCCTCAAAATGGTGTTTAATGGAACTACCTTTGGGCTTTGATTTCTCAAATTGATCTTTGAAATATGTTACACATTGAGTTTTAAAGTGTTTTCCAGAAAATTAGCCCAAAAGGATCGAAAATGTTGCATTTAAACTTGATTTTGAACTTGGAGTTCAAACCTGGGATTTCCAGATTTTGGGTGTCCGCTCGAGCGGGGGAAAGTGCCGCTCGAGCGGGGAAATCGAGCTCCCAGCATCTCTCACTGTTTTACAGTCCGCTCGAGCGGAGGCTTGTGTCACACGCTCGAGCGGGGGAGTTTCCGCTCGAGCGAGGACCTTTGTTGCATGCCCGCTCGAGCGGGAAAACCTGTGCTCGAGCGGGGAACTGTTTTCTGAAAATTTTGAAACTATTTTCTGAGTGCATCTTTGCGTCCTCATCCCATTCTAGGCATTCTTAGGCCTAGTTTAAGACATCTTAATGAGGATATAGATGTAGAACACACCGAGGCAAATTAGGGATTAAGTTATGATCTTTTCCCAACTGTATAGCTTAGTGTGTGTTCATCCTGTGTACTGTGTAGGGTTGGCTTTCCGAGGAGACGCTCTAGCTTACCGTAGCCCAGAACTCTGTGAGTAACAATTGTGTAAAGATATGTTCAAAATAATTATCTTTCGAATATTGAACTGTTTACTGAACTGTTTACTGAACTGTTTTCTGAACTGGTATTATTTACTGAATGAATGTGTGTCCTTTATTTCTGAACTGTACTGTGGCATCCTTAGCACCTACTGTTACTGACTGTTACTGTTACAGAGATCTCTGTCGGTTCCCTCGTGGAACCACTACTGTTTACTGGTTGATTGGCCATCAACGACTGTTCGGTCTTTTAGACCTACTGTACTGCTCGGTCTTTTTAGACCTACTGTTTACTGTACTGTTATGCTTATGGATGTACCACATATGACTGTTTACTGTACTGAGCAACTGAAATACTGATTGAAATGAACTGTTTTCATTACTGTAAGGACATTCATTCTAAACCTCTTTACGCATTATGTTATTCACTGGGCTTTAGCTCACTGCTCATATATATATATATGTAGGTGTACAGGCACCGGACTGTTGCTAGAGGCGTCAGGGTAAACTTCAGTTTTGTCAAGCCAACCACTGTGCCTCACTGTGAGGTTCCTGAACTGTTCAAGCTATGGCTTAGGGGTGTTTTAGCTTCCCCTGTCTGTCCCTGTATCTGATCTGTATTACTGTATGGACTGATAGCACTGTACTGCACCGTTTACTGTAATGTTAATAGGGATTAGGTCCCTGTTCTGATTGACTGTAATATTGTGTACTGTTTTGTACTGAATGTATATATGTATGAAAAAGTCTTTTTGCATACAGAGTGTCACAACTCATTGGACATTGCTTTATTACTGTATTGGCTTCCGCCATGCCCCTGTACTCTGTATAACTGTTCTACTGTTAAGCAGGCCTTCGGTAATATTGGATTACTGGCCGGTTACGGTGCTAAACCCATAGGGGCGGGTTTGGGTCGTGACACTTTCGTACTAATTTTGGGCCCAACATCGGTGTATCCCCCACTTTGGCCCAACAAACTGGTGATCTACAAGGCCGGCCATACAAGGCCTCAAATGGTTCCATCTTGATACTCGCTTGATAGCTATTGTAATAGGTAAACTCAATTAGTGGTAGGTGCCTCTCTCATAATCCCTTGAAATCTATGACACAAGCCCTAAGCTTATCTTCCAAAATTTGTGTAGTACACTTGGATTGTCTATCGGTTTCAGGATAACAAGTTGTGGTCAGTTTGGTTCCCAATGCCTTTTGAAGGCTTTACCACAACCGAGCAGTGAAACGAGGATTTCTATCAGAAAAAATGGGCATCGTGTGACAACCCCATCACGTATTATGCTTTTAATTCTTTCATTTTGCATGTGCTTATGTGTTTAGTGTGAATTTGAATGCTAATTATGTGATTATTATGGTTTTTGGATGCATATTTGTTAATTGTAGGAATATTTGTTGTGATTCTTGATATAATCTGAAATTGAAGGCCTTATCAAAAACCAAAATTGATTAATCTATTGTGATTAGCATAATTTTTATAGCCTAATGAGAAGTTCGATTAAATCTGATTCAAATTAAATCATTTAAATTAAGCCTTAGATTAATTAACTTAAGTTTTAATTATTTAGTTTAATCTTTGCTTAGTTAATTAAGTTAATTAGGCCATAAATATATGATGTATTTGATTAGACTCATATTTTACACTCGAAATTCTAAAATTACACTCTAGAGAGAGAGTGAGAGCAATTTAGAGAGAGAGGGCTTAATCTTGGAGATTTGGCTAGGAGGCTTGTGAATTGGAAAGAACTCAAGATTCTTGCTAAATTCAGCTTGATTGAAGACCTTAGGTAAGCATTTGAACCTTGATTTGTGAATTAATTCATCAATATGTGTATTCATGAAGATTATGAACTTAAATGCAAGAATTAAGCTTAGAATGAAGGAATTAGAGTAAATTCATACATACATGCATAAATTAGTGGAGTTTCATACTTTTGAGCATGGTTCATGTTACCTAAGTTTGAATTGAAGATTATATCATCCATGCATCCATGATTCATAAGGTTTTGAAGTTAAATTCCATGTCTTGAGAGTTTTGGGAAAGAATTTGAAGCTAATTGGGTCATACATGGTGAATTCATGAAGTTTTGGCAATGAAGTTTGAAGTGGGTTTTGTGTTCATATTTTAGTAGGTGTTCATGTGTTTTAGATCATGCCATGCAAAGGTTTTTGGCATTGAACTTGTGTTTTAAAGCTCAAAATCAGTTTTGGAAAACCTAGAATTCGATCGCATTGCTCAAGCAAATGAGTTGTCGCTCGAGCGTACATATCATGCATCCAACATTTTTACAAACATTTGCGGTTGGCTCGAGCGATCAAGTTACTACTCAAGTGACCGCCTTTTTTATTTTGCACCTTGGCTCGAGCGACTATCGTGCCCAGATTTGGACCATCCAATACTTTTGCGGATCATGTGGTCTACTTGAGTGACCAATGTTGCGCTTAAACGAAGTGTCCTGTTTTAGCATATTTTGAAAAGTCATATTTTATTCATAATTCCATTCTCATTCCTTTCTGAGTATTCTTAAGCATGTAATGAGCATTCTAAATGAATTAAAGAGTTAGAAAGAAGCCTAAGAGAATTGAATAAGTTAGTGAACGGTTTCAATAAGCAATGTGACCTAATATGTGTATGTGTTATGAATTGTGTAGATTCATTCGCAGAGCTGTATCAGTAACTGAATCATTGTGAGTAATATCTGAGTAAAAATATTTTATGTATCTTATTTTCTAAATGATACCAATGTGCTAAGTTTTTTGAACTTATGATTTTACGTTATGAATAAGCTTTCTATCTGTCTAATTCGTAAAAGATCTATAAATGTGATTGACAAGCGTGAAAGCATATGATGAACCTAAGGTCGTTTTGGACAAAAGAAATGGACCCAAGGTCGTTCTGATTATTTGATTCTCTACATATTTGATAAGTCTAAATATCTGTTATGTGTTGACCCAATAGTCATTATTCAGTTGTAATTGAATAGACCTAAGGTCGTAATGCCCGAGGTCGTTCCGACAAGTATGATATGTTTTGCTCTGTATCTCTATATATGTTAGACCTAAGGTCGTTCTGTCATGTATTGGACCCCGAGGTCATTCTGTCATGTATTGGATCCGAGATCGTTCTATCATGTATTGGATCCGAGGTCGTTCTGTCATATATTGGATCCAAAGTTGTTTTGCTATGATATGAAATTATTATGAGAATGTTTTCATTTAAGTGCTAGAACTCATTCGTATAACCTCTTTACTCTGATGTTATTCACTAGGCTTTCGCTCACTTCGTATTTATATGTATGTAGGTGGGTAGTGGGATGTCCAGCCCTAGTGAACCTGTGGAATAATACCGAGTTTTTGTGGAGTCAGCCAAGGATGCCTCATGCATGAGGCTTTTGTCTTTTGATTTTGTATTTTCTTTTGTTGGTCATGCTTGACCACATCTATACATAAGTTTTGGTTTTGTACGATAATGGTATATGTATGATCTTGGACATGTGAAATCCTTTTATATATGTTTGGGTGTGAGTTATTGATACATAAGAAGTTTTTGTTCATGCCATTATGCACAAGCTCATTGAACAAATTTTATATTTCTGCTTTCGCTTCTGGCCCCCATATAATTAAATATGATTTGATTTCTGTCTGATGTCGTAGGTAATCTCATGATTACTGGTCAGTTATGATTCAAATCTCTAGAGGCGGGTTCCGGACACACCGAGACCCCATGAAATTGAACTATGTCTCTAATGTACAACTCTAACAAATAATTAACTGAATGGACTATGCACATAGAGATGAAGTGTGTAGAGTTAGTCAACCTATCAACAATCACCCAAACGGCATCGTTACCCCCATTGTGTCTGCGGAAGTCCAACCATGAAGTCCATGGTGACATGTTCCTACTTCCACTCGACTATAGATAGGTGTTGTAAGAAACCCGCTAGTTTTTAGTATTTGGTCTTCACTTGCTGATAAGTAAGGCATTTCGATACAAATGAAGCGACATCATGTTTCATGCCCCTCCACCAAAACTGACGACTAAGTTCAAGGTACATTTTTATGCTTCTCAGATACATCGCAAGGCATAAATGATGAAACTCTTGAAGTACCTCATATCCACAATATTCTGGCATGAACAAACGGTCCAAATACCTCACACTAAGATCCGAATGGATTTTCAAACCCTTCTCTTCCTTCCCATTAGAGATTTTCTCACAAATTGTCTCCACCTCAAAGTCACCCTGTTATGCTTCCATGACTTTTCTAATCAAGGTAGGTTATGCAATCAAAGTAAACAAGGTAGCACTCACACTAGACTCACCAAGATGCAAGTCATACTCGCCGATATCACCCAACATAACCCATTCTCTAATGGCCATACTCGTCACGGTACTCACAAACTTTTGACTAAGGGCATTAGCCACAACATTGGCCTTCCTTGAATGATAGTGCAACTCAAAATCATAGTCTTCTATGAATTCCATCTACCTATACTGGCATAAATTTAGATCTTTTTTAGAGAACAAATATTTTAAGCTTTTGTGGTGAAAATAAATGTCAAACTTCTCACCGTACAAATAATGTCTCCAAATCTTCAAGGCAAAAATTACAACTGCTAGTTCTAAGTCACGAGTAGGGTAATTCTTCTCGTGAGTTTTTAATTGTCGTGACTCATAAGCTACAACCTTCCCCTCTTGCATCAACACACACCCAAGTCTATCCCAGGACGCATCACAATACACAGTGTAACCCAAATGCCTTTATGAAATTATCAAAACTGGAGCAATAGTCAATCTAACCTTAAGTTCTTGAAATGACTCTTTACAAGTGTCATTCCATACATACTTGACACCCTTTCTGGTCAACCTGGTTAACGGTGCATCTAATTTGGAAAAGTCCCTTTTATGAAACAGTGGTAATACCCAGCTAACCCTAAAAAACTTTGAATTTCAAAAGCTTTCTTAGGCCATTCCCAATCATATACGACATCTATCTTGGAGGAATCAACGGTTACCCCTTCTCCCGACACAACATGCCCAAAAAATTTCACCTCTGTTAGCCAAAACTCATATTTCTTGAATTCTGCAAACAATTTGTGCACTCTAAGCAAGTCAAGTACTATATGTAAATGTTCATCGTATTTCTTTTCAGAGACTGAATATATTAAAATGTTGTCTGCAAAAACAACTACGAATCATTCTAAGAACTCCCAGAAGACTCAATTCATCAAGTCCATGAACGAAGTTGGGGGCATTTGTTAACCAAAATGGCATAACTAGAAACTCATAATGGCCATAATGCGTACAAAAGGTCGTTTTCTGTATATCCCCTTCTTTAACTCTCAGTTGATGGTATCCCAACCTTAAGTCTATCTTTGAAAAGCAATGGGACCTTTTAAGTTGGTCAAATAAGTCATCTATTCTGGGTAGAGGATACTTGTTCTTAACGGTAACATGATTCAGCTTGTGGTAATCTATACACAACCGCAATGACCCATCATTCTTCTTTGCGAAAAGAGCCGGCACTCCCCAAGGTGATGTACTAGGGCGAATAAAGCCCATATCTAAGAGGTCTTGGAGTTGGATTTTCAATTCATGCAACTTGGGGTGTGCAAATCTATATGGTGCCATGGAAATCAATGTCGTGCTGGGCATTAAGTCAATACAAAATTCAATCTTTTGGTGGGGTGGTAAACTAGTGAGATCTTTAGGAAAAACATCTGGATATTCACAAACTACCATTGACAAGTCACCACAAATCACACTATCTTCATTAGTTAGAGGAAGGGCCAAAAAAAAAAAAACTGAGTTCTCCCTAGCCCCTAAGGTCATACAACAGCATAAGAGAGTTGTCACCCCGATCACACATGAAATAAAAGCAATCCCCAATAGGTGTGCATAAGGACACTCAATGGCACTGACAATCTATTGTGGCCCAGAAATGTGACAACCAATCCATACCCAATATAACATCAAAAGTGTGCATGCCTAAGACAATAAAATCAAAAGAGAGTTGGCGATCCGCGACCTCAATTTTACAAGAGCGTCACACTTGTCCCAATGCCACTCTACCTCCAACCAGTGACTCAATCCACAAAGGAGATTCTAGCTGATCGATCTCTAATTCCAAAGCAGAAGCAAAAGCAGTAGATATAAATGAATGCGACACACCCGCATCAATCAACACACTAGCCATAGAATTGAACAGCACAAAATTACCTCTCACAATAGAGCTTCCCGACAACTGCTCTAGCACTGTAATGACTCCTATGGCCTCTGATCAACCTGCTCACCTCTCGAAGCATAGGCTTGTTGCACCGACTGAGCCGAGATGGCTCCTTGAATGGGTCGTGAGGCTTGAACTAAATGAGCCTATTGGTGGCTATTTGTCTGTCTCAACCCCGATGTGCTAGATTGTGCCTTCCAATTATGGGTATGCTATATTCTGGCATTGTAACGGCGTATACTCGTCATTCATTTTTTTTTCATAGAAAAATAGAATAAAATAAACATATTACAAATAATTGTGGTCTGAGGTACAATACAAAAACTAAGTCAGAAAAATTCACCACAATTAAATCCAAAATTTAACATCTCAAAATTTCCTAAGTTAAAGAAAAGTAGTATCAAAGTCGAATTTCACAACTGAAACAACAATTACTTTCTGCTTCAATCTTCTCCAACCCAAAGACATGTGTCCTCCCAGTGGACTATTTACTCCTCAGAACCTGTGAAATATAAAGGTTGTGTTTGAATTATAAATTTGAATTGAAAAAAAAAATTTTAAAAAAGAAAAAAGAGAAAAAGTGCGCAAAATGTAATTATATTTCACTCACATTTTATCTATATTTTTTCTTTTATTTTCTAAATCTCTATTTAAATTCATAATTCAATACACCCTAATATATATATATATATATAATAAGCTCGATAGCTTAAGAAATTACAAGTACCACAAACAGCAAAATCAAATATGCAACGATGAATTTTTTTTTTGTAGACACTGGAATTCCATTTTTGCAATATTATGCTTCAATATAAAAAGGGGTTTAATTTAATGATGAATACGTTTTTGATAATTCAATGAAACAATTTGATGTTTGATAATTTAATAATTTAATGAATATAAAATTTTAAGTCTTCGTGACTATGATCACATAATTAGCCTTTCGCAAGGCCGATAACAACTTTTAGTTATGAGCTCATAGCTTTTAAGAAACTAGTTTCTGTGTTAATTCTTAACCCCTTATTAGATAGGGTCAAGACATAATTAGACTGGAACCATTTTTCCAAATTAAATGCATGAAACCAAAATAAGTAAAAATAAATAAATCCCAAGGCTTGATTTTTATAACAAAATAAATCTTTAGATTTTAATTTTATCAATTTAGACTATTTGTCTATTTTTTTTAAATAAAACTAACATATATATATATATATATTAGTTATTAAATTAACAAAAAAAATGATATTTAGATATTTTATGTATATTTGCATTCAGTTTAATGACCAAAATATCATTTTTTTTGACGAAAGTAGTCAAATGGTTTAAATTGAAAATAAACCAAAATATTATGATTTAAATTAACAAAACTAAAACTTAGGGTTTATTTTGTTACAAGGTAAAAACTCTTTTTTCTTTTTTTGGGTTGCATTTCCCCTAAAAATTTTATTGGAACAAACATTAGGTGATAAATTTCTATCGTTGTGAGAATAGTTGCTTAAAGGTCATCCTAAGTGCATCTCCAACGTTGTATCTTTTTTTTTCTTTTTTCTTTTTTCTTTTTTTCCATCAAATTTGAATAAAAGCTTTATCTGATATCGCACGCTCCAACGAAGGATTTTGATCTTTCATCAATTCACCGGTCAACCTACAACGCCCTGTACTTTATTACTCAGATAACCTTACTAATATTTATTAATTAAGTCCATTTACGAATAACATTTCATCCTTGGATGAAATAATGAATAATTAAATATACATATTCCCTCTCGTTATACAATAATGACATTTATATACAAATAAAAGAAATGTCCTAAGGCTTACAATAAAAGACATGACACTACTCTTTACAAAAATAAAAAATAAAAATAGCAATCAGCCAAACAACAAATGAAGTAGTACAATCCATCACTACATTACACTTATAAAATGGTTAAAATCATTGTTTGATCTTCAAATCCGAAAAGCATTCTGTGGGGATATATTTTCTGAGTACCAACACGTGGCCAAGGTGACGCCGACGTGTCAGCCGAGGTGCCACGTGTCCTGGTCATGACGCCGAAGTTGTCTCGGCAAGGCCGAGGTTATCTTCGAAGATATCGGAATCCGAGATAAGCGGATAAGGCACAAGAGTCCTAGAATGATGAGGGGACTCAGCCTGGATAAAGATAAAGCTCTTAGGGAGTTTATCTCTATCTATTGAAGAGTCCTGGATAAGCACTGAGCTAAAGTCCATTGAAGCTAGGCTTCTGTTGGGACAATGATTGAATTAACTATAAAAGAAAGGCACCCCCGATGGGTCTAAGATACGCAATTTTATACTCAAAACAGTGAGTTTAGCATGATTGATTATCTTTGAGAGATATACTAACTTGATCGTCAGAGTGCCCCCGGGTGGACGAACCACCGCCGGAATCTTCTCTTTCTGTTGCAGGTCAGACAAGTGTCATCTATTCTGCCAGTGCTCTCCAGCTGAATACTGAGTTGGCAGTGTGGTCAGAAAATCACTCACACAATTTGGCGCCGTCTGTGGGAAAGAAAGAAGAATAGATGGGCCAACGACGGACAGAAGGAGAAGGTTGGGGATGACACTCCTAACGGGAGTGGGAGACCTGTTGATGTTGACGTCGAGAAGGACAATTGCAACGAAGACCAGAATTACGGAGTGAAAGACATCGGCTAGGAAGACGACATACCAAAGCAAACAGACCAAAGCGGGTACTATAATGAAGATAACCTCCAGGTATGGAAGGACAGATGCCTACGGAGGGACGAAGAAGTTAAAGAGATGGCGAACAAGTTGGCGGACCTGCAATCGGTCGTCAACTTCATGATGCAGAACAACGTAACGCAGCCACCATTCCCGCTGCAGGACACACCGATTCCAGCAGCTAATGCCCAGAAGGGAGGACATAAAACTATCCCTATAGCCCCCGAGCACCCTAGAAGCGAAAGACATTCTCACCAGCCTTCAAGGGAGGTCGGGCGTGGAGAGCCAGGAAGGGAAGAATCTCGAAGGACACAACGCACCAAGGAGGGAGACCCCAGAGAACATCGGCATGTTCAAAGGAAGGAATTGTGCTTCGATGCGACCATTGGAGAAAGGTCAAAAAGGGCTCACAACGAGGCTGAAAGTAGTGCACCTAAAAGACTGAAATCAGGAGATAGCCGAGCTCCTGGGCGGACCAAAAAGGACTTAAAAGATTACCTCAAGAGGAAGCAAGATCATGCCGAGGTAACCTCAACTATTAAACTGAGAACACCATTCTCGGTAGAGCTAGACAAAGTTGGGGTCCCGAAGAGATTCAGTATGCCAAGGTTCCAGATATAAGATGGGAAGTCGAACCCCAACTTTCACGTCGGATTATACCTGAACACGATGGCGTTGTACACTGGGAACGAGCCGTTGCTCTGCAAAGTGTTTCCCTCATCATTCGGGGAGATTGCATTGGATTGGTTTCACAAACTGTCAAAAGGAAGTGTGAAGACCTGGGAAGGCCTGGCCGAGATGTTCGTGGCCAGGTTCGTGACAAACAAACTATAGCCCTTGAGGGTAGACGCCCTAATGGCTTTGAAGATTGGCGAGGACAAAAGCCTGAGGGCCTACACCAAGAGGTATTACGAAGTATTCAACCGAATACCAGAATGCAACCAAGAAGTGGCAGTCGTGTCATTTAAAAACAGCCTGAAAGATAGCTGCCTACTCTGAAAATCACTGGCAAAGACATTGCAAAAAAGCATGGAGGAGCTCATGGCCAGAATTGAGAAGTATGCCAGAGCCGAGGAAGACACGCCAAGAGCCAAGGAGACAAAGCAAGAGAAATGGAACAGCTCGCTGAAGTGAGGCCGAGGTAACAATGGATCCAACAAGAAAGAGGTAGGACTGAGGGCTGCGCAGGCAGTCACAACAGTGTTCCGAATCCCAATTCACAAAGTGTTGGACAAAATCCGATCCCAGCCCTATTTCAGAGCACCAGCTAGGGTGCTAGGAGAATTTATGGGAAGAAGCCTTGGTAAGCATTGTGCTTACCATAACGAAGATGGGCATACGACCCAGGGTTGCAGAGCCCTGAAGGCACACATGGAAGACCTGGTAAGGCAAGGCCATTTGAGGGACCTCGTAGATGAGGCCAGGACAAGGGAAGAACAGGCAAGACTGCCTCAGGCATTGGCAGCTCCACCTCTCCCAGCATAGCAGCCGCAGGCAGGTAAACCTCGGGTAATTAATGTAATTCACTCAAAGTTGAGCGAAAACGAAATACGGGGGGAGACCCAGAAGGTGAGGCACTTACAGCATGTATACCAAGTAAGGGAGAAAAGACCTCAGGCCGAGGAGTACCAAGGACCAGTAGTGTCCTTTACTGAAGCCGACCTGGAGATGGTCCAACATCCGCACAACGATGCCTTGGTAGTATCCCTACAGGTTGGGGAGTGCCAAGTGAAGCACATCCTCATTGACCAAGGAAGCTCTTGTGACATCATGTATGTGAGATGTTACAAGGAGCTTGACCTTCACCCAGATGATATGGAACAATCTAATGGCCCAATGGTCAGGTTCAATGGAATGCCGACATGGCCACTGGAGGCAGTAAGCCTAGATGTGCAGGCTGGCACGAGGAAGATAAAGATAGAGTTCACCGTAATTGACACACCCTCCCCCTTACAATATTATCTTGGGAAGGCCATGGTTGCATGCAACGGGGGTTGTTCTCTCAACATTGCATCAACTATTGCGGTTCCCAACAGAACATAGGATAGAGGAGGTCAGAGGAGATTAGCTGCAGGCTAAGAATTGCTCCATGGCAGCAATGAAATCCACCTGTAGCATACGAGAACCCAGGGAATAGAGAACGGGACTAATGATGTCCTCTTAGCCCCGAGATCTGGATCTTTTAGAAGAAAGAAGGGAAAGAGCTGCAATACAGCTCGCAGCATACCAGCCGCAGCTTGCCAGAGCTTATAACAAGAAGGATCCTAGAAAGGGCAAGCTTGGCCCAAATTGGAAAGGACCCTACAGAATCATCTCGGTACTGGGCAATGGGGCATATCGGCTTGAAGATAATGAGGGCAAAGAGTTCCAAGGCCTTGAAACACTTGCAATTTGGCATTTTTCTATCATTAGAATTTTTTTGTTCTTTTGTCATTTGCCGAAGTAAATAAATAAAGTTTTTGCTTGATTTGTTTGTTTATACACTTGCGAATGATAAAAATACATAACATTGTTTCTGGAATACATATATAATGAGAACCCAAGTGGAACTTAGGTTCACATTAGGGGGCAGAGAGAAGAAAAATGGTTTTAACACTTGTTGAAACTTGAGAAAAGTTTACAAGTTAAAGTTAAACCGATATCATGTTTAACACTTGTTGAAACTTGAGAAAGGTTTACAAGTTGAAGTTAAGCCGAGATGTTGTTTAACATTTGTTGAAACTTGATAAAAGTTTACAAGTTGAAGTTAAACTGAGATTACGGTTAACACTTGTTGAAACTTGAGAAAAGTTTACAAGTTGAAGTTAAGCCGAGATTATGTTTAACACTTGTTGAAACTTGAGAAAAGTTTACAAGTTGAAGTTAAACTGAGATTACGGTTAACACTTGTTGAAACTTGAGAAAAGTTTACAAGTTGAAGTTAAGCCGAGATTATGTTTAACATTTGTTGAAACTTGAGAAAAGTTTAAAAGTTGAAGTTAAGTCGAGATTATGTTTAACACTTGTTGAAACTTAAGAAAAATTTACAAGTTGAAGTTAAACCGAGATGAAGTTTAACACTTGTTGAAACTTGAGAAAAGTTTACAAGTTGAAGTTAAACTGAGATTACGGTTAACACTTGTTGAAACTTGAGAAAAGTTTACAAGTTGAAGTTAAGCCGAGATTATGTTTAACACTTGTTAAAACTTGAGAAAAGTTTACAAGTAGAAGTTAAGCCGAGATTATGTTTAACACTTGTTGAAACTTGAGAAAAGTTTAAAATTGAAGTTAAACCGAGATGATGTTTAACACTTGTTGAAACTTGAGAAAAGTTTACAAGTTGAAGTAAAACCGAGATGAAGTTTAACACTTGTTAAAACTTGAGAAAAGTTTACAAGTTGAAGTTAAACTGAGATTATGTTTAAACTTGTTGAAACTTAAGAAAAGTTTACAAGTTGAAGTTAAGCCGAGATTATGTTTAACACTTGTTGAAACTCGAGAAAAGTTTACAAGTTGAAGTTAAAACCGAGATTATGTTTAACACTTGTTGAAACTTGAGAAAAGTTTACAAGTTGAAATTAAACCAATGTAAAGCACTTGTTGAAATTTGTGAAAAATTTACAAGTTAAGGCCAAAACTAAGTACTTATGTACTTGCCGATGTAAACCGTTTGTGGGTATAACTGAGGTATTTGACCCCCAGAAAATTACATAGATAAAGTTCATATTGAAGAAATTCAAAATATTCTAAAGTATGGAATCATACAAAGAACAGTAAAGAGAAGAATACAAGCATGCAGGAAAGGAAGCTATATTAACAATCAAAATGAGGCACATCGGCCACATGGAGAGCTAACATTGTTTCAAAAAAAGAAGAAAAAACAAAGTACAGAGCACGGAAGAAAGAGAAAAACATGAAATTAAGATTCTTCAGCATCATTAGCAGGCTGGGTTTGGACCTTGGAGGACTACTGAGAAGACATCTCGGTGGCCTTCTCAGCTGAAAGCTCAGCGTCAATTTCTTGAAGGGTTAGATTGAGGCTCTTATCGGCAAGAGGCACGTCCGATGACGGCTTCTCAGGAGTGGCATCCTTGGGGACTTCCTCACCCTCCTCATATTGAGTCAAGTCTAGGACTTGCTCATTCAGAGAAGGGGACTTGGTCCCAGCAGCCTCCTTTGATTTCCTCACCAAGGTCTCATTCTCAAACTCAGATTTGTCGTTAGATTAAGTTGGAGTTGGAGGGAATGGAAGAGGAATGACGTCGGCGTTCCTGAGGGGCAAGTCCTCGGGGACTTCAAGCTTTTTTAGAAGAGACATCCAACCAAGGGTGAAACCCTTGTTGCATGCCTGCTTCACTTGCTTTTCATAGTCCGCCATGACATCGGCCACCCCCTCGTTATAGCCCTTCTCATCAGCTGCCTTTATCTCAGCATCTTTGGTGGCCAAGGCATCCTGAAGTTCTTTTTGGGCCTGGGACATCTTTTCCTCGGCCTCTCTTTTTTGGGCCTCATGAACCTTCATAATGGCCTCAGCGGATTTCGCCTTTTCTTCGGCATCATTTTGAGCTTTGATAGTAGCCTCAGCATGATCCTCCAAGGTCTTCATCTTTGATTGCAAGTTTTTATTAGTCTTTTGCAGACTGGAGACCTCCCTCTTCTTGTCGGCCAGCTCCTTCCATTTCTCAAAAGATTGTACTGAGAAGGAATGGGCATGCTGGATTGCCTAAGAACAAATAAAACAGAGCAGAAGTTATTACAAAATTTTCTAAAGTATAAAAAAGAGAAAGAAAGAAAAATTGCCAAATAAAGACACTTACTTGCAGAGAACGCTGGAGCATCAGAGCATAGTTTTCATATTCACTCAACTCGGCGTTTCGGTCGAGATCGCCGGGAAGAAGCAGAGCGGTACTAAGGGCAACGCCGACGTTAATGTCATCAGCGCTATCGCTAGCCCTAACTGGTTTATTCTCCAGTGTGATTTGGGGGGCCCAAGGGGAATTGTGCTTTCGAGACCCTGAGGTGGTTGTAGCAGATGACCTCGGCCTCTTTGATCGGGTGGACTCGGATGGTTGGGCCTCGGCAGGCCTTTTCTCGGCGGCAAAATGGGACTTATCGCTCTCAGCTAATTTGGAGATTGGCAAGGTGTCCTCAGTGGCAACCTGAGTCACCGTTGCCTTTGGATGAGCCTTCTTTATCCTTTTTTGCTTTGGCTTTGGAGGCTGGGTTGGAGCTGGTTGAGCGTCAACAGATGATGGAATGTTGGCCAAAAGATCCTTAGCGACTGCATTTTGGCGGCCCATTTTAGCAGCAAAAATTGTTGGCGTCGTCGACGACATTGGGATATTGGGATCAGATATGGAGCCGAGGTAGACGGCTGCTCAGCTGGATTAGAGGTCGATCCTTGATCCGGCCGAGATGAGGATGTAACTTGAGGAGTTGTGGCAGAAGGAGGTGACTGGCTTTTCTTCTTCTTCTTTGGGACGTCGGGCAGCGCCGATTTGTAGGTTGGGATGAAATTGAGTACCAGAGGGGCTCTCCGTTTGTGGATTAGTAGATCCAAAAGTTTTCTCAAGTCTTTGCTGGGAAAGAAAGACTGACGGAAGCCCTTTTGTAACAACCCTCGTACTGATTACCGTTAAACCACTGAATTAGCTACTGATCACTGATAAACTGCACTGATAATGACTGATAATGGGATTAACCTAAGTACTGAATGAACTGATTGAAATCGAGACTGAAATTGAATGAGTTTGTCTGTTATATTGCATATTGTATCTGTTGGCTTGAATGACTATCTGTTTGAATTTGTATGTTTAAACTGTTAATTGAAGGCCTTATCGGCGGCCGAATTAGGAATCGTTTGAAGTTTTAGAATCAGTAGAATATTTCTGATTTTATGGTCTATTTATCTGAAAATTGATTAGGAATGATTAAATTAGATTAAATTTAGTCAATTAAAGAGTTTGATTTAATTACTGAATTGCCACCTTAGTGGCCCCTTTGTTTATTGATTTCCAAGAGCCTTGTTACACTCAACATACCATTTGATCAGCCCTTTCCTGCTTTCCAACCGACCATAGAAGAGGTTAGAGAGAGAGAGAATTATTTTTGTTGAAATTGCTAGGAGAACTTGAAGATTTGAGGCATAGATTGCTAGATTGAGCTCCTAGACTTGTAATTGAGACTTAGGTAAGGATCTTGCCTTCTTAATGTTGTCTTAGAACTTCATTCTTGCATGATTCATGCATCATTGTAGAGCTAAACCATGAAATTGTCCATACATGTTGAATTGAAGCCTAGTTGTTGCATGCATGTTGAATTTAGTGAGTTTGGAGTTGGTTTCATGGTAGATTGTACATGCATGTTCATGTTTGAGCTAAAATCCATGTTTGCAACTTGCTTTTCAAAGAATTGAGCTCATTTGAGCATGATTGGAAGCTTAAAATTGTTTTGAATGCATGCATGTCATGTTTGAGCATGGTTCTTGAAATGGTTTGAAATTGAGTTTGAGTTAAACACCCTTGGGCCTTGATTTCTTAAATTAAGCTTTAAAACTTGTTATTCTATGTGTTTGAAAGAGTTTTCCAGAAAATGGGCCCAAGAGGATCGAATTTGGAGCATCAAAACTTGGTTTGAAACTCAGAGGTTGAATCTGGATTTTCCAGAATTTGGCCGTCCGCTCGAGCGGGGGAAGTGCCGCTCGAGCGGGGAATTCATGCTCCCAGTATTTCCTTGGCATGTTTTTACAGTCCGCTCGAGCGGGGCTTTTAACGCTCGAGCGGGAAAATCGCGCATCCAGCATCTTTGCACCTTTCATCAGTCCGCTCGAGCGGCGGAATGTACGCTCGAGCGTGGGCCCTTTGTGTGCTTGTCCGCTCGAGCGGGGAAACCTGCGCTCGAGCGGAGGCCCTGTTCACTGAAAATTCTGCAATTGTTTCCTAAGTGTATTTTTGCATCCTCATCCCATCCTAGGCATTCTTAGGCCTAGTTTAAGACATCTTAATGAGGATTTAGACATAGAACCACACCGAGAAATTTAGGGATTTAATTATCATCCTTTCGACTATAAACTTAGTGTGTGTTCTATTGATTGACTGTTTAGGGTTGGCTCACGGGGACGCGCTCTAGTTACTGATAGCCCAATCACTGTGAGTAACAGATTGTGTAAAGATATGTTCAAAATGGTTATCTTTTGAATACTGAACTGAATTGTTTATTGAACTGATATTGTTTATCGAATGAATGTATGTCCTTTATTTCGAACTGTATTGTGGCATCCTTAGCACCCATTGATATTGACTGTTACAGAGCTCTGTCGGTTTCCTTGTGGAACCATACTGATTGATGGCCATCATTATTGTTGGGTCTGTTAAGACTCGGTCCTTTGGACCATACTGTTTATAGGCTAATGGATGTACCACATATGACTGATTGACTGAAATACTAAAAGATTGAAATACTGTATAATGAATTGATTTCATTACTGTAAGGACATTCATTCGTAACCTCTTTACACATTATGTTATTCACTGGGCTTTAGCTCACTGTTTATATATATGTAGGTTCTCAGCAGCCGGACCAGAGCTAGGAGCGTGGGTCAGTCCCCAGTTTTGTCAGCCAGCCTGTGTGCCTCACAGCGAGGTTCCGTTTTTGCCATGCTATGGCTTTGGGGTCTTTTGTACTCCCCTATCTGTCTCACTGTTTTGTACTGTTGTCAAAGGATTAAGTCCCCGTACCGACGGACTGTAAATGTTTGTAAAT
The DNA here is from genome assembly GCA_022316695.1 of Camellia oleifera. NCBI lineage: Eukaryota > Viridiplantae > Streptophyta > Magnoliopsida > Ericales > Theaceae > Camellia > Camellia oleifera. Next base: position 13,202,374 of record CM039308.1, on the reverse strand, counting down.
GAATGCATAGACCGTACTGTTCTCAAGGGATTCAATCCCTAGAGTGAAATTTGTGAATGATTGTACAGACTGTACCGTTTTGAACTGTTTAAATGCATGTATGAATGAAAAATGTTTTTGGCATACAGATTAACACAGCTCAATGGACACTAGTTATTTATTGTTTTGGCTTCCGCCAGGCCCTGAACTCTGTATTTACTGTATTACGGATTGGCAGGCCTTTGGTAATCTCGGATTACTGGCCGGTTACGGTGCTAAACCTATAGGGTCGGGTTTGGGTCGTGACAGAGTGGTATCAGAGCGATACCTAACCACGAGTTATACCGCACACACGTGTCCAAATGAGCTATAGGGTGTCCTAGAAAAGCAATTAGGGCATCTCATGAATTTGAAAAGTGTGTGCTTACGACTGACTGAATAAACGTTAAACTGTTTAATTGTACAACTGTTTATAATGATAACTGTCATAACTGCTTTATAGTGAAATGGATAATGCAAATGAAACTGAAGCATCATCCTCTGAGGCCAGAATGGCCAGACTTGAACAAATGATGGAACTGGTAATTGAAATACTGGACCGACAACAGAACCAACAGCCCCCACCTCCTCCTCCTCCTCCGGTGCAACCGGAACAGAATGCACCAAATGTACAGAATGTGAATGTTAATGAGGTGGATATCATTGCATTGACTCATAAGTTCAGCAAGATGAAACCGCCGTCCTTTCAGGGAGGCTTAGAACCGTTAAAGGCTGAAGCATGGGTCCTTGAAACTGAAAAGCTGTTCGAAGTGTTTCCGTGCTCAGAAGCACACAAGGTATTGTTAGCCACCTTTACCCTGCAGGAAGAAGCTAGAAGGTGGTGGATGTTGACCCGTGATGCAAACACTGTAATGACTTGGGCTCAGTTCAAGGAGTCCTTCTTTGAAAAATATTTTCCTCAGTGCATCAGGGATAGAAAGGTAACCGAGTTTGAACAACTGAGACAGGGCAAGACGTCTGTCGCCGAGTATGAGAAGCAATTTACTGAACTTGCTAGGTATGCCCCACACATGGTGGATACCGATTACAAGAAGGCCAGGAGATTTGAAGGCGGCCTCAATGCTGCTATACAGGATCGAATAAGTGTTTTGAAAATGCCAACTTTTGTGGGTGTTCTTGACCGGGCTTTGATGGCCGAGATAAATATTGCAGCAGTGAAACGATCTGAAACACCAACAACTGAGTGGCAAGGGAAAAGGCAGGGTTTCAAATTTAAGAAAGGCAAGCATAACCCAGCCAACAAGAAACAGAATACGGGGTCGATGACAAGCCCCAGCCAAGGGAGTGGGTTTACTCCACCGTGCTCTATATGTGGCAACAAGCACAAGGGAGTTTGCTATCAGGGTTCTGGAGCTTGTTTCAGATGTGGCAAAGTGGGCCACAGGATTAAAGACTGCCCTTCAGCTCCACCAGCTAGTAGTAAAGCTGCACCAAGCGCAGCAGCATCAAATGTAGCACCGAAGCCTAACCCCAAAACTACCGGGAAAGAGCCTATGAGGCAGGGCCGAGTATTTGCCCTAGTACCGGGAGACGTTCAGAATACTGAGACCGTTGTGTCAGGTATCCTCTCTATTTGTGCTCAAAATGCATATGTATTGATTGATTCGGGGTCTACACATTCTTATGTGTCACATGCTTTCTCACGAAAATTGAATAGACCCTTAGAACCCATGAATTACTTGTTAGCTGTATCATCACCTGTTGGGGGATCTATGACATGTGCATATATGTATCCTGCTTGTGAGATTATTGTCGGAGATATGCACCTATTTATTGATTTACTGCCATTGAACATAGATCATTTTGATGTGATATTGGGGATGGATTGGTTACAAAAATATCATGCTACTATCGATTGTGTGACCAAGCAAGTTGTTTTCCGTCCACCGGGTTTGCCCGAATTTGTGTTTAGTGGAGTCGGAGTAGTACCTCCTCCATATCTGATTTCTTCTGTAAAAGCTGTCAAACTGATTAGAAAGGGGTGTAAGGGATATCTGTGTTCTATACTGACTGTATCTGCTACTGATAATGTTAAAACTGATGTGAATTCCATTCCTATAGTTAGAGAATTCCCAGATGTATTTCCAGATGATCTACCAGGGGATTTGATTGACAGGGAGATTGAGTTTACTATTGATGTAGTGCCGGGTACACAGCCGTTATCTAAAGCTCCCTACAGAATGGCTCCAACCGAACTGAAAGAACTGAAGGTGCAATTGCAGGAACTGTTAGACAAGAAGTTTATCAGGCCCAGTACTTCACCGTGGGGTGCACCTGTTTTGTTTGTGAAGAAGAAAGATGGCTCACTGAGACTGTGTATTGATTACCGCGAATTGAACAAGGTAACTGTAAAGAATAAATACCCATTACCGCGTATTGATGATTTATTTGACCAGTTACAGGGTGCACAAGTGTTTTCCAAGATTGATCTCAGATCGGGGTATCACCAACTGAAAGTAAAACCGGAAGATATTGCTAAAACTACTTTTAGAACGAGGTATGGCCATTACGAATTTTTAGTTATGCCATTCGAAGTCACGAATGCCCCAGCTGCTTTTATGGACCTTATGAACAGAATTTTTAAACCGTACCTTGATGATTTCATTGTGGTATTTATTGATGACATATTGATATATTCTAAGACTGTAGAAGAACATGAACAGCATCTGAGACTTGCCCTGCAGACTTTAAGAGAACAGAAATTATATGCTAAACTGTCTAAATGTGAGTTTTGGCTTGACCATGTTATGTTTTTGGGACATGTTGTTAGCAAAGATGGAATTTCTGTTGATCCACAGAAAATTGAAGCTGTAGTAAACTGGCCTAGACCAACCAATGTAACTGAAGTCCGAAGCTTTTTGGGACTGGCTGGATATTACAGAAGATTTGTCAAAGATTTCTCCAAAATTGCCTTACCACTAACTCAGTTGACACAGAAGGGGGTATCATTTGACTGGACTGACCAGAGGGAATCTGCATTTCAAGAATTGAAAACCAGACTTGTGACTGCACCGATTCTGACTCTACCTTCAGGTACGGATGGTTACACTGTTTTTAGTGATGCTTCTCATAAGGGTCTGGGATGTGTTTTAATGCAGAATGGGAGAGTTATTGCTTATGCTTCCCGACAGTTGAGACCACATGAAAAGAATTACCCAACCCATGATCTCGAACTTGCTGCAGTGGTTTTTGCGTTGAAAATCTGGCGTCACTATTTGTATGGAGCAGCATGTGAAGTCTATACCGACCACAAGAGCCTAAAGTACTTTTTCACTCAGAAGGAACTGAATATGAGGCAGCGGAGATGGCTGGAACTGATTAAAGATTATGATTTACAGATTTTGTATCATCCAGGGAAAGCCAACACCGTTGCCGATGCCTTGAGCCGAAAGTCAATTGCCAACTTAGCCTGTTTGTTGACTGGACAGAAAGAATTGCTTCGTGATCTTGAAGCATTTGAGATTGAAGTTGTTTTGAGAGAACAAGGCGGAACCATAGCTGCTATTTCTGCTCAACCAGCCTTGATTGAAGAAATTAAAGAGAAACAACAACTAGATAATTACTTGAAGAAAATCATTGAAGAAAGGGATTCAAAACCGAAACCGGGATTCAAATTTGAGAACAATGTACTGAAATTTCAAGATAGACTGTGTGTACCGAGTGACACTGAATTGAAAAGAAGAATTTTGCAAGAAGGCCACAGTTCGAAGTTTTCGATTCACCCGGGGAATACGAAAATGTATCAAGATTTGAAACAAAATTTTTGGTGGCCAGGAATGAAGAAGGAAATTGCTGACTTTGTGTCCAAATGCCTTCATTGCCAACAAGTCAAAGCTGAACATCAGCGACCCGCAGGCTTACTGCAACCACTGTCTATACCAGAGTGGAAATGGGAGCATATCACGATGGATTTTATCGTCGGATTACCTCGCTCCAGGAAAGGTATGGATTCAATTTGGGTTATTGTTGATAGACTGACTAAATCTGCACACTTCCTACCTGTCAAGACAATCTATAATGCAGATAAATTGGCTGTTATTTATATTGATGAAATTGTTAGACTACACGGAGTACCTGTGTCTATTGTTTCAGACAGGGATTCGAAGTTTACATCGAGGTTCTGGCAGAGCCTACAGACTGCATTGGGTACTGAATTGAGGCTGAGTAGTGCCTATCATCCTCAGACAGATGGACAATCAGAAAGGACCATCCAGACTTTAGAGGATCTACTGAGAATGTGTGTTCTTGACTTCCAGGGAAATTGGGAGAGTCATTTGCCATTAGGTGAATTCGCCTACAACAACAGTTACCATTCGAGTATTGGAATGGCGCCTTTCGAGGCATTGTATGGCAGAAAGTGTAGGTCTCCAATCTGCTGGGCAGAAGTTGGAGATGGGCCTTTGCTTGGGCCCGAGATTGTATACGAAACGACTGAGAAAGTGAAATTGATACAGCAGAGACTGAAAACTGCACAGAGTAGACAGAAAAGTTACGCGGATGTCAGAAGACGGGATAGAGAGTATGAAGTGGGTGATCACGTGTTTGCGAAAGTGACACCAATGAAAGGCCAGACTCGTTTTGGAGTCAAAGGCAAGTTAGCACCAAGGTATGTCGGACCGTATCAGATTATTGAGAAAATCAATCCGGTGGCGTATCAAGTTGCGCTCCCTCCTGAAATGGAGCATATGCACAACGTCTTCCACATTTCGATGTTGAGGGACTATCTTCGTGATCCGTTTCATGTGATTGAGCCTACTCGCATTGTGTTGAGTGATGACTACACCTACGAGGAACGGCCTATACAGATTGTGAACCGACGGATCAAGAAACTGAGGAACAAGGAGATTCCACTAGTGAAAGTTGACTGGCAGAACCACGGTGGTGTGTATGCCACTTGGGAAAGGGAAGATGACATGATGAGGAGATATCCTGATTTGTTTCCACTGGATCCTGTTCTCTTCCAAACTGAAGGTAACTTGAGTTTAGAGGACTAAACTCCTTATAAGGAGGGGAGACTGTAACAACCCTCGTACTGATTACCGTTAAACCACTGAATTAGCTACTGATCACTGATAAACTGCACTGATAATGACTGATAATGGGATTAACCTAAGTACTGAATGAACTGATTGAAATCGAGACTGAAATTGAATGAGTTTGTCTGTTATATTGCATATTGTATCTGTTGGCTTGAATGACTATCTGTTTGAATTTGTATGTTTAAACTGTTAATTGAAGGCCTTATCGGCGGCCGAATTAGGAATCGTTTGAAGTTTTAGAATCAGTAGAATATTTCTGATTTTATGGTCTATTTATCTGAAAATTGATTAGGAATGATTAAATTAGATTAAATTTAGTCAATTAAAGAGTTTGATTTAATTACCGAATTGCCACCTTAGTGGCCCCTTTGTTTATTGATTTCCAAGAGCCTTGTTACACTCAACATACCATTTGATCAGCCCTTTCCTGCTTTCCAACCGACCATAGAAGAGGTTAGAGAGAGAGAGAATTATTTTTGTTGAAATTGCTAGGAGAACTTGAAGATTTGAGGCATAGATTGCTAGATTGAGCTCCTAGACTTGTAATTGAGACTTAGGTAAGGATCTTGCCTTCTTAATGTTGTCTTAGAACTTCATTCTTGCATGATTCATGCATCATTGTAGAGCTAAACCATGAAATTGTCCATACATGTTGAATTGAAGCCTAGTTGTTGCATGCATGTTGAATTTAGTGAGTTTGGAGTTGGTTTCATGGTAGATTGTACATGCATGTTCATGTTTGAGCTAAAATCCATGTTTGCAACTTGCTTTTCAAAGAATTGAGCTCATTTGAGCATGATTGGAAGCTTAAAATTGTTTTGAATGCATGCATGTCATGTTTGAGCATGGTTCTTGAAAATGGTTTGAAATTGAGTTTGAGTTAAACACCCTTGGGCCTTGATTTCTTAAATTAAGCTTTAAAACTTGTTATTCTATGTGTTTGAAAGAGTTTTCCAGAAAATGGGCCCAAGAGGATCGAATTTGGAGCATCAAAACTTGGTTTGAAACTCAGAGGTTGAATCTGGATTTTCCAGAATTTGGCCGTCCGCTCGAGCGGGGGAAGTGCCGCTCGAGCGGGGAATTCATGCTCCCAGTATTTCCTTGGCATGTTTTTACAGTCCGCTCGAGCGGGGCTTTTAACGCTCGAGCGGGAAAATCGCGCATCCAGCATCTTTTGCACCTTTCATCAGTCCGCTCGAGCGGCGGAATGTACGCTCGAGCGTGGGCCTTTGTGTGCTTGTCCGCTCGAGCGGGGAAACATGCGCTCGAGCGGAGGCCCTGTTCACTGAAAATTCTGCAATTGTTTCCTAAGTGTATTTTTGTATCCTCATCCCATCCTAGGCATTCTTAGGCCTAGTTTAAGACATCTTAATGAGGATTTAGACATAGAACCACACCGAGAAATTTAGGGATTTAATTATCATCCTTTTCGACTATAAACTTAGTGTGTGTTCTATTGATTGACTGTTTAGGGTTGGCTCACGGGGACGCGCTCTAGTTACTGATAGCCCAATCACTGTGAGTAACAGATTGTGTAAAGATATGTTCAAAATAGTTATCTTTTGAATACTGAACTGAATTGTTTATTGAACTGATATTGTTTATCGAATGAATGTATGTCCTTTATTTCGAACTGTATTGTGGCATCCTTAGCACCCATTGATATTGACTGTTACAGAGCTCTGTCGGTTTCCTTGTGGAACCATACTGATTGATGGCCATCATTATTGTTGGGTCTGTTAAGACTCGGTCCTTTGGACCATACTGTTTATAGGCTAATGGATGTACCACATATGACTGATTGACTGAAATACTGAAAGATTGAAATACTGTATAATGAATTGATTTCATTACTGTAAGGACATTCATTCGTAACCTCTTTACACATTATGTTATTCACTGGGCTTTAGCTCACTGTTTATATATATGTAGGTTCTCAGCAGCCGGACCAGAGCTAGGAGCGTGGGTCAGTCCCCAGTTTTGTCAGCCAGTCTGTGTGCCTCACAGCGAGGTTCCGTTTTTGCCATGCTATGGCTTTGGGGTCTTTTGTACTCCCCTATCTGTCTCACTGTTTTGTACTGTTGTCAAAGGATTAAGTCCCCGTACCGACCGACTGTAAATGTTTGTAAATGAATGCATAGATCGTACTGTTCTCAAGGGATTCAATCCCTAGAGTGAAATTTGTGAATGATTGTACAGACTGTACCGTTTTGAACTGTTTAAATGCATGTATGAATGAAAAATGTTTTTGGCATACAGATTAACACAGCTCAATGGACACTAGTTATTTACTGTTTTGGCTTCCGCCAGGCCCTGAACTCTGTATTTACTGTATTACGGATTGGCAGGCCTTTGGTAATCTCGGATTACTGGTCGGTTACGGTGCTAAACCTATAGGGCCGGGTTTGGGTCGTGACACCTTTTGTGGCTGAGGAAAAACTGCAAGAAAAACAGACATTAGAAACAAACAAAGTATTGAAGACTTTAAAAACAAGTTAATATGAACACAGGGCTCTTACCATTGCCCTCTACAAAAACTGATCGAGGAAGAGGGTAGAGATGAAGGTCCTCGTCTGGAGCGAACTCCCACTTCCCCGAGGTAATGAAATAGTCATCCCCAGCTCCCTTGTTAGAGTCAGGGAGGTCGGCAACAATTTTGTACTCTGTGGACCTCAGTGTAAGGTAGTAAACGTAGCCTGTATCTTTTTTGAGGCCACACATGGTGTAGCAGTATTGGATATTGGCTAAGGTAATCCTAGCGTTTTCTTGTTTGGCTAAGGCTATGATACCATTGATGACTCGATAGGAATTGATGGCGAGTTGTATCGAGTTCAACTTATAATAGTGAAGTATCTCACGAAAAAGGGTGTTGAGTGGGAGCCGAAGTCCGCACACAATGAAGGCTACCATAGGGAAGGGCATGGAATCAGTTGTAGGCATGATGGAGTCATCATCCCCAGCCAACCTCAGATGGACATCGGCCGGGATGTCAAACTCTCGCCTAAAGTGCTCTAACTTGGATGGGGTGTCTGCCCTATGCTTCCACATACCCATGATATCGGCTTAACTGAAGGGGTTGGATTTCAGAAGGGTGTGTTTCTAAAGGGTTTTATGGACCTCGGTTAATGCTTAAAAATACACAGAATCTGTGGGGAATTGTTTCAATTTTCCCTAACAATTGTTTTGAGTTCTACAAACAAATCCCAAACCTAGATCTATGGAAACGAAGATTGAAGGCACGAATCTGGAAAACAGAAAAGCAAGAATACGCTTCAGAATCAAGAACAAAGATGGACTATCAAGAACATTGTAAGTACAAAGGGTATAAGGTCAAGAACAGTGGCAAAAGTGCAGAAAAGTTGTGAGCAGTGCGTATATTCAAGACATGGGCAAAGAGCAAAGTCGTGAAATAAACACACTCAGATACATGACTTATAAATCAAATACTTCAGTAAAACAGCAATGACGATTAATAATGAAGCAAAACTTCTTGGAGAGCAACAAGAAATAAAACCAGGAGGAACAGTGGCTTACCAGAAAGAGGGAAGCTGGAATGGGGATTGCCGAAGTCTGACGACGGTTGCAAAGGCAGAAGATCAGTGAAAATCACGCCGGAAAGGGTAAACGGAGCACGTAGCAGAGCTATGAAAGTTTGAACAATGGAAGATTTGAGAAAGCTAGAGAGAGAGAGCTCTTCAGAAACGATGTAAAGTGAAGAGACGGAAAGAGAAAGAGGCTTTTGTTAAAACTTGAAATGGCGGCAAAAAGAAAGCAATTAATGCGCCTAAAATGACGTATGCATCAGACGGCGCATGCAGGGGCGAGATGACTTACAAGCGCGTATGGAGTACGATCCAATAAGGGGAAAATGTGTGGTTAAGACAGTTGATGTATTATGCTTGACAACTCATACGCATGAGGGAGCTCTTGAAATTTTTTATCTTTAAAGAGACATGTCGGCTGAGAATCTCTAAGCTGGTGTACTGGCATGAAGTACCGATATAGGTCCCATCACCTTAGAATACCGAGGTAATATAACCTAGGGGGCAGTTGTGGGGATATATTTTCTGAGTACCAACACGTGGCCAAGGTGACGCCGACGTGTCAGCCGAGGTGCTACGTGTCCTGGTCATGACGCCGAAGTTATCTCGGTAAGGCTGAGGTTATCTCCGAAGATATCAGAATCCGAGATAAGCGGATAAGGCACAAGAGTCCTAGAATGATAAGGGGACTCAGCCTAGATAAAGATAAAGCTCTTAAGGAGTTTATCTCTATCTATTGAAGAGTCCTGGATAAGCACTGAGCTAAAGTCCATTGAAGCTAGGCTTCTGTTGGGACAAGGATTGAATTAACTATAAAAGAAAGGCACCCCCGATGGGTCTAAGGTACGTAATTTTATGCTCAGAACAGTGAGTATAGCATGATTGATTATCTTTGAGAGATATACTGACTTGATCCTCGGAGTGCCCCCGGGTGGACGAACCACCGCCAGAATCTTCTCTTTCTATTGCAGGTCAGAGAGGTGCCATCTATTCTGCCAGTGCTCTCCAACTGAATACTGAGTTGGCAGTGTGGTTAGAAAATCACTCACACACATTCCCTGTACACATGTACATGTAGGGGATGAACAACCACTAGCTCACCAAATAATCCCATATTAAAACATTAGAAGATAATGCGGGTATCAAAATACTCACATATATGTGAAATCATATAATGTCAAAACCATATGATTTTATAATCCAATTTATTTAATTAATCACAACAAGTTAACTTAAATAAATAAACTTGTTTCGATAGCAACAGGACATCCTTTTCAATTCATTCAATTATCTTATTATCAATTGAATCAAATAATTAAATAATGAATCAAATCTATTTTATACAGTCTTATGAGATGAAGCATATGCCATGTCATGCTCAAAATATTTTTCTCATCTTTTGAAAATCTTATGCACAATGCCAATTTGAAAATACACTAATCCAACAATTTCAATAAAATTCTAAGATGGTAAATATGACTCAGGTAATCCCTAGACTGGTGTCTGCAAGTAAACTATACAAATACTACCAATTTGTCATTTTTACCAGTATTAACTAAAAGGCTCGACACTTGTAATCTGTCATTTTTACCAGTATTAATTGGAAGGCTCGACACTTATCCGCGCGGTTTCTGGTCTTTCACCATGGACACTCAGGCTAACTTAACCAATATCAAACTACACCCCCTAACCGGACTTACCAACGTATTTACCCAAAACAATTCAAAATGATCTTGTTTCACCAAAAATAATTCATTTCTCAAAACAATAGTTTTCAATTCAATTTGAAATCCATGATAACAATGAAATGGAATGGCAATGTAATATGTAATAATGCATTAGAATAGTTCCAATTTCAATTCAACCACACAATGCTCCATTGTAATCAAATTCCATATCTCTATCAATGTAATACCATAATACAATCCCAAGAGATAATATAATAATGTCAATATTCATGTATTTACCACATGTAAATCAACAAACTTCCAACTTAGTCATTTCAAGACAAATCTATAACTTATTAGCATACACCAAATATTAAAACTATTTATTAATTTTCCAATTGTTTTGACTCACACAAAACCTTCAATCAATTTTTGTTTCACCTCAACGAAGATAACTAATATGATTTTCACCAAATCTCATACTTATTAAATATTATCATTTGCATCTTACTATATCAAAAATTATAGTATAATCTCAATAACACACTTTTAACCATAACGGATATAACCTTTTAACCAAAACTAATTTAATCCACTAAATTATTAAGTTTATTATATTCAAAAATTTTCAAATTTATAATACCAAACCTAACTTTACATGCATCATCCTTCAAACATAACCATATTTCAACATAACCATTTTTTTGTACCAAGCTACTTAAAGAGGTAATATTTTTCCCAAATTCTCTACCAATAACAATTTTGACAACTTTTCTAAAATTAATTAATCACATGATCTTTATATCAAAAATTATGGAATATGCTCAAGAGTAACATTTTCAAGGTAGTGAGTTCAAAAGTCCACATTTCATATTTTTTTATTTTCACAAAACTAAACACAACTTTATTATCAACATATCACATTTCATAAAATATCATGAATATAACACTTTTAGAGTTTTTAATCCTAAAACAACTCTATAATCTCAACTTAACAATTTACATAATATTCCTCAATATCAATTTATTTTTTTCAAAAATAAATTCCAAAATCAAAGATAAAAAAAATAATTCAACTTTATATTTCTCAAAATAAATCATCTAATCATAATATGATGTAAATACAATCATACAACCTTTAAATTTTATTTTCGGATTTTTTTTTACAAAATTAACAACACAAAATGATTTTTCTAAAATCAATCTAAAAATGCCAACATTCTTAACATTTCAACGTAATTTTTCTTCTAAAAATTACCAAACAAAAATCTAAAAATTATATATATATATGCGTGTGTGTGTGTGTGTGTGCAATACCTCTTAAAATGACATATTTTCTCAAAATAACCCTAACATAGCTTTAATGTAAAAATATGAAGAAAGTCCCTACCTCAAATAATGAAGAAGAGCAGATCTGGAAGGCAAATCTTGCCCGATCATGAATCCAAGACTACCATTGCGAAGATCACGATGAGCTCTCCGACTTTCATTTAAAAAACTTTTACAAAATCTCACTCTAAAGACTCTCACTCAAAGCTCAAAGGTTGAGCATCCATGATGAGAAAGAGATGAAGCAGATAGAGTTGAGCTCTCTGCCACAAAAAATGAAAAGAAAAGAAAATAAGGGGAATCAAAGGAGGGGAAATGATGGTAAGGACAAAAATGGAGGCCACCCACATGGGTTTGTTCCCCAAAGCTTGATTTTTCCCAAAAAATATAATTTTTGTAATAATACTTCAAAATTTTATAATATAAATTATAAAATGATATAATATTTCTCACTACAAAATATAATATTTTGATCACTACGAAATGTACATATTTTCATTCTTTATAAAATATATAATTTTTCGCCATATGGTACACACCATAAAATCAATTATCAAATATTTATTATAATCCTATATAATAAATAATAATAACTCCTAAGGTGGTTATTACCAATCACCTAATTAAAAAGGACCAAACAGTTAAACATGAGTCATTAAACAAACTCAAATTAAATTAAATTTAAATCATGGGTCTCACCCATAAGTCAAACATGGTCCAATTATATACCAAAATAGTCCTAACAATTTATCCAAATCATGATCTAAACATTCAAAATTAAATAACATAATTCTGCTATAAATTAAACTAAACACCAATCAGTCCGTCAATTTTCATAAAATAAATACTCATCATTTAGTTTTGAAATTTTTATCCAATGTGCTAGACTCATATGGGAACAACATATAAAATTTCATAATTTTCTGAGATCGGGAACTATTTTTAAAAAATATAAAATCGAACTGTTTTCGCACAGAATTTACACAGCAATCAAATTCGAAAATTTGCTCAATTAAATTATGCACTAGCTATTTAAAAAAAAAAAAATCTGGGTCATTACAACCTACCCTCCTTAAAGAAATTTCGTCCTCGAAATTTAAACAAGTAATGTAATGCATCCTACTGTCACCTACAAACTCCCTCAGATACTTACCAATGCATCAACAAAAATTCTTCGATTACTACACGAGCCTCAACGAGTCACATCGGTAACGAACCAAACCATTACTTTTGCACAACAATTGATTATAAAAACCCTTACTAATATAAACCATTAAGTGGTTTTTCTATCCACATCAATAACCTAAAGCAACCAAAATAGGATCTAATTCCTTAAGCATAACACAATTTTGGTAAAACGAATCCTCAAAATACCAAGACACCATACCTTATTGGTGATAACCCAACTTCAACTAACTATTTCCATCGCCTAATGCACAATGCACCCCAAGGTCAAAACGACTATTACTACTCCGAAACCTTAACAAAACGAAACAATACATCTTCAAAAGCACTAACCACCAACTCAAAAAGTGACCGCCAACTGTCACAAGACGAACAACACTTAACCAACGCTAGGGTGATGCCATACTCCATTACCCAAACGAAATAAAATCAATTCGGACAATGAGCTAGGATTTCCATCAACAAAGACTACAAATCAACATTAACGGTTCCACTCCAATGTGGGTTTTACAAAATGGTTTCAACAACATACCTTAAGTCTAAGCAAGACTCAACACAACTAGGTAAACACCCAAACTATACATGGCCTTCAAGCTAAAAGTTAATTCAACTGAATCTTTAAGACATTTACTCCAAGTTACAACACAAACTCTACACTAGTATTACGGTGACTCACAAGGTCCACCTTAAATGCAACCATGATTCGACTAATGCAACCTACAGGATACTTAAAACAACAGTGCCATTCCCCTAGCCAACCAACAAGAGATCCTACTTTTCTTCTAGGACTTATCACGCATTAAGCACAAGGAAACACCCTCCAAGGTTTTGCAAACAAACTCATAATTCATCCCAACTCACCCATTTGCAAGGAAAAGAGAACCTAGTTCTCAAGACCACCCAAATTTCGTACGGCCAAAACAATCTAAAATCTAGATTACACCGCCAAATTATCATACTCGTAGAATCGTTCCAAGACTCCATTTGGAAACCACTAGACTAACCAACCAGACACAAGATGTCCCCAAAGAAAATACAACCATTGTTCAAAACACAACTCATTCCCTTTAAGAAAATTCTCTTACCAACGAGTGTTGAACACTCCCCCCTGACACCCAAGGACAAAACAATTAAATAAATAAAGGAAACAACAATTATAAATGTTGTCCACTTCAAATCTCATCTTTAAACCTTACATAGTTTGCACTTTATAGATTTTACAACCAAGTCACAAAACAATCAATCTCTCTTGGGAAATACACCACTTACCTCCGTTCACAATCTTACCATGTCGAGGCCACACTCTTTCCCAAATACATACAAGGGTATACAACCCAAAGTTCAAGACTAACTCCACACATAATCAACTAAAGAAAACAATTTCACAATCATGCAAGGCCATATATATACCATTTATAACATTTAGTATCAACACCTCCCATTAAGGTACATTCTCATGTTCCAACACGAAACTCAACATATGCACACCAAGTAGCATAAAATCACATTACCACTACGAAAATGGTTAGTTGTTCTAGAAATCCTTTTAGACCTCTTATTAGAAATCATGTTGATCAGGCACATTTCCAATGAGATTTCTAAGAAAATTTCTAGACCTGACACAACATCCTCGAGACTCAACCCCATGCCCACATAAACATATAACATCTAAGCACATAAGTATATTATCACATAGAAACGTCGCTCACAATCCCGAGGTAAACCCAACTGTGGTCAAAGCCACTTCCCACGAACCAAGGTATTCCAACCTGGTTCGCTCTGATACCATGTTGTAACGCCCTGTATTTTGTTACTTGGATAACCTTACTAATATTCATTAATTAAGTCCATTTACAAATAACATTTCATCTTTGGATGAAATGATGAATAATTAAATATACATATTCCCTCTCGTTATACAACAATGACATTTACATACAAATAAAAAAATGTCCGGAGGCTTACAATAAAATAAAGGACATTACTCTTTACAAAAAAAAATAGCACTCAGCCAAACAACAAATGAAGTAGTACAATCCATCACTACATTACACTTATGAAATGGTAAAAATCATTGTTTGATCTTCAAATCCGAAAAGTATTCCCTATATACATGTACAGGCAGGGGGTGACCAACCAGTAGCTCACCAAACAATCTCATATTAAAATATAGGGTCAAGACATAATTAGACTGGAACCATTTTTCTAAATTAAATGCATGAAACCAAAATAAGTAAAAATAAATAAATCCCAAGGCTTGATTTTTATAACAAAATAAGTCTTTAGATTTTAATTTTATCAATTTAAACTATTTGTCTATTTTTGTTAAGTAAAACTAACAAATATATATATATATATTTTAGTTATTAAATTAACAAAAAAAATGATATTTAGATATTTTATGTATATTTGCATTTAGTTTAATGACCAAAATACCATTTTTTTTTTTTTACGAAAGTAGTAAAATGGTTTAAATTGAAAATAAATCAAAATATTATGATTTAAATTAACAAAACTAAAACTTAGGGTTTATTTTACAAGGTTAAAACTCTAGATTTTTTTATTTTTTTTGGGTTATAATTTCCCGTAAAAATTTTATTGTAACAAACATTAGGTGACAAATTTCTATCATTGTGAGAATAGTTGCTTAAAGGTCATCCTAAGAGCATCTCCAACGTTGTATCTTTTTTTCTTTTTTTTTTCTTTTTTTCCATCAAATTTGAGTAAAAGCTTTATCTGATATTGCACGCTCCAATGAAGGATTTTGATCTTTCATCAATTCACCGTTCGACCGAGCAGACGACCGACCGGTCGACTGGCCAATGTAAATTGCTGAAAAGTGGATGTCTGGGGGAACAACTGGCCGGTCGTCCAGTGTTCCTACACTAACGACTATCTATAGTAATTTGATAAAAGGCTTCACTTATCCTCAATTTGATGAAAAGTTTTATACTCATCCTCAATTTGATATCAAACTAATGACAACATTGGAGCAAGATTTTCATCAATTTTTTATCAAATTTAAATTTGATGAAAGAAAATTTGCTGGGTTGGAGATGGTCTAAAAAATCAAAAAAAAAAAAAATTTAACAACAAAATTTTTAAAATATCGCTAATAAATGCACAAACAAAATAATTTGATTCTAAAAGGATTTATTTTTTTAGAAAAAACTTTGGTCCAAAAAATATAGTAATTCATTATTAAATGTCCAATGTTGTTGCCAAAAATTCAATAATGACACATTTGATAACAAAAATATTGGGAGAATTACATGTAGGTGGCAAATAGCAAAAAATAACACATGAGAGGTGCAAGTGTGTTTATGATAGGATGTAAATAAAAGGCTATGAGAGTGCAAGTGTCACTTGCACCCCTTATGTGCACCCCCTATGTGTTAGTAATTTTTTTCCCTTTTCCACCTGCATTTCATCCTTAAATAGTAATTTTGTCCTAAATTTTTGTTTCTAAAACATTAATTTGTTGTAATGCATTTAATATCATAAAGAACACAATAGTTTCGTAAATGTCATATTCAATGTTAATTTCAACTTAATCTAGATTTTTTATAAAAGCATACATGGAAGTAGTAAAGCAATTCATTTGAACAAAATTAGAGCATTTTCAAACTGAATATTTGAATTAAAAATACTAAGAACGGTAGAAGGTCACCCACCTTTTTGCAAAATTTACCGGATTTGCGTATTTCTTGTGAACTCTAATTCATCTCCCCAATATGCAAGCTAAAATGGCAATTACACAAAACAAATAAATAACATAACATAACATAGCTTTCTTAGCATTTATCAGTTTTCCAGCCATTACCAAAATAAATAAAAAAAAACAAAAAACAAAAAAAAAAAAAACAGTTGATTTCCCATGGTTGCAACCAAATCTTATAGTTAGGGTTCATTTGAGAATTTGGCTAGTTGACTTTTTACTATTTTAGGCTAGCTAAAAAATTTGTGTTTGGGATGATTTTTAGTTTTTTATTTTATTTTATTTTATTTTTTTATTTTTTATTTTGGAGTTGATTTGGTGGTTGTGAGAAAAAAGTAAAAAGATTATGTTTTGGATGTACCATTTTATCTTATTGACTATTTTAGGAATTTTTATTTTTCTTTTTTTTTGTCTTTATTGACTATTTTAGTCCCGAACGTCTCATGATTTTATTCTTGGTTATGTTTGGTTTATGAATTTGAGTAAGGATTTTGAACGGGAAATGAAAAAAATAGGTGAAATGTTAATTATAATTACATTTAACTTACTTTTTTTCTTTCTCTTTCTAAATTCTTATCCGAATTCATAATCTAAACATAACCTTATATATTGATAAATTCTATAAAAGAACTTAGCCTTAAAAGTATTTGTAGAAAAATAGTTTCAACACAAAATAATTATTAAGTGAGCAAAGTCCAAGGCTTACTTACACAATCTAAGACTTTTTTTTTTTTATTTTATAATTCCATCCCTTATAATTATTTTGTGTTAGTACTATTTTTTTGCTATTATTCCAAAGAAATATGTACAGTAGCTGAATTCGAATTTCAAGGAAAATTTTGAAACATAACGCAAAGCAAAAGACGTTCTTAACATGTGCCTGCTTGATTCGTTCATTTGACCATCAAATTAGGTCTACGTGCTCGATCAAATTCATTAACGTTGTATTTGGTTCATAAATTTTGAAAGATACTTAGAAAAGAAAATGAAAAAGATACATTTCACTTACATGTCACACACCTTTTTATTTCTCTCTCCAAATCATTTTTCAAATCTATAAACAAAACACAGCTTAAAAGTTAAATACTAACTACTAGTTTATAAATAAGGGAAACAAAAAAAAAAAAAAAGAACATACCAGACAGATGTTGTGATTTCATGCAGATAGAAGAAATCGTACACTCTAGTTAAAAAATCTGGGAACATTGATGATAAATCCTTCTCAACAACAGCCTCCTTTGTTTTTTTTTTTGGAGTATTTCATAGATAGCAAAAACAAAGAACAGTGTCAGAAAAACATTGGAGAACAAGGTTTTAAATATTGTATCAATTGATGCACGAGTCAATTCAATTAATTCTGGATAGGATATTTCCAATACCTATTGACCAAATCGATTATTTGCCAGATACCGCTATGTAAAGAATGAGTTCGACAATGTTTGATAAATACTTGAGTAAATTATATTATTAGGGAATGTTTATTTGGGTAGATATAAGTTTGGGATTTGACTAATAATCCAATAAAATTATTAATTTGAGGTTTAGTTAAACAATTGAAGTACGGATTAACAATTCATCTAGATATGGTATCTCACATATGATGGACTTGACTATTCAATTCCACATAAGGGGGTGTGATATAAATTGAAAGATTAAGCTAAAGTCTGAATTATTAGTCATTCATTATAATCATACCATAATCCAAACATAGGATACGATACAAAATTCAAAGGGATTCGTAATCCTAGGACTATTAGTCATGGGAATGCTAATCCAACTTAATCTAGTCCGCCCAATTGGAGGGATAAAGGGAGTGTTGAAAATAAGCTTAATGGTAGGCAGCCATGATGGTAGGCAGCCACCCACCATGTTTGGCAGCCACCATGATTGAACACATGTTCATCAATAGTAAAAAATGGCTGCATAAATTGTAGGCTTTCACACTGTATTATTGTATGCTTTTACATTGTCTAGGTTATCTATAAATAGCTAGTATATCAAGAATGTTAAGTGTATGGGAGAAAAGAAGAAAAAAGTGCTCTGTTTATGCTATTCAAAATTTGTTGTGAGTGAAATAAATTTTAGTTTGGTTCAGTTTTAAGCCTCTCATTGTGAATCACCAACAGTGGTTTGCACCCCACTCCCACCAACAGTGGTTTGCACCCCACTCCCACCAACAGTGGTATCAGAGCCGAAGGTAGCTTGAATTTGCAGAAATTCTGCAAAACTTTCAAGAATAGAGTGTGTTTTCGAAAACTACCCAGAAATCAAAGTGGTTGAAATCCATTTTTGATCACATCAGATTGAAGCTCTCAACAAGACGAGCACAACCGTGAAAACCGTGTCAAAAACGAAGATCGGACGGCCCCGCACGCACCTCACACGCCTCCACGCGCCATCACGTGCTGCCAGAGGAAGATGACGTGTGAACCCACGCGTAACACGCACCACACGCGCACGTACCAGAGTCTGACGTCATCCGAGCCGAGCCACCAAGCCGAGCCTCCAAGCCGTTGACAGGAGCTGTTGACCGAGCCCAGCCGTTGACCGAGCCGCCGTTGACCTGAGCCGCTGACTGAGCCAAGCCTTGTTGACTAGGCCGCTGACATCAGTACACGGAGGATTAATCCAGTGTGCCGTGGCTAAGTTGCAGCCGCAGATCTGAACCGTTCAACTTGTTTTGGCTTGATCTAAGCCATTCGGAGTCCGTTTTTGGTGATCCAATAGTGTTTTCTAACTATTTGGAATATTCCGGACACATCTGTATGGTCAGAATTTACAAATTCCTTTCTGAAAATTTGCAGAGTTTTAAAGACAACCAATGGCCAACACAAACAACTTTTTTCAGCCCCAATTTCCAAAACTCAGCAAGGAGAACTATGAAAATTGGAGTATTCAAATGCAAGTCCTATTAGCCTCACAAGATTTTGTGGGAGTTAGTGGATCGAGGATATGACGAGCCAGCTACACTCGCAGATGAAGGAACTTTAAATGATGCTCAGAAGACGACGTTAAAAGATTCAAGGGGGAGAGATAAAAAAAGCCTTGTATCTACTCTATCAAGGCATTGATGAGTCCAGTTTTGAGAAGATTTCAGCAGCCATAACTTCTAAAGAGGCATGGAGTATTCTTCGCAATTCACACCGTGGAATTGAGAAGACGATCAAAGTTCGACTCCATGTGTTACGTGGCGAATTTGAGATGCTGCACATAAATGAGAATGAGTCAATTTCTGAGTACTTCAATAGAACATTGACCATTGTTAATCAGATGAGAAAATATAGAGAGAAGATGGAATCTCTTCAAGTGATAGAGAAGATTCTCCGATCACTCAGTCCAAAGTTTGAGCACGTGGTTGTAACAATAGAAGAGTCTAAGGATCTCAGTGCCATGACCACAGATGAGTTGATGGGCACACTTGAGATTTATGAACAAAGGATCAATAAGAAGACTTCCTCAAGTTCACTAGAGCAAGCTTTTCAATCAAAGCTGTCTTTCAGAGATGACAGAAATGAGCAAGGGGGGACATCATAATGAAGCCGAGGAAGAGGCCGTGGTTACAATAACCAAAATTCTGGTTTTCAAGGAAGAGGCGGAAGAAGTCCAGCCAGAGGAGGAAGAAGTCAACCACACTTTGCTCCAAGAGAAAGAGCAAGAGGTAGAGGAGGTGGTTACAACAACTGACCAGGATTTGACAAAAGCAATGTTCAGTGCTACCAATGCCACAAGTTCGGCCATTACAGCAATGAATGCCGAAGTAAAGCAACAACAGATGCCGGAGAGCAAGCAAATTTTGCCGAGCAGGAAACAAACAAAGTTGGACCTACAGTCTTGTTTGTCCACCATGGAGACACTGAAAACAAAAACAATGTTTGGTATCTAGATTCAGGAGCCAGTAATCACATGTGTAGTAAAAGAGAGCTGTTCGTTGAGCTTGACGAGACTGTACAAGCACAAGTCTCATTTGGTGATTCTTCAAAGACTCCAGTGAAAGGAAGAGGTAATATTCTAATCAAGCTCAAGAATGGAGATCATGATTACATCTCCAATGTTTATTATGTTCCTACCATGAAGAACAACATTTTGAGTATGGGACAACTCCTAGAGAAAGGATACGACATCAGCATGAAAGATTGTCATCTTACCATCAAAGACAATCATGGTAATTTGATCGCTCGGGTGAGAATGTCAAAGAATCGGATGTTTGCATTGAACATCCAACATGATGTTGCAAAGTGTTTAAGTGCCATCATCAAAGATAAAGACTGGCTATGGCATTTAAAGTTTGGACATCTCAACTTTGGAAGCTTGAAGCTGTTGTCAAGCAAGAATATGGTGAAAGGGCTCCCTCATATTGCTCATACTAATGAAGTTTGTGAAAGCTGCATTCTTGGCAAGCATCACAGAACTAGCTTTGCCAAAGAAGTGAAGTGGAGAGCAACAAAGCCGCTGGAGCTAGTACACACTGATGTGTGTGGTCCATTGAAGCCGATGTCAAATGGACAAAATAAATATTTTCTCACCTTCATTGATGATTATAGCCGGAAGACACGGGTATACTTTCTTAAAAGAAAGTCGGAGGTGTTCAGCATCTTCAAAGAAGTCAAAGCTTTTGTAGAGAAGCAAAGCGGCTACTACATCAAGACATTGCGATCAGATCAAGGTGGAGAATATACATCAGATGCTTTCGAGAAGTTTTGCAAAGAGCATGGAATCAAGCATCAAACAACACCATCCTATACGCCACAGCTGAATGGTGTTGCTGAAAGGAAGAATCGCACAATATTAGATATGGCAAGGAGTATGTTGAAAGGAAAGGGACTGCCCAAGCAATTTTGGGCTGAAGCCGTATCATGTGCTGTGTATCTACTAAATAGATGCCTAACCATGAGCCTTCATTCTATGACTCCAGAAGAAGCTTGGAGTTCACATAAGCCAAGTGTCAACCATCTCAGAATATTTGGGTGTGTTGCGTACACCAAGATTCCAGAAGCAAGAAGAACCAAGCTCGATGATAAGGGAGAAAAATGTATCCATGTCGGATATGGAGATAGAACAATGGGATGGAAGTTGTATAATCCCATTACCAGAAAGGTGATCATGAGTAGAGATGTGATATTTGAAGAAGAAGAAGCTTGGAATTGGAATCAAGATGCAGTTGTTAAAGATGCAGAACTCATTCTTGAAGATGAAACATCAAAAGCTCCAGTTGAAATCACAAGTGAAGTTCAAGATGAGCCACAAACTCCTCCACATAGAATACCGGCACCTAGATCACCAGTCTCTCACAGAAGTGCTGCATCATCATCATCATCAGCATCAGCATCATCAGATGATAGCTTTTTCAAACAACCAAGACCAATGAGAAATTTACAGGAGATATATGAAGCTACAAAAGAAGCAGATCTGAATTTGTTCTGCCTACTTGCAGATAGTGATCCACTTACCTTCTCAGAAGCCATCCAAGAAGATAAATGGAAGAAAGCGATGGATGAAGAAATTCATGCCATTGAGAAAAATGACACATGGAAGCTTACTAGTCTACCAGAGGGGCACAAAAACATTGGAGTGAAATGGGTATACAAGACAAAGAGGAACGCACAAGGCGAAGTGCAACGCTACAAGGCAAGGTTAGTAGCAAAAAGTTACAAACAGAGAGCTGGAATTGACTATGGAGAGGTGTTTGCTCCAGTTGCCCGATTGGAGACTATCAGGCTAATGATTTCTTTGGCTGCCCAGCACAAGTGGCAGATTTATCAACTTGATGTGAAATCTGCATTTCTTAATGGTTTCCTTGAAAAAGAAATCTATATTGAACAACCTTCGAGGTATGTTCAGAATGGGCATGAAGATAAAGTGTACAAATTGAAGAAAGCACTTTATGGATGGAAGCAAGCTCCGCGTGCCTGGAATACTAGAATTGATCAGTATTTTCATGACAATGGTTTTGAAAAATGTCCATATGAGCACGCACTATATTTGAAGAAGGAAGCTGATGGAAGCATGTTGCTTGCTTGTCTTTATGTTGATGATCTAATCTTCACCGGAAACAATCCATCCATGTTCAAAGACTTCAAAAGAAGCATAGTCCAAGAATTTGAAATGACAAATATTGGATTGATGGCTCATTTTCTAGGCATTGAAGTGGAACAAAGAAAAGATGGAATTTTAATTTCCCAAAGTGGCTATGCTAAGGAAATTCTCAAGAGATATGGAATGAAGAATTGCAATTTAGTGAACACTCCTGTAGACAGTGGAGTGGAGCTCAGAAAAGGTACGAAGGCAGGTGATGTGGATCCAACTTATTTCAAAAGCCTAGTTGGAAGTCTTCGCTATCTTACTTGCACCATGCCAGACATACTCTATGGAGTAGGACTGATTAGCAGATATATGGAAACACCGGATAAGTCACACCTATATGCAGCAAAGAGGATTCTTCCCTACATCAAAGGTACAATCAATGATGGTTTATTCTATAAACCAACTGATAATTTCAGTCTTGTTGGCTACTTAGATAGCGACTGGGGACGTGACTTGGATGAACGGAAAAGTACTACGGGATTTACTTTCTTTATGGGAGATACAGCCTTCACATGGTCATCCAAGAAGCAAGCCATTGTGACATTATCGACTTGCGAAGCTGAGTATATTGCAGCCAACTCAGCCGTGTGCCATGCAATATGGTTACGGAATATGCTGAAGCATCTGGGATTTCCACAAGAAAAACCCACTGAGATTTTTGTTGATAATCGCTCAGTAATTGCATTGGCGAAGAACCCAGTTTATAATGAAAGAAGTAAGCATATTGACACCCGCTATCATTTCATCCGAAAGCATGTGAAAAATAAAGAGGTGAAATTATTGTCTTGCAAATCTCAAGATCAGCTTGCAGATATTTTCACAAAGCCATTGAAAAATGATCTATTCAACAGAATGAAGATAAATGCTCGGAATGAAGCAACACGAAGAATCAAGCTTAAGGGGGGATGTTGAAAATAACCTTGATGGTAGGCAGCCATGATGGTAGGCAGCCACCCACCATGTTTGGCAGCCACCATGATTGAACACATGGTTCATCATAAATTGTAGGCTTTCACACTGTATTATTGTATGCTTTTACATTGTCTAGGTTATTTATAAATAGCTAGTATATCAAGAATGTTAAGTGTGTGGGAGAAAAGAAGAAGAGAGTGCTCTGTTTATGTTGTTCAAAATTTGTTGTGAGTTAAATAAATTTCAGTTTGGTTCAGTTTTAAGCCTCTCATTGTGAATCACCAATAGTGGTTTGCAACCAACTCCCACCAACAGGGAGGATGGAACTATTTACTGTGCGGATTATAATCTATTGGAAGCATCCAATCCGGCGTTTGTTTTTTTTAGTCCGTCGGACATGGAATCTGACCGGACTCCATATCCCTCATATGAGGGACTATTGTATCCTAGGGGAGAGGTGAGATTATTTCCATGAGACTATTTACTATTGGGATTAGGTGGTGAAATGATCATTTTGACCATTTACTATTTAATTATGTATTATATTTAGTAAAATTCAATAAAATATAAATGTCTCAATTTAAAAATAAAATAATTTTATTTAACTTTTTATTGATGTTTTATTTATTTAATTTTTTAAAATAATTTTTTATAGATATTTTTATTGATGTTTTATTTTAAAATTTTGTTTATATTTTATTTAATTTCATTATTTAAATTTTAATAGATGTTTTATTTTATTTCATTATTATTATTTTTTAAAATAAATTTATTTAAAATTTTAATTAAAAAATAACATATATTTTTATTGATATTTTATTTATTCAATTTTTAAAAAATAAATTTATTTAATTGTGTAAAAATAAAATAAATAATTTTTTTATTTAATCTAGTTAAAAATAATTAAAATATTATATATATGTTTAATATTGCTATTACTTAGTAAACAATTGAAAAATGATAAAATAGTCTTTTGCTCATTTATTCTATCCAATCCATCCAACCAAATATTGGATTCACTAAAAATAGTCATTTCCAGACATCTAATCCAATTAGAAAACAAACACGGGATACACATCTAATCCAACCAAATAGTCCGGGGGATTCACAGTTTCAACATTCAAATCCAATGGATTCTAATATCCCTTAACCAGTCTATCCAATCAAACACACCCTTAGGTGTTATTTGTTTGGAGGGATTGAAGGGTGAGATAGGATTAGAAGGTGTGATAGAATTTATATCTATTGTTTGGTTTTCTAATTTTGCTCCATGGGGGAATGGGACACAAATGGAGGGATGTGAGAATATGGGATTATGTGGTGAAATGATTATTTTGACCATCTACTATTTAATTATGTATTATATTTAGTAAAAGTTAATAAAATTTAAATGTCTCAATTTAAAAATAAAATAATTTAATTTAATTTTTATTAATGTTTTTATGTATTTAATTTTTTTAAATAATTTTTTTATAGATATTTTATTGATGTTTTATTTTAAAATTTTGTTTATATTTTATTTAATTTCATTATTTAAATTTTAATAGATCTTTTATTTGATTTCATTATTTAATTATTATTATTTTTTAAAACAAAATTATTTAAAATTTTAATTAAAAAATAACATATATTTTTATTGATATTTAATTTATTTAATTGAGTACAAAATAAAATAAAATAAATTTTTATTTATTCTAGCTAAAAATAATAAAAATATTAAAGATATGTTTAATATTGCTATTACTTAGTAAATAATTGAAAATGATAAAATAGCCATTTGAGCAATCATCCTTCTCCATAATATTTCAAACAAACATAGGATTCATATCATATCCAACCAAATAGTCATTTCCTGACATCTAATCGCACGACTAAACAAACATAGGATATAAATCTTGTCCAATCAAATAGTCCCACGACTATGAATCCCAGAATTACAATCCGGTGGATTCAATCCCTTATCCAGTCCCTTTTATCCAAGACTATGAATCCTAATTTTTATACTTTGATCATTGTGTCATTTTAATTAGAATAACTTTGACCTTTAATTTTTAATTTTGTCACAAATTGGTCATGATGCTTCTAATTGTTACCATTTTTTTTTATGGTAAATGCGAACATGAGTTGTATGTGTCATACTTTTAAAATTTAAACAATTCAGTGACTTAACCTCAACTAATTTAATGAAATTTTTTTGTGAAATTAGATCAAATTAATACAAAATCTAAAATTAATAATTAAAATTGAACCAATTAAAACTATAAAGACTAAAATGACCCAAACGGTAGAGTATAGAGAATTGTGGTGTAATTTGTCCTAAATAATTCTTACATTGTTTGGGAACAAAGAAAAAAAGCAACGTTTTTTTAAAAAAAATTTCTTCAGTAACTTTTTTTTTTTTTTATCAAAATCTTCTCTCTCTCTCTCTCTCTCTCTCTCTCTCTCTCTCTCTCTCTTAACTTTTCTTGTCGGATTTAAAAATTATTCTTTTTGAAAATTTCTATTAAAAAATTGAAAAAACCAAAATAAACTTAAAAATTTGACTATTTTTAACTTATTTTTGTATTTTTTTCAATTTTTCTTAGAATTTTTTAATTTTTCAATTCATCTTATCAGTAAAATTTAGAAGCTTAATTTTTTTTAAAAAATAATTCATTTAAAACGAAAATAAACTAACAACCCCCCCAAAAAAAAAAAAAAAAAAAACGGTAA
The DNA here is from genome assembly GCA_022316695.1 of Camellia oleifera. Taxonomy (NCBI): domain Eukaryota; kingdom Viridiplantae; phylum Streptophyta; class Magnoliopsida; order Ericales; family Theaceae; genus Camellia; species Camellia oleifera. The sequence goes on along the minus strand of CM039308.1, from coordinate 13,176,150 downwards.
ACTAGTGATGAGTATACTAACCAATAATTTTTGTCGGGGCCTATTTTCATTGATGTGGACAATAATGTTCCTCACAAATCTGAACTGACCCCAAGGATTATCTTGATATTTGATTATTCTTGTTGAATGATCTGTTGTGTGATATTCTCTTACAAGTACTCCACTTTCAAGAAATTTCCTGTAACGGTCTTGTTCGTTCCTCTCTCTAACTCCTCTTTGCCATTCGAAGTCGTCAGGAAACTTTGAAGCATAGCGAAAAGCATAAATTGAAAGGGTGTGTTTGATTGAGAGGATAAGGGGGATTATTCACTGTTAAATTGTAATTCGGGAAAAAAAATTTATCTGACATTTGTTTTTTTTTAGTCTGCTGGACATAAAGTTCGGCCGTATTCATTATCTCCCATATGGAGGATTATACTATCCTAGGGGGGTATGAGACAATTTTCATTAAACTATTTACTGTTAGATTAGAATGTGAAATGACCATTTTGACCCTCTATATTTAATTATGTATTATATTTAGTAAAATTCAATAAAATTTAAATGTCTCAATATAAAAATAAAATAATTTTGTTTAACTTTTTATTGATATTTTATTTATTTAATTTTTTAAAATATTTTTTATAGATATTTTATTGATGTTTTATTCTAAAATTTTGTTTATATTTTATTTAATTTCATTATTTAAATTTTAATAGATGTTTTATTTAATTTAATTGTTTAATTATTATAATTTTTAAAAATAAATTTATTTAAAATTTTAATTAAAAAATAACATATATTTTTATTGATATTTTATTTATTTAATTTTAAAAAAATAAATTTATTTAATTGTGTAAAAAATAAAATAAAATAAAATATTATTTAATCTAGCTAAAAATAATTAAAATATTAAAGATATGTTTAATATTGCTATTACTTAATAAACAATTGAAAAATGATAAAATAGTCTTTTGTTCATTTATCTTATCCAGATCGTCCAACCAAACATTAGATTTACTAAAAATAGCATTTTTCAGACATTTTATCCCATGAAAAACTAAACACGGAATACATCCAATCCAATCAAATAGTCTGAAAAATTCACAGTCTCAAGATTCAAGTCCGATAAATATTAATCATTTTTTATCCAGTCCGTCCAATCAAACACACTCAAACTGTTTGCCTCATGTACGTAGTCTTGTGTCTGTCCTAAGTGGTAGTAGTAATCTTTCCCCACTACACATCAGAAGTTGATGGAAGAACAGCTTTCTCAGATTCATCCTATTAAACAAAACCAAGATATATATATATATATCTATATAATAAAGCAAGACGGATTTTGAAAATATGTAAAATGTATTAGAGATACATTTCATTTTAAAGGCTCAGATCAATTGTGATACACATCAATGGTTGAGATTTTGTTTCAATTCCCGCCCAAACACTCAATGCTCTCTCCCACCTACCCACATCTCCTCCCCCATTCCATCTTTATCTCCTCTCTGTTGCACGTCTCCTCCTATTCCCTCATTATCTCTATCTCTCCCTTTGTTCCTCTTCTTTATCTTTCGCAGAGACGCTACCAGATCTCTGCCTCTCCTCCCACTCTTCCCCTCTCCGCCTCTTCCCCCTTTCGTAGAGACGCTACCTCTCTCATTCTCTCTCACCCGATCTCTGCCTTTCCCCTTCTCCCTCTACCCTCCCGCTCGCTGCCTCTCCCCCTCTACTCGATCTCTGCCTCTCTTTGTCTCCCTCCACCCTCCCACTCGATTAAGAACCGCGATACCTTTCTGAACCCTGACTCTCCCCCTCTCCCCCTTTCGCAACCCTCCCACTCGCTTTCTGAAGGCTAGGGTTTTCGATCTTGAATCTTCAATTTTGCTGTCAAACGGCTTTCTGAAGGCTAGGGTTTTCTATCTTGAATCTTCAATTTTGCTGTCAAATAGGTAAGAACCATGAATATTGTTTTTTTTTTTTTTTTTCATATAAAGACACTTGCCCTATTCAGATTAAACTTAATTTTCAATTTCTTTTCAGATTTTCCCTCTGCTGCTCTCCAGCCCTGTTCTTCTTCTTCTATACCCTCACTCCCGAAACTGCTGCTCTCCAGGTAAGATCACTCTTTTCATTTTATGTGGTGACTATGTACTAGATTGATTTACCCTTGGTTTTTTCTTCTTGAATCTTTGTCTATTAGTTAGGAAATAATGACATAGTAGTTCTGTTTCTTGAATCTTCAATTTTGCTGTCAAACGAGTAAAATAAGTGTTCCTCAAATGCTAACAAAAGGATATACTTATATTTTTATATTTTTTATAAATAAAAAAAAAAAACCCCGAAACTGCTGCTCTCCAGGTAAGATCACTCTTTTCATTTTATGTGGTGACTATGTACTAGATTGATTTACCCTTGGTTTTTTCTTCTTGAATCTTTGTCTATTGGGTAGGAAACAATGACATAGTAGTTGTGTTTCTTGAATCTTCAATTTTGTTGTCAAACGGGTAAGATAAGTGTTCCTCAAATGCTAACAAAAGGATATACTTATATTTTTTTATTTTTTATAAATAAAAAAAAAAACCCCCGAAACTGCTGCTCTCCAGGTAAGATCACTCTTTTCATTTTATGTGGTGACTATGTACTAGATTGATTTACCCTTGGTTTTTTCTTCTTGAATCTTTGTCTATTGGGTAGGAAACAATGACATAGTAGTTGTGTTTCTTGAATCTTCAATTTTGTTGTCAAACGGGTAAGATAAGTGTTCCTCAAATGCTAACAAAAGGATATACTTATATTTTTTTATTTTTTGTAACAAAAAAAAAAAAAACCCTGAAATTTTGCTCTCAAAATTTTGAAAGAGACGATAATTGTGGTCATATAAGCCAATCAAAATTTAGAAAGTGCTTCATCTGTTTTATTTGAAGTGAATTTTAGTGCAACATTTATGCTGCAAATGCTGTAAATTAAATTAGTCATGTTTGAGAAAAATTGCTTAGGCCTAGATTGTTAATAGTTTATTTTTGAAAAAAAAAAATTAAAAAATATTACAAATTATCACATTACTCTCCATTTTTTTACATATTTTTTTAATAAAACATTAATAAAATAACCATTCTCAAACTTCTTCTTAGTAGCAATCTCTCCCATCTTTTGTCTTTCTCATCATTTTTTTTTTCTTTATCTTATTTGGAATTGAGATTGCACATCAACAAATCCATTAAGCTAAAATATTTAATTCTTGAGCTATATGCTTTGAAGGGTTCCTAAAATCCAAAATAGAAGAAGAAAAAGAAGAACTTGAAGTAGACATGTAGAATGAATCTCAAAAAAACAGAAGATATATATAGAGAGAGAGAAGATTAAATTACCCGAAATGAGAAGAATGAGAAACAGAACAAACTTTTGTCTATGTGGTGGTGGTGTTTGTTTTTTGTTTTGGTTTCAGTGACATAGGCCTCTTTTGGGTATATGGTTTTTAGCCACTTTTTTGAGTTTATAAAAGTCAAAAGTTAGCTTTTTTGTATTTAAAGACATTTGAAAAGTTGGTTTTTAATAATTGGTGAAATTACAATTCTACCTCTCATAGGTCAAAATATGTTACATAAGTGAAGTTGTAAATATTTTAAATTAAATGTGGATAGTTTAGCCATTTCATTGTGATTTGATATCATAAATAAATATTAATCAACAAAGTCCAAAGTAACTTTTTATCAACTTCTCAAATCATTTGTTTAAAAAAGTAAAAAACTTAATTAAAAGTCAAAAAAATTATTTTTTACTATTTTTCCAAAAACATCCCATAGAAGGGTATGAGAGAGAGAGAGAGAGAGAGAGAGAGAGAGAGAGAGAGAGAGAGAGAGAGAGAATGTTGAGCAATTCAGAGAGATAATGTAAGATATATAGAGTAGTTAGGTGAGGGAGGAGAGTGGTTGGGAATTGAGAAGAACGAGTAAAAAATGGTGTACAGTTCATTACCAACATAATATAGAAAAACATATAAAATGAAATAGAAACACATATCAGTTGCTATCAGTTTAGAGCAACAATTACTTTGGGCTTTATTTTATTTTTTAGAGCAATAAAGGAAGTTAGGTTGCTGGACATCAAGTCCATTTCGTATTAAATTCGTATTATGAATACCATGTTCTACAACTTAAAAAAAAAAAAAACACTTTTTCATCATTAGGTGAAGTTTTGATATGGTGTTTAGTTTTTACTTTTTATTTTTGGTCACATAATAGGATTAGGTACGTGTTTGGGTATGATTGGGATTGGTGTTTGTGTTTTCAAACTGGTGAGCAATTTTGTGTTTGTGTTACAAAGGTAAGAATGAAAAGAGCTGTGAAGTTGCTAAAAAATTAGTAGAGCAGCTTTATCGAAATATTTAGGTGGGTTGAAAGAGCAGTTTTTTTTTTTTTTTTTTTTTGGACTCATTTTGTAGTGTGGCATACAACATGATCCTCGGGTTTGAAATAATAATTGATCCTCATAAAATGGTTATCAAATGGTTTTTAAGATATTCTTAAGTGACTTTTCAAATGGTTTTCAATGTTTCATTGTGTTGGATTTGTGTTTTTTTTATTATTATTATTTATTTTTGTTGATTAGGTTGTGTTTCTAATATTTCAGTTTCGATTTGTGTTTGTGTTTCTAATATTTATGTTTCTAAGATTTTTGCTTGGGTTTGTGTGATTAGGTATGCATTCAATGGAATCACAGAAAAAGTTGGAAACAAAGCTTAAGAGACACAAAGTATTAGAACAGAGCATTGAAAATCATTCTGTTTTTTTTCAATCAAAGCAAAAGAGACCCATCAATTTGGGTTTCTGTTTCTAAGATATGGATTTGTATTTGTATTTGTTTTTCTAAACCTTAAACTGATGTATTGTGTTGGATTTGTGTTTCTAAACCTTAAACTGATATGTATTTGGGTTTCTTTTTCTTTTTTTGTGTTCTATTTCTTTTCATTTTTTTATTTATGCAACTTTCAATTTATATGGGTTGGTGTTAAGTTATGTTATGTATTTGGGTTGGTGTTTCTAAACCTTAAACTGATATGTATTTGTTTTTCTTTTTTGTGTTGTGAGGTGAGGGTCTTGACATTGGTTTGTGGGGCTGTTGACATTGGTTTAGGTCTCAACATTTTCTTTTTTATTTTTTTTTCTTCAACCCGCATGTCTCTCATAGGTCATTGTTTTTGTTTTATTTTATTTTATTTCTATAACCCAATTTAAATTTTCACTCATAATTCATGTACTATTTCTTTATCCCTGTTGAAGACATGGTGAAGAACTTGAAAAGAAACAGAGTAAGGAAAGAGATAGTGGTTGGTTTTCTTAATTGTGCTGTGCATTCAAATGTTTGGCCACTATTACATCTTTATTTATTTTATGTGTTATTCAAATTGTGTTGATATGTTATTATTTTTTTTCAATAGGAATGCAAAATGTGTTGATTTATTTTTTTTTTTTTCCATAGGAATGCAAAAAAATATGTGAAAGATAGACCCCGCAAAGGACTGATGGCTATTTCTTTCTACCGACAAATTGCTTGGATTGTTAATGGTATTTATTTATTATTTATTATTTAGTAAAATACGTAAAAGATCTCAAATTGTTTAGATTGAAAACATGGAAATAGTTTAAATTGAAAATAAATTAAAATTTTAATATTTAAATTTATAAAATTAAAAACTCAATAGTTTAGTTTGTTACAAGTATTAAATTGTAAGTGTTTTTTTTTTTTTTTTTGGAGTAATTTTTCCTAAATTTTAATAATACCTTAAAATTATTCAAATAAAATTGGCTTATGTGTGGTGGCAGCATACAATGTTTCTAATATATTCATGTTCCCCATGATTAATTAAATGTTGAGGATGTATTAAATTAATTAATTAATTGACATTATACGTAGAAATTATAACTACATTTTAATCTCAATATTATTTACACTGAACGTTATTTACGTCGTGCCTTCAGGCACGGGCATACGCTAGTATATATATAAAATAAAACAATAATATTACAATTTTAAAAATTTGTTCTAAATTTTATTTAAAAATATCAATTTATCACTTAAATTTATTTCATAATTGGACTCATATTATACCAATTTAATCTCCATCACAAATATATCCTTACCTAGAAAATTCTGAACTCAAAAATTTGGGAATAGAGCATTTTTGTGTTAAAAAATATATATAACTTAATTTGTGTGACATACAATATAATAATAATAATAATTTCTGACAAATTGTTAATTGTCTTCAATCCAACTCATCTAACAACTTATATTGTAGTGTTGATAACATCCCTTTATTGTTGCATGAGAAAAACTTTATTTATACAGAAATTTACACCGACATTTTTGTAAATAAGCCATATTCACAACTGTTTTGTTTTGTAAATAAAATTACACTATGATTGAATGAATTTATTATTTTTTTTTTTTTGAATGAAGTGACCTATACATATAATCAAATAAATAAATAAATAGTTCATATTGTTATAGTGGGTCCTATAGTAAGCCCCACAAATCCCAAATAGACATGTGGGGATATATTTTCTGAGTACCAACACGTGGCAAGGTGACGCCGACGTGTCAGCCGAGGATGCCACGTATCGTGGTAGTTATGCCGAGGTTATCTCGGCAAGGCCGAGGTTACCTCCGAAGACATCGAAATCCGAGATAAGCAGATAAAGGACAAGAGTCCTAGGATGAAGAAAGACTTCAGGATGGATAAGGATAACACTCTTAGGGAGTCTATCCTTATCTCTTGAAGAGTCCAAAGTAAGTACAGAATTGGAGTCCATAGAAATCAGACTTCTAGTAGGACTAGGATTGTATTGACTATAAAATAGAGGCACCCCCATGGGTCTAAGGTATGCTTTTATGCTCAAGCTTATGAGTTTAGCTATAGATTATCTATGAGAGATATGGAGTATTGACTTGATCGTCGGAGTGCCCCTGGGTGGAAGAACCACCGCCGGAGCCTTCTCTTTCTGTGCAGAACAGCAGGGTGCCATCTATTCTGCCTGTGTTCTACAGCTGAATTACTAAGGTCGGCAGTGTGATCGGAAAATCACTCACACAATTTGGCGCCGTCTGTGGGAAAGAAAGACGGATAGATGGCCAGTAACGCACAAAAAGAAAAGGTTGGGGACGACGCTCCCGCTGGGAGTGGTAGGCCTATCGACCTTGACATTGAAGGAGACAACTACAACGAAGAAGCCCGTGACCAGGGGCACGAAGGAAAAGACATCGGCCAAGAGTGCGACACTTCAAAAAAGACAGACCAAAGCAGGTACTATAACGAAGATAACTTCCAGGTATGGAAGGATAGGTGTCTACGGAGGGATGAGGAAGTAAAAGATTTGGCAGACAAGTTGGCAGACCTACAGTCAGTCGTCAACTTCATGATGCAAAACAATGTCATGTAGCCGTCTTACCCACTACAGGACACGCCGATCCCAGCAATTAATACCCAGAAGGGAGGAAGGAAAATAATTCCCGAAGCACCTCAGCACACCAGGAGCGGAAGGCACTCTCACTCGCCTTCTAGGGAAGTCGGACGAGAGGAGCCGAGACAAGAAAAGTCCCAAAGGACATATCACACGAAGGACCCAGAGCCCAAAGAACATCGGCATGTCCAAGGGCAGGCGCTCTGCTTTGACACAACCTATGGAGAAAGATCAAAGTGGGCCCACCACGAGGCCGAAAGTAGTGTGCCAAAAAGACTGAAGTCAAAAGATAGCCGAGCTCCAGGGAGGAGTAAAGAAGACTTGAGAAATTACCTCAAGAGGAAGGAACATAATGCTGAAGCCGAGGTTACATCACCCGATAAGCCAAGGACACCATTCTCGGTAGAGCTGGACAAATTTGAGGCACCGAAGAGATTCAGTATGCCAATGTTTCAAATATACGATGGTAAGTCAGACCCTAACTTCCACGTCAGATTATTCTTGAACTCAATGGCATTATACAGTGAAAACGAGCCGTTGCTCTGCAAAGTGTTCCCCTCGTCCTTTGGGGAGATTGCATCAGATTGGTTCCACAAACTACCAAAGGGAAGCGTGAAGGCTTAGGAAGGCCTGACCGAGATGTTTGTGGCTAGGTTCGTGACAAACAAACTGCAGCCATTAAGGGTGGACGCATTGATGGCTCTGAAGATCAGCAAGGATGAAGGCCTTAGGGCCTATGCAAAAAGATACTACGAGGTGTTCAATCGAATACCCGAATGCAACCAAGAAGTGGCGGTCGTGTCTTTCAAGAACGGCCTGAAAGATGATTGTTCACTACGGAAATCTTTGGCAAAAACATTGCCAAAAAGCATGGAGGAGCTCATGGCAAGAATCGAGAAGTATGCCAGAGCCGAGGAAGATACATCGGGGAATAAAGAGATAAAACAAGAAAGGACCAACGGCTCACCGAAGCGAGGCCAAGGTAACAACGGGTTCAACAAACAAGAAACAGAATTAAGGGCCAAACAGGCAGTAACGATTGTGTTCCGAATCCCGGTCCACAAAGTCCTGGATCAAATCCGAAACCAACCCTATTTCAAAGCACCGGCAAAGACCCCAGGAGAATACATGGGAAGGAATGTTGGCAGGTGTTGTGCTTACCACAATGAGGAAGGGCACCCAATCCAGGGCTGCAGAGCTCTCAGAGCACACTTAGAGGACTTAGTAAGACAAGGCCATCTGAGAGACCTTGTCGATGAAGCCAGGACAAGAGAGGAACAAGCAAGATTGCCTCAAACACCAGCAGCCCCACCTCCCCCAGCACAGCAACCACAGGCAGGAGGACCACGGGTGGTTAACGTGATCCACTCAAGGGTCAACGAGAACGAAGTCAGAGGAGAAACCCAGAGGGTAAGGCATTTACAGCATGTCTACCAAATTGGGGAAAAAAGACATCGGCCAGAGGAGTGCCAAGGATCGATGATAGCTTTTACTGAAGCCGACCTAGAGATGATCCAACATCCGCATAATGATGCCTTGGTAGTATCCCTCCAGGTTGGGGAGTGCCAAATGAAGCGCATCTTGATTGATCAAGGCAGCTCTTGCGACATTATGTACGTTAGATGTTACAAGGAGCTGGGCCTTCACCCAGATGACATGGAAAGATCCAATGGCCCGATGGTCGGCTTCAATGGAATGCCGACATGGCCACTAGGCGCAACAAGCTTGGAAGTACAAGCCGGCACAAAGAAAATCAAGACAGAATTCATTGTGATTAATACACCTTCACCTTACAACATCATCTTGGGAAGGCCATGGTTACATGTAATGAGGGCAGTTCCCTCAACGTTGCATCAACTATTGCGGTTCCCAACAGAACATGGGATTGAAGAAATCAGAGGAGATCAACTGCAGGCATAAAATTGCTCCATGGCAGCAATGAAAACTACCTGTAACATTCAAGAACCAGGGAAGGCAGAGATTGAAGATGAGGACATGGAGGTCGTAGATGATGTCGGCAAGGAGCCAGCCGAGAAAAGTGAAGAAACACTAAAGAAAATCCTCGTCCGGAAGGGCGATGAAGAACTCTTCTTTCTTCTCGGCTCAGGCTTAGCCGAAGAAGAAGAAAGGGAACTGGAAGCTTTTTTGAGAACAAACATAGAGGTGTTCGCCTGGACACCTTATGAAATGCCTGGCATTGACCCCGAGGTCACATGTCACAAGCTGAACGTCGATAGGTCGGCCAAACCTGTAGTACAACGAGCCAGAAGACCGACAGTTGATGCACAGTCGAAGCAGTGGAGGAAGAAGTAGATAGACTTCTGGAAACCAAGGCCATCAGAGAAGTCAATTATACGACTTGGCTATCAAACACTGTGGTGGTAAAGAAGAAAAACGGTAAATGGAGGATCTGCGTAGATTTTACGAGTTTGAACAAAGCTTGTCCCAAAGACAGCTTTTCTCTACCCAAGATTGACCAGCAAGTGGATGCCACATCTGGACATGGAAGGATGAGCTTTTTGGATGCTTATAGAGGGTACCACCAGATAGCCATGTACCCTCCAGATGAGGAGAAGACAGCATTCATCACCCCAAAAGGCCTGTACTGTTACAGAGTAATGCCTTTTGGGTTAAAAAATGCAGGAGCAACTTACCAAAGGCTGGTAACCAAGATGTTCAAACACCTGATTGGCCAAACAGTAGAAGTCTACATTGATGACATGGTCGTGAAGACCAAGGAGCCTAGGGGTCATCTGGCTGAACTAAAAGAGGTCTTTGAAATCCTCAAAACATATCGGCTCTGACTCAACTGCATCAAAGTGCGCGTTTGGAGTTGGATCTGGTAAGTTCTTGGGGTACCTGGTGACAAGAAGAGGCATTGAGGCCACCCCAGATCAGATCAAGGCCATCCTAGATTTACAGAGCCCGACATCGGCAAAACAGGTAGAGATGCTTACCGGAAGGGCTGCAGCCCTAAACAGGTTCGTAAGCAGAAGCTCAGACAAATGTAAACCTTTCTTCAACCTGGTAAAGAAAGCCACAGATTTCCTTTGGACAGAGGAATGTGAGGCCGCGTTGGCCGACCTAAAGAAGTACCTGACTACGACTCCAGTCCTCTCAACACCTGAACCTGGGGAAGAGCTACTTTTGTACCTAGCAATTTCAGAACACGCAGTAAGCGCGGTGTTAGTCCGAGAAGAAAAGGGGGAGCAAAAGGTTGTTTACTATGTAAGCAAAACCTTGGCCAACACAGAAACAAGGTATCTACCCCTAGAGAAATTAATACTAGCCTTGGTAATGGCTTCAAAGAAGTTGAACCATTACTTTCAGGCACACAAGATTGTAGTGCTAACAGAGCACCCTTTGAGACCCTTGTTACAACAAGGAGACTTAACTGGAAGGATAGCCAGATGGGCAGTGGCCTTGGGCCAGTACGACCTGGAGTTCAGGCCGAGAACGGCAATTAAAGGCCAAGTTTTGGCCGACTTCGTGGCCGAGTTCACCCTCGGAATCCAACGAACATCAGGCTCCATTGAGCCCAGATGAACGTTGTCCCAGCAAGCAAGGAGAATCCTAGCCAAAGACAAAAAACAAAGGAAGGAAAAACTCAGACCCTACAGCATCTACATCGGCAACTCCTTCAGACTGTTTGTCGATGGAAGTTCAAACCGACAAGGAGCGGGAGCAGAAGTACTACTGATATCTCCAGATGGAGAAATAATAGAACAGTCCATCCGTTTGGGGTTCAAGGCCTCAAACAATGAAGCGGAATACGAAGCATTAATTGCAGGGCTAAAGCTGGCAGCAGCAGCAGAAGCAGATGAGGTAATAGTTTTTTGTGATTCACAGCTTATTATTAACTAGTCAACAGGAGAATTCGCAGCCAGAGACGAAAGGATGTCGGCATATGCAAAAGAGGTCATCAGATTGGCAGCCTTATTTTAGAACTGCCAACTACTCCAAGTAAGCCGAGATGATAACAGCCACGCCGACGCGTTGGCAAACCTGGCAAGTTCAATGCAGACTGGAAAAACAAGGACAATTATGATTGACTATATGTCGGGCCCGAGCATAGAACCACAGAACACAGAGCAGGAAGCAATGTGTGTGGACATGGGGCCAAGCTGGATGGATGCAATTGTTGCATTCCTGAAAGAAGGAAAGCTACCAGAAGACCGCAAGGAGGCACATAAGGTCAGATTGAAGTCGGCAAGATTCAGTCTCACAATGGATGGACATCTCTATAGAAGGTCATTCACTGGACCCCTCTTAAGGTGCGTACACCCTTTGCAAGTTGAAGATTTTTTATATGAAATTCATGAAGGAGTTTGTGGAAGCCACGCTGGAGGCAGATCACTAGCTCACAGGGCCATTACCCAGGGGTATTGGTGGCCCTATATGCAAAAAATGCAGAAGCATACGTAAAGAAGTGCGAACAATGCCAAAGGTTTGCACCTTTGATACACCAGCCAGCTGCTAACCTAAATCCAGTATCCAACCCTTGGCTGTTTACCCAGTGGGGCATGGATCTTGTTGGACAACTTCCCCAGGCAACTGGGCAGAGAAAATACTTGCTGGTAGCAACAGATTACTTCACGAAGTGGATAGAGGCAGAACCTCTTGCCAAAATCCGAGATGTGGACGTCAAGAACTTCATATGGAGAAACATCATCACCAGATTTGGCATTCCAAGAGCCATAGTTGCCGACAACGGAAACACAGTTTGACAGCAAACTCATCAAGAACTTTTGTGCGAAATTCAAAATCAAGAATTACTTTTCAACACCAAGTTTTTCCCAAAGTAATGGTCAAGCAGAAGCATCCAACAAAGTAATTCTGGATGGAATAAAGAAGAGGCTGCAGGCAGCAAAAGGAAAGTGGGTAGACTGAATTACCCAACGTGCTTTGGGCATATCGGACTACGCCGAGAAGATCAATAGGGGAATCCCCCTTTGCCATGGCATATGGCACAGAAGCAGTCATTCCGCTAGGAAGTTCAGCATCCCTAGGGATCCGAACCCAGGGAGTTGAGAATGGGACTAATGACATACTCTTAGCCCAAGATCTGGATCTTTTGGAAGAACAAAGAGAGAAAACTGCAATTCAGCTCGCAGCATACCAGCAACAGCTTGCCAGAGCTTACAACAAGAAAGTCAATCCAAGGGATTTTCAAGTCGGCGACCTAGTCCTGAGAAAATTCGTCGGCAACAAGAAGGATCCCAGAGAGGGCAAGCTTGGCCCAAACTGGGAAAGACCCTACAGAATTACTTCGGTATTAGGCAATGGGGCCTATCGACTTGAAAATAATGAGGGTAAAGCATTGCCTAGACCATGGAACACTTGTAATCTGAAATTTTTCTATCACTAGATGTTCCTTGTTATTTTTTCAACGTTATCAATAAAATCATAGCAGAATTCCTCTACACTGATAAAAGATGCGCAATATTATTTCTGAATAATGAGAACCCAAGTGGAACTCAGGTTCACATTGGGGGCAAAGAGAAGAAGAATATGCTTAACACTTATTGAAATTTGTAGTAATTTACAAGTTGAAGTTAAGCTGAGGTTATTCCTTATCTTCACTTGTTGAAATTTGTAGCAATTTACAAGTTGAAGTTAAGCCAAGATTATTCCTTATCTTCACTTGTTGAAATTTGTAGCAATTTATAAGTTGAAGTTAAGCTGATTCCTTATCTTCACTTGTTGAAATTTGTAACAATTTACAAGTTGAAGTTAAGCTGAGATTATTCCTTATCTTCACTTGTTGAAATTTGTAGCAATTTACAAGTTGAAGTTAAGCCGAGATTATTCCTTATCTTCACTTGTTGAAATTTGTAGCAATTTACAAGTTGAAGTTAAGCCGAGATTACTATTTCTCTTCGCTTGCTGAAATTTGTAGCAATTTACAAGTCGAAATAAAGCCAAGGTTATTACTTAAACACTTATAGCAATCTACAGGTTGGTTAGATCAGAGAAAATGCTTAACACTTGCTGAAATTTGTAGCAATTTACAAGATAACGTCTCGACATATGATCATCTATTGAAATTTGCAGCAATTTACAGGTTGAAGTAAAAGCTAAGTATATTGTTTAAACACTTGTTGAAATTTGTAGCAATTTACAAGTAGATCATTGTTTAGCACTTGTTATAACTTGAGAAAAGTTTACAGTATATGTTAATCCTTGTTGAAATTTGTAGCAATTTACAAGTTGTTAGACCGAGATTATTGTTTAAACACTTGTTGAAATTTGTAGCAATTTACAAGTAGGTTAGACCGAGATCACTGTTTAAACACTTGTTGAAATTCATGAAAAGTTTGCAGGTCAGTATCTTGCCAAAGTAAAGCTTGTAGTTATTATACCCGAGGTATGTAACCCCAAGAAGATTGCACAAAGGAGGCAAAGTATGAAAGGCATGCAAAACAATTCTAAGTATAGAACCATGCAGAAGCAATCAAGAGAAATTAAAGATTAAAGCATCCATAGAAAAACAGTTACAGTTGTGTACAAAAGAAGGCACTACGGCCTACCAAAAGTAATTGTTCAGAAGTTACAAAGAAGGCACATCGGCCATGAAGAGAACTCATACTATTTTCAGAATAAGATAAACTTAAAGCTAGGATTCCTCAATAGTGGCGGTTGGTTGAGTCTGGGGATCAGATGATTGCTGGGTAGATACCTCGGCAGCCTTTTCCGCCTCGATCTCGGCGTCGATCTGAGCAAGGGTTTCCTCAATACTTTTTTCGGCTACAGGAATGTCGGAGGAAGCCTGCTCTGGAGTAGCTTCCTTGGCAACTTCATCACCTTCATCGTCTTGAGTCAGGTCCAAGACTTGCTCATTCAAAGAAGGAGACTTAGTCCCAGCAGCCTCCTTGGATTTTCTTACAAATGCCTCATCCTCACCCTCCTCCTCATCTTCAGACTCAGATTCAGATTCTCCTTCAGGTTGACTTGGAGGAGGAGGTAGAGGAAATGGAAGAGGAATAGCGTCAGCATTACGGAAATGGTGAATCGGTAGGGAGGTCAAGTTTCTTTATCAGGGACATCCAACCAAGGGAGAAGCCCCTGTTGCATGCCTGCCTGACTTGCAGTTTGTAGTCTTCAGTGACATCGGCTATACCTTGGCCATAAGCCTTCTCATCAGCTTCTTTGATTTTGGCTTCTTTCGTGGCCAAGGCCTCCTGAAGCTCCTTCTCGGCCTGGGCCGCTTTTTCCTCGGTCTCTTTCTTTTGGGATTCAGCAACTATCTTAATGGCCTCGGCAGATTCAGCCTTTTCTTCGGCTAAGGTTTGGGCTTTGGTGGCAGCCTCAGCCTAGTCTTCCAGCTTTTTCATTTTTGAATGAAGAGTTTTGTTCTCCTTTTTAAGGGCAGAAACCTCCCTCCTCATGTCAGCCAACTTCTCCCGATTTTCAAAAGCTTGCATAGAGAGAGAGTGGACATGTTGAATGGCCTGAAAGAACACAAGGCAAAAATTGTTACGAAATTTTACAAAGTGAAAAAGAAGACAAGTTTCCACGTAAAGGCACTTACTTGGATAGAGCGTTAAAGCATAAAGGCATAGTTCTCGTACTCACTCATCTTGGCATTCCGCTCAAGATCACCTGGGAGAAGTAGAGCAGTACTGAGTGCTACGCCGACGTTGATGTCATCGGCGCTATCGTTGGCAAGAATAGGCTTATCTTCTAAAGTAATTTCAGGTGTCCAGGGGACTTTTGGTATTCTGGACCCCGAGGATCGTTGCAGACTGATGACCTCGGCTTCTTTGATTGTGTGGACTCTGGTGGCTGTGTTTCAGCAGACCTTTTTGAGGAAACGGAAGCAGTCTTCCCGCTCCCAGCCAATTGTGAAATTGGCAAGGTATCCTCAGTCTCAACTACAGTGGCTTTAGCCTTTGGCTGAGCCTTTTTGGTTCTTTTCGACTTTGGTGGGGGCATGCTCTGTGTTGGCTGAGCGTCAACATCAGTGGGGAGGTCGGCCAGAAGATCCTGGGCAACAGGTTTTGCACGACCCATTTCGGATGTAAGGACAAGTCTTCGCCGACGTTTTCGTTCTTGTACTGGGATCAAGTATAAGGGCCGAAGTAGATGGCTGATTGGTTGGGTCATATGTTGATCCTTGATCTGTTCGAGATGTAGAAGTGGTTTGAGTTGTGGCAGTAGAAGGAGAAAGGCTTTTCTTCTTTCTTTTGGGGAACGTCGGGCAAAATCAATTTGTATGTTGGAATAAAGTTGAGAAGAAGAGACGCTTTTCTCTTGTGAACTGGCAAGTCCAGGAGTTTTTTCAGGTCCTTGCTGGGAACGTAAGATTGGCAAAAGCTTTTCGGTGGCCTACGAACATCTGCAAGAAGAAAATAGACATTAGAAACAGATAAAATATTGAAGACTTGAAAAGAAACAACTAAGTATTGATACTGGGTTCTTACCCTTGCCCTCTTTAACTGTTCGAGGAAGAGGGTAAAGATGGGCATCCTCGTCTGGGGCAAACTTCCAATTTCCAGAGATAATGAAGTAGTCATCTCCAGCTCCCTTGTTGGAGTCTGGGAGGTCGGCTACAATTTTGAATTCGGTGGAACTCGGCTTGAGGTAATAGACGAAACCTTTTTATTTCAAGTTAAGGGCACACATGGTATAACAATATTGGATGTCGGCAAGAGTGATCCTAATATTCTCCTGCCTAGCTAAGGCTACGATACCATTAATCACTCGATAGGAGTTAATGATAAGTTGCATGGGGTTCAACTTGTAGTAGTGGAGAACTTCACGAAAAATGGGATTAAGTGGAAGCCGAAGTCCACATTCAGTAAAAGCAACGATGGGAAAGGGGATCGTATCATCTGTAAGCATGATAGAGTCGTCATCCCCAGCCAGCCTCAAATGGACGTCGGCAGGAATGGCGAACTCTTCCCTAAAGTATTCAAGTTTGGTTGGGGTATCTACCCTATGTCTCCACATACCCATGATTTCGGCATAAAGGAATTTGATTACAGAAAGAAGATGTTCTTAAAGGGTTATTAGAACCTTGGCAAAAACTTAGGTAAATACTGGTTAGGCTTGTTTCAGTTTTTCCTAAGAGTTGGAAGGTTCTATAGACAAATCCCAAACCTAAATCTATGAAGACAAAGATTGAGGGCACAGATCTGGAAAAAATAACATAGAAAACAAGAAACAAAAGACGAAGTTTCAGAATCAAGAACAGAGGTGGGGCTCTCAAAAGCATAAAAAACAAGAAATACAGGCTCAAGAACAATGGCAAGAAAGTGGTGAAACAGTGCAAGTGTTCAAGACATGAGCGAAATCATGGAATAGACGCATCCAGATGAATGGTTCAGTAAATCAAAGGTTTGAATAAAGTAGTAATGGCAGCAAGTAAGCAAAAGAGCATAGAAGAATTGAGAATGAAAGGAACAGAGGCTTACCAGGAAAAGTGGAGCCGGTATGAAGGTCGTCGAGGTCAGGCGACGGTTGCAGACACGACGGAACGGCGAAAGCTTCGCTGGAATGGAAGAATGGAAACAGTTACAGAGCTTGGAGCTTGAGCAATGGTGGATTTGAGAAAGAGTTTAGAGAGAGAAGAAAGCAAGAAAATCGAATGTAAAAGTGAAGAAAAGAAGATGAAAGAAAAGTTTTTGTCAAAAACTTGAAACGGCAGCAAAACAGGGCATTTAATATGCCTGGAGCAACGCACACGTCAGATGGCGCAGACAGATGAAAGACGGCTTACTAAGCGCGTCACAGACACGAGCCAATGAAGATGAAACGCATAAGTGGAACGGTTGAGAAGTGATGCATGACAGCTCATGCGCATGGGAGAGTTCATTTGAATTCTTGTTCTTGAAAGAAGACATAGTCGGCCTGAAGAACATGATCTCGACTGAGGGGTTCATAGCCGACATAATGGAAGGAAGGAACGATATAGGTTCCATCACCTCAGAATGCTGAGGTAATAGAACCTAGGGGGCAGTTGTGGGGATATATTTTCTGAGTACCAACACGTGGCAAGGGGACGCCGACATGTCAGCCGAGGTGCCACCTGTCGTGGTAGTTATGTCGAGGTTATCTCGGCAAGGCCGAGGTTACCTCCGAAGACATCGGAATCCGAGATAAACAGATAAAGGACAAGAGTCCTAGGATGAAGAAAGACTTCAGGATGGATAAGGATAACACTCTTAGGGAGTCTACCCTTAACTCTTGAGGAGTCCAAAGTAAGTACGGAATTGGAGTCCATAGAAATCAGGCTTCTAGTAGGACTAGGATTGTATTGACTATAAAAGAGAGGCATCCCCATGGGTCTAAGGTATGCTTTTATGCTTAAGCTTATGAGTTTAGCTATTGATTATCTATGAGAGATGTGGAGTACTGACTTGATCGTCGGAGTGCCCCCGAGTGAAAGAACCACCGCCGGAGCCTTCTCTTTCTGTGCAGGACAGCAGGGTGCCATCTATTCTGCATGTGTTCTACAGCTGAATGACTAAGGTGGGCAGTGTGATCGGAAAATCACTCATACAGGACACATCTCTTGTATATATATCAAAAATATTAAAGACCCTAAATGAATTATCAAATATTTTATTAAATACTAGTATGAGTGTAGAACCACACCACATAGAACCCACATGGGTCATGTAAGTATTTTGTAGAATATTTGATAAATAAAAAAATTAGTAAACCAGAACTTGTCAAAAATCAATTTGTGTGCTGCAGATTAAATTAATAAAGTTTGGGATCCATTAGTGAAATGAATTTGAATTATTAATGACCATTTCTAGGTAAATTCTAAATAAATAATAAAATTGTAGGTCTGTAATCTTACTATTTTGTAATTTATTTGGGGTACTAGGCTATATATATATATAGAAATTATTTAAGACTCACAAAAAAAACTATCACAATTTGATCTATAATGATATGGCATGATATATGTTAACTTTTAATTTGCTACACACACACACATATATATATATATATATAAAGAAAAAAAAAAGCAAAAAAAAAAAAAAAGAAGGAACATTCATACGATTCTGAAGATCAGAAGTACGAGAATTCTTACGGAATTTTAATGTCTGCACACTGACGAAAATGCTTCAACTCTTTGCGATCATTTAGTCTGGCACCAGGAACGTTCCCGATTATTGCCTGATCATTTGGTCTCTCAAGAAGAACTTTTTCGAATATTGTCTTCAAATTTGTAAAATCGTCTTCAACAGAAGAATTATTTCTTATGAAGGCGAATTTTGCCCCGTGATTAATAATCAATGTCTTGGCTTGAGAGCATCCCATGAGTACCTTTTTGATGAAGTTGGCACATACCTCTTAAAATGTCACTGCAATCAATATATTCGTCTAAAATAATTAAATCCAAACATATGCATATAACAAATTTTAAATTGAATATTTAGATACAATTACAAATCTACTTTTTTTATGTTCATTCAGGATTCTTTATCCATACTTATTCGATTGAAAGTATTAATTCAATTCAAAAATTATGTTTTCGTAATTTCATAATTTAATTTTTTAATTTTTAATTGATCATTGGATACAAATCACGAGAATGCATATGTAAGTGGGCCGACCCACCCAACTTGACCCCTCCAATCCAAGGCCTGGTCGAGGTTCACTGACCCCCTCGGACGGCAACCGAAAAATACATTTTAGGTATCTAATCTATCTCTCATTTACTACATTTCTTCATTGGCCTCTATCTTCAAGAAATTTCAGGTTAGTGTTTGGATTATAGATTTGAATAAGGAAAAAGAAAAAATGTGTGAGAAGTAGTTATATTTGATTCATATTTCACTCATATTTTTTTTTTTTCATTTTTTAAATGTCTACTCAAATTTATAAACTAAATACAGCTTAACTTGTTTGTCGGAGAACTCTTAAGAAGGATACCAACAGGTGAAGGGTTTATTTGCAGGTTGAACCCCGGACGACTCACTCCCCTCACCAGCTTCGCCAACTGGTCCATAAGCCCACCGAATACGGATTGCCACCATATACATATATATATATATGTGAAGATTATCTTTCTTTCTTTCTCTTTATTTTATTTTTTATTTTTTATTTTTTATTTAAATTATAGGCAAAGAAACAAATTTTATTAATGGAATAATGAAAGTGAAATGATCAGAGGAAAGATTATAATAGGACTTACCGGATGATATTTTGATAATTCAGGTGGAGGCGTGTATCTGAAAATTGAATTTCTTGAACAGGTATTGCTGATGATGGATTTTGTTGAACATGTAATTTAGAAAATGGGAAATGAGAATTTCTATACTCATGTAAGCTATGGTCAATTTTTTCCACAGCAACCCAGAAGTTGTTCCATTCAATGACGAAATGTGATCTGAGGAAACTTTCAGTATTGAAATATGACAAATTACGGTGAACGATTCTTGAGTCTTCTTCATCTTTACACCGCAAAAATGACGCCTCAATCCCAACTTCAATATTATTCATTGTTCGTATGATAAAACCATGCCCAAATAGAATCTTCCTCCTCGAGTGTCCGTATTTGGTATCGACCCTCAGGTATGACATCCTCCATCTGGAAATGTGAAAAAGCATCAAGTACGGAAAATTTTTGTTATATACCTCCTCCGTCTCATTTTGTTGGTCCCCCTTTTTATTTTAATCTTTCTTAAAATGTTTATTCATTTTTTATTTTGGGTACTAAATTTTGTTAAATTTTCAAAATTACCTTTATAAATCATTATAAACACATTTTAAAATTCAAATAGAAGGGCAACGGTGGAAAAATATTTCAAAATTTAAATTAAAATGTAAGTTAGATTTTCTATAATAGACAAATAAATTGGGACTAAGCGAGTATGAGGTTTTGTGTAATTGCAAGAACTTAAAGGTAGACTACAATAATGTATATTAGTTTCAAAAGTAAATGATGTTAGCATAACTTTTTAAATCTCAAGGAAGGTCCCTCTAATTAAGCAAAAACTCAAGGAGACGGTCGGTGTAATTTACCATTGAAGAAAGGGAAACACTGCTGTGCACACTTATATGCACATTATAATTAAAAAGAAAAATGACATAATTTTAATTTTTTAAGTTGTAACTAAAATATATATATATATATATTTTTGATCAGCGAAAAGAAAATTTATTGATGAAGAAAACATACAAAGTATGATAACGTACATCAATAAATAGGAGGGTGCAAAAAACATCAAAGTGAAACATTAAGATCCAACTAGGTTGGCACCTAGATGCACACCAAATCATTTGCTAGCACCAACTCCACGCTCCAAGTTGGTGAGTAACCAACGTACAGAACAGAAACAAAAAAAAAGGAAAAACACTCGCAGACAGCAGCAAGCTCCACAGCAGCAGGAAGACAGAAACATCACCCAAAATCATACCAGTCCTCAAAAGATAACAAAGCAATCAGCACCAAACCTGAGACAAATTAGACCCAGGACATGACACATCAGACCAACAAGACAGGGCACCCCTTTCAGCCATCAACACTTGCAACCAGCAGAACTTAACCCACAGCTACCTATTTATCCACCACCAGACCAGCAATGCATCACAGAATCACTCTTTAATCAACCCAACCACATCATGCCCTTACATCAAATTGGTGGCTGCTCTGATGGACTGAAATCCAGCTGAGCCAGGCTAGTAGCAACATAACATAACAGAATTCACCAACTGAGATCCTAGACAACACCTGACTTGTAAAAAATTAAACACGACATCATTGACTGAAAATGAAGCATCCCTGAACTGAGATCTCATCCAAATTGCTAACCTCACCTTGATACATTCACACAGAACCTGAAAATTGGGCTGGACTGCCTTAAACACACACTCATTTCTATAACTCCACACAGACCACAACACTGCTGCTGGAAGGGCCTTCCACACCAGATTAACTTTCTTCCTAAACTTCCAACCCATCCACCAGAGTAAAAGACCATCTATGGATCTGGGAATAACCCACTGAATACCCCACCAATCGATAATAGCAGACCAAATTTTCCAAGTAAAAGAACAATGAAGCATAACATGGTCAAGAGATTCTCTAGCCTCATGACAGAATATACAATTAAGGACATCTTCCCCCTCTAGAATTCCAAACCTTTGTAGCAAATCTTTAGTTTTCAGTCTTCCTCTCCAAGCTAACCAAGAAAATTTTTTTGCCTTAGGTGGGGAAAAATTATTCCAGATAAGATCAACTGATCTATGAATGGGACCATCATTGAGCATACCCCAAGCATAAACAGCATTAACCTTAAAAATATCTGGCTGAGCAACCTTCCAACCCAAACTATCAGCTACATCACTTCTTAAAAGAGGGCCTGACCCCAGAGCAGTGGTTAATCTGACCAACTCGCCTTCTTCCGAAGCCCGAAGTGGTCTTTTGAAATTGAAAAACCACCCAGATTGACTATCTCTTCTGGTTACTTGAACATTCAAGGAAATCTCTTTATCATTAACCAACTGGAATAATCTAGGAAATTGGCATAAAAGATTTGTTGAACCCAATCAATTATCTCTCCAGAAACTGATTCTTTGCCCATTACCTATTAAGATTTCCACATTATCCTTATAAAATTGGAGAATACTGCCATTCCTTTGGGCCACTGATAAGATGTCTTTCCAAGTCTGAGATATAGGACCGTGAACATCCTTATCGGGGAACCATCTACCCCCAACTGAACCATACTTTTCGCAAATAACCATCTTCCACAGTGCCTCATCCTCTTGCCCATATCTCCACCACCATTTTAAAAGCAAACTATCATTGGCTAACCTGATGTTTTTGATCCCCAACCCTCCTTGTTTCAAACTCATGCACACTTCATTCCACCTAACTAGATGCAACTTCCTACTACGCTCAGAATCACCCCATAAAAATGATGCTTGAATCCTATCCATCTCTTTTGCAACACACTCAGGTATTTTAAAAAGAGACATATAATACACAGGTAAAGCAGACAACACAGACTTAATGAGTGTGACTCTACCAGCGAAAGATAACACTCTTCTCTTCCACCCAGATAACTTTTTCTTGAAACTTCTCTACAACTGGCCTCCAAGTCAAACTCCTGCTAGGGCTGGCTCCCAGTGGTAATCCTAGATACTTCAATGGTAATTTCTTGCTTAGACAATTCAATTTCCCAGCAAACTCATCAACCTCCACATCTGCCACACCCGACCCCACACACAACACTTTTAGCAAAATTGATCCTTAGACCTGAAATTACTTCAAAACACCTAAGGATTCTTTTTATAGCCAAAATTTGTGACCCTTCAGCCTCACAAAACAGCACTGTGTCATCAGCAAATTGTAAGTGAGATATATTCAACCCATTAGCACCTACAAATATACCTCTAAACAGACCCATATCTTTAGCTCTTGATATGAGTATATTCAGATCCCTCAGCTACAACATTAAACAAGAAAGGGGATAAAGGATCACCTTGCCTTAAACCTTTTTGAGGGCAAAACTCTGGTGATGGTGACCCATTAACAAGAACTGACACTCTTGCAGAAGAAATGCATTCCTTTATCCATTTGGTCCAGGTAGTTCCAAAACCAAAATTCTCTAACATTTGGATGAGGAAATTCCAGTTAACAGTGTCATAGGCTTTTTCAAAATCCAACTTAATGATTAGCCCCTTTCTGTTAGTCTTCTTCCACCAATCCACAATCTCATTTGCAACAAGAACACCATCCATAATATTCCTACCACTTAGGAATGCTGATTGGACTCTATCAATAATTTTTGGCAACACTAATTTCATCCTGTTGGCCAGAACTTTAGCCACCACTTTATAGACTGAACTAATAAGGCTGATAGGTCTAAAGTCTGTAATTGATTCTGGACTAACTATTTTGGGAACAAGGGTCACAAAAGAACAATTAATTCCATTACCCAATACACCATATCATGAAACTCTTGCATTAATTTCATGATATCATCCTTCATAAATTTCCATCCCTTTTGGAAGCAAGTGAGATTAAATCCATCAGGCCCTGGGGCCTTATTGCCATCGCATTCCTTGATTGCTACCCAAACCTCTGCTCTTGAAAACTCCTTCACCAAACAAGATTGAATCTGATTTTGATCAATGCTTCTAAACTCACTCCCTAGCCATGGTCTAATCTTCCAAACTTCAGAGAACAAAATTTTAAAATGAGCTGCCACTGCCTGTTTCAACTCCGCAAGATCCTCATATAGAGTACCATTAATCTTCAGTGAATCAAGGACGTTCTTACTATGCCTTCTTGATGCCATAATATGGAAATACCTGGTGTTTTTGTCCCCTTTTAAGGCCCAGTTCAGTCTGGATTTCTGCAACCATATCCACTCTAACCTTTTTCTAAGCTTCCACACGTCATTTCTGATCTCAATTTTTTGTCTAACTTCATCTTCTACAAGATCTCTCTCTTCAGCTGTTAGATCCCATGAATGTAACTCAGCCTCAGCAGCTTTGAGCTTGGACTCCACATGACCGAATACCTCCACATTCCAAATCTTCAGTGCTTGTTTAAGTGTTCTCAATTTGACCATAATTCTGAAACCAGCCCACCCTTCCACTTGTGTACCAACCCAAACCTTTTCAACTTCTTTAAGAAAGCTGGGATGTAGCACCCAGGCATTTAAGAACTTGAATGGTTTGGGACCCCAATCCCTATCATCTTCCTTCAATAAAATTGGGCAGTGATCAGACAGTATTCTAGGCAGGCCCCATAACTTAAAGTTAAACCACACAAGCCATTCCGGATTTAATAGGAACCTATCAAGCCTACTCCAACATGCACCTGACTGTGAATTACTCTATGTATATTTCCTACCAAGCATAAGAACATCAACCAATTCAATATTATTTAAAAATTCACTGAACTCCTGCATTCCCTTATCTCTTCTCACACAGCCTTTCCTTTCTCCAATAGCTTTAATTTCATTAAAGTCCCCCCCTAAACACCAAGGTTTTGGAAAGGATGCTTTCAAGTTATAAAGGACCTTCCACAGTTAACTTCTAACTCTACAATCATTAGGAGCATATACATTACCAATAACACAATCAAAACTATGATAAACCAGACCTGATAGCAAAATAAAATTCCTAGAATTGCAACAATTCTTCACTTGAAACACATGAGGTTTCCATAGACATAACAAACCCCTTGCACTCCCTTCTACATCCACCTCCATATACCCCAGTTCATCTTCTGCCCATAGAGATCTGACAAATCTCTCATCAATACTTGACTTTTTAGTTTCTTGAATCAACACCATATCCACCCCTTTTGGCTTTATGAAATTTCTAATCCTCCTCCTTTTCTCAGGCTTACCCAAGCCTCTAACATTCCATGAAAGAACTTTCATTATGGAACAATTTTGACTGCAAAATCCCTTGCAGGTGCAGACTTAAGCACCACCATTCACCCCTTTTTTTGGTTAGTCTTTCCTCATCTTGCCTGTCCATCTCCGAAATTTTCTGGATAACACTCTCTTCATTAGCCCCAAATTCAATACCCAAAACTTTCCCTACCTTCACGGTTTCTTGAGCTTCATTTCGGCTTAAAATCTATTTATAAGCACCGCTACTGATTGACAGAGATAAAGACATCACAACTGCCGCAGCTCTGAATATAGCTCCTCTGTGAAATCCTTGGCAGAATTGATGAGTAGATTGCAATTTCCTCATTCTTCTTTGTCTTTGCCCCTTTATTTTACTACTCGAAACTTGACCACCCTCCTGCACTCTTGCTTTATTTTCCAACAACAATTGATCCCCAGTTGACCTAACAAAAGCCACAACCACTTTCTTTCCTTTGTCTCTTCCATTTGCTGGTGATTGCGCAGGAAACTGAGGGAACATGACTCTGAGGATCCTTCTTCCCTATGTCTGATCCAATACGAACAAGCTGCTCCACTCCTGGGTCGACTATAGCTTCAATAGTAGCCTTTGGTTGGGCTTTTTCCCCATGATTAATAGAATCTCTCTGCTGCTCTCCATGTTCATCCCTTGCTGATGCTTTCCCTTTACGGTTCCGGTTGTTATTACCTTCCTTCCTCACAGTTTACTTGACTTGTTCAGTCCCTTGTTCAACAGGGCTGATGGGCCCACTTCTGTGTGGATAACCTGATCAGTAACCCCATATTACAGCCCAACACCACTTCCAAATTCAGCCCAGGCTTAAGCATGCTAGACTCACTTAAACTTCTCATATACCCAGGCGTGTACACCTGATCATAGCACTGTTGAGATTTTCTTAAGAAAGCTCCCGGTTTTCCTTTACTTTTCCAGAATCTACCTTGAGGACCAACATTGATAGCCATCTCCTTCTCTAATCTTGGCCTACTAATTTCCTTCCCTTGGGTGTTAACATTATTGGCCCAAGTAGCTACAACAGGTTGGGCCACTACACATTTATCTTCACTGCTGCTAATCTCATCATCAGAATTGCCCACTTCCTCAACTGGGCAGACATTCTCAGAAAAAGCTACCTTTCTCAAATCAATCGGCCCACACAACCCATGGTTTAAAATATTATGGCCCAAGTCCTCTTAGTTTAAATTTTTTTGGCCCAACTCCATTTCGAAGTTCAACCCTTGTAAATTTAGACTAGAACCACTCAATCTTCTCATACACCCAGGTGAGAAGACATGCCCATCATTACCTTGTTCAGCTGGTTTTGAGGCATTAAATGCACTGCTACCTGCCACCATTTCCTTGCATGCTTCAACCTCGAGCTCCTTGCCTACTATGCTACTAGACTCAGCCACTTCCGTATATATTATAACTAAACACAACATGATGTATAATTAAAGAACTCATAAGTCATAACTAAAATAATATCATAAACTAAAGAAGAAAATGACATAATTAAGGGTGCATATGATATACCTTTTTTAAAGGGGTATATATTAGAATTTCCCTTGAATAAATATAAACAGGTGACTCTAATCATATTTTTCTTCAAAAAATAAACGAATTATTTTTAAAATCATATTTGCTATTTTTTTAAAAAGAGAAATATAGTCTGATTTTGTGGCTACATTTTTTCGATCAATTTAATTTTTTGTATGAATGATTTGTTTGAAGAATTTTACAAGATAAACAGTTTAAATTATTAAAGTGTGTCCCATCGTAGACCCACGAAAGACCAACAACACTCTTTTTGAATTACTAACCTAAGAGATCCTGTCATAAAAATAAAAGGAATTCACAAAATAATTATAAGTTCATGAAAAAGTTTAAGAATTTACCACTGATTTAAAATTATTTTTAAAAATTGAATTGTAATTTTCTCAAAATAAAATATAGCAAGAATAAATGCATAACTAAAAGTTTAATTCTATAATCAGCCAAAAATTATGAAACAAACCGGTAGCTGTTCTATTTCCGGAGCATCTGCCATCTATACCCTGCAAATAACACTCTCATTAAAAACCACAAAGGATGGTAAACTCTCATTATCACAGGGATCAACCAAAAACTCAGCAGAGTAAAATAAACTCAGCTACAAAAATGAACATTTCCACAACTTTTTATTTTGGAGAATTCACAATGTCTCCCCTGATGAGTTCTAAAAAAAAATACAGCAAACATCACAAATTAGATATAATTACATTCGACAGCTTAAAGATTTTTATTCACATAGCATTTAGTTTCTATTTTCATAAATAATTCATTAATTTGTTATTTTTTTACATTGAAATATATATTCTGCATTGTTTATCTTTGTGTTTTCACAACATTCGTATTAATTTTAGTTCCTTTAACCTTAACTAAAAAAAGGTCAGTGTAATTATACCAAATTGTGGGACTTGATTATTTTTAAAGTTTATAGGAGAGATTAGTATAATTCACCTTTTTATGTTTCAAACTTCACCATCAATACTATTTTTTTTCTTTTATTTTATTGGCAAAATAAAACTTATTGATGAAGAATATACCTACGCGGGTATATACAGTCATCAAAAAAGACAAAAAGGAAAATGTAGACTGCATTAATGGACACTCAACTCATCCCAATTATGTGGACATCATAAAAAAAAAATCAAATAAAGTTATTGACTACGGCTCAACAAGAAATCAATAAGTATTACAAAAGTTATATGTAAGATAGGCTATTTTTTTTTTTTTTTTTTCGTTCTTTTGATTTCTCACAAAGACAATCAAATCCAAATAGGCTGTAGTTTTTTTTCTAAAAATTATTTACTGTTGAAAATTTATTTTTCAAACAAATAGAGTTGAATAATAAAAAACAAAACAAAATACATTGTTAATGTATTATGTAGTATTTCTAAATATATTAGGTATTGATTTTCTAGATATATTTAGGAATATAGTTAGGTTTTTAATAGGATATTCTTTCTCAGCCTATATATACAGGCCTTCTATTGTATAAGATTAATACATTGAATTCAATACATATTATTTCTTCTGCGCCTTTACTATTGTAACTTATCAGAGCTATAAGTTAAACTCTTGGTGTTCTTTGCCTTACCGGCGGGCGGCAGCCTTGTCCTTGGCCGCCTGCCGGACCTCAACCTATTCCGTTGCCATATTTTTCTTTCAGTATCGCTTCGTGGTGATCTCTTCCTCTATCTGCTGGTTTATTTCTACCCCAAATATCTCTATCAAATATATATATATTTATTTATTTTTGCTCGCAATCCTTTTTTTTTTTTTTTTTTTTGTGTGTGTTTCTACTCCACTTTGTCTTTTCCTCTGTTTCAACCTCCAATAGGTTTCTATCTTTAAACCTATTTGCGTTTGAAATGGGGTATTATACCTATATCATTGTGAGTATGGTTATACACCATGCAAACCACCCAAGCCACCCCCTTTGACGCACAATCCAAGTTGCCCCCTCTAGTGCACAACCTAAGCCGCCTCCTTTGGTGCACAATCCAAGCTGCCCCATTTGGTGCACAACCCAAGCCGCCCCCTTTGGCACACCACCTAAGCTGCCCCCTCTGGCGCACAATCCAAGCTGCCTTCTTTGGCGGACTCAATTATCTGTTGCTATCATCGTTCAGCACTACATCATAAGTTATGTGTTTGTCACGCTTGCTGGTTCAACATCCAGGTCTCCATATTGGTCCGACATGACCCCTTTAAACTATTTCAACGTTGATTTCGGTTAACTCCTACATCGGTTCGGCATAACCCCTTTAAACTGTCCCGACCACGATGGTCCGACACGACCTTAAATTCTCCCGACATTAGTTCCGGTTAGCTCCTACAACGGTCTAGCACGACCTTAAACTGTTCCGAAATTAGTTTCGGTCATTTCCTACATCGGTCCGACACGACCATAAACTGTATCCCGGCATTAGTTTTGGCCTCTAATATATCTCAAGCGTCCTTACGCTCCCGTTTGGACTTTGCAATTTATTTGCCTTTTATTTTATTTAGTTTTATTTCATGTTTTAGTTTCTCTCTTCAAACTCAAGATGTTTATCCTCCTTGAGTTTGAGGGAGGATATTAATGTATATGTGGTATTCTTAGATATATTTGGGAATAGCCATAGTTAGGTTTTTTATAAGATACTCTTTCTCATAATTTGGTTTCTAGTAGAATATTCTTTTTTCAGCTTATATATACAGGTTTTCTATTGTATAAAATTAATACATTAAATATAATACATATTATTTTCTCTCTCATTACTATTTTAACAGGCATAAACCGTTTTCCAAGTGGTGAATAAAAATAACCGAAATTTAGTGCACATGGTCTCCCTATACACATCGATCTCAGTCAAAGTTAATAACTGAAATTTAGGGGTTATTTAGGATAATCTATATAAGTGCATTTTTTAAGTTTTTGGCTAAAAAAATAAAGAAAAAAATATGCATATTTGGGATAACTTTTTGACTTTTTATGAAAAGATGTGTAATAAAATATTATAGTAAAATCAAAATGACTATTCTACCTTGTTGACTTTTTGACTTTTAACTTTTTGACTTTTGGGTATTTGAATTCAAAGAGCAAAATAATAATTTTGTCCTCTAAACTTCCCCCCACAAGCTTCCCCCAAATAATAATTTTGCCCTTTAATTTTGTTTCTTTTTTCATGAAAATCAGATGGCACCAAGTATATATAAGACAAAAGAATTTTTATTTTATTTTATTTTATTGTTATATAGGCTATTTTGGGCTAACTTACGCGCATCAGATTAAATCCCTACAGCCTGAACAAGCCTTTCAAAATAGGACATACGCCCTGCGGTTCGTGGCCCTAAGGTATGAATTTGCAAACAAGCCTTTCAAAACAGGGCTTACGCCATGCGGTCTATGGCTCCAAGGTATGAATTTGCTAGTTAGAGGATTCGAACGTGAGACTTGAGAGGAAGCAAACCTCCAAGTCTCAATCGTCACCCAATAGGAATCTTGTTCGTTGACCTTTATAATATTCTGGTAGTCAGTGTTCTTTGGGGATATGCTTGTTTAGCTTTATTTTTTTAATTTTTTGATTATTTTAATCTAATTAAAAAAAAATTAGGACAAACTATGCAAATAGTCCTTGTAGTTTATACGATGTGTCAATTTGATCATTGTTATTTTAATTTGCTCGATTTTACTGCTTAATTTAACAGATTGTGTCATTTTAGTCTAATAAATAATGACTGTCAAATATTGTGGACGGAAAGTCTACATAATGTGTCAATTTGGTTTTTGTAGTTTACACAATGTGTCAATTTGGTCCCTATTGTTTTAATTTGCTCGATTTTGATAGGGACCAAATTGACACATGTATTGTGTAAACTACAGGGGCCAAATTGACACACTATTTGACTTTCCGTCCACCAAACTTAACAACTATTATTTATTGGACTAAAATGAAAAAATCTGTTAAATTAAGGAGCAAAATCGAGCAAATTGAAACAATAGAGACCAAATTGACATATTGTATAAAGTATAGGGACTATTTGTATAATTTATCCAAAAAGTTGTGTTTGTGATAATTTTTAATTTTCTTTTGTAATTGAATTGATAGCTGTGAAAAAAAAAAAAAAAGTGATTAAAGTTTGAATATGCCATTTTATCTTATTAATTATTTTAATCTTTTCTATTTTTATTGACTAAAATAGCCAATAAACCCACGTCCCAAATGAAACCTCAATTGAAACAAAGCCACAGCAAAAAGAAACAGTTACAATCTCAAAAATTTTACTTAGAAATACTAATTTACATTTTAGATTCATTTTATACTTCTCACACTATTATTTCAACTTTTACCACACAAACTCATTATCTAAAAAATTTGAGTAACGGAAAGTAGCATTCGTGGAGAAAACTAGACATCAAGCCCAAAATAAATAAGGGCAAAATTCAATTTATCCTATTGTGATTTCGTTTCGGAACACTTTATTTCCATATGCTTCAAATTTATGCTGAGATCTCTTTTATGATTTTGAATTAAAATACTACCATTAGTTTATTCATTAAATGTAACAGAAGGTGTTTCACATTTTCTCAAATTGAGAGTATTTCAAAATCGTATCAAATATCCTCTTTGGTCAAAATTTAATTTAGTTTAATTTAAAATATTATTAAATAAGCAATTAAGTTAAAAACTAAAAGTTAAATTAAGCTACTTTTATGGTAAGAAATTAGGGTGATTAAGTTAATTTATGTTTCAATTTGTTAAATATATATACACTAGTGTATGCCCGTGCCTGAAGGCACGACGTAAATAACGTTCGGTGTAAATAATGTTAGGATTAAAATGTAGTTATAATTTCTACGTATAATGTCAATTAATTAATTAATTTAATACATCCTCAACATTTAATTAATCAGGGAAAACATGAATATATTAGAAACATTGTATGCTGCCACCACACATAAGCCAATTTTGTTTGAATAATTTTAGGTACTATTAAAATTTAGGAAAAATTACTCCAAAAAAAAAAAAAAAAAAAAAAAAAAAAAACTTACAATTTAATACTTGTAACAAAATAAACTATTGAGTTTTTAATTTTATAAATTTAAATATTAAATTTTTTATTTATTTTCAATTTAAACTATTTCCATGTTTTCAATCTAAACAATTTGAGATCTTTTACGTATTTTACTAAATAATAAATAATAAATAAATACCATTAACAATCCAAGCAATTTGTCGGTAGAAAGAAGTAGCCATCAGTCCTTTGCAGGGTCTATCTTTCACATATTTTTTTGCATTCCTATGGAAAAAAAATAATAATATATCAACACATTTTGCATTCCTATTGAAAAATAATAATATATCAACATAATTTGAAGAACACATAAAATAAATAAAGATGTGATAGTGGCCAAGTATTTGAGTGCACAGCACAATTAAGAAAACCAACCACTATCTCTTTCCTTACTCTGTTTCTTTTCAAGTTCTTCACCATGTCTTCAACAGGGATGAAGAAATAATCCATGAATTATGAGTGAAAATTTAAATTGGGTTATAGAAATAAAATAAAATAAAACAAAAATAATGACCTGCGAGAGACATGCAGGTTGAAAAAAAATAAAATAAAAAAGAAAATGTTGAGACCCAAACCAATGTTAAGACCCTCGCCTGACAACACAAAAAAGAAAAACAAATACATATCAGTTTAAGGTTTAGAAACACCAACCCAAATATATAACATAACTTAACACCAACCCATATAAATTGAAAGCTGCATAAATAAAAAAATGAAAAGAAATAGAATACAAAAAAAGAAATAGAAACCCAAATACATATCAGTTTAAGGTTTAGAAACACAAATCCAACACAAACACATCAGCTTAGGGTTTAGAAAAACAAATACAAATCCAAATCCAAATCTTAGAAACACAAACCCAAATTAATGGGTCTCTTTTGCTTTGATTGAAAAGAAACAGAATGATTTTCAATGCTCTGTTCTAATGCTTTGTGTCTCTTAAGCTTTGTTTCCAACTTTTTCTGTGATTCCATTGAATGCATACCTAATCACACAAACCCAAACAAAAATCTTAGAAACATAAATATTAGAAACACAAACACAAATCGAAACCAAAATCTTAGAAACACAACCTAATCAACAAAAATAAATGATAAAAAAAAAAACACAAATCCAACACAATGAAACATTGAAAACCATTTGAAAAATCACTTAAGAATATCTTAAAAACCATTTGATAACCATTTTATGAGGATCAATTATTATTTCAAACCCAAGGATCAGGTTGTATACCATACTACAAAATGAGTCCAAAAAAAAAAAAAAAACTGCTCTTTCAACCCACCTAAATATTTCGATAAAGTTGCTCTACTAATTTTTTAGTAACTTCACATCTCCTTTCATTCTTACCCTCGTAACACAAACACAAAGTTGCTCACCAGTTTGGAAATACAAACACCAATCCAAATCATACCCAAACACGTACCTAATCCTATTATGTGACCAAAAATAAAAATAAAAACTAAACACCATATCAAAACTTCACCTAATGATGAAAAAGTTTTTTTTTTTTTAAGTTGTAGAACATGGTATTCATAATACGAATTTAATACGAAATGGACTTGATGTCCAGCAACCTAACTTCCTTTATTGCTCTAAAAAATAAAATAAAGCCCAAAGTAATTGTTGCTCTAAACTGATAGCAACTGATATGGGTTGGTTTCTATATTCATTTCTATATGTTTTTCTATATTATGTTGGTAATGAACTGTACACCATTTTTTACTCGTTTTTCTCAATTCCCAACCACTCTCCTCCCTCACCTAACTACTATATATATCTTACATTATCTCTCTGAATTGCTCAACATTCTCTCTCTCTCTCTCTCTCTCTCTCTCTCATACCCTTCTATGGGATGTTTTTGGAAAAATAGTAAAAAATAATTTTTTTGACTTTTAATTAAGTTTTTTACTTTTTTAAACAAATGATTTGAGAAGTTGATAAAAAGTTACTTTTGACTTTTTTGATTAATAGTTATTTATGATATCAAATCACAATGAAATGACCAAACTATCCACATTTAATTTAAAATATTTACAACTTCACCTATGTAACATATTTTGACCCATGAGAGGTAAATTATAATTTCACCAATTATTAAAAACCAACTTTTCAAATGTCTTTAAATACAAAAAAGCTAACTTTTGGCTTTTATAAACTCAAAAAAGTTGCTAAAAACCATATACCCAAAAGAGGCCTATGTCTCTGAAACCAAAACAAAAAACAAACACCACCACCACATAGACAAAAGTTTGTTCTGTTTCTCATTCTTCTCATTTCGGGTAATTTAATCTTCTCTCTCTCTCTCTCTCTCTCTCTCTCTCTCTCTCTCTCTATATATATATATATATCTTCTGTTTTTTTGAGATTCATTCTACATGTCTACTTCAAGTTCTTCTTTTTCTTCTTCTATTTTGGATTTTAGGAACCCTTCAAAGCATATAGCTCAAGAATTAGCATAGTTAATTAGGAACCCTTCAAAGCATATAGCTCAAGAATTAAATATTTTAGCTTAATGGATTTGTTGATGTGCAATCTCAATTCCAAATAAGATAAAGAAAAAAAAATGATGAGAAAGACAAAAGATGGGAGAGATTGCTACTAAGAAGAAGTTTGAGAATGGTTATTTTATTAATGTTTTATTAAAAAAATATGTAAAAAAATGGAGAGTAATGTGATAATTTGTAATATTATTTTTTTTTTCAAAAATAAACTATTAACAATCTAGGCCTAAGCAATTTTTCTCAAACATGACTAATTTAATTCACAGCATTTGCAGCATAAATGTTGCACTAAAATTCACCTCAAATAAAACAGATGAAGCACTTTCTAAATTTTGATTGGCTTATATGACCACAATTATTGTCTCTTTCAAAACTTTGAGGGCAAAATTTCGGGGTTTTTTTTTTATAAAAAATATAAAAATATAAGTATATCCTTTTGTTAGCATTTGAGGAACACTTATCTTACCCGTTTGACAGCAAAATTGAAGATTCAAGAAACACAACTACTATGTCATTATTTCCTACCCAATAGACAAAGATTCAAGAAGAAAAAACCAAGGGTAAATCAATCTAGTACATAGTCACCACATAAAATGAAAAGAGTGATCTTACCTGGAGAGCAGCAGTTTCGGGGGGGTTTTTTTTTATAAAAAATATAAAAATATAAATATATCCTTTTGTTAGCATTTGAGGAACACTTATCTTACCCGTTTGACAGCAAAATTGAAGATTCAAGAAACACAACTACTATGTCATTATTTCCTACCCAATAGACAAAGATTCAAGAAGAAAAAACCAAGGGTAAATCAATCTAGTACATAGTCACCACATAAAATGAAAAGAGTGATCTTACCTGGAGAGCAGCAGTTTCGGGAGCGAGGGTATAGAAGAAGAAGAACAGGGCTGGAGAGTAGCAGAGGGAAAATCTGAAAAGAAATTGAAAATTAAGTTTAATCTGAATAGGGCAAGTGTCTTTATATGAAAAAAAAGAAAGAAAAAAAAAAACCATATTCATGGTTCTTACCCGTTTGACAGCAAAATTGAAGATTCAAGATCGAAAACCCTAGCCTTCAGAAAGACGTTTGACAGCAAAATTGAAGATTCAAGATCGAAAACCCTAGCCTTCAGAAAGCGAGTGGAAGGGTTGCAAAATGGGGAGAGGGGAAGAGTCGGGGTTCAGAAAGGTATCGCGGTTCTTAATCGAATGGGAGGGTAGGGGGAGACGGGGAGAGGCAGAGATCGGGTGGAGGGGGAGAGGCAGCGAGCGGGAGGATGGGGGAAGAGGGGGAAAGGCAGAGATCGGGTAAGAGAGAATGAGAGAGGTAGCGTCTCTATGAAAGGGGGGAGAGGCGGAGAGAGGGAGAGTGGGAGGAGAGGCAGAGATCGGGTAGCGTCTCTACGAAAGATAAAGAAGAGGAACAAAGAGGGAGATAGAGATAATGAGGAATGGGAGGAGACGTGCAACAGAGAGGAGATAAAGATGGAATGGGGGAGGAGACGTGGGTAGGTGGGAGAGAGCATCGAGTGTTTGGGCGGGAATTGAAGCAAAATCTCAACCATTGATGTGTATCACAATTGATCTGAGCCCTTAAAATGAAATGTATCTCTAATACATTTTACATATTTTCAAAATCCATCCTGCTTTATTATATAGATGTTAAGTTTAAAATATTATTAAATAATAATTTTGGGTTAAAATTAAAAATTAGATTAAAGTACTTTTATGATTTAATTTGTTATATATATATGCGTTTGTATATATTTAATTTAAAATATTATTAAATCAGATTCTGTTATGGTAATAAATTAAGGTGTTTAGTTTAATTTGTTATATATATATTTGTATGTTTATGTTTGTGTTTGTGTTTATTTTAAAATGTTATTAAATAAAAAAATAGGTTAAAAATTAAAATTTAGATTAAAGTATTTTGATTTTTTTTTATAGTAATAAATTAATCTATTTATGTTAATTTATGGTTTAATTTGTTATATATAATATTTATGTTTAATTTAAAATGTTATTATATAAGAAATTGGGTTAAAAATTAAATTAAATTAAAGTAAACTTATCGTAATAAATTAGAGTGTATAGATTAATTTATTATCTAATTTGTTTAATATGTAATTAAGGTAGGAAGTTATATGTATGTATTAGAGAAGAAATAAAGAGAATATTATGTAATTTTGTTACTATTATTAAGCGTTACACTTTAGTTCAAAATCCTAGAGAGTTCTCTATTTATATTTGAACTATAAAAAGGTAGTGGTAGAAAATATTATAAGGTGTAAAGTGAACTTTACCCATGTATAATAACAATAATAATAATAATAATAATAATAACTCTATTTGTTTCTAGTTTTCAAAACTTACTTTTCAGAAATTTTTACTTTTTCGTTTTTCATATTTTTTTTTTTGTTTTCATTGAACTTTTTAAATATTTTAAGCAATTTTTTTAATTTTAGACACACCTAACATAAATAACTTATAAAGTATAATATTTGTGAATTTTTTTAAAAAAAAAGAACTAAATACCAAAAATACAAAAATACAAAAAATATAAAAAAATTCAGTACATTTTTCGTATTTTTGTGCATTTATTAATTTTTTTTAAAAATATTTCTTCACAAATAATTTACTATCTAGATACATCTAAGGTACACCTAAAAAAGAAAAAAAAAATGCTTAAAATTTAAAAAATATTCACTAAAAATAAAAAAATATGAAAAATAAAAAATTTAATTTTCAGAAAAATAAAACCAAACCAACTGAATAATAATAATAATAATAATAATAATAATAATAATAATAAAAAGGCATACTGGCCCCTTCATTTATTGTATTTTGTGGAGGTAATGGCCAAACTAAAGAAAGCTGATTAATGCTAGGAGTGTGCCGAACCAAAAAAAAAAAAAAAAAATTTGTCCAGTTCGTAAAAATAAAAATTAAAAAATAAAAAAAGTTGAACAGAGGTCCAAATTTATTTTTTTTTGATCAGCAAAGAAAAGGTTTTATTAATAATAAGAAAAGAAAGAAGGGACTTGACTGAATTGTATCATAGCTCAAGAATACATCCCAACTAAGTTGGCACCTATAATTGAGCCCAATCATATGCAAGCCAAGACCAATACAAAAGGTTGAAGAGAGTACAACCAAACTGAAATAAAAGAAAAATAATAAAAATTACAAAACCCATCAACCAGCTAGAGCCTTCAACTTATGATCCTTCAACCCATCCAGACAGTATAGAAAATCATGGATAGCAAATTCAAGCAAATGACTAGAAAACTTCACCCAAGAGGCCACTTTGATTTTGATGCTTTCCACAATATTTTCCCAGATAGGAGCTTTAGAGTTAAATATCTTGTCATTTCTTGCAATCCATTGGCTCCAAAGCACAGCTAATGGAATTGCTTCCCAAATGAGTGTACCCAGATTTTCGATTTTTTGACTATACCACCATAAAAGCAAGTCTTGTAAAGAGCAAGGAGAGACCCATTGAGAGCCCCACCAATACATAATTTCAGACCAAATCTTCCAAGCATGATTGCAAAGCAAGAGAAGGTGAGATGCATTTTCATTATCCAAACCACAGAATGCACAATGATTAACCGCTGGAATAATGGACCTTCGGACAAGAAGATCCGAAGAGGCAATCCGATTCCACCAAACAAGCCAACCAAAAGCTTTGATTTTGGAAGGAGCTAATGATTTCCACAAAATATCTTTGTTACACTTTTAGTAACAAAGATATTTTGTCTCTAAAAAATAATTTTATCTCTATTTGTTATAGAGAATGCTTTGGGACACAAGTTCACTGCTACTTTTGCATATACAAAGAGACAAGCAGGGTCAATTTATAGATGAGTTAACAAATTTTACTTGGATCAACGATTCTTTGCAAGGCGTACAAATTAATTTGGACCCTATGAACCGAGGTCCAAATTAATTTGTACACCTTGCAAAGAATCGTTGATCCGAGTAAAATTTGTTAACTCATCTATAAATTGACCCGGCTTGTCTCTTTGTATATGCAAAAGTAGCAGTGAACTCGTGTCCCAACTCATTCTCTACAACAAATAGAGATAAAATTATTTTTTAGAGACAAAATATCTTTGTTACTAAAAGTGTTATTATTATATTTTTAACGATAAAATTGAATATTTAGTGATGAATTATTATCCTTTTGAAACCAAATTTTTTTTTTATTTGTCTAAAAAAATAAGTCTTTTGGGACCAAATTATTTGGTCGGTAAAAATGTATTTATTAACATTATTTTTAAAATTTTGTCACTAAAAGCCTCTTTTTTTAGTTTTCGAAATAATTTTTAGTGACCATACTCACGACGATAAGAATTGGTCCTCAAACATTTTTTGGGACAAACTTTTTCACTTTTAAGGATAAAAAACATTGATCCTTAAAACTCTTTTTTGTTGTAGTGATTTGTACCTGCAAAAATAGCAGTGAACCATTCTACCCATGAATTTAAAATGTAAAATTGCATAAAAAGATAAAAGATTTTGATTTGAATAGTTCATTTTAAAT
Organism: Camellia oleifera; assembly: GCA_022316695.1. Taxonomy (NCBI): domain Eukaryota; kingdom Viridiplantae; phylum Streptophyta; class Magnoliopsida; order Ericales; family Theaceae; genus Camellia; species Camellia oleifera. Next base: position 13,137,705 of record CM039308.1, on the reverse strand, counting down.
ATATATATATATATATATCTAATTCATTGTGGAGACAATTTTGAATTGTTCATGTAGCCTGAGAGGGTAGCTAAGGTGCCGCATGGGTGATTTTGACTTGCCGCCATGTGGACAGATTGCACCTAAAGCAAAAGTTGAGATAGTCGGATGAGTATTGCGAGTCCTAAATGATGACGAATTATCTATTTGAGTAAGTAAGGACTCTTGGAATAGTTAATCTTATTTCAAATTAGAAGAGTCCTAAACAGAGTCTATAAAGTAAGACTTTTAGAAAAAAGTGGACACTAGTTATTATATAAAGAATGCGTCCCGTGAATCTAAGAGATGCTTTAATTAAAAGTTATTTACTTAAGTCGACATTTTTGAGAGATCGTTGACTGACTTGATCGACGGAGTGTCCTTGGGTGGACGAGTCACCAATTTTGTTATCTTTCTGTGTGCATGTGTTGGATTTCTCTATTCTTGCATATGCTCTACAACTTAGTTCCTAGAATCTCGAAAAGGAATTTGATCTTAATTGTGAGATCATACACTACAACAAATAGGAGTTTTAAAGATCAAATGTTTTGGTTTTTAAAAGTGAAAATTTTGTTGCAAAAGACATTTAGGGACCAATTTCTATCGTCATGAAGATAGTCGCTAAAAGGTCATCCCAAAAAGTCCAAAACAAGGCTTTTAAAGACAAAATTTTGAAAATATCACTAATAAATAGAATTTTAGGGACAAAATAATTTGGTCTCAAAATGGTTTATTTTTTTAGACCAAAATTTTGGGACCAAAAGGATAATAATTCATCACTAATGTCTAATTTTTGTTGCTAAAAATATAATAACGACACTTTTTGCAACAAAAATATTTGGCTCCTAAAAAATTATTTTATTCTTAAATTTTGATTTTAAAACCTTAATTTTTTGTAGTAATATTTCAACACCTACACTCACAAATGACTTTTTATCCACTATTTTTGTGACTTTAAGTTCTTTGAAATATTTAAAATTAAAACTATTTTTAATTATGCAAATTAAAGTTAAGAATAATATTTAGACACATTCTGTTTGATTGAATTTAAAATTTATTACTAAATGCATTCATTTCTCACCTCCAAATTGTGAATATTTGTAGAATAAAAATATTATATGATAACTTATCTAATCAAACAGGTTGAATTTTTTTTTTTATATATATACAAATTATGAAAAGTTACAACAAAAAAAAAATTATAATTTATTTTAGGATAAATTACACTTTGCACACCTACATTTTACACCAAATTTACCTTTGGCCCCTGCACATGAAATCATGACTGTCAACCCCCTAAATTTCCGGTCAAATCTCATTTTGATTCCTACACAAGTGTCAATATCTCTCTTTTGTTACTTCATTTTTAAATTTTTAACAAAATCCAGTCATGTAAAAAAATATGACTACAAAATGAGAGTAAAAGAGGAAAATAATCCATGTTTTTCACTAATACACTTTGTTCTACATGATAAGCACATGAGAGCTATATAATACAATACATATATATATATGGTAAAAATTGGGACAAAAAGGCAAGAAAGTAAAGCTTTTGAAGAAAAAAAATACAACAACGAAATCAAAGAGAAAGAAAGATGAATAGGCAGAAGGCTGTGTTACTATGAAATACAGAGTTTCGTGATTCCAATTTATGCAAAACCCTAGTTTATTTTCTTAATTTTTCACAAGCTGCGTTTTGTTTTATCGTAATACTGTCATATTTTGATGTAAATTTTTGGATAAAGTATGTATTGGTGAAAAATGCAGATGATTTTCCTTTCTTACCCCTCATGTTGTAGCCACATTCTCATCATATGATTAGATTCCATTAAAGATTTAAACAATTGAGTAACAGAAAGGGACATTGATACTTGTATAGAGATCAAATTGAGATTTGACCAAAAGTACAGGAGGTTGACCGTTACAATTTCATGTGCAGAGACCAAAATAGGATTTGACCAGAAGTGTAAGAGGTTAACTATCATAATTTTATGTATAGTGATCAAAGTGAGATTTGGTGCAAAGTGCAGAGGTGCAAAGTATAATTTACCTATAGTTAAAATTTTTTAAGATAATAATCAAAAAAAGTTATAATCATAAAAACCAACTTAATCATGATATTTGGTTTAGCGGTTGTTTTTTAATCGCAGTTTAGTGGTTGTTGTCGGACAATCTTCACTGTATTCTAAATAAATTAAGTTTGTGTACTTAACAACAAACAAAAGAAATAAAGGAAAGGAGGGAGAATATTTGATTACAAAAATCAAACTAGAAAATAAAATAAATAAATAAACAGATTTTTATTTTGTTACAAAAACAAAATCAAAATCTAATATAAATAAATAATAAACCAAAAAATAAATTAACAACTTACTTGATTAATTTCTTGAACAATATTCTGATCAAGTCCAGTGTTAGACACTGTGTCCATAAGACAAATTCGTCCTCTTCACGGTGCTTTCAAATTTCTGAATGTCTATCTCCCAAGATAAAATGATCAATCAACGAAAAATTGCAGCACTACAAATTTTCCGTACAACGAACACACTATGTGTTTATACACTTTCTCACAAGAACAATAATGCAGCAAAATGTAAAGTAATGCAGTATTTTTTTGGACGAAAATTGAATTGAAAATACAAGTGAGGATTAGTCTATTTATAAGTGCAATGGTGCCTCCTAGTTTTAAATCCAACATGTATGGTACCTGTTGAGTTTATATTAAACAGATACAAATCTGTTTGAATTTTAAACTAAACAGGTAAAGATTTTTTAAACTGTAACGGACATATTTGAAATCTGTACAAACGGAATAGACAGATTTCAAACAAAATGATGCAAAATTTTGAACCAAAATTTGAATTCAAAAGGTCAAAATTTATTTTCCAAAAATTACAAAATAAATTCAAATGTTTTTTGCCCAAAAAAATAAATATTGGGCCGAACAAGCCTCGCACCCGCGTCCAAGCCTAACCCAACCCAGCCCACTCGGCCGTATGTTTATTTTGGGTCTAATGGGTCTAGTCCACTTTGCCCATAATCTCCCTCTCTCCAAAACTTGGGTGCCCCTTGAGGCCTACCCCAAGTTCCAACTCCAAACCTTATAAACCCACTCAAAGTTTTCCACCAAATCAATGTAGGACAAGCCATTATTCAAATCTTAAGGAATTTCCACCAAAAACTTCATTTCCATGGAGCTCACTTTGGCTTCAATTTTTCATTCACCCAATAATGGTTTTGAGCAGCCAAATATACCATGTGAATCACAACGCGGCATAGAACACGTCACCACTTAGAACCGCCAAATTTGGTGCATGGGTCCTACCTAAAAAATAGACCCAAAGTTTAGGAAAATTTTGTTTTTCCAGAATTTCCAAAAACCATTTCTAACAATCCACCACATAAATGAAATTTGATGACAATGGAAATGCACCAATATGCAGAATTTGTCGAAAGAGTATAAATTGAAAATATCTTGCATCAGGATAGATAGCTTTCGGCTTTGAACTTTCCTTAGTGATAACCTATCGGACTTACTAGCTAACCAATAGACACGATGCCTTGAATTGTTCAGCCGTTTGTGTAAGCCAAGACAATAGATTTCACACAAAATATCTTCTAACACATCATGATTCTCACTGTTGTGTTCATTTTGGCCTTAAACGCTCCTGATTTTCATGAGTGCTTCTAGAGAATTTAGTCTCTTCATTCTCATTGAACTGGCCCCAGTTCGACGCTTATATAGGTGATTCTTATTATGAATATCTCTTATACTCGTCTTGATTTTATGCCTAAATCAAGATATAAGTAATCATTAAAAGCTAAGCTTATCCTTAGACCCTAACATACAACACATGTTGCAGCTATCACTCTCACCATAGGAATGGGTAGGGAATTTTAATCCCTTGGTGATTTCTGGCGAGCCACACATAACTTAGTTGTCCCTTTGAACTTAGTTCTTGGGATCTCCAATCATATAAGTAGGGTTACCATTATGATGACTCTTATGTAATAGGCTTTAATCTCACGCCTTTCGATGAACTATATACTTACTCTTTTGTCAAACCTTTTGTTAACGGATCCGCAATATTCTCTTTAGATTTTATATAATCTATTGAGATTATTCTATTTGAGAGCAATTGCCTTACGGTATTATGTCAACGACGAATATGTTGTGACTTACCATTATACATATGATTTTGTGCCCTGCCTATTGCAGATTAACTATCACAATGAATGCAGATAGCTAGCACAAGTTTTGGCCACATTAGAATGTTTTCTAAGAAGTGACAAAGCCATTCTGCTTCTTCTCCTGCTTTGTCTAAAGAAATGAACTTAGATTCCATTGTGGATCATGTGATGCATGTTTGCTTTGTGGATTTCTAAGAAACAGCAACGCCTTCTACAGTAAAGACATATCCACTAGTGGATTTTGAATCTTTAGTATCCGATATCCAATTGGCATCACAATAACCTTCGAACACTGCTAGATATCAAGTAAAGTTCAAACCATGATCACGGGTAAATCTTAGATATCTAAGAACCCGAATGATCGCTTTCCATTGGTATTCTCCATGATTACTAGTGTACCTACTCGATTTACTGACTGCATAAGCTATGTCAGGACGAGTACAATTCATTAGGTATATTAGGCTTTTAATGATTTGGGAGTATTTTAACTGAGACACCGCATCACCTTTATTTTTTAATAAATAAAAACTGATGTCTACAGGTGTTCTAGCTGCATTCATATCATTCTTGATAAATTTATCAAGAATTTTCTCAATATAATGTGATTGAGATAATGTATATCCATCAAATGATTTAGTAATTTTCATTCCTAATATAATATCTGCGACTCCCATATGTTTCATATCAAATCTTCTATTAAGCATTTGCTTAGTTGATTTGATCATATTTTAACTACTTCCAATGATAAGCATGTCATCCACATAATGACAAACTATGACATATCCTTGGTCAGTGTTTTTAACATAGACGCACTTGTCACATTTGTTTATCTTAAACCCATTAGTAAGCATTGCATGATCAAATTTTTCATGCCGTTGCTTAGGTGCTTGTTTTAATCCATAAAGAGATTTTACAAGCCGACAAACTTTATTTTCTTGCCCCGACACTACAAACCCTTCGGGTTCTTCCATATAGATCTCTTTATTTAGATCATCGTTTAAGAAAGCTGTCTTAACATCCATTTGATGTATCTCTAAATTATGCAATGCTGCTATAACAATAAGCATGCATATAGATGTTATTCTTGTCACAGGGGAATATGTGTCAAAATAGTCCAGACCTTCCTTTTGCCTGTAACCTTTTACTACAAGTCTTGCTTTATACTTGTCTATTAAACCATCTTCTTTCATTTTTCTTTTGAATATCCATTTATATCCAAGAGGTTTAGAACCTGGTGGAAGATCCACCAATTCCCAAGTATGATTTTGTATAATGGATTCAATTTCATTATTAATAGCCTCTTTCCACAAAGGTGCTTCAGGACATATAATCGCTTCCTTGAAGCTTTGAGGTTCATTTTCTAACAGGTATGTCAGAAAATCTGGACCAAAGGATTTTGATGTTTTTGCTCTCTTACTTCGTCTTGGTTCATCATCAGTTAAATCTTGTTGGTCGAGACCATTACTAGTCACTTGTGTTTGATTGTCATTAGTTTCTTGATTTTGTGTACAATCATAAGTTTTTTTCTGTGAACTTAATTCCTGTCCTTTCTTATAAAGAAAGACATGTTCAAAAAACACAGCATTCCTTGACTCTATAATAGTGTTCATATTTATATCAGGTATTTCTGATTTATAAGCCAGAAACCGATATGCACTACTATTCTGAGCATAACTAATAAACACACAATCCACTGTTTTTGGTCCTATCTTTGTCTTTTTCGAAATAGGAATTTCAACTTTTTCCAAACACCCCCACACTTTTAAGTATTTATAGGAAGGTGGTCGACCTTTTCATAATTCATAAGGAGTGCTGTTGGATTTCTTGTGGGGTATTCTGTTAAGAACATAATTAGCAAACAATATTGCTTCCCTCCACAAGTTCTGCGGTAAGACCAAACTTAGTAACATGGCATTCATCATTTCTTTAAGAGTTCTATTATTCCTTTCAGCAATTCCATTTTGCTGTGAAGAATAGAGTGCTGTAGTTTGGTAAATAATACCATGTTGTACACAAAATTCATTTAATGGTGCATCATATTCACCACCCTATCACTTCTTACCATTTTAATGGTTTTACCAAGTTGGTTTTTAACTTCAGTTTTGTAGAGTTTAAACATTTCTAAAGCTTCATCTTTACTTCTAAGTAAGTATACATAACAATATCTTGTGTAATCATCAATAAATGTTATGAAATACTTTTTGCCTCCTCTAGTTTGAACAAATTTAAGATCACATCCTTCAGTATGAATTAATTCTAGAGGTTCGGTTTTTCTTTCAACCAATTTAAATGGAGCCTTAGTTAGTTTCACTTCTACACAAATTTCACATTTGTGATTAGGATCAATTTCAAATTTCGGTATATAATCCAAACCAATTAATCTACGCAAAGTATCAAAATTCACATGTCTTAATCTATCATGCCATAAATTCAACTCAAGAATATAAGCAAAACATGTATTATTCTTATTAATAACAAGTTTTGGTACAACCGTCATTACATTCAATTTGAAGAGACCATCACTCATCTATCCCTTACCAACATACATACCACTCTTTGATAATACAAATTTATCAGACTTAAATACAAGCCTAAAACCATTTTTACTTAACAAAGAGCCAGAAACTAAATTCTTCCGGATGTTTGGTATATACAGTACGTTGTTGAGGGCAAGTTTTTTCCCTAATGTCATCTTCAAGATCACCTTTCCTTGTCCAGCCACAGTAGAAGTAGAAGTAGAAGTAGAAGAATTTCCCATGAAAAGTTGTTTACCATTTGCAGCCTCATTGTAAGTTATGAACATCTTCTTGTCCGCACAAATGTGACAAGTTGCTCCAATGTCAATCCACCGTTCCTTGGGATTTCCAACCAAATTAACCTCAGACACCACAACAGAGAGATTGATGTCATTTACCCCGTGTAGACGTCCCCGAACGCCGCGGGAGGGTTAGGTCCCGTTCCGTTCATATTGGGGTCACTACAGTTCGGACTCGATTTGTGTCGGTTCTTAATCTTGAACCAAAGAGTCCAAATCCGGCAAATCGTTTTGAGAAAAAACAGATTTTGAAAAGTAGTGCCAAACATGGACTGCTTTGCCAGATTACAGAGTCGCCACCTAAATATTTAAAATAGGAAATTTAGGAAACCCTGACTCGGTGCCGAAGGCCACATGTCCGTCATCACCAAAGTGGTCTTGGCTCGGGAGCTTGGGTACGATCGGGGAAGGTCAGCTATGAGCACCCCCTTTCGCCCGGTCCGAAGACCGGCCTCTACTAACCGTGATATCCGTTTTTGAAAACATTGCATGCTCTTATTCCAATTGTTAACCTAGAATTACTATGTTATGCGTGCAGCAAACAAGTATAGACTAGATCGCCTAATTTGGAAATAAACATTGCATATCCGTTCGTTTTGAAAATGCTTTGGAATTTGCTACTCGCAAGTAGGCTAAAACACGGATTTCAATGAGTTTTCCCAACTCAAGCAATCCAACCTCCACCCACAGGTATTCAAACAGTTTATCTCACATAAGCATTTAGCCGCATGGCAAGCATACTGTCATGGCAAACATTCACACGCATGCGATATGCTAAAGCGTAAAAACTTACATCGTACTCCGTGCCAAAAACAATAACCCGGTTAGCAAACATGCATGACCTAGTTCATGTTAAGTGGCTAATGCAACACAGGCATAGATGCAATCTAGAGTAGGCTCGGCTAACCCTAAACATGGCACATGAAATGCAGCAACTACCACATATTCAATTTGGAATTGAAAATTGCAATGCAGTTTGTATGATGTGCCGAGCTTGGTGCATGTAAACAAATGCATGAATGCACGCATGCATTGCATAAGGTATGCTAAAATAAGTATGCCCTAATCTACCATTGTAAGCAGGTAAATAAAAGGGAGAAAGAAATGGGGGTTGGAAGACATACACCCACTCACACACACTTATTACAACTTTGCCCTCGCTCGGAGGGACCGAAAGAATATACAAATTAATTAACTACGCAAGCTAATTAAATATTACAAATCAACTAAATTAATTAAATAAAATAATTAATCTAATTAAACAGTAAACCGCCTCGGGATGAGGGCCAAATGCAGCACGCGCTCGGGACTGGCTCGGAACCGCACTGCCATGCACGGATTGCCTCTGTTTCCCCTGCTATCCTCCTCTGAAAATTGCCAAAGCTTCAGGAATACTTCCTTGGGCACTAGGGAGTACCACCGGCTGGGGTAGAGCACCACCGGCTGAAGAAGGAGGCCACCGGCACTAGATGAAGTTATCGGCTGGCAATTGACTGCCGGTCGGCACTAAATAATGCCGGCCGGCACTTAACACCTGCAGAACCTGCAACCCACAGCAGCAGAGGACACAACTTGCATGGCAATATAATTCAAGCCATTTATGCACCAAACACATCCCTTATCATGTTATTGACTCAAAGGGGCATGCACCTCGATTCCCGGACCACCAATCGCGCATTTTCATGCATGATGGCCCAAGGAACCAAGGATGCAACTTCACTTTCAAATGCATGCAAACCAAGTAAACATGAAAGGGTGCCAAACCTCTATCATTTTCATCTCAAGAGGCCAAGCATGCATGCTTATGCAATGCAACTCTAAGCATGTTATCTAGCATGCAACATGAACAATGCGAGCAAGCTAAACATGTTAGGCATACAACCTAAGCAAAGAGGCATATAAACCAAGCAATGGAGTGGACTAAAACATGAATTAGACTACTCCTAATTGGCCTAAAATCAGTGGCCAAAGTGCCTAGAAATGGAGACTAAACACACACACACACATGCAAGTGTTATGGTCCAAACCCAAGGCATAAACATGGCAACCCTCAAGCACACTTGGAGATACCAAACAAGGACAATAAACACACATTGTAAAGCTCTGAAAATCATGCAAAACATGATGCCAAATCATGCAACAAAACAAGCCAAACAAAGCATGCAAATGGTCTAAGGTTCAAAGCAAAGCAATGAGGCTTTGAACCACACTTAGCACAACCACACATGGCAATACTTAAACACTTAAAAACAGAGTTTTAACATATAAAACTAAGCCTAAAGGACCACCTAGATGGCATCTAGATGACATGAATCCAAAGGCATGCATTAAAGCCAAAACATGGAGCATTTAACACATACTCTTAAAGCATTAAAGAGGCATGCTAAGCAATCAAACAAACATGTATGAAGGACTGAAATAGCATGCAAAATGGTTCTAAACCACCAAAAATGAAGCAAGCAAGGCATGCTACACACTCATGCTCTTAAGGCCAACAAGCCCAATGCAAAGAGGCTATATTAAACATGCTATGGTTGGCTCAAACAACATGAGACAGACCTAAAACATGGAAATATGAGCACAAAAACTTCACAAATGCAAGCCTAAAACATGCTAGAAGCTAAGGCATACAACCTAGGCATGTTAGAGGATCAAAAGGCATTACAAGGCAACTATGCTAAGCATGCATGAGGGACCTAAACCAACTTAGAAACATGTTATATCATGGCAATATAAGCATGAAAAACAAACCAAACATGCTCAACACACACTTAAGTACAAGCTCCCTCAAGAAGCTAAATCTTGCCCTTTTCAAGGACATCAAGGAGAGGGGGGTGGTCCTCTCCTTCTTGAGACTCTAAGGCATCATCTTCACCACTGAAATCCCTCAAGATTTCGCGGTCTTGGTATCAGAGCCCGGTCATGTTGTATCCTGTTTCTAACTGTTTAGTTTCTTCCAATTAATCGTTTACATTGTTTATTCAATTAATCTGGTTTTCGGTTCCATCTTAATCACCCACGGGATCAGTCTGTTATCCACCTGGTTTCAGTCACCCACTTCCATTTCTTGTCCGAAGTAAGTCCTTAGAGTTAGGCAGTGTGGACATTTAGGATAGGGTCTGTGCTAAACCCTTATGGTCTGTGGTAACTTGACAAGAATAGGGTATGTATTAAGATATCTGTAAAACTGATTAATTAGAAAGAACAATGAGTCGATTATTTAGAAGTAACTCATCAGTCAGTTCTAGGTCAACAACTTTACCTTCCATACCTAATCAAGGATTAGTCATTAATGAAGAAGATGTTGAAATACAAAATGATCAATTTAATAGAGATTGGAATATACCAAAATTACAAATCAAAGAAATTTATAGAACCACATTTCTATAGAATGTTTTTAAAGTTGCATTACATGTTAAAACAATTGAACAAGTTTATGCTTTGGAGAAACCTCGAGAAACTTGTCAGTTATTTGATACTAAATTAATTAAAAGACACAAAGATAATGGTTACAATTTTATTCACATTGGTCTAATTCAAGTTGGTCTTAATCCACTTACACCTGTTGGAAAAAATACTTCTGTTTTATTATGCTTAAGAGATGCTCGTTTTCTTAATTATAATGATAGTTTAATGGGAATGATGGAAACTGGTCTTCATAAAGGTCCAGTACATTTTAATTGTTTTCCTGATTTTACGCTCAGTTTAAGTGATCCAAATATTTTACATGCTTTAACATTAAATATTCAACTACATGGTTCATTCACTAATATGATGGCTAAGACACATAATATTGCTTTAATTTATCGTGTTCACTATAAATGTATGCAAACTAATTTAAATGTTCATGCTCTGCATAAATCACCTAAAGATAAAACTTTACTTATTCAAAGTAGTAGTCATAATGAATCCCATATTAATATTCCTAAAATGATTGAATGGAAAGATATTGATTTACCTGATGAATGGATTACTGTTAATGAAAATTACAAACATAATCAGCAACAATCCTCAGAACAAGATATTAAAGATATCAGACAATTTAATGATGGTTCTGTTCATATTAAATTTAACCGTAGTCAATCCTCTAGACATAGTACATCTAGTGTCCCTAGCGAAATAGAAACTGAAGATGAAATATTTACCACACCTCTATTTAGAAAAAATAGTCAACTTAATATCGGTCCAACCATAGGTCCTACAATCAATCCAAAATTAAAAGGAATTGATAATTCCTCAACTTCTCAAATTAGTAAACCTGTTTATTCTACACATACTCATTTCCTTGATGAAGAAGTTCATTCAACTAACTCTCCGACTCAAACTGATATGGAAGAATTTACACCACCTGTCAATCCACAATTATTGACAATTAAAAAGGAATTTACTCCCAATCTTGATAAATTACTTATTGATTTTAAATCTAAAGCTAATCGCACCCGGCGCCATGTTTATTATGCTAAATATACTTCTGCTCAAATGTCTCAAATCTCCCAAGAATGGTATAATTTTATGGTTCGATATGGTTTTGAATTACCCTTACTAGAATATGAAGAAAAATATTATAAAACACTTACTACAATTACTAAACATAAATGGAAAACTTCTGCTACCACTACAATTAGTTCTAGCCATCCTCCCTTAGAGAAAATTATTCTTAATCAACAAGGTTCTGAAATTCCTGCCTCTCCTTTTAAATTACATGGCAATGATAATGAACTCAAAAAAGTTATTGAACAAAATAATTATACTAACCAGTGTTTAAATACAATTGGTAAACAATTAGATAAAATAGAAACTAATTTAGAATCTGTTCACACTTCATCATCTAAACAACCTTTAGATGCACCTTTACTTAACCTACCTAGTAAACGTTCTACCCGAACTAGCCTAGTTACAAATGATCAATCATCTACGGTCCAAGCCATTGAAAAATTATTTACCAAATTATCAGTACCCGATACTCCCTCACCTTCTAAAGATAAAGGTATTACTGTCCTAAATCAACAATTTGATATTAACCCAAATTCTACTTCCTCTGATACTGACAATGAAATTAATAACTTAGCTCAACAATTCCAAGTTGCGAAAATACACTATCCTAAAATTAATCCTCAAACTACCAAGAATTGGTACACTAAGCCTACTCCTGTCGATTTACAATTTGAAGAAAATAATGTTAATAATCAATTTTCTGTCTCTGCTAAAAAATTATACGAATGGAATATTGATGGTCTTAGTGAAGATCAACTCCTCCAAAAATTAAATCATTTATCTATGGTCTCGAACAGTTATCTCTCTAATTATCCCCAATATACTCAGCCTGAAATTGTAAATTTAATTACTACTGGCTTTACTGGTCAGCTCAAATCTTGGTGGGAAAAATATTTAACTGACACCCAACGAGACTCTATCATCTATGCTAACCAAACTGATGATCAAAGATTACCTATATTTGATGAAAATTTAGGATGTTGCCAACCTGATGGTATTAACCAATTAATTTATACAATAATTAGACATTTTATTGGTACCCCAACTAATATATATTCTCGCATACATGATCAACTCAGTAATCTTACTTGTCCAACCTTAAGTGATTTTAGATGGTATAAAGATGTTTTTACCTCTAGAGTTATGTTGAGAGAAGACTGTACTAAATCATTCTGGAAAGAAAAATTTATTAATGGATTACCTAGTTTATTTGCTCACAAAATTAGAGATGTTCTTAGTCAACCTACTGGTGTTATTGAATATGATAATTTAACATATGGTGATATAATTAGCACTATTCAAAAAGAAGGCTTAAAAATGTGTATTGATTTAAAACTTAGTCAAAAAGCTACAAAAGATAAACATAAAGCTAAATATGAATTAGGAAATTTCTGTGAACAATATGGACTACCTCCTATTGCACCCTCTCGTAGGAAATCACACAAACATTCAAAACATAAATCCAAATATTATCATAAATACAAGAAGCCTTATTCACCCTCCAAATCTAATGACAAATTTTATACTAAACCCAAAAAGAAATATCATAAATCTAAATCACATCCGCGATCAAAATCTAATAAAGATATTACGTGTTATAATTGTGGACAAAAAGGCCACTATGCTAATAAATGCAAAGAGAAACAAAAGCTCAAAGACAGAGTCAATCAACTCCAAATTAATGATGAATCCAAAATTCAGTTATTTGAAATCTTCCAATTAAATCAATCTGATGATGGTTCCTCTTCTGTACTTCCATCTACATCCAATTCCCCATCCAATAGTGACAATTCTGATTCTGATAATCAAATTACCTTAGGATGTAATGATGTTTGTTGTAAACCTGTTAAACAAATTTCTGTTCTTACTAAACATAGTCAAGAAGAATCTGCTTTAATTGATTTAATTAGTAAATTAGATGATCCTCAATTAAAACAACAATATATTGATAAGCTCAAAGGTCTAATGCTTCAAACAGAAACTAAACCTAAGTTTAATAAACCCATCATTAGTTTATCTAAAACCTTAGAAAAATTTAAAAATAAAACTAAAGAAGTTACACTTCAAGACTTACAATTTGAAATCAATCAAATTAAACAAACAATAAGAGATCTTCAAAATAAAGATAATAAATTAGAAAATGAAATTATTAATCTTAAACTTAAACAAAACTTAAATGATTTCCAACCTAATGCACAATCACCTCATGAATCCGACCATGATTCTGATCATACTGATCCAACTAAACTCATATTTGATAATCGATCTCAAGCTACTAACCTTGAAGATAAACGATTAAATTTACTTAATAAAATTTATATGCAAAAATGGTATTCAAGAATTAAAGATTTCAGTGGTGAAGAGATCCTAACACCAAAGTCTCGGATCTCTCACAAAATGGCACAAAATGAGGCCTTTTCAAGGCCTAAGGGTGGTCAAACCTACCCAAACCACCAAGCACTCTTAATAAACAATAAAGAGGCTTAAAAAACAGAAATTTTATGTGTTATAGACTAAGCACAAAAACTGTTTTAAATTAGGAAAAAAATGGAATTCAAGAATGGGGAAAAAAAGACTAGTTGGCTCACCCTTGTAGACCTCTTCAACAATGGTGATGTGGTTGCCTCCTTGAGCACCAAACCAGCTCCAAAGCTCCAAAACAAACCTCTGGACCCTCAAGAACTCAAGGAAGGTGAAACACTAGGTGTTGGTGAGCAAAAGTATGACACAAACACCTAGTGTACAAAACAAGAGAGAAGAAGAGAGATAGGATGTGTATCTATCCTAACCCTAAAAACCAGAGCTTGGCCTGTCTAAAATGTCTAAAATTTTGTAACCCTAAGCCAAGAAGAGGAGTGGTCCTCTTATAGGCAAGCAAAGCTTGCAAAGCTTACAAGCTAAGCTAACTAAGAGGGTCATCCCTCCATACACGTGTATGGAGGGGAACCAAAACTATACAGCTGTCTGAAAATATCTTAAAAAGCAACTGTACAGTGTCCGGCCGGCAAAGAGTGTCATTTTGACAAAACTTAGTGCCGGTCGGCACAATAAAGTGCCGATGGCAACACCAGCCAGCCGGTGGCCTCTAGCCACAGCCGGTGGTATGTGGGGGTGCCTCACAAAGCATTCCCTACCCTTCCAAGGCAAAACACAAGTGTTTGGTGCAAAACCAAACACAAAACAGCCAAGTTCGGAGGTCCTGAGGCAGGGCGCGTAGCCGAGAACTCCGGGAACTCCAAACAAACACAAACATGGGTAATCACCGAGTGTTCGAGCAGTGACGTCCAAGTCTTAAGGACGGTCAAAAATGGGGTGTCTACACCCCGTCAGAGATATAATCTAACTCTGTCATATTGGCTTGATTGGTGGTCTTCTTGCTTGTACTTGCGCGATCCTTCTTAGGGCGCCGGCAATCAGAAGCTCGATGTCCGGTCTTGCCACAATTATAGCATTTTCCTTTGAACTTTTTGTTGCCATTGTTGTCACCTTATTTAGGACGATCTCCAGTAAACTACTTCTTTTTGTTATGTGGTTTGTGCACTTGTTCAACCACATTAGCCTCAGACTTAATGAGATTTTTACCATTCCTCTTTTCAGCCTTTCGGTTATTTTCCTCAATTCTCATCCTTACAATCAATTCATCCATGGTCATCTCTTTGTGTTTATGTTTTAAATAATTTTTGAAATCTTTCCAAGCCAGTGATAACTTTTCCACTAAAGCAACGACTCAGAAAGACTCGCTAAGAGACATACCTTCAAAATGAATATCATGCAAAATTATTTGAAAATTTTGAACTTGAGAAATTACCGTTTGGGAGTCTACCATAACAAAATCCAGAAATTTACCGACAACAAATTTCTTCCTGCCGGCATCCTCTGTCTTGTATTTTTTCTCCAAAGAATCCCACAATTCTTTTGATGTTTTCAGAGGGCTGTAAACATTATACAGCATGTTGTCAAGGCCATTGAGGATATAGTTTCTGCACAAGAAATCAGAATATTTCCAAGCATCTACAGTGGCAACAACTTGCCGATCACTTTTATCCTCTCTAAGTACTGGAGCCTCTTCACGGAGAAACCGGGCCAAATTTAGAGTTGTAAGATAGAACAGCATTTTCTGCTGCCATCTCTTAAACTCAGTGCCATTAAATTTTTTCGATTTTTCTCCATGATTTATTGGAACTTGAACATGGTTCTGAATAGGAACCGAAGTCGTTGTAATAATCGGATTTGGAGTACTACTTTCAGCAGCCATAATGTTTGATTACAAAAATCAGGAAAAACCAAAACACAAATTAATTTTCTAGTTACTAAAACTAGAAAATAAATTATAATACAAAATAATTTTATTTTCCTCGTTACTAAAACTAGAAAAATAAAATGCCACAATAATTTTCTGTAACACAAATTAATATTTTTCAATTGCTAATGACACCAGTATATACTACTAATTGTCAAAGAAAATAAACAGTATATCACTACTATTTGTCAAACAGTATATTACTACTATTTGTATTTTCCAACCAGAATATCACTTTGTAAAAATATAGAAATAAATACAATGAAGACACCAAAAATTAATCTGTTTTAAGATTGTTAGACAATCTTCACTGTATTCTAAATAATTTAAGTTTGTGTACTTAACAACAAACAAAAGAAATAAAGGAAATGAGGGAGAATATTTGATTACAAAAATCAAACTAGAAAATAAAATAAATAAATATAAAAAAAATTATGTTGTTGCAAAAACAAAATCAAAATCTGACATAAATAAATAATAAACAAAAAAATAAATTAACAACTTGCTTAATTAATTTCTTGAACAGTATTCTGATCAAGTCCAGTGTTAGACATTGTGTCCTTAAGACATATTCGTTCTCTCCACAGTGCTTTCAGATTTGCGGACGTCTATCTCCCAAGATAAAGTGATCAATCAACGAAAAATTGCAGCACTACAAATTTTCCGTACAACGAACACACTATGTGTTTATACACTTTCTCACAAGAACAATAATACAACAAAATGTAGAGTAATGCAGTATTTTTCTAGACGAAAATTGAATTGAAAATACAAGTGATGACTAGTCTATTTATAGGTGCAATGGTGCCTCTTAGTTTTGAATCCAACAGTTATGGTACCCGTTGAGTTTAAATTAAACAGATACAAATATGTTTGAATTTTAAACTGAATAGGTAAGGGTTTTTTGAACTGTAACGGATAGATTTGAAATTTGTACAAACGGAGCAGACAGATTTCAAACAGAAGGGTGCAAATTTTCAAACTAAAATTTGAATTCAAAAGGTCAAAATTTATTTTCCAAAAATTAAAAAATAAATTCAGATGTTTTTTGTCCAAAAAAATAAGTACTGGGTCGAGCAAGCCCAACCTCACACCACGCAGCTGCGCCCAACCCCGGAACGGACGGCGGCGGCAGCAGCATGTTCGTGTGTTTATTTTGGGTCTAATGGGTCTAGCTCACTTTGCCTATAACCTCCCTCTCTACAAAACTTGGGTGCCCCTTGGGACCTACCCCAAGTTCCAACTCCAAGCCTTATAAACTCACTCAAAGTTTCCCACCAAATCAATGTGGAACATGCTATTATTCAAACCTTAAGGAATTTCCATCAAAAACTCCATTTCCATGGACCTCACTTTGGCTTCAATTTTTCATTCACCCAATAATGGTTTTGAGCAACCAAATATACCACGTGAATCACAACACGGCATAGAACACGTTACCACTTAGACAAGCCAAATTTGGCACACGGGTCCCACCTAAAAAATAGACTAAAGTTTAGGAAAAATTCTATTTTTCTAGAATTTCCAAAAACCATTTCTAACAGTTGTTATGTAACACATTTGTGGTGTAAGGTTGCGAGTTGAACTCCCATAAATAGAAGGAGTTTTATATCGTTTGTAGTGGTTTATCTCTCCACAATTATGAAAAAAAAAAAAAAGTATAACTTATAAGAAATATCAAATAGGGCTATTAACCAAGCTTAAATATACAATTTTTAGAAATAGATGACATCTTGATTGGAGTTTTTGTTAGAGAACTGAAAAAAATAAATAAACCCAAAAGTAGACCTGCAACTGGCTCAAGCATCTCATGCCTAGAGAAGCTTTTAGCAACAGGTAGAACGTCGATGGGAAAATAAGTAGAGATTTCAGAAACAAAGCTAGAAAACTTGACACTTCAAAATTAGAGACAATTTTACTTTTATCCCTATATTTTTCCTCGATTTTCAATGACACTACTAGATTTCGAATAATTTCAATTTTACTCTCAAGATTTTTGAAATCGTATCATTTTACCCTTGTTGTCACATTTGTAAGGGAAAAATTTTAAAACTATATATTTTGACTTCAAATTTTAAAAGAAAGATACAAACCCACCCGCTCCTACCCAGACTCACCATCTCTCCTCTTCCTCCAATTCTTCCCTCTCCTCCGCTTTTGCAAATCGCTGCCACCACCACCAACCACCACCGCAATCACTCAATTCTCTAACCCAACTTCTCTCAAACCCAATTTACTCACTCAATATATATATATACACACACACACACATATACATATCATCTCTTCATCAACTTCTCTCAAACCCAAATTCTCTCACTCAATATTCTCTCAAACCCATATTAATTATTTATATATATACATATCATCTCTTCATCAACTTCATCACCTTCATCAACATCACCACATGAACCATCAACTCCACAACCACCAAACTCCATTACCGCCACCATCTACATCACCATCACCACCACCTCCACCTTTCAACACCAAAATCGCCTCCTTCACAACCAAGTTTCATTACCACTATTATCAAGCTCCATGACCACCATCACCGCGAGCTTTGCCCCCATCGCCGGACCACCACCACCACCACCATCACTAGCTCCATTACCACCTAGAACCATGCTCCACATCATGTTATAAGTGAAGAAGAAGAAGAAGAAGAAGAAGAAGAAGAAGAATGCGGAAGACGGAGAAGAAGAAACAACAGATGAATGTTTCGAAATTTTTGTAGTTAGTTTTCGAACAACTTTTAGCATATCGAAACAGTACATTACGCGAAGAAGTGAGAAAGCGAGATAGTATAGGATGAAGTAGGAAGTTAGGTGAAGAGAATGGCGAAATAATAAAGTAGAACCATCAAGAATTGAGAAAGATATGAAATCCAAAATATGGCTGGAAAAAAAGTTAGAAATGGGAAAAAAAGTTCTTTATATATATATATATATATATTAACTTTTAGAGCTCCGATGTCATGCAAAAAAAGGAAGAATGAAATGTGTGAGATGCGATATGAAAACTAGGTTATAAGGTGAATTCGACGGCATAAAAATGAAGCAAAACGGAGTTATAACGAAGGAGATAAAAATACTTGAAGTAGTGGTTGGTGATGGTGGTTTGGTGGTGGTGGCAACGCTATAGAAAAATTTTGGGTTTATCAGTGACATTCATTTCTTTGATGTATGGAGGTTTTGGAGTTCTGGGTTACATGGCATTGAGAATGGTTTCATTGATAAACCCAAAATGGTTTCTTTGATATATCAATGACATTCATTTATGATTTTAATTTATGGATAAAAATTTATGAAAAAGTTTATGGTCATTGTAGAAGATGACAGTGGAGAAGGGTGGCCACGGGTGGGGAATGAGGTGTGCAGGAGGAAAAAGTGGAAGGGGTGAGGAAAGATGGTAAGTTTGAATAGGAGAGGGTGAATTTATATCTTTCTTTTGAAATTTAGGACTAAAATGTATTTTTTTTTTTTTTAAATTTCCATTACAAATGTGACGGTAGGGGTAAAAATGCGATGATCTTAAAAATTTTGGGTATAAAATTGAAATTATTCGAAGTTTGGAGTGTGAATGAAAATCGAGGAAAAGTATAGAGGTAACAATAAAATTTTCTCTCAAAATTATTACAAGTTGATGAAAAATTTTAGAATTTTAATTATTAATGTTTATAAAAAAATTATTGATCTTTAATTATTTTTTAAATATAAACTAAATTAAAATTTCCCAAACTTTAAATAAGCCGTCAGATGACGAAAACGTCAAATAATCACATGATGCGTTGGCTTCATCTTGAACAAAGTTTTCCAAACAGATAATACCTTTATAGAATTTCAAGTTATGTGAAAATTATCGCTAAAAGTCTAGGCTCTGTTTGGTGACTCACGTTTACAGTTTTCTATTCAGATTTGTAAAAATTAAAAATTTAGCATAAAAACTTGTTTGGAAGACTTTTGTACTTGTAAATTGGTGGTCTCTTTTTCAAATTGATCTAAAATATATAAACTCAAAAATCTTGTTTAAGTTGGTTTTATAAACTAAAATTGAAATGAAGAAAGCGACGCAGAACTTTTCGCCGGATTCGAATATGCTTAGAAGTCATTTTCTATCTTATTTCTATTTTGCATTTCTATGCCTATGTTTATTTTAATTCATGGTCATGGGATTGGATTGGTAATTTCATAGGTCCTACAAAAAAATATGTTTGGTTGAAGAAAAATTTATGAGACTAAGGTTATTTTGGATATGGTTTAGTTTTTAATTTGGAAAATGAGTTGGACCCCTCAAGGAGGCACCTCCTTTGACCCTTTTTCTTTCTGATTGGCCAGTTTTTCTTTTTTCCTTTTTTTTTCTTTTTTTCTTTCTCCTCTAATCACCACCCGCCACGTGTGTGTGGGGGTAGTGGGGGTGGTGATTGGAGGGGGTCTCAATCACTTCCCTTTTAATTTTTTTTACTTATTACTAAAAGACCTATAAAAAATGGAGAGATAATGATAGAAATAAACCAATAAACAACTTATTTGGGGTGTCTTCCATTTTAATTGAGTGATTTGATAAGAAATGAACAGAAAAAAACCTTCTTTTTTTTTTTTTTTTTCTTGTTTCTTTTTGTGTTTAGTTTATTTGGGATATCTTTTTTTCTTTCAGAGCATCTCTAACGGTAATAGACATTTTACCTATTTAAATATTACTATAAAGTATACATTTTATTTTGCCTGTCAACTATTTCATATTTCTACTCTAATCATGCTCTTTATTTTTGCTATTCATCTAAATACTATCAACTTTTTAGCATGCCACGTCAACAACAAAGATGGAGAGAAATAATCATAATGATTAAATACATTTTGCCTAGCCTTGAAGGCTAGCTATATGTAGCTAATGAATGTGAGCTGAGCCAAAATGCCTAATCATATGCTTAATGTATTAGAATTGAAAAAAGTAAATCACATTAAGCATTTTGACTAACAAGCATTATATATCTAGTGGGTTGAAGATGCTCATAATATCAAGATCACCTATTAAAATGCAAAGAAAAAAAAAAAATTCCACCTATATTCCTATATATCTCATATTTTGTTTCTTTACCCATTTAAATATGATAGTGATAAAATACAATCATTTTCTTTATTTTCTAATATAAATAAGAGACTATAATCATTTAAACGGAAAGTTGGAGTTCCATGAGACTATTAATCATATGATTTGTATAATTCTTATTATCATAAATAATAAAAATAAATAAATATCAATATTTTAAGCCTTAATAAACATGTTTTCGAGATGCACACATGTTGACAAAACAGGTAAATGGTATAACTATTTTTCTGAGAAATAGGAAAATAGTTTATATTAAAAACAAAGAAAAAATTTAGAATAAAGTTATATGTATCGATTGGTATACTAATTAATCTACTAATGAATGATATATTATAATTTTAGAGGCTCCAGATATTTGTAATTTGCATAATGGGTTGGATCCATAATTTTGAAGTGATAATGTCATAACATATGTTAGTACAATAATTAATGCGTATAGCATTAGAAAAATTTAAGATTTAAATTGACAAAATAAAAAATTCAGAATATATTTTATTATAAAGTCAAACTCTAGAATTAATACCAAGGCTCTAAACTACTGATCTCTCAAAGTAATTCAAACTCAAGACTTTGAATCTCTTTTAAAGTCTTTACCGAGGAACTAACGGTTGGGGTTAATTGATGCTAAAAATAAATTAATTAATTAATTAATTTAGGTTTGTATATATTTTTATTGTATAAAAATATAAATAACAGAAAATTTAGCATTCATATTGAACTCAATATGATCATCTTTTTCTATCAAGTTGGTTTTTGATTCCCAAGCTTGGTTTGGGTACCTACAAAAAAGTCAAAAAGTTATTGAAAAAGTTAAAAAGTTATCACTATTTATCCTAAAAAATATTAAAAAATTAATTTTACATAATCTTCCATTTCAAACAACTCTAATGGCAGAGCAATGAAGCTAACATTTGGGAAAAATTGCACTTATTTAGGTGTACAAATAGTATGGTACTATTTGGCCCGTGGGAGCCCATCACGGGTCCCTTTTTAATAATTTGAACAGTTCAATGTGTAGAACTCGTCGATATCAATTCAGTTAAAATTTATAAAATGCATGGTTTTGTAGTTAACGGTTGAAAACAAACTAATCCGATCAGATAGCTGTCGATATCCGATCAACGTGATTTTTTACAAGAATATAGTACTCGACGAGTTCTACACATTGAACGATTTTGATTACCAAAAAGGAACCCGTGGTGGGCCCTCACGGGCAAAACAACACCTTTAATTCAATGCCTGAAAAGCAGGGAATCATTTCCCAGCCTCTACACTGCCCATGCTGTTCCTCAATTCAGCCTATTCCATCCAATCTTCTCCTATACACCAATTTATATAATTTTTAATGCACATTTTTTCATAAAAAGTCAAAAAATTATCCCAAACAACCAAATTTTTTTTCTCAATTTTTTCGTCTAAAAAGTCAAAAAACACACTTATTTAGGACATCCCAAATAACTAGGGAAATGGTAATGTACACCTCCTTTAATATATATATATATCATATATACTTTTAATTATGTTATTTTTTTTAATTATGATCAATTTTCTTATTTAATTATGACATTATTTTAGTTATGTCTCATATTGTATTTAGTTATGATAAATTTTTTTTTTTTTAGTTATGACTTAAAAAATTAGAATTATGTTTTTTTTTTTTTTTTTTATCATAAGATGGATATGGTGCACATTTTGAAATTTGTTTAAAATAATAATTACTTGTAATTTTAGAAATTAGATCCCATCCTTTCTAATTTCTAATCGTATAACAAACTACTTATTTTATTAATAAATCACTAAATCAATTATGAATTATTATTATTATTATTATTATTTTTTGTGACTATGTTAAATGACAAATTTTGAAAAAAAGATATTTATAATTTTTAAAACCATATAAAACAATCCGTATTTTAAATAAAATTTATAGGATGTATTTGTAATTTACTTTATATACTAATATTAAGCCTTTAAATTTTTTTTTGTTGGTTGTCATTTTAAACGTATGCAAAAAAGACAAGAAATTGACCCCACAAATATTTTTCCGATTTTAATGGGAATATTTTATTTTATAAAAGACGGTCAAATTATCTTTTGCGTACTTACACTCATATTTCTTAAGATTTAAAAAATATATATATAGTTAGTTTTATACTTTTAATAATAACGTAGATATTCTTTCAAATTTAAATTCACATAACATTTAGACCGTTTTTCATAAGTAATTCGGTAGTTGTATGAATAATTATTATTTTTTCCCACTAAAATATATATTTATTTTTATTTATTTCAATGTGTATGCACGAAACTAATGTCATTGTTAACCATATTAAAATATAATTAATATAATTATGTCAAAAATATAAAATTAATTTTTTTTTTTTAAATTTTAATTGAGATGAGTATAATTTACCATATCACAAATGCCATAAAATGTATGGATTGCTCCAACATGACACTTTGGTGACAACTCACTACTTTTGGCGATGATGTATGTAATGCGTTTCCTTGAAAATTTCATAATTTGTCTACAAACGCGTCCATTTATTTATGTTTTTTAGATTGGATAAAGCTAAATAGATTAATCCAAGCATGTTCCATCCAAACTGCTAGCCCTTTGGAATTAATCCAAACGCGTCCTTTTATTTATATAGTAAAAAATGACGGAACATGTGATCTGTGGGCATAAAATTGAGATGAGCATAACAAACTACCTATTTTATTAGGTAGAGTTTGGTAATATTTATATTTTTAGTTTTTATTTTATATTTATAAAAATTTTAAAAATTGTCAGAAAAACTTGTTTGGTAAATATTTTGATTTATAAACCAGTGGTCTCAGTTTATAAATTTGATCAAAATTTGTAAACTCAAAAAATGAGTTTACGTTTTCAGTTTTTAACTTTTTTTTTTTTTGACCACCCACCACTCGCCACCACCTGTCACCATTTTCTACCACTGTCTTCCGCCACCATCACCCACTACCACCCTCCACCACCGTCTTCTGCCGCCACCACCCACCACCGTCTTCCGCCGCCACCACCCGCCACCACCATCTTCCGCCACTACCACTCGCCGCCACTTTCCACCACCTTCTTCCTCTGCCACCACTTGCCACCTGCCACCACTTTCCACTATCGTCTTTCGCCGCCGCCACCACCTGCCACCACTTTCTACCACCGTCTTCCGCCGCCACCACCCGCTACCACCATCTTCCACCACTACCACCCGCCATCACTTTCCACCACCATCTTTTGCCGCTACCACCTACCACCTGCCACCACTTTCCACCACCGTCTTTCGCCGCCACCACCCGCCACCTGCTACCACTTTCCACCACCGTCTTTCGCCGCCACCACCAGCCACCTGCTACCACTTTCCACCACCGTCTTCCGCCGTCACCACCCGCCACCACCATCTTCTGCCACCACCATCTTCCGCCACTACCACCCACCACCACTTTCCACTACCTTCTTCCCCTGCCACCACCTGCCACCTGCCACCACTTTCCACCACCGTCTTCCGCCGCCACCACCCGCCACCACCACCTGCCACCACTTTCCACCACCGTCTTCCACTGCCATCACCTATCACTTGACACCACTTTCCACCACTTTCCACCACCATCTTCCGCTAGCACCATCCACCACCTGCCACCTGCCACCATCTACCACCACTTTCCACCACCGTCTTCTGCTGCCACCACCTGCTACCACTTTCCACTATTGTCTTCCGCCACCACTTTCCACCACCGTCTTCCGCCACCACCCTTCATCACTATCTTCTGCCGCCACTACCCACCATTTGTCGCTATTACCCATCACTCGCCACCCGCCATCATCGTCTTCCGTCACCACCACTCGCCACCACCCACTACTACCGTCTTCCGTCGCTACCCACCTGCCACCACTGTCACGACCCAAACCCGCCCCTATGGGTTTAGCACCATAACCGGCCAGTAATCTAAGATTACCGAAGGCCTACTTAACAGTAGAACAGTAATACAGAGTACAGGGGCATGACGGAAGCCAATACAGTAATAAAGTAATGTCTAATGAGCTGTAACACTCTGTATGCAAAAAGACTTTTTCATACATATATACATTCAGTACAAAACAGTACACAATATTACAGTCAATCAGAACAGGGACCTAATCCCTATTAACATTACAGTAAACGGTGCAGTACAGTGCTATCAGTCCATACAGTAATACAGATCAGATACAGGGACAGACAGGGGAAGCTAAAACACCCCCAAGCCATAGCTTGAACAGTTCAGGAACCTCACAGTGAGGCACAATGGTTGGCTTAACAAAACTGAAGTTTACCCTGACGCCTCTAGCAACAGTCCGGTGCCTGTACACCTACATATATATATGAGCAGTGAGCTAAAGCCCAGTGAATAACATAATGCGTAAAGAGGTTTAGAATGAATGTCCTTACAGTAATGAAAACAGTTCATTTCAATCAGTATTTCAGTTGCTCAGTACAGTAAACAGTCATATGTGGTACATCCATAAGCATAACAGTACAGTAAACAGTAGGTCTAAAAAGACCGAGCAGTACAGTAGGTCTAAAAGACCGAACAATCGTTGATGGCCAATCAACCAGTAAACAGTAATGGTTCCACGAGGGAACCGACAGAGATCTCTGTAACAGTAACAGTCAATAACAGTAGGTGCTAAGGATGCCACAGTATAGTTCAGAAATAAAGGACACACATTCATTCAGTAAATAATACTAGTTCAGAAAACAGTTCAGTAAACAATTCAGTAAACAGTTCAATATTCGAAAGATAATTATTTTGAACATATCTTTACACAATTGTTACTCACAGAGTTCTGGGCTACGGTAAGCTAGAGCGTCTCCTCGGAAAGCCAACCCTACACAGTACACAGGATGAACACACACTAAGCTATACAGTTGGGAAAAGATCATAACTTAATCCTTAATTTGCCTCGGTGTGTTCTACATCTATATCCTCATTAAGATGTCTTAAACTAGGCCTAAGAATGCCTAGAATGGGATGAGGACACAAAGATGCACTCAGAAAATAGTTTCAGAATTTTCAGAAAACAGTTCCCCGCTGGAGCGCAGGTTTCCCCGCTCGAGCGGGCATGCAACAAAGGTCCCCGCTCGAGCGGAAACTCCCCCGCTCGAGCGTGTGACACAAGCCTCCGCTCGAGCGTACAATCCTCCGCTCGAGTGGACTGTAAAACAGTAAGAGATGCTGGGAGCTCGATTTCCCCGCTCGAGCGGCACTTTCCCCCGCTCGAGCGGACACCCAAAATCTGGAAATCCCAGGTTTGAACTCCAAGTTCAAAATCAAGTTTAAATGCAACATTTTCGATCCTTTTGGGCTAATTTTCTGAAAAATACTTTAAAACTCAATGTATAACATGTTTCAAAGATCAATTTGAGAAATCAAAGCCCAAAGGTAGTTCCATTAAACACCATTTTGAGGAAAACTCCAAGAACAAGATGAACAATTTACATGCATGTAATCAACTGAGTTCAAGGCTTCAAATACTTGTTCAAATGAGTCATTTCTTCTTAAAACATGGTGAAATCATGGACTTTAGCTAGAACTTGGACACGCATGTGAAGATTTCTTTGAAATCAACTCAAAATTTAACAATGTAAACATGCATGAACTTAATCATCTTCAAGGCTTTAAATACAAGCTCAAATGAGCCATACCTTACAAAAGCATGAGGGATTCATGGACTTGAATATAAACACGAGCATACATGTAACAATTAGCCATGAAAACATCTTTAAATTTCTCAATACAACCATGCATGCAAGAGATGAGCTTCAATTCAACATTATAAGCCATATCTTGGCTCTAATCTTCAATAATCCTCTAAACCAAGCAGGAATCAATTGAATTCACAAACAAGAGGGTAGTCACACTACCTTAGGTCTCCAATCACAAGACTAGAAGCTCAATTTAGCAATCTACACTTCAATTCTTCAAGTATACAAGCAAATCTACAAGTGAACTCAAGTCTCTCACTTTCTCTCTCTCTAGTTCGGTGGTGTGCTGAAAATGAGCTGATGAAATGTTTGCAAATGAGTATAACATGGCTCAAATATGTCTTGCCTACATGGCCCACTAATATGGCATCATTGTAAATAAGCCTAACTCTTTAATTAGCTTATTTTAATCCAATTTAATCACACCAAAACACTTTTCAGATAATTTCACCATAAAATTGCATTAATTATGATGAACACAGAACATTAATCAATTTTGTCTTCGGCCGCCGATAAGGCCTTCAATTTGCAGTTTAATGCATAAGACGAGAACAGATAATTTGGCAATCAAACAGATAGATTGTGCATTTAAACAGTTACAGTCAATCGATTCAGTTTCGGATCTCAGTCAGTCAGTTCGGTACTTTAATCAATTCAATTATCAATCATGTTCAGTCTCCGTTTAACAGTAATCGGTAATTAATCGGTAGTATATCGGTAATCAGTATGAGGGTTGTTACAACCACCGTCTTCTGCTGCCACCATCCGCCACCATTCGTCACTACCCACCACCCGCCACACCACCACTCGCCACCACTCGCCATTTCTCACTCTTTTAGTTTATATTTTTTAAAATTTTCAAACATTTTGTCCAAATCAAACGCGTTTGCAGTTTATGTATTTTTAAAAATAAACAAAAACCAGTTTGTAAAATTTTTGTAAATATAAACTGAAAACGTAAGTATTACCAAACAGGCCCTTAATAAATCACTAAGTCAATTACGATTTTTTTTTTTTTTTTTTTTGGACTATGTTAAATGACAAATTTTGAAAAAAAATATTTGTAATTTTTAAAACCACATAAAACAATCCGTATTTTAAGCAAATTTTATAGGATGTATTTAAAATTTACTTTATATACTAATATTAAGCCTTTAAATTTTTTTTGTTGGTTGTCATTTTAAACATATGCAAAAAAGACAAGAAATTGACCCCCACAAATATTTTTCCAATTTTAATGGGAATATTTTATTTTATAAAAGATGGTCAAATTATCTTTTGCGTAAAGGAAATTGCACTCACATTTCTTAAGATTTAAGAAAAAAAATACAGTTGGTTTTACACTTTTAACATAATAACATAGACATTCTTTAAATTTTTAATTCATATAACATCTAAACCCTTTTTCATGAGTAATTTGTCAGTTGTATCAATAATTATTATTTTTTTCAATTAAAATATATATTAATTTTTATTTATTTCAATGTGTATGCACGAAACTGACGTCATTGTTAACCATATTAAAATATAATTAATATAATTATATCAAAAATATAAAATTAGTTTCTTCTTTTTTAATTTTAATTGAGATGAGTATAATTTACCATATCACAAATGCCATAAAATATATGGGTTGCTCCGACATGACACTTTGGTGACAACTCACTACTTTTGGCGGTGATGTATGTAATGAGTCCGGATCCTCTCCGGCCAAAGGATCCCTCCGGTCCTCCGGTCAAGGGCCACGATTTGGCCACGTGGCCCTTTGAAGATCTATGGCTCAGATAAAAATAAAAATAAAAAATGAATTTCGAACAAGAAGAAAATTTACAAGAACTGAACATCATCTTCAACACCTTCATCATCTATCCGGACTCCTACTCTATAGGAACTGAACATCATCTTCAACACCTTTAGTTCTGTGAACATCATCTTCAACACCTTTAGTTCTTGTTTGAACACAGAAATCACAGTGAGAAGAAGAAGAAAAAAAAAATTTTACCCAGTTGAAATCTATGCCCAAACTAACAAAAACAACAACCCACAAGCCAAAAACAACAACTATAGGAACAAAATATTTACCCAGAAATTCAAATCTGAAACTGTACAACTTATGAACAAAAAAGTCAAAAATACATCTTCATTTGTATGTATGTATATTCAGAAACCATTTTTTTTTCTTTTTTTCTGCGTTTTTCTGATGCAGATATTTTGGAATAAGAAAAAGAAGAGTTGTGTTGATTTTCTGATGAACAATTTTCATTAAAATCAACCGTCCCTCTCAGTAAGATTTGATGAAGAAGAAGAATTTCGTTTTTCTAATGAATTATTCTCAATAAGATGATGAAGATTTGTAGATCCGGATCTGCAGAGGATTTTTTTTTTTTTTTTTTTTGATGAAGATGATGATGATGTTGAAGATGTTGAAGATGATGAAGATTTGATGCGTTTTTTCTGCAGATGATCTTGATGATCTTCAATGGACAGATGATGAAGGTGTTGAAGATGATGTTGAAGAAATTGAAGATCTTGAACATCTTCTTCTGCAGAAAAGAAATTCCTCTGCAGATCCTGCAGAAATTGAAGATGATGAAGGTGTTGAAGATGATGCTGAGCCGATGATCTTCAATGGATAGATGATGAAGGCGTTTTTTCTTTTTTTCTGCAGAAACGAAATTCATTTTTTTTTTTTATCTGAGCCGTAGATCTTCAAAGGGCCACGTGGCCAAGTCGTGGCCCTTGACCGGAGGACCGGAGGGATCCTTTGGCCGGAGAGGATCCGGACTCGTATGTAATGCGTTTCCTTTCATTTATATTTTCAGATTGGATAAAACCAAACAGATTAATCCAAACATCTTCCATCCACACTGCTAGCCCAAACTGCTAGCCCATTGGAATTAATCCAAACGCGTCCTTTTATTTATATAGTAAAAAATGGGGGAACATGTGATCCGTGTGCATATAATATTTTATTTAAAAAAAATAAGATTATAAATTATATAATTGAATTTAAAATTTGAAATTTAAAATGTATTTAAAAAAAATAAAAAGTTGAGAGATTTGAAAAAAAAAAAAAAATCTTGAATTTAGGACATAACTGAGCATATAACTACTATATAAGGATATTTTAAAAAAATCTAAAAAATAAGACGTCAACACCAACTCTAACTTTTACATATACAATAGTATAGCTGAGTAAGAGAATTATGGTAAAAAAATATATATATATATCTTCGTTATATTTTAATTTAAAAATCACTTTTTGCTTCTTTTTTTTTTTTTTTTAATTAACTATACAACTTTTTAAAAACACTTTCCGACAAAGTCTCTATTATTATTTTATCCCATTTAAATATTATTTTTATTCATAACGAATAAAAAAACATTTTTTTTACAGTTTAGGGTTAGGGTTTAGGATTTTTTTAAGTCAAAAAATGTATATAAATTAAGTTTTTTTATGATTTTTTATAATCTCAAAACTACCAAAACTAAATGGTTATCTTGATAATAAAAGTGAAATCTGGTGATTATCCACTACTCTAACTAAAAAAACAAAATAATTTGATAGAAATGATCTAAAGATTATTTCTCTCAATACTATTCAGAATATCTAACTAAAATATCATCTTTTTTTTTTCCTGATAAAAAAGAAACTTAGGCCTCGTTTGGCAACATGTCGGTTTAGCTAAAAAGTCAAAAAGTTATGAAAAAAATCAAAAAATCAACAATCCATACTAAAAAGTCAAAAATTCTCTTTTCTCTCTACTTTTTGCACATCTTTTCGTAAAAAATCAAAAAATCATTCCAAACATACTAATTTTTTTAACTCATATTTTAGCCAAATAACTAAAAAGTTACTAAATTAACTTGTTCCCAAACGAACCCTTAGATTAAAACTTAAATAGTAGCATACATAGTTCTGGGATAGCTAATCCCCTCTAGTATTATCATACAATTGGGTTGCAATACAATGAGGAGAATGGTGACGCAAATATCACTTTATTACTTTAACTAATCAGTTTTTTAATTGAGTCGTGTTAGGTAGCTCGAAATGAGCTACCTCGAATCCCCTTTTTTTTTTTTTTTTCAGAAGCAGAGAAGGAGAAGAGGAGGAGGAAGGAGGGAGGGGGAGGAGGAGGAGGAGGAAGAAGGGGACTGGAGGGGGCCTTTCAGAAGCAGAGAATGAGAAGATGAGGAGGGAGGAGGGAGGAGGAGGAGGAGGAGGAGGAGAAGGAGGAAGAAGGAAGGGACTGCGACGGCGGGACTGGGCTAGGTTGCGACGACGACCGGCGGCTGGGCGACGATCGGCGGCTGGGCATCGGCGATCGACGATCGTCTTCTCTCTCTCTCTCTCTCTCTCTCTCTCTCTCTCTCTTCCCCCTGCTTCTCTCCCTCTCCCTCTCCCTCTTCCTGTTTCAGAGTCGAAAATGGAAGAAAAAAAAAATCCCCAAAACGACGTCGTTTTGAGGATTAGGGGGATTAGGAGGGGCCAAATTCGAGCTCTTAAACATTATTCTTTTTAATTTCCATTCTCATGATGCTCTTTAGTTTAGATATCTTTTTTTAAAATGTTCATTTGATGCTTTTATATAGAGAAAATCAAAAAGAGAGAAAAAAAAAACTATCTAAAATAATTTTTTCAATAATCACTAATTATTTATTTTAGATTTTTTTTTTTTTATAAAAAAAAAACTAGTTTGCTAGATGAATTTTTTGAAAATTTGGTTAATTATCTTAGCTAAATTGATAGTTTAACTACCCTTGTTGAAAGACTACTTAATAATCTGTCAGAAAGAAAAAAAAAATACTAAAAAATTTAAAATTTCAAAATATTATTTTTGCACAGACTATTTATAAATATTAATATTCTTTTACCATGATAATGACTATATTAACTGATCATTAACAATTTCCTTTTTTCAATCTGTTAATAGAAAAGCAACTTTTTTATGTTTTAATAATAATAATAATAACAATACATGTTTGATTTTGGCTTAACAAAAAAAAAAAAAATGTAAAGCTTTTAACAAAATCCAACATGGGAAGTGCTATAAAAATCACATCTTTTTTACTGAATTATTTTGCCTTCAGAGTTGTATTTTTTTTTTTTTCAAGTTGTTCTAACCTAGAAGTATTTAAAGGGTAAAAGGAATTTTTTTAAAAAAATTCATTAATGATAAAATAAAAAAATTAAGGAAAATTTGGTTGAAAGTCCCTTTCTGAAAA
This sequence comes from Camellia oleifera, assembly GCA_022316695.1. NCBI lineage: Eukaryota > Viridiplantae > Streptophyta > Magnoliopsida > Ericales > Theaceae > Camellia > Camellia oleifera. The sequence goes on along the minus strand of CM039308.1, from coordinate 13,105,793 downwards.
CTTGTTCACTCATAGATCCTATTAAAATTCTTGTGATGTCATAAGTCCTATAGGTTTGAAATTGTATTCTAAGAGATCATTTTTTTTTTTTTGAAATTAGATATTTTTTCATTACATTTTTACCCTTACTTTAGTCAACATTTTTATATGACAACTATTTTCTTTTATGTTTCAAAATTTCAAAATTGTACAACTTTCAAAATACATACCAATTTATGATAAAATTATATTTTTGAAAACTTATACAAATATAGATTTTGATTATATGTATATACACATAATAATCTATATAATAAATCATATTGTAAAAAATAAATTAGATACTATAGCAAGATTTCCTTCTACAATTAAGTTGCAAGTTAGAATGGGATTTGTACGGGGAGCAAATATCCGTCGCTGTCCGTATTCCTCGTGTCCAAACTTCGCTTTCTTCTCGATGACCTGAGAACACAAAGACGGTGAGCTACCTGGTGGGTGATTACCAGAAAAACCTTCCGACGGTCAAGTTAGCACCCTTAGAGAGAGAGAAAGAGAGAGAGGAGACAAAGTGATAGGTGAGCTCTATTACCCAGATTTTTTCAGACTTGTGCATGGAGGCGCAGCACCGTTTATATAGTTTATGCACGCTCTTCTCTGTCCATCTCCTTCTGATGTGTGGATATGTTCCCCTCTCATATCCTGTTACATGTGGGCACCAATACAGCCAAACACCGAATGACGAAACCGCAAAACAGTACTGACGCGTACGGATCGTGGAATCTTCTTCCTACAGTTCCACTGCGCCACATAGAATTTCCTACCGAGCTAAGCTCATCATGGCATCACGTCCTTACCCAAGGACCGCACTACTTGCTTGGTCTTGTCAATAAATCTCGTACGTGGGCCCGATCAAGCTCCATAGTCACGACTAAGTTTCCGCTCGGTCAGATCTGCCCTTCTGGAGACAAGTTCCGTCCAACTTAGCTGAACGTACATCTTTACCGAGCAAGCAGTTCCTAGTCCTAACTTGGCCAGACTAAGTCCTCCGTCCGACGCATGTCTTGTGTCCGATCGGGTATGTATCTCGACTCCGGCCCAATTTGTGATAACTTTGTCCCTTATTATGATAATTGGTCCTTAATATGAATATGATTATGTGTTTGATATGATTTTGTATGCCATTATGTGAAAATATGTGGTTTTGAATTTCTATCTGTTCACCGTAGGAGTATATGTTTGATTATCTGCTTTGGAAATTAAATTGAAGGCCTTATTGGCCACAGAACCCGAAATTGATTACGCCATTGTGATTAGCGCAATTTTTAGAACCTACGGTGAAACTTAATTGAAAATTTATTCAGATTAAATTAATTAGATTAAATTAAAGAATTAAGTGCCCAATTATTTTATATTAATAAATTGGAATTAGTGTGACTTATGTGAGGAAAGGCACTATACCCAATTCACTCACTTGAGCTCAAAAATCAGAATTTGTGTCTTAGAAAAGAGAGAGAGCCGACCTTGAGAGGGAAATGAGGCATCTTGCTGTATTTTGGCTTATAATTTGTGAATTGGGAAGGCTAGGTGCAAGACTTGGCCACAATTGTGAGAATCAAGGCTCCCAGGTGAGTAACCAACCATTGACTCATGGATTTTTGTTTGTAAATTGTGAATTCAAGTTTGATTAATGGTCAAGAACATGAGTTAGTTTGATCATAAGGAAATTGGGTTGATTTCGTTATATTTGAAGTCAATAGATGTATGCATATAGGAAATTACTATGAATTTCCATATTTGAACACAATGTGTATAACCTATGTTGAATCTTGTTTGAAATCCATGTATTTGATCATCTCTTCACCAATTAAGTTGATATGAATGAATATTTCTCACATGCAAGAGTAGATCATGGAGGTATGAGCTTTGCATGTTTGAATTTGATGTGTTGGTGATGAGTTTGGAATAATTTGAGGCATGCATGTAAGTAATTCAAGAAATTGAGCTTCATTGTGTTGTAATTTGGTGTTGGTATCATGTTAGTATATGTATATGTGAAATTTGAGCCATGGCATGCAAGAAATGTTGGTTAGAGTGTTGAATTCAAGCTCAAGAACCATTCTAGAAAATCCAGAATTTTTTATGTCCGCTCGAGTAGCGGAACCGCCACTCGAGCAGGGATTTTGAGCTCCCAGTATTTTCTTGCAGGCATGGTGTCCGCTCGAGCGGGGAAGTTCACGCTCGAGCGAGGAGCTATGTAGAATGAACTTCCGCTCGAGCGTCCGAGTTCACGCTCGAGCGTAAAAATGATACAACCAGCACTTTTGTAGACCTAATGGGTCCGCTCGAGCGGGGAATCCCACGCTCGAACGGGGACCCTTTTTTTTGAAATTTTGAAAGTGTATTCTGTGTTTCGTTTTCCGTTCTCTTTCACTTGCTAGCACTCTTAGGCATGCATTATGCATTGTAATTGAGTTAAAGAGATAAGAATGAAGCCTAAAGAGGAATATGTGAATTAAAGAACGGATTAGATCGTTTGTGACCCATATGTGCTATATGACGTGTAGGGTCAAGCTCCAGGGCAAATCCACAAGCCGATCACTGTGAGTAATATCCTAACAAGATATTTGAAATATGTTATTGTCCAATTGTTTACCTCTATGTAAGTTTTGTAAGTTCGATTGACAAGAATGATTGGGCCGAAAGCCGATTGACATGAATGATTGGGTCGAAGGCCGATTGATATGAATAATTGGGCCGAAGGCCGATTGACATGAATGATTGGGCTGAAGGCCGATTGACAAGAATGATTGGGCCGAAGGCCGATTGATATAAATGATTAGGCCGAAGGCCGATTGATACAAGTGAATGGGCCAAAGGCTGTTTGCTGTAACTGTTTCAAAGATTGCTTATGTATTTTCCTTACTTGATATTATTCACTGGGCTTTCGCTCACGCTTATTCATGTACATGTAGGTGAGCCAAGGGACGTCCAGAACCAGCCTCCGTGAAATTGTAAGAAACAATCAAAGTTTTGAGGAGTCAGCCTAAACGTCTCACGCACGAGACTGTCTTCACCTTTGTCCTTTGTTCATAGTTTTGTTATGTTGGCGAAAACATTAGACTACTTTTGTATATAAGTCTTAGGTTCGATTGACTTAAACTTGTATGATCCTGTATGTACAGTGTTCTGTGTTAGTACATATTTTGACATGAGTTATTAATGTATAAATGTTTGGAACGTTATGGTGTGCATATAAGCACAGCTCTATGAACAAAATTTTAAATTTGCTTCCGTTTGGCCCCTTTACTCTGATGAGTTTTGTTTTATTTAGTTTGAGGCCGTAGGTAGTCTCGTGATTACTGGTCGGTTATGGCCTTAACCCATAGGGGCGGGTTCGGGTCGTGACAGAATGGTATCAGAGCACGAGTTGATAACTCACACACTTGTCCAAAAGAGCAATAAGCGTCTAGAAAAGATCTAGAATGCATTCATGTGATAAGTATGAATCTGAAAGCATCAAGAATACGCTTAACTATTAAATGTGAACAACTATGTGTTATAAGTTTGTGAACTGCTTGCATTTCAAATTATTTGATTATGTATGCTCTTTAGTATATGCATACCTGTGTATCTTTTGTATAAAGTATAATACAAGTTTAATTAGATGGTGAGAACAAGAGGTGATGAGATAGAGGAATCTTCTACTGCCAGACTGGATAGAATGGAAAGACTGATTCAGGAAATGGCAGAGACATTGAGGTAACAACAGGAATGGCAACAACAGTAGCAACAGCCACATCCTCTACCTCCACCTCCGGCACCTCCTGTGCCAAATAATCAGAATGATGGCCGAACCATAGCTCTCACCAAAGAGTTCAAGAAAATGAAACCATCACAGTTCCATAGTGGATTAGATCCTTTGAAAGCTGAAGCTTGGGTCCTCGGCATCGAAAAACTGTTTGAAGTGTTCTCGTGTTCAGAGACACAGAAAGTGCTTTTAGCCACCTTTATGCAAGAAGACGAAGCAAGAAGGTGGTGGATGTTAATGCGTGAGAATTACAAAGATGCTGATTGGGCAAAATTTCTGGAAATTTTCTACGACAAGTACTTCTCGCAGTGTGTCTGGGATAGGAAGGTGGCAGAATTCATGGAACTGAGGCAAGACAGTATGACTGTAGCCAAGTATGAGGCCAAATTCACTAAATTGGCTAGGTTTGTGCCACACGTGATTGATACAGACTATAAGAAGGCGAGACATTTTGAAGGCGGGCTTCGAAGCGACATCTTAGAGAGGGTGAATGTCTTGAAGCTGGAAACCTACATTAGGGTACTAGACAGGGCCATAATATCATAAGCTAATATAGCTAGATAAACTAAACCGACAACTGACTGGAAGGGTAGTAAAAGGCAGGGCTTCTTTTCAAAGAAGAAGTTTTCAAAGAAGCAAAATACGGGCCCCTCGAATACTTCTAATTCTTCTTGGGATACAACCCCGTTGTGTACTATTTCTAGTGACAGGCATCGTGGGGTTTGTTACCGTGTGTCAGGAGCTTGTTTTAATTGTGGTAAACAGGGGCATATGGCTAGAGATTGCAAACAGAACAGTGAAAAATTTGCTGCTAGTTCAACAACGTCAGTCCCAAAACCGGGAAATGCTACGAGATCTACTCCTGCCGGAGATACCGTGAGACAAGGGAGAGTTTTTGCTCTTGTTCCGGGCGATACCCGGAATGCCAACACAGTTGTTTCAGGTACCATTTCTATATGTAATCAGGATGCCTTTGTGTTAATTGACTTTGGATCAACACACTCATTTGTAACATGTGCATTTGCATCTAGACTGAATAGACCTCTAGAATTACTGCCATATCTGCTATGTGTGTCTGCTCCATTTGGGGAATCTGTATTGTATCCATATACCGGTTTTGTGACATGCGTATTGAGGATGCTACCTTATATGTAGATTTGTTGCCCTTGAACTTTAGGCATTTTGATGTAATTTGGGACATGGATTGGTTGACCAAATATTGTGCCACCATTGATTGTGTGACAAAACGGGTTGTGTTTAAACCACCAGAACATAAGGAAATTGTGTTTGTGGGTAATGGGGTAGTGCCTCCACCTTATTTGATATCTGCAATGAAAGCATGCAAACTAATCAAGAAGGGGTGCCAGGGTTATTTGTGCTATTTGTTGTCTGAACAATCCGTGAATGTTGAATTGAATGATATCCCTATTGTTAGAGAATTTTCAGATGTGTTTCCAAATGAATTATCAGGGGAATTGGTAGATAGGGAGATAGAGTTTATTATTGAAACTGTTCCTTATTATGATAATTGGTCCTTAATATGAATATGATTATGTGTTTGATATGATTTTGTGTGCCATTATGTGAAAATATGTAGTTTTGAATTTCTATCTGTTCACCGTAGGAGTATCTGTTTGATTATCTACTTTGGAAATTAAATTGAAGGCCTTATCGGCCACAGAACTCGAAATTGATTACGTCATTGCGATTAGTGCAATTTTTAGAACCTACGGTGAAACTTAATCGGAAATTGATTCGGATCAAATTAATTAGATGAAATTAACGAATTAAGTGCCCAATTGTTTTATATTAATAAATTGGAATTAGTGGGACTTATGTAAGGAAAGGCACTACACCCAATTCACTCACTTGAGCTCAAAATCAGAATTTGTGTCTTAGAAAAGAGAGAGAGCCGACCTTGAGAGGGAAAGGAGCCATCTTGGTGTATTTTGGCTTATAATTTGTGAATTTGGAAGGCTAGGTGCAAGACTTGGCCACAATTGTGAGAATCAAGGCTCCCAGGTGAGTAACCAACCATTGACTCATGGATTTTTGTTTGTAAATTGTGAATTCAAGTTTGATTAATGGTCAAGAACATGAGTTAGTTTGATCATAAGGAAATTGGGTTGATTTCGTTATATTTGAAGTCAATAGATGCATACATATAGGAAATTACTATGAATTTCCATATTTGAACACAATGTGTATAACCTATGTTGAATCTTGTTTGAAATCCATATATTTGATCATCTCTTCACCAATTAAGTTGATATGAATGAATATTTCTCACATGCAAGAGTAGATCATGGAGGTATGAGCTTTGCATGTTGTGCGTTCGAGTCTACTTTAATAATTCATACCATTTACTATGAATTTTCAATTTTAGTTTGGTTGGTAAATCATTTCTAGAAGGAACCAAACCATGGTTGGGATTTGGAGGTTGCTGTTGCGCGTTCGAGTCTACTTTAATAATTCGTACCATTTATTTTTAAGTTTTCATTTTTTTTCAATCTCAAATTGAATTAGAGGGTATTATTAGATCTATAGAGACTCACCACAAGACTCGTTTTGATAATCCTAACTATTCAATATGTATAACTCGTCAAGTACTATATATGTCTGTAAAAAATCAAGTTAATCGGATATCGATAGTTACGTGATCAAATCAATTTTGTATAAAAAAAAAATGAATGGTGAAAAATAAACAGTTGACAAAAAAATTGATTTGATGAGACAGTTAGCGATATTCGATCAATGTGATTTTTTATAAGCATATAATACTCGACGAGTTCTACACATCGAACAGTTCATATTATTGAAACAGGACCCTTAATGAATCCTCACGGGCCCAATAGTACCCTCCAATCCGATCTGGGATTGGAGGGAAGCCACTGCCTATTTTTATGAACATAGATATTTAAAAAAGTCAATTTGATTGAATATTAATAATATTTCATCAAATTATATTTTTATCTAAAAAATAAATAATAATTGTGATTTTAAATATAAAATTGTATACAAATGTAATTTGATAAAAGAACTATCAATATCAAATGAACTTAATTTTTGGTACTAGATATACTCTAAAAATGAACGGTTTAAATAATTGAAATAGGACATAAGACACACAACAATGATTGTTGTGCATAACAGACATCCTAAATCTACCAAGGTCGACGTGATTATAGTATTTTTATTAGAAAAAATATTGAGACCCGCAATTTAAATCTCATAATTTTACCTATAATAACATAGTATGTTATGTGTTAATTGATTGAATAATTTTAGGTACCCACCCTTAACTTCCTTAAATTTAACTTGAATGAAATTGTGTGGCTGTGATTGAATTTGACTACAAAATATTAATGTTTTAGAGATTAAAATTTAAGGACAAAATTAATTTTTAAGGACCCAATATTTTTGTTGCGAAAAGTGTTGTTATTATATTTTTAGTAACGAAAATTGAACATTAGTGATGAATTATTATTTTTTTGTTACCAAATTTTTTGTTTAAAAAAATAAACCATTTTTAGACCAAATTATTTTGTCCCTAAAAATCTATTTATTAGTGACATTTTTAAAATTTTATCGGTAAAAGTCTTGTTTTTGACTTTTTTGGATGACCTTTTAGCGACTATCCTCACGATAATAAAATTGATCCCTAAATGTCTTTTGCAAAAAATTTCACTTTTAGAGACTAAAAAATTCAATTTCTAAAACTCTTATATGTTGTAATATTTGTATGGTGTCAGATCTATATATAGAATAAATCTCAACAACAAGATGATAATTCTGAATAATTTCTGTGGGGATATATTTTCTGAGTACCAACACGTGGCAAGGTGACGCCGACGTGTCAGCCGAGGTGCCACGTGTTTTGGCTGTTGTGCCGAGGTCATCTCGGATAGGTCGAGGTTACCTCTAAAGATATCGGAATCCAAAATAAGCGGATAGGGGACAAGAGTCCTAGAATGAAGAGGGAACTCAACCTGGATATGGACAAGAGTCCTAGATTGGGAGAAGACTTCAGTTTGGGTAAAGATAAGACTCTTAGAGAGTTTATCCTAATCCCACTGGGAGTTCCAGGTTAGCAGTAATCCTAAGTCCATTAGGGCCAGGCTCCTATTGAGACTAGGATTGTATTGGCTATAAAAGAGAGGCACCCCCATGGGTCTAAGGTACGTTTTTATACTCAAGCTTGTGAGTTGAATACTTGATTATCTTTGAGAGATATACTGACTTGATCATCGGAGTGCCCCCGGGTGGAAGAACCACCGCCGGAGCCTTTTCTTTCTGTGCAGGACAGCAGGGTGCCATCTATTCTGCCTGTGTTTTACAGCTGAATCACTAAGGAGGGCAGTGTGATCAGAAAATCACTCACACAATTTGGCGCCGTCTGTAGGAAAGAAAGACGAATAGATGGCCAGTAACGCACAAAACGAAAAGGTTGGGGACGACGCTCCCACTGGGAGTGGCAGGCCTATCGACCTTGACGTCGAAGGAGACAACCACAACGAAGAAGCCCGTGGCCAGGGGCACGGGGGAAAAGACGTCGTCCAGGAGGGCGACACTTCGAAGAAAACAGACCAGGGCAGATACTACAATGAAGACAACCTCCAGGTATGGAGGGATAGGTGCCTACGGAGGGATGATGAAGTAAAAGAATTAGCAGATAAGTTGGCTGACCTGCAGTCGGTCGTCAACTTCATGATGCAAAACAATGTCATGCAGCCACCATACCCGTTGCAGGACACGCCAATTCCAGCACTTAATACTCATAAGGGAGGAAGGAAAATAATTCCTGAAACACCACAACACTCCAGGAGCAAAAGGCACTCTCACCCGCCCTCCGGGGAGGTCGGCCGAGAGGATCCAAGGCAAGAGAAGTCCCAGAGGACGTATCAAACAAAAGATCAGGAACGCAGAGAACATCGGCATGTTCAAAGGCAGGCGCTCTGCTTTGACACAACCCACGGAGACAGATCAAAACGGGCCCATCACGAGGCCGAGAGTAGTGTGCCAAAGAGACTGAAGTCCAAAGACAGCCGAGCTCCAGGGAGGAGTAAAGAAGACTTGAGAAACTACCTCAAGAGGAAGGAACAGAACGCTGAAGCCAAAGTAAATTCACCCGTCAAGCCGAGGACACCGTTCTCGGTAGAACTAGACAAGTTTGAAGCACCCAAAAGATTCAGCATGCCGAGGTTTCAAATATACGATGGTAAGTCAGACCCTAACTTCCACGTGGGACTATTTTTGAACTCAATGGCGTTATACAGTGGAAACGAGCCACTACTCTGCAAAGTGTTCCCCTCGTCCTTTGGGGAGATTGCATCAGATTGGTTCCATAAATTACCAAAAGGAAGCGTGAAGACATGGGAAGGCCTGGCCGAGATGTTTGTGGCCAGGTTCGTAACAAACAAACTACAGCCATTAAGGGTGGATGCGCTAATGGCTTTAAAAATTAGCAAGGATGAAGGCCTTAGGGCCTATGCAAAAAGGTACTACGAGGGTGTTCAATAGAATACCCGAATGCAACCAAGAGGTAGCGGTCGTGTCTTTCAAGAATGGCCTGAAAGATGACTGTTCACTACGGAAATCTTTGGCAAAGACATTACCAAAGAGTATGAAGGAGCTCATGGCAAGAATCGAAAAATATGCGCGAGCCGAGGAGGATACATCGGCCCACAAGGAAGTCAAACAGGAAACAGGGAACAGCTCGCCGAAGCGAGGCCGAAGCAACAACGGACTCAGCAAAACAGAGATGGAGTTAAGCGCTAAACAAGCAGTAACAACCGTGTTTCGAATTCCAATTCAAAAAGTCCTAGGAAAAATTCGGAGCCAGCCCTATTTCAGAACACCAGCAAGGGAACCAGGAGAATTCATGGAAAGAAACATGGACAGACATTGTGCTTATCACAATGAAAACGGACATACAACACAGGGCTGCAGAGCCCTAAAGGCACACTTGGAAGATCTGGTAAGACAAGGCCACCTAAGAGACCTTGTCGATGAAACCAGAACAAGAGAAGAACAGGCAAGACTGCCTCAGGCTCCAGTAGCCCCACCACCTCCGCAACCTCGGGCAGAAGGACCTCGAATAGTTAATGTGATCCACTCAAAGGTTAACGAGAATGAAGTCAGAGGAGAAACCCAAAGGGTAAGGCATCTACAGCATGTCTACCAAGTCGGGGAAAAAAGACATTGGCCTGAAGAGATCCAAGGACTGATAATAACCTTCACCGAAGCCGACCTAGAGACAGTCCAGCACCCGCACAATGATGCCTTGGTAGTATCCCTCCGGGTTGGGGAATGCCAAGTGAAACGCATCCTAATAGATCAAGGCAGCTCTTGCGACATCATGTACGTTAGGTGTTACAAGGAGCTAGGCCTTCACCCAGACGACATGGAGCAATCGAATGGCCCGATGGTCGGCTTCAATGGAACGCCCACGTGGCCACTGGGCACTGCAAACTTGGAAGTACAGGCCGGTACTAAGAAGATCAGGACAGAATTCATTGTGATTGATACGCCTTCTCCTTACAACATCATATTAGAAAGGCCATGGTTGCATGCAATGGGGGCAGTTCCCTCAACATTGCACCAACTACTGCGCTTCCTAACAGAACATGGGATTGAAGAAGTCAGAGGAGATCAACTGCAGGCAAAAAATTGCTCCATGGCAGCAATGAAGACAACCTGCAGTGTTCGAGAACCAAAAAAGGCAGAGATTGAAGATGAGGACATAGAGGTCCTAGATGATGTCGGCAAGGCGCCGGCCGAGAAGAGTGAGGAATCACTAAAGAAAATCCTCGTCCAGGAGGGCGACGAAGAGCGCTTCTTTCTTCTCGGCTCAGGCTTAGCCGAAGAAGAAGAGAGAGAACTGGAAGCTTTTTTAAGAGCAAACATAGAGGTGTTCGCCTGGACACCTTATGAAATGCCTGGCATTGACCCCGAGGTCACATGCCACAGATTGAACGTCGACAGGTCGGCAAAACCTGTAATACAATGAGCTAGAAGACCGACGTTGATACACGTCGAAGCTGTGGAGGAAGAGGTAGACAGACTTCTGGAAGCCAAGGCCATCAGAGAAGTCAATTATCCAACGTGGCTGTCAAACACTGTGGTGGTAAAGAAGAAAAACGGTAAATGGAGGGTTTGCTTAGATTTTACAAGCCTAAATAAAGCCTGCCCCAAAGACAGCTTCCCTCTGCCAAAAATTGACCAGCTGGTGGATGCCACATCAGGACATGGAAGGATGAGCTTCCTGGATGCTTATAGGGGGTACCACCAGATAGCTATGTACCCACCAGACGAAGAAAAGATAGCGTTCATCACCCCAAAAGGCCTATACTGTTACAGGGTGATGCCTTTTGGGCTTAAGAACGCAGGAGCAACCTACCAAAGGCTGGTAACCAAAATGTTCAAACACTTGATAGGCCAAACAGTTGAAGTCTACATCGATGACATGGTCGTGAAGACCAAGGAGCCTAAGAGTCATCTAGCCGACCTGAAAAAGGTATTTGAAATACTCAAAACATATCGGCTCCGACTCAACACATCTAAATGCGCGTTTGGAGTTGGATCTGGTAAGTTTCTAGGTTACCTAGTAACAAGAAGGGGAATAGAAGCCAGCCCAGATCAGATCAAGGCCATCCTAGATCTACAGAGTCCAACATCGGCAAAACAGGTTCAAATGCTCACGGGAAGGGCCGCAGCCCTAAACAGGTTCATAAGCCGAAGTTCAGACAAGTGTAAACCCTTCTTCAACCTGGTAAAAAAGACCGCAGACTTCCTATGGACTGAAGAATGTGAGGCCGCTTTGGCCGACCTAAAAAAGTATCTGACCACGGCTCCAGTCCTCTCAACACCTGAACCTGGGGAGGAGTTGTTTTTGTACTTAGCCGTGTCAGAACACGCAGTAAGCGCAGTTCTAATCCGAGAAGAACAGGGAGAACAGAAGGCTGTCTATTATGTAAGTAAAACCTTAGCCAACGCTGAAGCAAGGTACTTACCACTAGAGAAATTAATGCTGGCCTTAGTCATGGCCTCAAAGAAGTTGAACCACTACTTCCAGGCACACAAGATTGTAGTGCTAACAGAGCACCCATTGAAGTCCTTATTACAACAAGGAGACTTAACAGGAAGAATTGCAAGATGGGCAGTAGCCTTAGGCCAGTATGACCTGGAGTTCAGGCCCAGAACAACAATTAAGGGCCAGGTTTTGGCCGACTTCGTAGCAGAATTCACGCCTGAATGCCTTGAACATCGGGCTCCGTTGAGCCGGAATGAACGAGGTCCTAGCAAGCAAGGAGAACCCCGGCCAAAAGCAAAGGAGCAAAGGAAGGAAAAGCTCAGACCTTGCAGCATCTACATCGGCGACTCATTCAGATTGTTTGTCGACGGAAGTTCAAACCAACAGGGAGTAGGGGCAGGAGTACTGCTGATATCCCCAGATGGAGAAATAATAGAGCAGTCCATCCGTTTGGGATTTAAGGCCTCAAACAATGAGGCAGAATACGAGGCATTAATTGCAGGACTAAAGCTAGCAGCAGCAGCAAAAGTAGACGAGGTAATAGTTTTTTGTGATTCACAGTTAATTGTTAACCAGTCAACAGGAGAATTTGCAACCAGGGACGAGAGGATGTCGGCATATGCAAAAGAGGTTATCAGATTGGCCGAGTTATTTCAGAACTGTCGACTTCTTCAAGTAAGCCGAGATGATAACAGCCACGCCGACGCATTGGCCAACCTGGCAAGTTCAATACAAACTGGAAAGACAAGAACAATTATGATCGACTATATGTCGGGCCCGAGCATAGAGCCACAGAACGCAAAGCAAGAAGCAATGTGTGTGGACATAGGGCCAAGCTGGATGGATGCAATTATTGCATTCCTGAAAGAAGGAAAGCTGCCAGAAGACCGCAAGGAGGCACACAAAGTCAGATTGAAGTCGGCAAAATTCAGCCTGACTACGGACGGACATCTCTACAGAAGGTCCTTCACTGGACCCCTTTTAAGGTGCGTACACCCTTTACAAGTTGAAGATTTCTTATATGAAATTCATGAAGGGATTTGTGGAAGCCACATTGGGGACAGATCATTAGCCCATAAGGCCATCACCCAGGGGTATTGGTGGCCCTACATGCAAAAAGATGCAGAAGCATACGTAAAGAAGTGCGAACAATGCCAAAGGTTTGCACCTTTGATTCATCAGCCGGCTACTGACCTGAACCCAGTATCCAGCCCTTAGCCGTTTGCCCAATGGGGCATGGATCTGGTTGGACAACTTCCCCAAGCAACTGGGCAGAGAAAATACTTGCTGGTAGCAACAGATTACTTCACAAAGTGGATAGAGGCAGAACCTCTTGCCAAAATCCGAGATGTGGACGTCAAGAATTTCATATGGAAAAACATTATCACCAGATTTGGCATCCCTAGAGCCATCGTTGCCGACAACGGAACGCAGTTTGACAGCAAACTTATCAAGAACTTCTGTGCAAAATTCAAGATCAAGAATTACTTTTGAACATCAAGTTTCCCCAAAGTAATGGCAAGCAGAAGCATCCAACAAAGTGATTTTGGACGGAATAAAGAAGAGGCTGCAGGCAGCAAAAGGGAAGTGGGTAGACGAATTGCCCAACGTACTTTGGGCATATCGGACTACGCCGAGGAGATCAACGGAGAAATCCCCCTTTGCCATGGCCTATGGCACAGAAGCAGTAATTCCACTAGAAGTCGGTATCCCAGGGATCTGAACCCAGGGAGTTGGGAATGAAACTAATGACATACTCTTAGCCCGAGATCTGGACCTTTTAGAAGAGCGAAGAGAGAATGCTGCAATTCAGCTTGCAGTATACCAGCAACAGCTTGCCAGAGCTTACAACAAAAAGGTCAATCCAAGAGATTTTCAAGTCGGCGACCTAGTCTTGAGAAAAGTCGTCGGCAACAAGAAAGACCTCAGAGAGGGCAAGCTTGGCCCAAACTGGGAAGGACCTTACAGAATTACTTCGGTGTTAGGCAATGGAGCTTATCGGCTTGAAGACAATGAGGGCAAAGCATTACCAAGACCCTGGAACACTTGTAATTTGAAATTTTTCTATCATTGAAATGTTCATTACCGATGTCATCAATAAAATCTTTTCAGAATTCTTTAGACATATATGATTGATTACGATACTTAATATTGTTTCTGAAAAACATAAATAATGAGAACCCAAGTGGAGCTGAGGTTCACATTAGGGGCAGAGAGAAGACAAAGTCTACCACTTGTTGAAATTTGTAGCAATTTACAAGTTGGTCAGACCGATACAAAGTCTACCACTTATTGAAATTTGTAGCAATTTACAAGTTGGTCAGACCGATACAAAGTTTACTACTTGTTGAAATTTGCAGCAATTTACAAGTTGGTCAAACCGATACAAAGCTTACCACTTGTTGAAATTTATAGCAATTTACAAGTTAAAAGTAAGCCGAGATGGTTCCTTAACTTCACTTGTTGAAATTTGTAGCAATTTACAAGTTGAAGTTAAGCCGAGATATCTATTTCTCTTCACTTGTTGAAATTTGTAGCAATTTACAAGTCGAAGTAAAGCCGATGTTATTACTTACAAACTTATGGCAATCTACTAGTTGGCTAAACCAAAAAAGTTGCTTAACACTTGTTGAAATTTGTAACAATTCACAAGTTGAAGTTAAGCCGACATATGACCATCTGTTGAAATTTGCAGCAATTTACAGGTTGAGGTAAATATAATTGTTTAAACCCTTGTTGAAATTTGCAGCAATTTACAAGTAGATCATTGTTTAATACGTATTCTAACTTGAGAAAAGTTTACTATATATGTTAATCCTTGTTAAAATTTGTAGCAATTTACAAGTAGGACAGATTGAGATTACTGTTTAAACACTCGTTGAAACTTCAGAAAAGTTTGCAAAGTTAACATTGAATAGTATATATACTTGCTGAAATTTATGAAAAAAGTGCAGGTCAACGACTTGCCGAAGTAAAATTTTCAGTTATTATACCCGAGGTATGTAACCCCGAGAAGATTGTGCAAAGGAGGAATTATGTAAATCATGCAAAATATTCTAAGTATAAAGCCATACAGAAGCAATAAGGAGAACTTAAAGACTAAAGTATTCAGAGAAAAACAGTTGCAGTTGTATATAATAAAGGCACTGTGGCCTAGCAAAAGTTGAATGTTCACAAGAAAGGCGCATTAGCCATAAAGAGGAAGCTTACATTGTTCAGAAAACAAAGGTACAAAAAAAAAAAAAGAACAAAAGAACAAAAGACATTTCAAGATTCTTCGACATCAACAGATGGTTGGGCTAGGACCTCGGAGGACTCTGGGAGAACCACCTCGGCATCTTTTTCTCCCACAACCTCTGCATCTTTTTCTACAAAAACCTCAGCTTCTTTATCTGCCGCAATCTCGGCGTTGATCTCCGCAAGTGTTTTACTAAGACTTCTTTTAGATAGAAGAAGGTCAGATGATAAACGAACTGGATCAGCTTCCTTGGGCACCATCTCAGTCTCTTCGTCTTGGGTTAAGTCTAGGATCTGCTCAACTTGAGGAGGAGATTTGATCTCAGCAGCATCCTTAGACTTTCTCACCAAAGTCTCTTCATCATCTTTATCTTCATCCACATCTTCGGCTTCGGATTCAGACACAACTTCTTCCTCAGCCTGACTTGGAGGTGGAGGAGGAGGAAAGGGAAGAGGAATAGCTTCAGCCTTGCGCCAGGGGTGAGTCAGCAGGAAGATCAAGCTTTTTTACCAGGGAAAATCCCCTATTGCATGCCTGCCTGACTTGAAGTTTGTAATCTTCAGTGACATCGGCTACACCCTGGGCATAAGCCTTTTCATCAGTTTCTTTGATTTCAGCCTCTTTGGTTGCTAAGGCTTGCTGAAGCTCCTTCTCGGCTTGGGCTGTTTTTTCCTCGGCCTCCTTCTTTTGCGCCTCAACAACGTTTTTTATAGTCTTAGCGGCATCAGCTTTTTCTTCGGCTAAGGTTTGGGCTTTAGTAGCAGCCTCGGCTTGATCTTCCAACTTTTTCATTTTAGCTTGAAGGTTCTTATTGATCTTCTGGAGGGCAGAATACTCCTTCTTCAAGTCATTCAACTTCTCCCCTGGTCTCAAAGGACTGCATGGAAAAGGAATGCGCATGCTGGACAGCCTAAAAGAACACAAAGCAAAAAGTTATTACAGAATTTTACAAGTATAGAGCACTAAGGATAAAACAAGTTACCAAGTGAAGACACTTGCTTGAACACGTCGCTGAAGCATGAAAGCATAATTTTCGTATTCACTCATCTCGGCATTCTTTTCAAGATCGCCTGGGAGAAGGAGGGATGTGCTTAGTACAACACCAATGTTTATGTCATCGGCGCTGTCACTAGCCAAGACTGGCTTGTTCTCCAGAGTAATTGCAGGTGTCCAAGGGACGTTGGGCACTTTGGACTTTGGACTTTGAAGACGTCCCAGAAGAAGACCTCGGCCTCTTTGATTTTTGGGACTCTGCTGGTTGGGTTTCAACAGATCTCTTTGCCGAAGTGGAAGCATTCTTCATGTTCTCGGCCAATTGTGAGATAGGCACAGCATCCTCAGCCTCAGCCTCAGTAGCTTTGGTCTTTGGCTGAGCCTTCTTTATTCTTTTTGATTTTGGTGGAGGCATCGTTTGGGCTGGAATGACATCAACATCAGCTGGTAGGTCGGCCAGGAGATCTTGGGCAACAGGCTTTGGGCGAACCATTTCGGCTGTTTTAACAAGTCTACGTCGGCGTTTTCTTTCAGGAATTGGTACCAAGAATGGTGCCGAGGTGGAAGGTTGATTGGTTGGGTCAGATGTGGATCCCTGATCTGTCCGGGATGAAGAGGCAGCTTGAGTTGTGACAGTAGGTGAAGAGAGGCTCTTTTTCTTCTTCCTTGGGGCGTCGGGCAAAGTGGATTTGTAGGAGGGGATGAAATTCAGTAAGAGTGGAGCTTTTCGCTTTTGGATAGGAAGGTCCAAAAGCTTCTTTAAATCTTTTCCAAGGAAATAGGACTAGCGAAAGTCCTTGGGTGGCTTGCGAACGTCTGCAAAAAAGAGCACAACATCCGAAACAGATAAAATCTCTTGAAGACTTGGAAAAAAACAAACAACAGCTAAGTAATTGGCACTGGGCTCTTACCCTTGCCCTCTTTAACTGTTCGGGGAAGAGGGTAGAGATGGACTTCTTCGTCTGGGCCAAACTCCCAATTTCCAGAAGCAATAAGATAATCGTCTCCAGCCTCTTTGTTGGAGTCTGGGAGGTCGGCTACAATTTTAAAATCGGTAGACCTCGGCTTGAGGTAATATACATAACCCTTTTCTTTCAGGTTAAGGGCGCACATAGTATAACAGTATTGGATATCGGCGAGAGTGATCCTAACATTCTCCTGCCAAGCTAAGGCTATTATACCATTAAGTGTTCTATAGGAGTTGATGGTGAGTTGCATAGGGTTCAAGGTGTAGTAATGAAGAACTTCACGAAAAAGGGGATTAAGTGGGAGCCGAAGTCTACACTCAACAAAAGCTACAACAGGGAAAGGCATTGTATTGTCTGTAGGCATAATGGAATCATCATCCCCAGCTAGCCTAAGGAGGACGTCATCAGGAATAGAGAACTCTTGCCTAAAAAATTCAAGTTTGGTTGGGGTGTTTACCCTTTGTCTCCACATACCCATGATTTTGGTATAAAGGTACTTGGCTACAAAAACAGGATGCTCTTAAAGGGTTTTTGGGACCTCGGCTTAAACTTAGGTATATATTAATAAAACTTGTTTCAGTTTTTCCTAAGAATTGAAGGTTCTATAAACAAATCCCAAACCTAAGAACTATGACGACGAAGATCAAAGGCACGAATTTGGAAAAGATACCAAAAAGCAGAAAACAAAAACGAAGTTTCAGATTTAAGAAACACAAAGGGAGAAAGACCAAGAACAGTGATGAAACAGTACAAGTGTTCATGACGTATGTAAAATCATGAAATAAGAATCATTCAGGAGGATAATTCACAAATTGAATGCTAGAACAGAACAGTAAAAGCAGGGAATTTCAGGAACAATCGAAAACTAAAGAAGAAAGACCAGTTGCTTACCAGAAAAAGTGACGCCGGAATGAAATTCGCCGAGGACAGACGACAGTAGCGAGAGCTTCGCGAGAACAGAAGAGTGAGGGCAGTTGCAGAGTTTGGAGCTTAGAACAATGGCGGATTCAGAGAAGAAAAAGTTTTAGAGAGAGAAAAACAAGTGAACAGAATGCAAAGGTAAGAAAAGAAAGAGGGAAAAACAAAGTTTTGTTAAAAAACTTGAAACGACAGCAAAACAGGACATTAAATGTGCCTGGAGTAACGCAGACGTCAGGCGGCGCGAACAGGCGAGAGACGACTTGCAAGCACGTCGTAGACACGAGCCAATAGAAAACACATAAATAAAACGGTTGAGGGGAGATGCATGACAGCTCATATATATAAGAGAGTTCCTTTGGAATCTTGTTTTTAAAAGAAGACATGTCGGCCTAAAATAAAAGACCTCGGCTGGGAAGTCCTAAGCCGACGTATGAGAAAGAAGAACAGTATAGGTTCCATCACCTCAGAATGCTGAGGTAATAGAACCAAGGGAGCAGTTGTGGGGATATATTTTCTGAGTACCAACACGTAACAAGGTGACGCCGACGTGTCAGCCGAGGTGCCACGTGTCTTGGCCGTTGTGCCGAGGTCATCTCGGATAGGCCGAGGTTACCTCCAAAGATATCGGAATCCGAGGTAAGCGGATAGGGGACAAGAGTCCTAGAATGAAGAAGGAACTCAACCTGGATATGGACAAGAGTCCTAGATTGGGAGAATACTTCAGTTTGGGTAAAGATAAGACTCTTAGAGAGTTTATCCTAATCCCACTGGGAGTTCTAGGTTAGCAGTAATCCTAAGTCCATTAGGGCCAAGCTCCTATTGGGACTAGGATTGTATTGGCTATAAAAGAGAGGCACCCCCATAGGTCTAAGGTACGTTTTTATACTCAAGCTTGTGAGTTGAATACTTGATTATCTTTGAGAGATATACTGACTTGATCGTCGGAGTGCCCCCGGGTGGAAGAACCACCGCTAGAGCCTTTTCTTTCTGTGCAGGACAGCAGGGTGCCATCTATTCTGCCTGTGTTTTATAGCTGAATCACTAAGGAGGACAGTGTGATCAGAAAATCACTCACACAATTTCTAAATAGTTAAATCTAAATTTATAATATTATTATAATTTTTTATTTGTCACAAATTTAATCATATAAAGCTTAACTCTTTTACCATATTATTATGGATAGATTGTAACTATCTACCATTTTATTTTTTATTGTTTAATTTGCGTAGTGGGAGATGCTTTGAATATCGCATCTAGAACCCTGACAGGGATACTTAGGCCAAGTTTGGGTAGTATGAAAAAAGTCAAAAAGCTAAAATGTCACTTAGGGTTCGTTTGGCAAGGGCTCTTTGGGGCTTTTTTTGGCTCTTTGAGCCACAAAAGACAGAATAGGCTCTTTGAGCCATAACAGACAAAACATCACATCCAACCCATAATCATTACACTTTTATCTCACAAAAAAAGTCAAAAAAGTTAAAAAGTCAAAAAGCCCTTCCCAAACCAAGCTTTTGAGCCCAGACTCATATAGCCAAAAAAGCCAAAAAGCCAACACACTTTCCAAACGGAGGCTCAAAAAGTTAAAAAATTAACACTATTCATCAAAAGTCAACAATTACAGCTGCACAACTCCCAATCTGAATGTTCCCTTACAAATCAATTTTTACAATTTTTTATTATACATTTTTTCATAAAAAGTAAAAAAGTTAACCCAAACATCTATATTTTTTCCCTCAACTTTTTAGCCCAAAAAGGCAAAAAGTGCACTTATTTAGGACACCCCAAACAATCCCTTAATGAAAAATATTTGGAAGTTCTAAATTATGAACTTTAAAAGTTTTAGAGGGTGTGTCCCATTCATTGATGTGATGTTTTGGTCTTAGGTTTTATTTATTTATTTTTTTTTGTGGTGAATTTTCACCTTATTAGTGCTCAATTATTACTCCCAAATTAGTGAGATGAATCATTATTGATACTCTTTTTTTTTTTTTTTTTTGTTGGATCAGCAAAGAAAAATTTCATTAACAGCATAATTTTGGATACTTATTATTATTATTTTTTTTTTTTGATACTTAATTGTGGATCTCATTTTTTTTATTATGTAATAAAAGAAAAGTGTTAAAGAATCATAATTTTTTTACAATAACATGATAAGGGAGTTAAAATTTAGAAAAAATTACCCATAAATCCTATATGGAGGAAAGTTAAACCATTTGGTCCTATGAATTTTCTTGTACACCAATTAGTCCTATATTTACATCAGAACATCATCATCAAAACCAAAAATACAATCCATTATTTTATTTAATTTTTGTCCAACGAAAAAGCGTTGAACAGAGATTAGTAATTGTTTGAACAACAGCAAATTGGTCCAAATCAACTCAGATTTCTCTATCTCTCTCTATGGTCTTCCTGTTTCTCTCTCTAGGTTTTCGTTTTTGGTTGAAGATGATGAGAACATCATTGAAGAAGCTACGAGGATTCGCGCTTCAACCTCAACGCGTAATCTGTGTTTGATTGTTTCATCGCTACATTTGCTAACACTGGATCTCGATCTTCTGGATCCGCCATCCATCTGAACACTGCTCTCTGTGTGTGTGTGTATATATATATATCAGTGTATTGAAGGAGCATTCATTTTATGAAAAATAAGCCCGACCTCTCTCTGACTCCAAAATCTTCCAAATCTACCGATGGAACCCCGAAAACCCTAACAAACCCGAGCCCCAAGACTTCCAGATCAACCTCAAGGACCGAAAAAGTGATCGGAGACGACGATCTGCTCAGCGATCCTGTAAATCGTGTTCTAGGGTTAGGGTTTTCAAATTCATTCGATCTTCGTCAGATCTCTTCGATCTGTCTATCCTTTTGAGTAAATCAATCCGTTTTTTTATCTGGGCTTTGATTCAACATTGTGTACAAAACTGTCATTACACACTAAATGGACTTATCAGATCTAATGTTTAAACACTGGACTAAAAAAGAAATAGATTGATCTTGTTGTTGTTGATGTTTTTGATGTTGTTGATGTCAGATTGTTTTTGATGTTGTTGATGTTGTTGTGTTAATGTTGGTTTTTTTTGTTAATGTTTGATGATTTTTTTTTAGTAATGTTGGTGATGTAGTTGATGATGTTTTATGGTGTTTTTATGATGTTGTTGAATTTTGATAATGTTTTTTTAGTAATGTAGTTGATGTTTTGATGATGATGTTTGATGTTGTTTGATGATGATGTTGTGGTGTTTGATGTTGTTTTGATTATGATGTTTGATGTTGTTATAATGATGTTGTGTTGTTTGATGTTATTTTGATGATGATGATGTGGTTTTGATGTTTGATGTTTAATGATCATTAACATTGGGATAGGACCTAACGGTTCATAAGAAAATTCATAGGACCAAATGGGTTACAAGATACAATTTTAGGATTTATTGGTGCATCCCCCTAAAATTTATATGTTTTTATTCTTTGACAAATTAAAATTGATACGTTATATACATGTTATTACAAATAAAATTATAAAACTTAAATTGTAAATCTCAGATTTTTTCATATTAAAAATACTAATCTTGTCCACCTTGCTTTAATAACCTTATTGGTCTTAATTGCAGGCTAAAATTAATTTATTAGCCAAATTAAATAATATTAATTTCTTAATCACGTCCTTATCAATGTGGGAGTGGCTCTTCTTCATACCTCTCTTGCGGAATTTAATTCGGACACATACAAATGATCCAAACCTTCTATTACATAGACATAGTAGAAAAGTTATTCATGCAAAAAATCAGGCCTTGTTTGACAATTGGTTGTTTTAGTTTAAAATTAAAAAAATTATTCAAAAAAAAAAAAAGTCAACAACTTATATTAAAAATTTAAAGATTTTCTTTTCTCTCTATTTTTTATATATTTTTTTTTTATAAAAAGTCAAAAAATCATCCCAAACATACTAATTTTTTTACCTCATATTTTAGTCAAACAGTCAAAAGTTACTAAAATAGTCTGTTCCCAAATGAGGTCCAGTTTCATCGAATAACTATAAATAAAATAACCAATTGTATTTTGTTTATAAAATGAAGGATTCATAAATTACAAATCTTAAATCATTAATTTTATAAAATAAAATGTGATTTATTTATGTATGTACCTTTATTACAAAGTTTAAGAAATATACAATTCAAATCATTTGTACATGTATGAATTGACGCCAACCAGAAAAGTATAGTGGGATATTGATATAGGAAGGAACTACTCCCTATCAACGTTGCTGAATAATAATAAGAAAAAAATTAAAAGGTGTAATTTAGGAAGACTTATTTATAAATTCTTTTTTAGATATTTATGGTAGGTTAAATTTTGTGTAATTTTTTATAGAGTTTCAAGTCTTATTTAGATAGAAATGTATTCCATAAGATCCTACATAAACGTAACGTGACGTGACACTTACATAAACATAACGTAACATAACGTGACACCTACATAAACGTTACGTGACATCTACATAAACGTAATGTAACGTGTCATGTTACGTTTCGCAAATTTAATGAGTTTTTATTTTTTTAAATTAAATGTGAAAATGTTACTGGTTTATGTTGGTGTCACGTTACGTTTCATATAAATATGATCTATGGTAATAGAAAATTGAATATTGCCATAGATCATAGGTGTCACGTTACGTTACGTTTATGTAGATATAACATTCAATTTCCTATATATGGTTTTCTATTATTTATGATATTAACAACTAATATTGAGGGTAAATGTGTCAACAAACTTTCCATAAGACTTATGAAAATATAAATTTTTTAGTAAGATCATATATAACATAAGTCTTCCTAATAAAACTTATAAATAATTTTTCCTATAATTTAAGCCTCATAATTTTGTCCATAATAACGTAACATACTGTCTACCAATTTTTAATTTATCACCACTTTTGTCATGTAAGACTTTCCTTGTTATACCATTGCGAGTGTGGTGGATGTTGGTCCGCTGGCCCACTTAAGTATATTTTTTTAAGACTTGAAAATATTGTTTTAGTTCATAAAGTCGAGTTAGAGTAACATTTTCAGTCAAATTTTTATTTTTAACCTAATCAAGCCTGGCCTTCTATTAAATTATTTATTTATTTATAATATATTAAAAAATATAATTTTTTTATTAAGATTTAGACTTTATCTTTATTGATTTTACTGAAAATTATATTTGTGGTGATATGATTGAATTTATTTAAGAAATCCTTCAATTTATATATAAAATCTTTTAATTTATAATAATGTTAATATATTTATTTAAGAAATATAATATATAATTAAACTTAATTTTGAAATATTTTAGTTTTTTTAATAGATGAGTGGATGTGAGATTTATAATTATTTTTAGAATTAGATTGGATAAATATAAAGGCTGAATATTAAGATAGACTAGATTTTACAGCTACAAAATGGAGTTCAGATCCTCTCCTTGAGGGATCCTCCTTGAGCTCCTGCTTACAACGGTTCAGATGAGCCCGTTGGTCATCCAACGGCTTAGATTAAAAAAAAAAAGAAAAAGAAAAAATCGAAAATGAAATGTTGAGAGTTCCCGCCCAAACAAAACAACAACACAGCTCATTCACTCTTACTCTCACACACCACTCTCCTCCGTCGAACCCATCCCCATCCTCACCGGTGAACCCATCCTCACCGCCGGCGAAGTCCATCCTCACCGACGGCGAACTCCACCGACGACGACCACCATCGGTTGAGCTCTCTACAGCACTCCTCAAATCGAACCCATCGGTTTGCCCTCTTTGTATCTACCCTCCTTGAGAACCAGAGGTTAGTCTGATGTAATTTTTTCTTCGCTTGTCTGAGTTTGTCTTTACGAAATTACAAGTGATTTTCAAACAAAATTTGTAATCAAAAAAAATATAAATTTATTTTTTCAAGTACAGATTCTTTTATGAAATTGTATTTTTAAAAATAGATGTAGAATTCATGTATATACAGGTGTAGAATTCATGTATTTAACAAAGTAGACTAACAGAGCATGTATTTAACAGAGCAGTTCAGTTGAATTCATGTATTTAACAAAGTAGACTAACAAACTCTGTAAGCTTCCTTAATACAAACTCCACCAAAATTCCATTTCCAATTCCTATAGGTTTTGGTAGAAAAAAAGGTTACCACAACCTCCAAGCTAAGATCCAATGACTACTTAGCTATATGCAACAGATATTAACATACATTAACTCAAAATAAAATTGAGCCACACAATACTTCTTTACAGAACTGAAAGTCTGAAACCATTTCACAGCACCATAATAAGACCTTGTGAATCAGTATCCATTTGCACAATGACCCCTCAGTTGAATTCATGTTTTGGTAATTACATGTGTACAATAGATTTGTATTGTGGATATACTAAACCTTGTGTAGAATTCATGTTTAATTAACAAAAACAGTGGTGGAAAAATATATTTTAATATATATGACAGAGTTCCAACATATACATGTAGAAGTGGAATTTTTTAAAACTGAACTTAGTCTCTATGAAATTATGTTTTTTGGTGTGTAAAATATAGATGTAATTTATGTCGCTAAGATTTTATTTATATGGGTTTTCAGTTGCATTTTGATATCGATATGGAACCTGAGAATGATTGTGATTGGAAGCCAAAACAGGGAATGACATTTGATTCTGAACAATGTGCGTATGATTTTTATAATACATATAGAGGAAGAATGGGATTTAGCATAAGAAGAGATTATTGTAGGAAGGACAAGTTGACTAATAAACTTTTGTGTAGACTTTTGGTTTGCAACAAGGAGGGATTTTGAAAGGTTAACAAGCGAGACCCATTGTCAAAAAACCCTAGAGCTGAAACTAGGACTGGTTGCGAGGCTCGACTTTATATTAAATTAGATGAGGGTACTGGGAAATTTGTTGATACTGATTTCAGAGAAAAACACAACCATGATCTTGTATCACCCGAGTGTGCCCACATGTTGCCATCACAAAGAAAGATATCAACTAGCCAAGCAATTCAGTTAGATTTGGCGACACAATCTGGTCTTCGTTTAGGCCAGTCTTTTGAACTCATGGGTAGGGAAGCTGGTGGAAGGCAATGTCTTGGGTTTACGAAATTAGATTCTAAAAATTATTTGAGAACCAAAAGACAACAAAGTTTAGCATATGGGGAAGTAGGCAATGTGTTGCAATACTTTAAAGAAAAATCTTTGCAGAATCCGTCATTCTTTTATGC
Source organism: Camellia oleifera (assembly GCA_022316695.1). NCBI lineage: Eukaryota > Viridiplantae > Streptophyta > Magnoliopsida > Ericales > Theaceae > Camellia > Camellia oleifera. The sequence continues at coordinate 13,080,614 of CM039308.1, read as the reverse complement.
TTTTCAATTAGATAATGAGGAGCAAATAACCAATATGTTTTGGGCCGATGCACAAATGATCATGGATTATGCCCAATTTGGTGATGTTGTCACATTTGATACAACTTACAAGTTAAACAAAGAACATAGACCCTTCGCATCTTTTGTGGGATTCAACCATCATAGGGAAACAGTCATATTTGGTGCAGCATTGTTGTATGATGAGACCGCTGAATCGTTTGTATGGTTGTTTGAAAATTTTCTAGAGGCTATGTCAAGAAAGGCACCAAAAACTTTGTTCACCGATCAAGATGCTGCAATGGCTAAAGCCATACCCATCGTTATGCCGGACACAAGTCACCGATTGTGTACTTGGCATTTGATGCAAAATGCATTAAAACATGTTAATTGTTTGTTCCAAGATAAGGGGGTGAAGGGTGTACTAAATAAATTCCTCTTTCATATTGAAGATGCAAATCAATGGAAGTTAGAGTGGGCGGAAATGCTTGATAAATATGATGCGCATGAAAATCATTGGTTGAAATTGGCTTTTGCGGTGAAAGAAAAATGGGGCTGGCCTTACGTTAGATCAACATGGGCTGCGGGAATGAGTACCACACAACTTAGTGAATCTTTTAATGCTTTTTTGAAGGATTACATTCGTTCTGATTTTAACTTAAATGAATTCTTCATGCATTTTGAAAGGGTACTCTACGAGAAACGATACAAGGAGTTAGAAGCAGGATATGGTTTGTGCCAAAGGTTGCCAAAGGTGAAAGCAACAATAAGAATGTTAATTCAAATGGGCAATGTCTACACAAAAAAAATCTTTGAGGAATTCCAAAATGAGTACTTTCAATCCATTGAATCGGACATAGAAGCAATTGAATATGGGGAGGCTAGTACCATTTACACAGTTGTTGATGTTGGTAACAAATATGCAAGGAAAGTGAAGATGGAGAGGGATAGCTCTTTGGGTTGTAATTGTACAAAGTTTGAAAGGGAAGGAATCTTGTGTTGTCACTCATTAAAGGTTATTAGAGACATATTGAAGATGAAAGAGGTTCCTCCACAATACATTCTAAAGAGGTGGACTAAACAAGCAAGAGCTGAAACTGTGAAGGACATGACGGGGAATAACATCCAAGTAGATGTGAAATTCCAACAAGCCTTGCGGTATAAGACATTGATGACCGCATTTAGAGCACTAGCAAGTAGAGCTGCCGAAACCGAAGAAACTTATGATTTCTGTATTACACACCTTGCTACATTAGGTGCAAATGTTGAAGGCAAGTTAAGTGCTCATTTTAGTGTTGTAAATGAAGGAGGTAATGATGATGACAACCAAAGCTTTGAAGTGGATTGCGAAGACGTGAATCATGTTGTGCAACCAAAAGGATTCAAGAAAAATGAGGCAACTAGTAAGGGCAAAAGGAGGGTAAAAGGTGGATTTGAAGCGGCGCTGGTAGCGAATTCCAAAAAAAAATCTCGTGCTAACAGCTTGGCTTCGTCACAATCTATTGCAAGTCCAACAGTTGCACCTTCTCCATTATCTGTTGGAGGAGATATCTATGTTCGTCAACATGTTCCTCCTCTTCAACCTCTTCCTCCCCTTCATCCTCTTCCTCTATCTTTGCCCATGGGTGGTAATTCTATTCCTCCGCCATTGATGTATCCCACATATCACGTAAGTCTTACTTTAACATTGTATTTTTTTTGTGGATATAATATGTGACTCAAACCATGATTGTGAAGCCTAATATATGACATTGTTGTAGGCGAACAATTTGCGGGACATGTATGTAGTGCCAAATTCAATGCCTCACCTGTATTATGGTGGATCAACATTCCAGTCACTATTTCAAGGTTCATGTGGATATGACATTGGGTTTCGATATTCTCAAGAATCAACTACTCCAATGTGTAGTCAGGTTCGTCTTTCCTATCTTTTTAATTTTTATTGTATTTATAGATGTTAAAAATTCTGTCATACCATGTATTCACTTGCTGAGAAATTTGTCTTTTTTCCTTTTAGGCTATGGACAAGCAGAAACAGAAGCAAACTGTTGCTGAAATTGGGCTGGATAGTGAAGTCATAGCCTCTGAAATTGTGAAGCAAACTGCTGCTGAAAAGTGATGGTTAAAATGTTGCTGCTGGAAAGTCATACATTGGTCTTTTTAATGGATTGTATGTGTTAATTTACATGGAGCAATGTAACATTTTTGATGGACCAGTGGTTTAATTTAACTTGTATGTGTGTTCAGAGCAAACTGTTATGGAGTACATGTGATATGGTTCTGAATGGATTGTATGTGTTAATTTACATGGAGCAATGTAACCTGTTTGATCCTTGTTTTGATCATTCTGCTGGTATGTGTATGATTCTGAATGCATGGTTCTGAATGGTTCTGAATGTATGGTTGATGTATGCTGGGTGTCTTGTTTTTGGTTGTTCTCTGGTTCTGCATGCTTCTGGTTATGCATATTTCAAGGTTGGGGATGCTCTCTTGTGTTTTACCTAGTGCAGTGGAGGAGCATAATTTTGTTGCAGAATCATGTAGAGTACATGATCTGCTATTTCTGTATGAATTTTACATAAATGCTCTCTGGTTCTGTATGAATTTTGTTTCAGAATTTTGATGAAAACATGCTGGTTCTGGTTCTACAGGTATGCTGGTTATGTATGGTTCTGAATTTTGTTTCTGTATGGTCTCTGCTTCTGGTTCTGTATGCTCTCTGGTTCTGGTTCTGTATGGTTTTGTTTCAGAATTTTGTATGCTCTCTGGTTCTGGTTCTGTATGGTTCTGTATGCTGGTTCTGAATTTTACAGGTATGCTGGTTCTGGTTCTACAGGTTATGCAAACAGGTTCTGTTCTGTATGCTGGTTCTGTATGTGAAGGCTATGGATTGTATGTATGCTGGTTTTGATCTGTATTGAAACATTGTTCTGTTCTGTATTTGATCTAGTTTTGGTTCTGTATGTTGGTTTTGTATTTGATCTGGTTTTGGTTCTGTATGCTGGTTCTGTTCTGTATGCTGGTTCTGTATGTGAAGCAAACTGGATTGTATGTATGCTGGTTTTGATCTGGACACATTGTTTTGTAGAAGTGTGTGAGGTGGTATGCTCTCTTGTGTTCTGCTGGTATGGTGTACACCAGCATACTGCTATGGTTAAATCCATTCTGCTGGTATGGTTAAATCCATAAGGAGCAAAAACATTAATAGTTAAATCCATTCATAACAACATTCTGCTGGTATGCATTCATAAAAACATTAAATCCATTCATAGTTAAATCCATTAAATCCATTCATAACAACATTCTGCTGGTATGCATTCATAAAAACATTAAATCCATTCATAGTTAAATCCATTAAATCCATTCTTTACACCAGCAACAAAGTTAAATTCATTCATAGTTAAACATTAAATCCATTCTGTACACTAGCAACAAAGTTCCATCATTCATTCCAAAATACCATCATTCATTACATAACAGATAAGATGTTTCCCAAAATCCATTCCCTAACAGCTAATAGATAACAAGTTAAAGTACATAAAACCCAAAATGATACACACTGCCATTCAGTTTCCCAAAAGTACAATAAAGTCGAAAAGTTACATCATAAAATACAAAATTATACAAAATACAATGAAGTACACCATCTTTTTGATATTATTTTCCATCCTTTGCAACCTTCGACCATAGTCATTTTCCATGTAATGAAGCCTATCCCTTACATCGTTCAAGTCTTCTATTGTTATACCAACAGAAGTTGTATTGTTGGAACGAATTCTGGACGTAACGTCTTCATCATATTCAGCCACGAACTTGAAGTAATTGCAATAGTGAGTGGGAGTGTTACTCTGCAATGCATGCGAATACATTAGTTCAATAAGACAAATATTAATGTGACTAATAAAGGAAGAAAATAGCTAGAATTACCAACTTACATATTTCGATGGGCAAACAAAGAACAAACGCCCTTCATTACCATTCTCATTCGTTCTTACAATATGTATGGCAGCGGTTCTTCCACAATTGCACATCCTCGGTATTAATCTTAGGTCGCTAATGTTAGAAGAAGAAGCTATCAAATAAATCTGCATACATGACGAGTTGATCAAGATTAAAAATCAGTATAAACAATTCAAAACAATGTTGGCATCAATATAAACATGATACTACTTGATCAAGATTAAAAGGCTGGTGGTAGATCATATGATGAGCAGGGCAGGATAGAAAAAGAATAAGAAGCCTTGGAGTATCAACTGAATTTGGTGCAGATTGGAAGATAATGCAACATATAGGAAATGGAAAACCAAGTCCCAAATGTGTTAATTTCACCAATTATGAAACATTTCCATTCCAAAACGCAAAAAGAACAAATATAAATCCTCATCAACCCTGCTTCACAGATTGAAATTTAATAAAAACTACTTTCAAGGAAACATTAGTTTGCGAATCTTATTTGGACAAAATGTATACCATACTGATTACAACAAGGGATTACCAACTTTTGCATTCAAAAGGGTTGATGGTCTATTCTCCATATGTAGGAATCAACTGCCCTTCAAAAAACCAATTCATACAACAATAAACTCTTAACATGTCCAAGAATGCCTAATACATCTAATCAATTAATTCTTTCTACTAGTAGTGTTTTTTTCTTTTTTACAGTCAAATATAAAATAATCACACTGCACTTAGAAATGAGTGATTCTCATGTGTATTAAATTAATCTATGAAATTCTCACAAAATTATGAATAAGCACAACTTTAATGTAGCTTTCTCAGGAGGATATTTAGTTCAGTACACTACAATACTGGTTAATAAAGTGGGGATGAATTGGTCAATGGCACATCACTATGAAACACACAAGTTAATCGATATGATTGAAACATAATGATACTTAAAAAAATAAATCACATGATATACCTCAAAACTAGGCAATGAAAGGTGAATTTTTAAGGTAATAACAGTACCAGGCAATGTTGATCCTACTCAATATATGGAAGAATATATCTTGTCATGTTTACGTGATTATAACAGGTAGGAATATAGTATTACCATCTTCAAATATCCAATATATTGTGCAATATGTGGACAATGTTTTCAATATTCCATTTCTTGGCCGGTGTTCTGTTAAAAAGGGATGGTGCTGTTGTGTTGTTAATATTAAAAGCCCTAAATTTTTAGCCGTTGGAATAGAAATTGAAAGCCCTAATTTTGAAATTCTAAAAGCCCTAATTTTTCAAAACCCAAATCCCTAATTCTGAAATTCCTAATTTTTGTAAAAGCCCTAATCCCTAATTTTTCAAAACCCAAAATTCCTAATTTTTCAAAACCCAAATCCCTAATTTTTTTAAAAGCCCTAATTTTGAAACTCTAAAATCTCTAATTCTAAAAGCCCTAACTTGTCCATATCAATTCCAAACCCAAATCTCAATCTCAATCTCAGATGTTGGAAGACAAAAGAAATTAGATTCGAAGACCTACCTGGTTCGTGTTGAACAAATCTTTGCTCAATCGATGGTGGTCGTCGCGGTGGAGTTCACGAAGCGTAGAGGCTGGACCGGTGGAGTTCGCCGTCGGTGAGGATGGACTTCGCCGGCGGTGAGGATGGGTTCACTGGTGAGGATGGGGATGGGTTCGACGGAGGAGAGTGGTGTGTGAGAGTGAGAGTGAATGAGCTGTGTTGTTGTTTTGTTTGGGCGGGAGCTCTCAACATTTCATTTTCGATTTTTTCTTTTTTTTTTTTTTTTTTTTTTTAATCTGAGCCGTTGGATGACCAACGGGCTCATCTGAACCGTTGCAAGCAGGAGCTCAAGGAGGATCCCTCAAGGAGAGGATCTAAACTCTACAAAATGTATTGGCTCTGTCCGATGTTGTCCAATCCTAATTAGGGGTGTAATTTGGCCAGGTTCGGTTGGATTAAGAGATTGTCCAATTTTATTTTAAGTTGTGTTGAGATCTGCTCATGCTCGAATTATAATCTGAGATTGATTGCTCAAGCCTGGCCCAAGTTAAATTCAAATTGTAAATAAATTTCAATTTTTTTTTTCTTTTTTACTGCTACATTATTAAATTATTAAAATTTGACTCTATTTATATATATATATATATTATAGAAAACCATTAATATCATTGAAACAAATAATTTATATAATATAAGGAAGATGCCGCTCTAGAAGTACTTACAATTTATGAGTGAAAATAAAAAAAGTAAATTTTTATGCTATTTGTATATATAATATATATTCAATATGATTTAACAATTTAAATTACTTTAATATCATGTAATGACTAATAATTTATATGTATATTTAATATTTCAGCAATGTTAGGTATCATGAAAAGTCTTTCATGAAAATGATCATGAAAGATTTGTGACCTTTGGATTATACTTAGAATAAAACACCACACACTAATCAAGGTAATTTAAGAGTTACAAATCTTTCATGATCATTCTCATGAAAAGTCTTTTATGATCCCTAACATTTCTCTTAATATTTTTATATATCTATATATGTATAATTCGGGTTTCGAATTGTTTGACGTCTTTGCTCAAACCCGCTCAAATTTAATTTATGCTACTAAATTTTTACCCAAATCTGTATTGAATTTAAAAATATATTGTCTAAATCCTAAAAAAAATTCAAATTGAATTCAAATTACTACCCGCCTAAATTGGACACTTAATCCCAATTATAAGCACAGGCGACGCTACGTTGTGGTGAGGGTGTTCAGGTGAACCCTCTGAACATTCAGGGCTTGTTTGGTTGATGTTTCTGAAAAAAATTTCAGAAATTTTCTCTACAAACAAATTTCAGAAATTTTCTCTATCAAATAAATTTTCTCAAAAATTTTTTCCAAAACACACAAACCAAACAACTTTTCCAAACAAATCTCTCTCACACACATCAAATCAATCACTTTTTCCAAAACTCTCTCTCAAAACAATTTTCCAAAACAAATTTCCCAAAACACCAAACCAAACATGTTTTCGTACTTTTTTTTTCCAAAACATATTTCTGAAACACAAACCAAACAAGCTCTCAATTTTTTTTATTTATTAATAAAGGCTCAATATTAAGATTTAGACCGGATTTTTTTTATTATTATATAATATTATAAGTAATATTAGCGGACATGACAACCAAGGTCGGCGCAATAATGTTCGGGATAGAAGAGATAAGATATTATATTTAAATATTAATTTATTTAGACCGGGTTGTTTTATTGTTATATAATATTATAAGTAATATTAGCGGACATGACAACCAAGGTCGGCGCAATAATCTTCGGGATAGAAGAGATAAGATATTATATTTAAATATTAATTTTATGTTACATTTATTATTTTAAGATTAATTATTTAAAAGTTTTATTGATAACCTTCATGTTTAGGATCCGTTTGGAAAGATGGTTTGTGACTAAAATAGTCATAAAAGACAAAATATATTATTTTAGTCACAACAAATAAAATATCACATTCAATCCATAATTATTACATTATTCTTTCACAAAAAAAGTCAAAAAAATCAAAAAGTCCTTCCCAAATTAATTTTTTTAGCCCACGTTAAAATAGTCAAAAAAATTCAAAAAATCAAAAAGCCAACCTACTTCCCAAACCAACCCTAAGTCTTCCTTCATATTTTTAAAAAAGATTGGGAGTGCTAAATTAAGAGTTTTAATTAATGTGTGGATCTTATATGATGTGATATCTTGGCCTTAGTTTTTTTTATTTTTTGATTTTTCACATCATTAGTACTTTTTTAGAATTCCCAAATTAAAAGAAGGGCAAATTACACTATCAGTCCCTATAGTTTAGGGCTTGTATCACTTTAATCCCTGACTTTTAAATTGTGACACATTTGATTCTGAATTTTGAATTTTGTTCCAAATAAGGACAATTAACATACCATTGCTTAATTTCAAGGGCAAAATCATCAATTTGATAAAATATAAACTAATTTGACAAAAATAAATGTCAAAAAATATTTTAAAATTTTTAAAAATTATTTCTATCCACCAAAAATAAAATTATGTAAAATTGATAAAAATTAATAAAAATTACATGATTAATTTTTAAAAATTAATTTTACATAATCGTCATCCAAATACATAATAAAAATTAATTTGGTAAAAAAAAGAAATAAATGTCTAAAAGATTTATCAATTTTATATAATTTTATCTTTAATAGGTAGAAATAATTTTTAAAAATTCAAAAATAATTTTTTAACATTTATTTTTGCCAAAATAATTTATATTTTATCAAATTGACGATTTTATCCTTGAAAAATTCAATAGTATATTCAATTGTCCTTATTTTGAACAAAATTCAAAATTCAGGATCAAATGTGTTACAATTAAAAAGTCAGGGACCAAAATGACACAAACCCCAAAGTATAAGGACCGTTAATGTAATTCACCCTTAAAAGAATGTATCATTTATGCTACAACAAAACATTGAAAAATAATAATAATAAAGCCTCTTTAGTCGAAGGCTCAAAGGAAAAAAAAAATCATCATTTATAGGCTTATAAAAAAAATTATCAAAGGACCAGAAAAAAAAAAAAAAAAAAACTCTCTCTATCTATTTTCTTCAGTAATAAGGGATTGTTTGAGATTACCTAAATAAGTACACTTTTTGTCTTTTTATGAAAAGATATACAAAAAAATAAAAAAATAATGTAATAAAAAAAAGATAAAAAGATGAATTATTTTTGAATTGTCAAACATGACTTAAGTGATGAATTCGTTTTTCAAAGCAAGAATAAAGCTTAAAAAGAACATAAATTTTAATAAAATATCTTCATATATTTTTGTACATTTTTAAATATATTTCTTAACGCTAACAACAGCTTATAAGTTTTCTTTTGCATTTTTCAAATAATAATTATCATTGTGCGAATGCCCCTACACAATGGGGATAAAACTTGCTTTTATTAAAAGAACAGACTAGACCAGACCAGATCAAATCAGACCAAGCCTTGAGTTCTATCAAATGGGATCCGCTATATGAATCATTCTTCTTCACGCGGCTCTATCAAAGGTCATTTCTTTAGTCAAACTAAGTAAATCTATATCTCTATTTACAACAGTTAGCCAACGTTAATCTAGGCCTACGCCATTCCCTCTAATACTCCCATCTACCATTACAGTATCGCATCTCTTCACTACTGTCTCTGTTGGTCTCCGTTAAATGTGACCAAACCATTTCAATCGATTATCTCTCAAGTTATCTTCTATCGGTGCTACTTCTATCCCATTCCTGAATACACTCATTTCTAATTCTATCTTGTCTAGTCTTGTCTTGCCACACATCTACCTTAGCATCCTTATCTTAGCCTACACTCATCTTATCTACATGTTGTTTTTTGGTTGCTCAACACTCCATCCCATGCAACATCGCTGGTCTAATAGCCATTCTATAGAACTTATCCTTTTAATTTAGTGGGTATTCATTTAGCGCACAGTACCCCAGACGCACTTCTCCACTTACACCATCCCGCTTTAATCTTATGGGCCACATCCGCATCAATCTCTCCCGCTGTTGTGATAATCGACCATAAATAACGAAAATGTTCATTCTTAGGCAGTTCTTAGTTCTTAATCTTCACTTTCTCCTCTGCTTTCATTGTAACTGTTACTAAATTTACACTCCATGTACTCTATCTTAGTTCTGCTTATTAGGAATCCTTTCGATTCAAGAGCTTTTTCTCCAAATCTCCTAACTTTGTGTTAACTCCTTCTCTAGTCTCATCCACTAGCACGATATCAGTCTGTAAAAAACATACATCATGGTATGTCATCTTGAATATTTCTCATGAACTCATCCATAACCTAAAGCAAAAAGATAAGAGCTTAAGATAGATCCTTGGTGTAACCCAACAGTGATAGGAAATTCATTTGTCTCTCTAGCAGGACGATCTAATAGTGGTTACCACCTCTTCATACAGTGTTCCCTAATCACATCAATGTAACATTTTGCCACTCATTTCTTCTCTAACACCCACCATATTATATCTCGAGGCACTCTATTATATGTTTTCTCAATGTCGATAAACATCATATGAATGTCTCTTTTCTTTTCTCTATACTTTTCTATTACTCTCCTCAAAAGATAAATCGCTTCCATTGTCGCTTCCATTGTTGACCTGGCAGGCATACACCCAAATTGATTTTCTGACACCTTTGTTATATCTCGCAATTGCCGTTCCATCACCCTCTCCCACACTTTCATTATTTGACACATTAGCTTGATTCCTCTATAGTTGTTGCAATTCTGGACATCTCCTTTATTCTTATATATTGGTACTTAAAATACTCTTCCTCTACTCATCTGGCATGTTTCTAGTCAACAAAATTTTGCTAAACAACCTAATCAACCAAGCAACCCCCTTTTTACCCAAGCACTTCTAAGCTTCAATAGGGATATCATCGGGTCCTAAAGCCTTATTTGATTTCATCTTCTTAAGTGCAATATTCACTTCAAAGTTCTTAATCTTGCGATAAAACCATAGTCTTGGTTTATCGTATTACTGGCCATTTCTTCCCCTATTGTCGTACCTCTATGTTCCTCATTTAATAGTTTCTCAAAATAGTTCTTCCATCTTTCCTTAATCTCTTCATCCTTCACCAACACCTTAGAATCCTCACTCTTGATGCACTTAACTTGATTAAAATCTCTTGTCATTCTTTCTCGTATCTTAGCAAGTTTATATACCTTCTTTTCTCTCTCTTTACTATCCAGTCTAGTGTATAGGTCATTATAAGCTTTCAACTTTGCCTTACTCACTACTTTTTTGACCTCCTTATTAGCCAATCTATAGCTCTTAAGGTTTTACTCAGTTCTGTCATTCTGCCACTTTTTAAAGCACTCTTTTTTTTGTCTTTAACTCCCGCTTGAACCTCTTCCCTCCACCACTAAGTTTCCCTAGAGCTAGGTCCCATCCCTTTCGACTCTCAAAGCACTTCCTTTGAGATTCCCCTCATACAATTGGCCATCAAGTTCCACATAGTGTTAGCATCATCTTCCAAGTTTCAAGTACTTTCCTTATCCATTCTATTCTTAAATATTTCTAGTTTATCTCCTTTTAGGTCCCACCATCTCGTCCTACGATGCCCACCATCCTTCCTAGTTTGGTATTGCCCTCTAAAACATAAATCTAATACCAAAATCCTATGTTGAGAGGCCAGGCTCTCTCTAGGAATCACCTTACAATCATTGCATTTTAGGCGGTCCACTTTTCTCACTAAGAAGTAATCTATTTGGCTCTTAACTGACCCACTCTTAAAAGTTATCAAATAATCATCCCTCTTCTTATACATAGTATTGGCCACTACCAGATCAGAAGCCAACGCAAAATCTAAGATACTCTCTCTAGTCTAACTTCTGTCACCAAAATCGTATCCACCATGCATCCTTTCATAGCCTAGTTTATCTATGCCTACATGGCCATTAAAATCTCCACCTATAACCAAGTTCTCTCCTACGAGTATCTCCTGTAAAATCTTATCCATTTGCTGCCAAAAATCTCTCTTTGTTGATCATCTAATCCTGCTTGAGGGGCGTATGCACTAATAACGTTCACTATATTCCCTCCAATAATTAGTTTAGCTAACATAATCGTATCCCCTTTCCTAATGACTGCCGCTACATTCTCCACCAGACCCTTGGCAATTATGATTCCTACCCCATTCTTGCGTCTGTCTTTACCACTATAATACAGTTTAAAACCGATATTCTCAATTTCTCTAGCTTTCTCACCCGTCCACTTAGTTTCCTGTACGTAAGCTATACTAACTCTCCTCTTAATCATAACATCTACCAATTTCATCGTCTTACTAGTTAGGGTTCCTATATTCTAAGTGGCTACCCTAAACCTATATTTTTGAAGTAGCTTCTTTACCTGCACTCGTCCAGGAAAATACGGGAACGTTTGCCCATTTTTCACCACATCCAGGCGTTGATGCGGCGCCCATTGCTCACTTTTCGAAACACCCGGAGGCAGGCACAACGCGTTACTTGAGGGTAACGACCTAGCATTTAAACGATTCAAAGTAGGATTCATTTTCATAAGGGATCTGAACGGCTATTTTTACGTGTTGGCTGTCAGCCACCTAACACACAACCCTCCTTCTTAACCCGGGCTTAGGACCTGTGGAGTTGTTAACAACCCCAGTAGAGTTTATTAGAAGAATAGACTTGTGAAGAAAATAAATTTATAAGGTAAAAAATAATAGGGCATTTAAGCACAAGTCTCATTTTGCACACTTATATTCTATTAAGTCGTAATAAGATTTTTTACTCATTTAATTCCAATTAATTTTTAATAGACAAAAATTACCCTTCGAACAATGGTTATTTATTGTTTGTAATTATTTATATATATAAAAAATATGATTATGTGATATTTTGATTTTTAAAATTTTAAATCATCATAATTTTTACAATATACATTTATTTTTGATAAAATTTATATTTCTAAAATCAATACAACAAAATCTATCAAACAAGATTAATATAAGGTGCAAAATTATGTAAAAATAAAATATATATTTTTATTATAAATTTACAGTTTAAACTATTTTTAATAGTAAGTTTTCTTAACTTACTTAACTAATAATATTTTTTGGGTCTAATTTTTTCAAGTTTAAATCTGAGAATATACTCAGTTTAAAACTGAAAAAATGGATTCAATCTTAAAATTAGAAAAAATTGAGAAAATTCTCAAAAACTGATAATATTATTTGTTAATATTGAAAAAAAAGCTAAGAGATTTCTCAGTTTTACTAGATAGTTTGGTAAACTGAAAATTTGTTAGTTTTGTATAGCTATAAAAAAAAATTTATTTTTATAAAATTTTATATTCAATATTGTTCTTCTTTGATATATTTTATTGTGTAAACTCAAAAAATATAAATTTTATTAAAAATAAATGTGTATAATAAAGATATGAAATTTTTAAATTTTGAAAAAAGCGTACAATATCACATCAACAATATCACTTGAATAAGAGAAAATATCTAGTATTTTTGAGGCATGGTTAGTTGATTCTCAAAAGATTTGTGAATGGGGAAGATGGTGAGACTCACAATTTTGTATTGGGGCATAAGACATAATGCTTGGAGATTGATGGATAATATTGTCATGTGGAGCCCTTTTAACACCTAATAATTTTTTATTAGCAATCAATGAATTGACACTTCTTAATTTCTTCAGTCTTTTAATAAGGGTAAAATAATTCTATATACATAAATATTTTAAAAATAGAAATGTTATGGGTTAAAAAAAATAAAAATGTTTGGGAACTATAAACTATGAGCTTTAAAGGAGCTCCAAGGGGTGAGTCCCACTTATTGATATGATGTTTTGGCCTTAGTTTTTTTTTTTTTTTGAATTCTCACCTCATTAGTACTCAATTAGAACTCCTAAATTAGATGGATGAATCATTATTATTTGTTGTTGGGCTTTCTAAGATCAAAGAAAGTAAAATATGGGGACTTTGAAAAAACTGTCGGACATGTTCTATTTTTTGTTTAAAAAAAAAAGGTTACAGAATCAAATAATTTTAAACAAGAAAGTTGTCATGTTTAAATTTAAAAAATAGGGGTAATTACATTATCTCCTTGAGATTTGAAAAAATACAATAAATTTCATAATTTTGACATAATTATATTGAGTTTTCTTGAAATTTTAATTTATACAACACTTAGTCCTATTTTCATTAATAATTTGTTAGTTATATGAATGAAAAGACGATATTGTCATCACTTTTACATGAAAATATATATTTTATATTGTTTGTATTTGTGTTTTTACACTATTTGTATTAGTTTTGATTTATTTAACCATACTAAAAGCAAGATCAATGAAATTGTGTTAAAATTGTTAGACTTAGGGCTGGTTTGGGGTGTACTAAAAAAGTGCACTTTTTGTCTTTTTGGACTAAAAAAGTTGAGAAAAAAATATGGAGGTTTGGGTTAACTTTTTAGATTTTTTTGAAAAAATATATATTAAAAAATTGTATAAAAAGAGTGTGTAAGAGGTGAATAGTGACAGGTGGGCCCACAGTACAATTCGGCAGCCGTGTATTGGGGTAAAAAATTATTGGGTAATTTTTGTACAAAGTATTGGACGGTTTTGTTTGGCCCGTGGGGGTCATCACAGGTCCCATTTTAATAATCTGAACCGTTTAATGTGTGTAACTCGTCGAACACTATATACCTATAAAAAATCACGTTAATCGGATATCGATAGCTATCTGATCAGATATATTTATTTTTCAATCATTAATTATAACACCATCCATTTGTTGTACGTAAATGATCTGATCATATAGTTATTGATATCCGATCAATGTGATTTTTTGCAGACATATAGTACTCGATGAGTTCTACATATTTAACGGTTCAGATTATCAAAACGGGACCCGTGATAGCCCCCACAGGCCGAACAGCGGTGTGTGCCAATCACACCCAATCATTTCCGTATATAGGCACTTCCGCTGCACAGCAGCCGCCTTTGTCACTTCGGTCTGTCCTTTGGGCAGAAATAAAATATTTATTTATTTTTTTTTTTTTGGTGAATAGTAATATCTTTTTGGATTTTAGAGTAACTTTTTGACTTTTTGACTGAATTAGGGTACCCCAAACCAGCCCTTACTGTATCTTATTGTACTTTTTTCAAACTTGAAGAGAAATCAGTGTAATTTAATAAAAATAATGATAAATTACATTGGTAGTGCCTATATTTTTCCCTTTATGTTATTTTGGTTTCTGTAATTTCAATTAACTCGATTTTGATTTTAAATTTTAAATTTTATATTAATTTGGTCCGATTGATAATGCTGATTAGAATTTTGAAAGAAAATAGTTGCTAAGTTGATTGAGATTAACTCACTGATTTGAACAAATTTATAATTTTGCCTATCAAAATATAATACATGTCACTTATGTAAGCATTGTTCACAAATTTCTTGAGGAACTAGTTTGCCTAGATCGAAATCCGGCTCTAACTCTCAAACCAGGAACCCGATTTGAGTCCCGTCTTCTTCCACAAGTCTCTCGTGCCAAGGCGGTCGTGTGTGCCAAGTTTCGTGCTAATCCAATGCTATTTGGTGATTTTTGGGTGTCAACACCTCGTCAAGGGAAGCTACATATATATCAATACCTTATCAGGAAAGTTTGGAAGATCTTCACGAGGATGCTCTACAAAATTCCTCGTCAAAAGCTTATTGCCAAGCTACATTCAAAAAAACAGAATTGATATTAGACATTAATATGTGTGTGTGTGTGTGTGTGTGTGCGCGCGCGCGCAAACAAGCATATCCAACTGTTATAGGAAGATTTAGATGATACTGCCCTGAATATGCAACTTCGATCTCATCATCAGTGGCTATCTTGAAATTGCTCTTATCCATTACGTGTATGATAATTAGAAAAATACAATAATAAAATTTGGGAAACATTTAGTCCAAATCTATCCAATAAAAAATAAAACAAGTCAAAGAAATAAATTCCAAATATGAAAAAAAGGCTCCCCTCCAGCTAGAAAGAAAATGAGATATTCAATTATTATATTTAGAAATCAGTAGTGTGTTGCAAGTGAGTTTACAAAGTTCTGAAATGGAATTTCCCATTGTGCTGTTTCTGTTATAGCTTCTACTATTGCCAAAAACAGTTGTCAACAATTAGGAAGCAATGTGAAAACACATCAGTGTACACTCCATGGAGCCTCTGATAGATTGAATAGTAGTTCTTTACGAAATTATTAATATAATGCAGATTGCAAACTCGCAAAAGATGTTTTGTATATCCTCTGTTTCCTTAATATACATTTTGAAACTTACATCCTTTTCAAAGTACCGCAATAGGTATAAGCTATCAAGGAAAGAAGATAAAGTATAAATACAAAGGATGATTTCATGATATCTGGCAAAGCCAAGGAATCACAATTTTATAGTAGATGATCATAAATAAATAAATAAAATTAAATATGTAACTGTAGCTAAAAAAAAGCAACAACCCTTGATAAACTACAGCTGATAGTCTAACTAGCACATTGTGGACTCGACTTTCTTCGCGCGCCCGCCTTTTGGAGAGGCGCGAATTGGCCTCCTACAGTTCGGACTCCTGTCACGATTCTGAATCTAATTTCACAAAGTGCAATGTAAAACTAATAAACACCAAAGAGTCCAATCTGGCAAATCATTTTGAAAAATCGTTTTAAAATCAAATAATGCCAAAATTGGACTACTTTGCTAGATTACAGAGTCGCCACATAAATATTTTATTTTTGGGAAATTTAGGAAACCCTGACTCGTGCCAAAGGCCACGTGTCCGTCATCACCAAAGTTGCCTCGGCTCGGGAACTTGGGTACGAGAGGGGAAGGTCCTGAAATGAGTACCCCCGCTCGCCCGATCAAAGATCGGCCTCTACTAAGCATGATATGTTGTTTTATAAACGTATGTGTTCTTATTCTGGTTATTAGCTAACTTACTATGTGATGCGCACAACATACAAGTATAGACTAAAATCGCAAGAATTGGAACAAAACGACTCATGTTTGTTTTTCGAAAATGGTTTGAAAATGCCACTCTCAAGTGGGCTAAAGCGCGGATTTGCCACCAAACATGATGGGCTTAAAACATGATTTGCCACTTCGCAAAGTGGGCTTAAAACTCACATTTGATGAATTGTCCCAATTCAAGCAATGAAGCCTTCATCCACAGGCATTCATGCAGTTTAAGCATTTAAGCACATAGCCTCATGGCAAGCATGCTATCATGGCAACACTCACACTCATGCAAGTATGCTAAAGCGTAAAACTTACAGTGTACTCCAAGCCAAAACAGGAAACTAGTTAGAAATAATGCATGATCCTAACTATGTTAAGTGCTTAATGCAACACATGCAATAATGCAACTAAATAGGCTCGACTATCTAAGATGGCATATGAATACAACAATTTGATACATGTATTCAAATAAGTGTATTGAAATACAATGCAGTTTGAATGATGTGCCGAGCCCGGTGCATGCAAGACAAATGAATGATGCAAACATGCAAGCATAAGGTATGCTAATAGAAAAATGTCCCCAAACTAACCATCGAAAGCGGTTAAATAAAAGAGAGAAAGACTGTGGGGTTGGAAAACATACACACACACACACACGCACACTTATTACAACATTGTGCTCCTCGCGAAGGAGGGTCTGAATAAAAGCTAAGCTACTCTAAGCTAAGCTAATCAAACTAATTAGATTAATTATTACACAACAAAACAAATAACTAGTAAACTACTTACTAATTATTACAACACCTAACTAATTAGCACACTAATTAATTAAATTACAAAATTCATGCTAACTAACAAGTAAAGCACTATACTACACTGCCTCAGCTCTGTTTGAAGAAGTTGAACATGCATGCATTCGGTTTTCGCCCCAAAAGCCCACCGGTTTGCTCTTGAGAGGCTCTGTTTATAGGGTTACTCCAGGAACTTCTGCACCATTTTACCAAACCAATGCTGGGGAGTACACCAGTGGCCTACTGGCCATGTTTGCTTGCTGTTGGCCAAGGATGAAGCACTGTCGACCATCAGTGTGCCACTGCCAGCCACTGGTGTGCTATAACACCAAACTGCAATAGAGCACACACAGAGGAAAATGGAGGGTTTTTCTAGGACATATTTGTACTGCACCCTCTCCTTATCATCTCAAAACATCAAATGAGGGGGGCTATTGGATCAAAAACCACCAATCAAGCATTTTTGATGCATGATGGCCAAGGATCCAACTTGCACACTTTCAATAAATGCATAAAATAAGACTCAAAGTACCACCACCCTATCATGCATGATCAAGGGTAATGGAGACCAAAAGAGATTGGCTCATTTCATTACTTTGAGTATGAAATGGACCAATCTTCCTCGTGTTCAATATGATGTCCGATTGAACACAATGCAATGCAAATACAACATGCTTATCTTGGTCATGTTTTACTTGTCCAATTCTTGTTTACACATTTTACATTACCGAGTCATTCTTTAACCGGTTAAGTCCTAATGTGAAAGTCCTCTAATGAGAGAAGGGTCAACCAAAGGATGGTTTAAGACATGAGAGAGCTCATGCCTTTGGCTAGGAGGAACCCTCAAAAGAGAGTTAAAGCCATTGAGCACAAGCTCTATCTCAAGCTTAAACACAACCTAAAGTTAACCAACCCTCAAAGAAAATAGAAAAATGAAGAAATGAGGGAGGTTGTAGATATTTCAGTGCTGAAATGGCATGAAAAATGATACATCAACATGCAAGCAACACATGCAAGACATATTCAAAAGCCAAAAGCATTAAAGCTAGTGAAGAGCACTACACTAGAGGCATGCAATATCGAGCTCAAATGACCAAACTAGCTCAAAACAGAGCTAAGATATGCCAAAATAGTGGCTAAAACATGCTGAGATGGAAGCATAAATGGCAAGAAAACATGCTCGCATGTTAGTTCACAAACAAGACACAAAGCACAACTCTCAAAAGCAATGAAAGAGTGGAATATGTGAGAGTGTGACAGAAATATGTGCACTGAAATCACATGTGAAATGATGCTACAACATACAATCAACTCAAGCAAAGCATGTTAGGGGCCTTAAAACACAAAGCTAGTGAAGGCCTTTGCACTATAGCTATACAAAGCAAATCTCATATGACCAAGACCACTTAAAACAGAGTTAAAGCATGCCAAAACATTAGCAAGAAAGTGCTGGAGTCAAGCTAACACAAGCTAGAATGATAGGCTAACTCATTAGGCATGCTAGGCTAGTAAGCATAATTACACTACAAGTGCAAGAAGCAAGCAACAAGTGCTCCAACCAACCAAAAACAGAGTTGAAACATGTCAAAATAGAGCCTAAAACATGCTGAGATTAAGGCACAAAAGAGTAGAAAAACATGCTCACATGTTAGGCTACAAGCAAGACCCAAAAGCAACTCTAAAAAGCAAGGAAAGAGCAAGGCAAGTGAGCATGTGACAGAGCCATCAACACTGAAATTACATGTAAAATGACATTTTAACGTGCAAACATCTCAAGCAAATCAAGTTTAGAGGCCTAAAATGCTAAGCTAGTGAAGCCATTTACACTACAACCATGCAAGACAAGGCTCATATGACCAAGATAGCCCAAAACAGAGCTAAAACATGCCAAATCAGTAGCTAAAATATGTTGAGATCAAGCTAAGATAAGCTAGAAAAACATGCTCACATGTTAGGCTATCTATTCATGCAAACAAGACACAAGAAGGGAAGACCAACCCTTCCTATTTTGGACCTCAAAACATGGTTTTTGTCACTGAAAAACCTCTGAGTTTCAGTGGTAAAAAGGCCCAAAAAGTTTGATTTGAAAGTGATGAGAAATGGTGGCGAAAGCTTAACAAGCTAAAGAGCAAAAAAGAGGGGACAACCCCGTAACTCACAAAGGCTCAAACCACCACTTTTAAAATTAAAAAAAAAGAACTTTTTACATGCCAAAACCAGCCTTGAAATGGTGGGAAAAGATGGCAAAGCAAGTATGAAAAACACGCTTAAAGGGAGAGAGTTATACCTCTTGAAGCTAAGCACACTTTTAGGCAACAAAACGAAGGAAAACCACCTTAAAGAGTTCCAAGAGAGCCTTAAGCAACCTTAGCCCAAAGATCAACAACTTTGATCAAGGATGTATAGGTAAAGGAGAAGTGTATCTAAACTTGTATGCACTTATGCACAAAGGCTCAAGAGAGAGAGAAATGTAGAGAGAGAATTGAAGAGAGAGGCTCTCAAAATTTCACTCCTAAAATGTTTCTAACCTTTAAAATCATAGAGAAGGCTCTCTATATATAGAAGAATGCAAGCTCTGGTCGAAAAGATCTCAAAAGAGACAGCTGGAACAGTTGGAGGACAAATATATGCAAAAAATCTGATTTCTTACATCGTTGTTCGGCCGGCTAGCCATCATTGATGGCCGGCAGAGGTTCATTTGTGGCTAGAAATGACCATCAATGGCCGGCACCCGGCACCAGTGGCCGGAAGAGAAAATCTGCTCTCCAAGTCCAACTTCAAATGGGCATATCTCTTTCATCTGGACTCCTTTTCAGGTAATTCTTGTGTCTAAACTGAAGCCCCAGAAGTAAGATTTCCAATGGTGGTAGCCTCATATCAAAATTCCAAGTGTGAAAAAAGGTATGCCTCTTTTAGTGAAGACTGCTCAGTTTTGGTCCAACTGGATTGATGCCTAACTTCAACCAGTCATATCTCCTCATCTGGCCTCGGCTTGAGGAGATTCTTGAGTGCAAAATGAAGCCCCAGAAGTCTTCTTTCCAACGGTTGTGGCCTCATAGCTGAAATACAAGTATACAAATGGATGGGCCTAATTTAGCGAGGGTTGCTCGACTCTCTCTTAACGGTTCATGCCCATCTTCTTCCCCTACCTGGTTTCTTCTCTCTCCTCCAATTTTCTTCAACTCCAAACCTCTAAACAAGATGTTTTAAAGATTTTTTCAAAGAGTTCACCTCTCTTTCATTCATTTCTACTTTGTCCTTTGCTCGGTTTACCGAAAAGCGCAACATTTAACAAAATGCGAGCCTCGGAACATCGTAGGAACTTTGTTTAAAAATATTTTGAAAGAGAGGATTTTAAGGTCTAAAATCTTTAGTCAGAATAGTTTTAGTCCAAAAAGGGGTATAAGGTTGGGATTTGACCCTCTCCTTGCCGAAGAAATCGAAGCTTTGCACTGCACGACTTTCATCACCAAGTAAACAATCAGTAGTGCCCAAGTCTTAAGGGCGGTAAAAAATGGGGTGTCTACAGTTTTCCCTCTTTGACAGAACTCGAAAGTCATGAAACGACGTGAGTGAATGTCAAAGCCCAGAGACGACCCATTTTTGACAAGGCCGTAAGACTTGGACAAACAAATAAAATGAAGATGCAGAAACAAATGGTTTCGCCCGCAGGCTGTCTACATATCCCTTTGCAAGGAATCAAACCAGCATAGTTCAAGGGCATGATGCAAAATGATACACAATATAACAAAACAGTGTAATGATATACAATGTAACGAAACAATGTAAATGATATGCAATGTAATTGAATTATCAAACCACAAGCAGTGTAAAACCATACAAATATCATAAAGGGATGATATGCAAAATCAAACTACGTTTAACATAGAAAAAGTGCCGGAACCCTCAAACCACAATTTTCTTAGTGGAATAGGCATGTACACATGCAGAACTGTGTGTTTCGCAGAAAGAATACAAGTAATTGGGTGTGATGATATAAGTGAGGAATGATTTGCTAAGGAAAGATCATGATCCTAAATGCTGAATGCAACAAAACAAACTACGATGCAATGGATGTAATGGATGAAGTGAATAAGGACGTGTGGCCAAACCACATTTCTACTTAGAAAAGGTATGGACACAAAATAGACCACGTCTAACACAAAAAAGGTGCCGACACCTTCAGACCACAATTCTCTTAGTGGAATAGGTGCGTACACATTATCTCAGAACCATGCTTCAACGAAGGAAATGTATGAGCACATGCCAAACTAAGCTTAACATAGAAAGGATGCATGCGATACAATGGTATGATGCAGTAAATGCATGCGATAAATTCTATATGCAACGTAATAGATGTTATGCAACATTTATGATAGATACGATGATGCAGCTAAGAAGTGATGCTCTTGAAAGTACTTTACTAGGGGCAATTGGTGATGACTCACCTTATGCTGTTGGGGATCTCCCGCTTCTGCATCTTGCGTTTCTGAACCACAGGTACTACTTTTCTCCCTGACTATGTTCGCAACTTTCCCTATTCTTCAACAGGGTGACAAACTAGGTCGGTTCAGTATCTAGAATTGAGGCGTATACACGCTACCTCAACCTATGGGGCTGCCATACAGATTTCAAGCCGAGGATACACCCCTGGGTATTTAAACCTAGACTTTAGTCTCGAAATCCCGAACCTTTGCGTTCTAGGCATCAGCCATTCGAACTCTAGTTTCCACCGTCTCAGTTGATCTCCTAGGAACTCATTGCAAACATAGGCAGGTAGCTATACCAGACCACCAGAAGTCGTTCAAGCACGATAAACACCAAAGGAATTGCACCTTTAAAGGATTTAAGGTCTCCTAGACCAGAGAGTGCACAAGACAGTGCGATGCAGAGTGAATCTACAAAACAGTGCTAAGACAGGTGCACAAGATAGTGCGATATGGGTTAAATGCACAAAACAATGCGATGAAAGTGAAACGCACAAGATAGTGCGATGAAATGTACAAAACTAGTGCTATACAAGATGAAATACACAAGACAGTGTGATGAAATGCACAAAACAGTGCGATGAAATGCACAAACAGTGCTATACAAGATAAAATGCATAGGACAGTGCTATGAAATGCACAAAACAGTGCGATGTAAGGTGTGCAAAATAGCACGATGCAATGCACCAACAAGTGAAGGTAAGGTGCGCAAAACAGTGCAAGCAATGCACTAACAAGTGTAGGTAAGGTGCACAAAATAGCACGAGCAATGCACTAACAAGTACAGGAAAGGTACGCAAAACAGCGTGATGCACAAGACATTGTGAGTACATCCAAACGCGCCACGCGAGTGGAGAAAGGTTGCGCAAGAAAGCGTGATGCACAAGACAGTGCGAGTACATCCAAACGCGCCACACGCGAGTGGAGAAAGGTTGCGCAAGAAAGCGCGATGCACAAGACAGTGCGAGTACATCCAAATGCGCCACACGCAAGTGGAGAAAGGTTGCGCAAGAAAGCGCGATGCACAAGATAGTGCGAGAACATCCAAACGGGCCACACGCGAGTAGAAAAAGGTTGCGCAAGAAAGCGCGATGCATAAGACAGTGCGAGAACATCCAAACGCGCCACACGCGAGTGGAGAAAGGTTGCGCAAGAAAGCGCCATGCACAAGACAGTGCGAGTGAAAGTGAATGCACAGGACAGTGCGCTGCAGGCGTGATGCAAGGTGCACAAAACAGTGCGATGCAGGGTGCACAAGAAAGCACGATGCACAAGAAAGCGCGAGTGTAAATTGTACAAGAAAGTGCGATGCGTAAGAAAGCGCAAGTGTAAACTACACAAAAAAAGTGCGATGTGCAAGAAAGTGCGAGTGTAAATATAAGATTTTAAGGTCTCCTGGACCAAAGAATGCACAAGACAGTGCGAGTGAGACACAACTATAAAGTGCACAAGACAGTGCGAGTACATCTAAACGCACCACACGCGAGTGGAGAAAGGTGCGCAAGAAAGCGCGATGCACAAGACAGTGCGAGTACATCCAAACGCGCCACACGCGAGTGAAGAAAGGTTGCGCAAGAAAGCGCGATGCATAAGACAGTGCGAGTACATCCAAACACGCCACACGCGAGTGGAGAAAGGTTGCGCAAGAAAGCGTGATGCACAAGATAGTGTGAGCAACATCCAAATGCGCCACAAGCGAGTTGAGAAAGGTTGCGCAAGAAAGTGCGATGCACAAGACAATGCGAGTAGCATCCAAACGCGCCACACGCGAGTGGAGAAAGGTTGCACAAGAAAGCGCGATGCACAAGACAGTGCAAGTTGCACACAACCACAAGGTTTAGACAAACATTCAAGATAACAATACATAGTTGCGTCGGCAGGCTGGGGCAAAATGCAAATGATATGCACAATGCGAGAACATAACTTATGATCATTCAATGAGACTGCAGGGAAGCATGCAAAAGCAAGTGTTATGCAAAGAAAATGCAACATTTTAAGCAAACCAACAAGGTACAGTAACTTCATACATGAAAAGAAGTAAGCAAATAAACACGCCACGCGTGAGAATCATAAGCCGAACCGCACCCCGTGCAGAAAGGATGTAAGAAAAATTATGTAGTCTTAACTACGCATCACGTAGGAAAGGAAAAGGACATCATGACCCTCGGGTGCACTCGATGTGTGAAAGAAGATCCCAACGCGTGGCACACGTGAGGAAAGATGGTGTGAACCTAGGGACACACCCTAAGGTTCTGAACCAAAAGAGAACAGCAATAACAATCGAAGCACATCCAAAATATTATGCAGCCAAAACAAAAAGTGATATAAGCAAAGAAATCTGCCTGGGTGCTTTTAACCACAACATCTTAATGCTTTACGTGCGAGAGGGAAAAGAGAGTGGTGCAAACACTGGAGGGTGGTATGAACATCGGGCGCACGTCCCAATGTTTCTAACCAAAACAAGGCAGTTCGAGGGATTGGAATGATCTCACCTGGAATTCCTCTGAATGAACCGTACATACAATATCGTGTATATAAAGAAAGACACTAAACAAGTGTGATATAGTAAGAGTTCATATTCCACGTAAGACAAACTATCAAGATATAAAAGCAACGGTACATTCTATGAAAGCATGTTCTATGCAAAATAACAAGAGCATTTTCTATGTCAAAATGAAAGCATATTCTACGCAAGAGACAGGCAAATTCTATGCAAACTTGAAAGCATATTCTATGCATGATTCATAAACGATGCGTGGCACGCATGCAATAGAAGTGTATCTGAAAGTGCCTACTCTATGCAATAGATGGGCATCAAATATGTACTTTGGTGCCTCTAATTTACCTCTCAGAGGACTTTGTAACATGCTCAGCTCAAAAAGGACACACCCTGTTCATATTGGTGAGAGATAACATCTGCATGTGAAAACCACAGGTGTTGCTTGGACTGTTAATTCTGACTTGAAGCAGGCTTACACTTGGGGTCAAGATAAACTCATACTGCCGAGAAAGGTGAGGCCTGATAAGGAGTACTTGGAATGCAATCTCGGAATTTGCTGGAGTTGAAACACACTAAGATGCTCCAAATTTTTCCTCTTTTCTTTTGCTTTGTAGTTCGAAACCTATATAGCTTCAGATAGGTCCTGGTTCAATTGTTCACACATGACTTGGGTTGAACCCTGCAGTTCATGAAAGAAAGGATCCTGTTTTGTACAAATGTGGAGAATGGCACAGCACTCCGAGCATAAAACGGTTTTTTTGAAATTGAAATTGAAAAAGAGTTCTTAACAGGGTATTGAGCCTACAACTGACCACAGTCAAAACAACTCAACAAAGGGAAAGACAAGGTAAAAAACAACACAAACACACTAAACGACTCAAAACAAGAATCGAGACAAACAAAAACAACAAACACAACACTCGGATGTGTACCACTAGTGGGAGACCTCTTAGTTCACGAGGAGCATGTTTCTTCGAGTATTGTTTCCCACCCTTTCTCATTTGTGATTCTCACATCACTATGGCACTCAATATCTTTTTCTCTGAAAAAACCCTTTCCTTACTTTTTCTCTCAGTGCACATCTCTCTATTCTTCAATCTCTCTTATTTTTTTTATCTCTCCCCTGGGTGGTTAATGGATAAACAGGAAGTTGTGGGCTCTTGCCCCTAGTATTCTACTAGATTCTTTTTCTCTCACTCACAACTAGTGAGTTCTCTCACAGAGGGGTTGCGGTGTGACTAGATGCGTAGCAGATCTGCAACTGACATCGGTTGACGACATCCCTGGCTTAGCTTGATCGTCCCACCAGCCAGGTATACAATTGATTGGCCTCACATATTGCATTTTCTACACTCCCATTCCGGGTTAGATACCAATTTGAGCGAGATTAAACCTGTCTAGATGAGGGGTTTGAACATCCAGCTCCATTTCCAGTTCGTGCTTCGCACTTGGCTTGATACCTCACTGCTTAGAGGATGAGAGAGCTTTTGGCCCTTTGATTGTTAGCTTCAGTTGTGCCTTTTCTGGCGAATACATTGATAAAGGGGGAAAAGACGGAAAACCTGACTCACCTGTGCCCCTAGTTCATCATTTTGATCATTTTTTGTTTTTGGCTTTCTACTAAAACAATTTTAATCAATATGAGAGTTAGATTAACATGGTTGTTCGATTTTCTGATTTGAAATCATGCAAGTTAGGTTGTGAGCACTGAAAATTTTCCTGTTTTGGGTCCAAGAAATGGTCCAGTTTTGGAAAAATGGAATAATTTTCGAGAGAATTAGTCAACCTTAGTAAAAATCCTCAAAACTGTTTTTGCAAATGGCCACTGCCTAACCAACATGGAATGTAATCTCGAGATGCACAATCTCAGATCTGAATTTGATTTGTCTTGCAGCTGAATCTTCCAACGGAATAGAACAACTGAATTTGAACGAAGACAAGCCAATTTGTACATGGACAAGATAGCCGAGTTGAACAAGGATAAACCAATAAACATGGATGAGCCAAGCAGGTTGAAAATGATTGGGGCCAAACTTCAGGATGAAGTTGCCTACGTATCCCAAAGATGAGAATCAGGCCGTACTGTAGACACCCCATTTTTGACCGTCCTCAAGACTTGGACGTCATCGTTTGAACACTCGATGATCATCTCTGTTCGTGTTCGTCTTGAGTTCTCGGAGGTTTCGGCCGCGCACCTTGCCTCAAGACCTCTCGACTTATTTGTTTTATGCTTGGTTGTGGACCAAACACTTAGGTTTTTGCCTCCGAGGGTAGGAAATGGCTTGTTGGCCACCCCCACACCCCACCGGCCTCGGCTTGAGGACACCGGCCCTGTTTTCTTGCTACCGGCCAAAAGCGTTGGCCGGTCGGCAATGTTCTTGGTCGGCCGGCCATTATTTTGGTCGATCGGTCACTTTTTTCGGCCGAGACCCTTGTTTTAGCTTCTTGAGGAAGCTTGAACCTTTTGAACCCTTGGTTTTTGCCTCTGAGGGTAGGAAATGGCTTGTTGGCCACCCCCACACCCCACCGGCCTCGGCTTGAGGACGCCGGCCCTGTTTTCTTGCTACCGGCCAAAAGTGTTGGTCGGTCGGCAATGTTCTTGGTCGGTCGGCCATTATTTTGGTCGATCGGTCACTTTTTCCGGCCGAGACCCTTGTTTTAGCTTCTTGAGGAAGCTTGAACCTTTTGAACCCTTGGTTTTTAGCTTCTTGAGAAAGCTTGAACCTTTCGAACCCTTGTTTTAGTTTTTTTGAGGAAGCTTGAACCTTTTAAACCCTTGGTTTTTAGCTTCTTGAGGAAGCTTGAACCTTTTAAACCCTTGGTTTTTAGCTTTTTGAGGAAGCTTGAACCTTTTGAACTTTTGCTCTAGCTTCTCCAAGAAGCCTGACCTTTTTTAGCTTCTCCAAGAAGCTTGAACCTTTTTAGCTTCTCCAAGAAGCTTGACCTTTTTAGCTTCTTAGAGAAGCTTGACCCCTTGCTCTAAGCTTCTAAGAGAAGCTTGAACCATTTTAAGCTTCCAAGAGAAGCTTGGCCCTTTGCTCTAAGCTTCTAGGAAAAGCTTGACCCTTTTTGCTCTAGCTTCCTCAAGAAGCTTGGACCTTTGCACAAGCTTCTTGAAGAAGCTTGGACCTTCGTTCCTCTATAAGAGAGGCCCTCCCGCTCCTTTAGAAGGGTTCCAAAAATTTTGCTAAGGCATACACATATATCTCTCTTTGTCTCTACACTTAGGCTTAGAAAGAGTGAAGTTCTTGGCCCCTTTGTACACCAACTCTTAGCCTAACACCTCCATCATCAACCTAAGGATCTTGGAGGCCATTTTCAGAGGTTGAAGGTCTGGTTTTTTGGTCTCAAAGCCGCTTGTTTAGCTGAAGCTACAAGGGTAACACACTATTCCCCCTTTTAAGCTTTATTTCGCTCCATCTTTTAGCCATATTTGCAAGCATATTTGGGCTTTGGAAAAAACTGAAAAAAGTCTTATTTTGAGCTCCTTTTGAAGTTTTTTAAAGATCACTTTTGTGTTTGGGATTGTTTACTCCCTCTTAGGCCTTGTTTGGCCTCTTTTTTTGTGCCTTTTTTGTGAGCTTCGGGACCACCTTGTATTGGCCCTCTCACCACTGAAATCTAGAGGGATTTCAGTGTTGGGGATGGTGTTTTGAGATCCTAATAAGGAGAGGGCCATCCCCTCTCCTTGTTGTCTTGTTTGTTGGCATTTTTGGCCTTACAAAGGAGCCCTTACTTGCATGCTTCCTAAGCTTGGTTCAGGCCTTTTTCAGTGAGTTTTAGGACCTGCATGAGCTCTTTCAAGAGCTTGTTTTGTCATATTGGATGTCCCTCTTGCATGTGTGGAACAACCCTCTTTATAGTCTATCAAAGTAGCACCTCATTCTTGCATGCATTGACCTTGTTTCCATGAGTTTTTGGGCATTATTTGACATGGCATACTTCTGAATTTTACTGGTTTGGTGACCTCTTGATTGCCTCACATACTTGTAGTGCAAATCCTCTTTACTAGCTTACATTGCATGCTATGTTGACCCTCAATAGGCAGAACGGCTTCCATCCCATAAACCAATGAGTACGGAGTCGCCCCAGTAGAAGTTCTGATCGAAGTCCTGTAGCCCCACAGAGCGAATGGCAGCTTATTTGGCCAGTCCCGATAGGTTTCCACCATCTTCTGTAGTATGCGCTTGATGTTCTTGTTGGCGGCTTCAACTGCTCCGTTGGTCTGCGGCCAGTAAGTAGACGACTTATGAAAAGCCACATTGTATTTCTCCAACAAGTCAATCACCTCTTTCTTGAAGTGGGAACCATTGTCTGAAACGATTTCATTTGGGACTCCATAGCGACAGATAATGTTGTTTCTGATAAATTTTGCTACATGCGAAGCCTTCAACACTGCATAAGATTGGGCCTCAACCCACTTTGTGAAATAATCTATCGCTACCAAGATGAACTCATGCCCATTCGACCCCTTTGGCGTAACAGCTCCGATTACATCAATTCCCCAGACAGAAAACGGCCATGGCGAAGTCATGTTGTACAGCTTTGACGGCGGGATGTTCATGCGATTTGCATGAATTTGACATTTGTGACATCGCCGGACGAAGCCAATACAATCCTTCTCCATGGTGGACCAGTAATAACCTTGTCTAAGGATCTTCCGTGCCAACATTACCCCATTCATGTGTGCACCACATTCACTCCCGTGGATGGCTTCCATCAGACGCTTTGACTCTTCGGCATCAACGCACAGTTTATGCATTCCCAGATGACCCCGTTTATACAGTTTACCCCCGCAGATGATGAACTGAACTGCCATTCTTCTGATTGCCCTCTTGTCTTTGGCATTTACCCCTGGCGGGTATGCTTCTTTCTCCAAGAAGTTCCAGATGTTGTAATACTAGGGGTGTTCGTCCTGAACTTCATCTATGGCTGCAATCGACTCATAGGCAGGTGCAAATTTCTGGTCAATAATGACTGGACGCATTCGGACTCCACACGGGATGTCTATCATAGATGATAGAGTTGCTAAAGCGTCTGCGAACCTGATGTTCTCTCTTAGTAGATGAGTAAAACTTAGCTTCTCAAACCGAGGAATTAGCAAATCCAAGGTCTGGTGATATATCATCATCTTTTCCTCTTTCACTTTCCAGTCTCCTTTAGCTTGAGACATAACAAGGTTCGAATCCCCAATGACGTCCAATCGTCTTGCCCCTAGTTCCAGGGCTACTTCTAAACCAGCAATGCACGCCTCATATTCTGCTTCATTGTTTGAGACTTTGAATCGGAGTTTGAAGGCTAGAGGGATACGGGAATCATCGGGTGCTATTAGCAACACTCCTATCCCATACCCATGTTGATTTGACGCTCCGTCAAAGTATATCGTCCAAATTTCATCGTCGATATGCAAAATTGATTCATCCGGGAACAGGTACTCAACTGCTTCATCCCCCTCAACCGGGTGGTCGGCAAGGAACTCTGCCACTGCTCTTCCTTTTACTGACTTGCGCGTCACGTATGTGAGATCAAATTCGGAGAGCAACAGCAACCAACGAGCTAGCCTACCCGTAAGTGCTGGTTTCTCGAAAAGATATTTGATGGGATCTAATCGTGAAACCAACATTACAGAGTGAGCTAACAGGTAGTGCCGCAGCTTCCTGGTAGCCCATACCAGAGCTAAGCAAGCCTTTTCCAGCGGTGTATATCGGGTCTCATACTCCAGCATCTTTTTGCTGAGATAGTAGATGGCTTTCTCCACCTTGTCTTCTGATTCTTGTGCAAGCATGCAGCCCATTGTAGTTTCGGTTACTGACAGATACAAAATCAACGGTTTTCCCGGCTCTGGTGGCGATAAAACGGGTGGGTTCTGTAGATATTCTTTAATCTGTTCAAATGCAGTTTGACATCGGCCGTCCCATTGGAACTTCTTTCCTTTCTTGAGGAGGCCAAAAAGTGGTTCACAAGTCAAGTTTAATTTTGAAATAAACCGTCTTATGAATTGCACTTTACCCAGAAAGCCTCGCACCTCCTTTTCAGTCCTTGGTGGTGGCATTTCTAAGATGGCCTTGATTTTGAAAGGATCGACCTCGATGCCTCTTTGTGTAATCAGAAACCCTAGCATTTTTCCCGCTGTAACACCAAATGTACATTTCTGAGGGTTTAGCCGCAACCGAAATTCCCTGATCCTTTGAAAAAACTTATGCAAGGCGGTGTAGTGGCCCTCTCTTTCCTTGGACTTGAAAATCATGTCGTCCACATACACCTCAACCTCTTGCTGGATCATATCATGTAGTATTGTGGTCGCGGCCCGTTGATAAGTAGCTCCAGCGTTCTTCAACCCAAACGGCATTACCCGGTAGCAGTATGTCCCCCACGGGGTGGTGAATGCAGTCTTTTCCCTGTCCTCTGGGGCCATCACTATCTGGTTGTATCCTGAGAAGCCATCCATGAATGAGAGCAATGCATGCCCTGGCGTGAAATCTACCAACTCATCGATGTGCGGTAAGGGAAAGTCGTCCATCGGACTAGCTCTGTTCAAATCCCTGAAGTCTACACACACCCGGATCCTGCCATCTTTCTTCGGCACCGGAACAATGTTGGCCAACCAAGTCGGATATTCAGATACCAGCAGGAAGCCTGCGTCGATTTGCTTGGTGACCTCTTCCTTAATCTTAAGAGCCCAATCCGGGCGGATCCTTCTGAGTTTCTGTTTGACGGGTCGGGCCTCGGGGCCAAGGGGGATCCGATGCTGTACAATCTCAAGATCGATTCCAGGCATGTCTTCGTAGGACCACGCGAAAACATCTTTGAAATCTTTTAATAAAGCGACTAAGCGCTCGCGTTCCTCCGAAGACAACGTGGACCCGATCTGGACCAGCCGCGGGTCCTCCTCAGTACCAATATTCACGGTGATGATTTCATCCATTAATGGTTTAACAAATCTCTCTTGCTCTTGCTCAATTAAACGTTGTAAAACCGGAGGA
This sequence comes from Camellia oleifera, assembly GCA_022316695.1. Taxonomy (NCBI): domain Eukaryota; kingdom Viridiplantae; phylum Streptophyta; class Magnoliopsida; order Ericales; family Theaceae; genus Camellia; species Camellia oleifera. The sequence continues at coordinate 13,049,343 of CM039308.1, read as the reverse complement.
ACTTCGTCCTCGTCGTTTTGATCAAAATTTTGAAAGTCCGAATTAATGCAATAAATTAGGGGCACAGAAAAGTACTCGGAAACCACAGATAGTTCATTCTCATTAGGCACATCCAAATCGTGTGATTCATCGGTTACAACAGACTCAAATGAAAAGGAAAAAGACGACCTGGACAAGATTGTGGCATCCGGGTTAACATCCCCAGGAGTACCAGACTCAGACTCAGTCGAGCTGGAACCTGATTCCGACTCACAGGACTCGGTGGAATCAGATTCCGGCTCACTACCTGACCCGGTGCTGCTGGACAAAAATCCCTCCTCGTACTGCCAAGTGAGAGAGGGTGCGATTGATGCATCCAAGATAGCTGCTGGTCGGCTCGCAGCCGTTTCATCCCCAATCATGGAAACCGCGAAGTTATCCCCCAAGCACTTCTGGTCGATCGGAGGATCAGAGAGGAGACATGCCAGTGTTACCCCCATTTCAAGTTCTGTGCCCTCAGGATCCACTGCCTTATTCTGCTCAACCTCAGTTGTTGGGTCTGTCTGCTCTGTGGCAACGTCATCCCTGGATAGTTGTAGGTCGAAGAAGATTTCGAAACCTGGTACGCGCTTCCTCTCCGTGTTTAACCATGGCTCTGGGAAGCTGCAAAATGGAAAGTCATCCCCCTCCCGGACGAAGCGTCCGTTCAGGGTACCCTGGATGGGCCTGTGCATTAAGTCAAAAGGCTTCCCAGCCTGCTTCGCTCTGGCTCTGCCGGCCATTTCCTTTCCTTTCCTCACCCAGTCTTCTTTGGTGGGCAGATAACCCAGCCCAAAGGTATGCAGGTTGTGTGGCACTTCGGCCAATGCTGCGACTCCTTTCCTGCCGCTTCTTCCTAATCCCATCCCGGGAATATGTTGTAGCTTGTTCATGAGGTAGACGGATTGGGCACTGACGTACACACCTTCATTCACAGCCATAATATTCTGCACTACCCGGGCCTCCGCCAAAGTGAACCCCGATAAGAACACATCCTCTGTGCCGTGCTTGATCTCCAAAACTGGCGTAGACACTTCTGGCAGCGGATGGATGGATGAATTTCCGAAAACAATTGCAACCCCCTTCCCGTGAGGGTATTTCAACATCTGGTGCAGAGTGGAAGAGACTGCTTTCACTTGGTGCAACCACGGCCGTCCCAAGAGCAAGTTGAAGGTTGCGGGAACGTCCAAGACATGAAATTCAATGTTGTGTTGTCCTGGACCAACCTGGGTCTGAACCTTGACAGTCCCCATCACTTCCCTACTGGTATTATCATAAGCTTTGATCACCTGAGTGGTTGGTATGAAGTCTGCGGGCTTTAACCCGATTGCATATGCCGTTCTGACTGGGCAGACATTAATAGCAGACCCGGTATCAACCAGTACCACCGGTATCCACTTATTTCTACACTCCACAGAGATGTAGAGAGATTTGTTATGATTCACGCCCTCAGGCAGCAATTCCTTGTCCGAAAAGGTTAATGCCGAGGAACCTTCTCCTGGAAAAACCAGCCCAACCAGCTGCTCTGGCGTAGTTTCGATGGAGAGTTTGGCCTTGTCCATAGCAGAGAGGACAGCCTGTCTGTGCACCCTTGAAGCCATAAGCAGTCCCCAGATGGAGATGTCTGCCTGTATTTTCTTTAACTGTCTCAGTACAGCTTCTTCTTCTGTTTCTTTGCCTTTTTATCTTTCCCAGATGTCTCGGGTTGGTCAAGGTGTGGGGGCTTGAAATACCGCCCACTCCTGGTCATATGGTCTACCTCATCGAGGTACCAAGTATCATCTGGTTGAGTGCCTGCCCAATCTTCATCTGTGTGGGCAAGACATAAGTCATTGTCTTCCCACCACATCCCATTAGCGTCCAATAGGCACCTATCTGGTTCTGGCAAATTTGTATTCTCGATACTTTCATCCCATATGCTCACAGCATGTCCTGCTCTTGTGCTCACAGCACTTTCATCCTCTTCATGGTTCTTGGCTTTCCGGATTCTCTCAAGATCCCACCTCTTCTCTTGCTCCTCCTGTGTTAGTAGGGTTTGTTGTTCAGTTTTCACAATATCTTGATCACGAGCGAAATTCTTTGTACCGGCGCTCTCCGGCAATTCATTCTGACTCTCGGCCCTTCCGGCCATCATTGATACCCCTGCCCCTGTCGGGCCTTGCTCTGGCTGAATTTCCACAACATCTGGCTGATCATCTAACCATCCGGCAATCTCTGCCGACTCCCCATATTCAAACCAATTGATTGTTGCGTCCCCTGCTTCTTGGTCGTTGAAGAACTGGAGGTTGGCAAAATCTTCTTCCACCGTTGTCAGATCATCTGCCTCTTGTTCAAGTCTGTCCCCCTGAATCATGCACAGTTCAGTTTTTTCTGGCAATCTCACACTTAGCTCAGACTGGCTCACTGATAAGATATATCCGCTTGGATCATAGGCTCTTCCAGCTAGATTCCCAGACTGTTCCATCCCAGACTCACCAATTCTGCTCTCCTCTGAAACCTGCCCCATTCCATCTTCGATGGTCACCACCTTTGGCTTAGATTGGATTGTGAAGGTGTCCAACATGCACAAGTCAGTGCAGTCAGGAAGGATCACCTCCGGCTTGGGTAGGTGGGAGGGCGTGATATAGATACTGGGGTCGTAGGACAGATCCCCAGTTTGGATAAGGTTGACTCTTTTGGGTGGTGGATCTTGGTTATGTGCGGGGAGTGGGTTGGTTGTGACGTTGGGTCTTTCGGGAGGTAGAATGATATTCTTGTCAACGAGGTCTTGAATCTCGTGACGCAGCCGGAAACATTGATCTGTATCATGGCCATGCTGTTGGTGGTATGCACAGTACTTGGCTGGGTTGTGGGAAGGGGGGAGTGGATTTGGTAGTGGCCTCGGCTCTAGGGGTTTCAGATGCCCCTTTTTGATTAGAACGCCGAGAGCCTTGGACAAGGGCATATATAGTGGAGTGAAGGTTCTTTGGCCTCTGGATTGGTATCTCGGGGCTTGGTTACTGCTCCCGGAGGTACTGGAAAAGGGTGTGGCCGCTGCGGGCCTTGGTTGGGAAGGGGGAGTGGTGGTGACCATACCAACCTCCAAAGTCCTTGTGTTTGCAGCGCCACTCGGGCCTGCGTTGTTATTGCGGTTGAATGTCCTTCGGGGCTGCTCTCGGTCCTGGTCGATCAAACCTTGCTTCATCGCATCCTCGATCTGTACCCCCATCTCGTGTAAATCTGAGAAAGTGGGAAAAGGGAGTACGATCATTTTCTGCATTAACTTCGGTTGTAGATTGCGTACAATCATCCGAATTTGATCTTTATCTGTTGGCCTCAAGGTCATCATCGATGCCTTTGCTCTCCACCGAGTTACAAAATCAGAGAAAGTCTCTTTTTGTTCCTGCCTCGTTGTTTCGAGATCACGTGTTGTAATCTCGATCTATGTATTATACGAGTACTGTGCAACGAAGGCCTCAGCCAGCTTATCCCAGTTTCTCTTCACATCGTCTTCTAACTTTGCGTACCAGATGGCTGCCACCCCCGACAAAGTTCTGCCAAACAAAGAAAGCTTTTGTGGTCGGGTTAGGCCCATTGGTCTCAGGACGTCTGAAAATAGCCGAAGATGGACCATGGGATCTCCGGACCCATCAAAACGGTCAATCTGTGGCATCTTGAATCTGTCTGGCAATGTCACGGCCACATCAGTGTATCCATCTTCGATGTTTGGGATGACCTTCACCCCCTGCGACTTCTTGAAAAGCTTTTCCAGTTTACTCAGTTTCAGAGCTGTATGATCTACCTCGAACTCAAATGGAGAGTCCGGGTGGTTGGGTGTAAGATTCTTGGACAGTTGCGGCAGAAGCGGGGGCGGAGCCAGCCCCGTTGGAAGGTTCGTGTCCTCTTGAGTGTTTTGGACATTGGGTGGGGTGTTCTGGATGTTCGGGGGAATATTCTGAGGATTCGGCAGGGGATTCTGACCAGTAGGTGCCTGCTCAGGTAGTGGAGCCGCTGGCGGAGGAGGAGCCTGATGTGAAGCAGATGCTGCATTCTGCTGTTGCAGCCTAGTAATCAGCTCGGCCTGCTGGGCCATGACTGCGGCTTGTTGCTTAGAAAATTCCGCTTGGCGGATGGCATCATCTTGCATCTGTTTCATGCTCTCATGCATCTGGCGCATCATCGCCTCCATCCCTGATGTATTCTGCTGTTCCATCTGAATGGCCGGTAAATGTATCTCTACAGCAGACATGGAAATTTCAACCTGACTGTTTACTATCAAAGCAGCCCTCTGTCCCGGTAATCCTTGTTCTGACACACTGCGCCTCCTCGGCCTTCTTCTGATAACTGGGGGTAGAGAGTGGAACACTGGATGTCCGTCAACGAGATCCTCGGATCGGTTGAGTCGGCGACCTCGTGTCCAAAGTGCTTGGGGAGTATCTACTGGTTCGGAAGCAATCGTGCTAAAAACTGCCCTAGCAAAAAGATAATAAAGCAAAAAAGGAAATAAATGACTAGAAAAACGGGCAGCATAACAGCTTAAATTAAATACACACAACACACAGTCGGGCATACAACACACGGTTGATAAGCTGAAAATACACTGTCCTCAGTCACTGATCATTGTTCCTGTATCACTGTTCCCCAAAACTGAATCGGATATCGCAGACAACTGATTCTCAGATACTGACTAATGCCCGCAGGCCTGATGCCCAAACTCAACTGATACATGCATTCCCTGTAGAGGCACACTCTAACAAGCACATAGCAGATAAGTAAGAGCCAAAATACCCCTATGTTGGGGTAGGGTTTCCCTGTCCTATTTTGTCAGGAACTAGGGTTTCACTACGCACGCAGCGGCTTCAAACAACCTATAAACGGGTAAGCAACCTGTCCTAGTTTGGAATGGTCACTATGGATTCGAATATGCACTAGGTCGAATGGTCAAAAAGGGTGCCCCAGTAAAACCGGGGTTTGTGTTCCCATACTGGCAGAGCCCGTAATCGGTCAGCCTTATGGACATGCCTTGACAAGACAAGCCTCCGACAAACCGCTCAGGAATAGCAGATGGCAAATACGGTGTCCTAGGCGCACCAATGCAAATGCAATGCAAAGAAACACACAAGTGTAGTCAAAACCAGATATCATGAGTTCGAGTCAAGTTCTCTAAATCCCCAGCAGAGTCGCCAGAAACTGTAGACGTCCCCGAACGCATCCCGGGGAAACGGAGTGCGAGTCCCCCCCCGTTCTGGTTCGATATTGGGTCACTACAGTTCGAAGGACTCACATGTCACGGTTTTTAATCTTGAACCAAAGTGTCCAAATCCGGCAAATCGTTTTGAAAACAGATTTTTTGAAAGAAGTGCCAAACATGGACTGCTTCGCCAGATACAGAGTCGCCACCTAAATATTTTAAAATGGAAAATTTAGGAAACCCTGACTCGGTGCCAAAAGGCCACGTGTCCGTCATCACCAAAGTTGCCTCGGCTCGGGAACTTGGGTACGATTGGGGAAGGTCACTTCGTGAGCACCCCCGCTCGCCCGGTCAAAGACCGGCCTCTACTAACCATGATATCTGATTTTGAAAACATTGTGTGTTCTTATTCCGGTTATTAGCCTAGGTTACTATGTGATGCGCACAGCATACAAGTATAGACTGAATCGCCTGAATTGGAACAAAACATTTCATGTCTGTTTGTTTGAAAATGGTTTGATGGTGCTACCCGCAGGTAGGCTAAGACGTGGATTTGCCACCCTCGGGTGGGCTTAGGAAAACATGATTTTGCCACTATCTAGTGGGCTTAAAACAACCATTTGATGAATTGTCCCAATTCAGATAACTCAACCTCCACCCACAGGCATTCAAGGCAGTTATATCACATAAGCACATAGCCTCATGGTAAGCATGCTATTCATGGCAGCACTCACACGCATGCGAGGATGCTAAAGCATAAAACTCACCGAGTACTCCAAGCCAAAACAGAAGCTCATTAGAAATCATGCATGATCCTAGATATACAGAAATGCCTGATGCAACACATGCAAAGATACAAACTATAGCAGGCTCGGCTATTCTAAACATGGCATATGAAATGCTACAATTATCACGTACTCAATTCGGAATTGAAATACAAATGCAGTTTGTATGATGCGCCGAACCCGGTGCGTGTGAAACAGATGGATGATGCAAACATGCTATCATACTGTATGCTAATTGAAATATGCCCTATATCTAACCATCATAAGCGGGTAAATAAAAGGGAAGAAAGACGTGGGGTTGGAAGACATACATCACACTCACGCACACTTATTACAATTATGCCCTCGCGCAAAGGGTCCGAATAAATAATACAGTCCCGAATGAAAGAATAGTACAGTCCGAATAAATATACAGATTCCTAATCAATTAATCAAATTAACTAAGAAAGCTGTAAACTGGCATGCAAGCCAGGGGGCTGCCTTGACTCTGCTCCGGATAATGAAATGATGCATGTTGGGCTGCTTTGCGCGGAAATCCACTAGGATACCCCAATTAGCCTCTGTTTGCACTTTTCCTCGAAATTCGTGCCGGACTCCGAAAAGTTGCTGATTCTTCATCTTGCTGCAACAGAGAGTAGGAAAGGGGCATAGCAATGTATTTCACAAATATATGCATGCCTCGATCCTCGTGCCACCAATCACGCATATCGATGCATGATGGCCGAGGAATCGGATTGCACAACTCAATATAGGATGAATGCAGATGAACGCTACAACAAAACCTAACTCCATCATGGGTAATCCAGAGTGTCGGTGACTTGGGAATTGAGACCCGTTCCGTCACTTGGAGTACGGAACGCGCCTCGTTTTCCGTGCCCGGGCTAACTCCTATCCCGAACACGATGCAATATGCATGATATGCATGAATGCAACTAATATGCAATCCTAACATGCACGATGCTGTGAAAATGAGATGCCTCGAAATGCGTGCACGCGGGCACGCAAACCGAGGCGATGATCCTAAGGCATAATATGGCATATGCAATGCAAATTGGACTTACACTAACATGAGTGAGTCTCAGCCACACTCACATAAGAGGCCGTTGGATAAAAAGTGAAGTGCCTCAAAATGCGTGCACACGGGCACGCAAACCGAGGCGATGGCACAAAGGCATGAAATGACATGAAATATGATATACAATGAGACTAAAAAAAATGAGATGTCTTGAAATGCGTGCCCGCAGGCACGCAAACCGAAAAAATGGCATACGGAATGCAACAGGACTAAAATGAGATATACGATACAATGTGGGCTTATACCAACAAGAGTGAGCCTCAGCCACACTCACATAGGAGGCTAATGGATGAAAATAAAGTGCCTCGAAATGCGTGCACACGGGCACGCAAACCGAGGCAATGGTATACGGAATGCAACGATGATAAAATGACATACCGAATGCAAAATGGACTTATACTAACATGAATGAGCCTCAGCCACACTCATATAAGAGGCCGAAAGGTGAAAATGAGGTGTCTCGAAATGCGTGCACACGGACACGCAAACCGAGGCGATGTATTAAAGCATGAAATGGCATTCCAAATGATATGTAAACATGCCAATGGATTTTCAGCACTCACAAATGATGCAAAACAGTCCCGAAATGTGGGGAAATGACACCAAATGCACGGAATGGTCCCGAAATACGATATTAAGCGCCCGAAATGGCCTACAGCCATACTAAACATGCATAATTGGTACATGACATGCAAAACAGTAGCAAGGCAGCCCCAAAATAGCATTTTTTACTGTACATAACATGGCGAAATAATAAGCATAGATAGGACAACAATGGCATGCAAAAATGGGGGCCAAGAGAGGGGTATTGAAACAAGTGATGTATGCGATGCTCAAACTGAAAAATTTCCTTCTACAACACTGATGAGAGACTAAAAATATGAACATTTACAGTAGATGACATCCCCCAACTCAGTATGAAAACATGCTAAAAATTTCATGCAAGAATGAAGCCAACAAAGGCTAAAACATGAGGTATGCCATACATTCATCAAACAGCCTTGGACCCTTAACAAAACATGACAAGAAGGCCAAAATATGAATATTTTCAGTACTGCTCATGGCCGAAAACAGAAGCTATATAGGCCTAAAAAGCATGCAAGAATGGGGGCCAAAGAGGGATATAAAGACAAGCACAACATGGAGACCCCCAACAAGGTTGATCCCTTCTACAATGTTGTAGGTCAAACAAATCATGCAAACTTACGGTAAATGTGAGAGATTATGAAGCAAGTGCATGATAGAGAGGCCAAACCGGGTTGAGCCCTTCTTCAATGTTGAAGAGGGGCTCAAAATAGGCCTACTCACAGTTTACATTATGCTCTAAAACAGATCACTCATAGGCTAGATAAAGCATGCAAAAGCAAGGGTAAAACATGGATTCAAAGCAAGTGGCATATGGAGTATGAAAACAAGGTTGAGCCTTTCTTCAATGTTGAAGAGGGACTCAAAATAAGCACAATATCAGTTCATGAGATGCTCCAAATCAGATCACACATAGGCCAAATATTCAATGCAAAATAATGGCATATAAGAGGATATTGAAACAAGTGCAAGATGGAGGGCTCAAACAGGGTTGAGCCCTTGAACAAACATGAAGAATAGCTCAAAATCAGGCCCCTTTCAGTTCTGGTCGGAGCCCAAAACAATAAGCAAATAGGCTTAAGAAATGAGGCAAGAAAGTGCTACAAAAGAGAGAAATGGAGACTTACCCTTGTAGACAAGTCTTGGCTCCCTTTTGCTTGAAGAATGGATGCCTCCTAGCTGCTGGAAAGCTCTCCTAGCTGCTGGAATGGAGTTGTGATGATAGGGCTTGGAGATGATGAAGAAATGGCCCCAAAACTTGAAGAAAATGGAGGTGTATCTATGTATATGCTCCAATCAATCCATGTAGCTTCTTCTCTTGAGTTGGGAGGACACTAATGTGTGCAAGAGGGGGAGAGAAGAGTCCTCCTTCAAATGGAGGGAAATGAGCTCTATATTTCCCTCCAAAGGGGTCCCCCGGATGAGATATTTTTGGGGGAAAATCAAAGCACAGCTGGAATGCACACATCCCAAGGAAGCAGGCCGGCTAGCCACCTTTATTGGAGGTGGCCGGCCGGCCACCCCCCATGGCCGGCCGGCCAAGGGTAAAAATGGAAAGTGAGAATTTTTGGCCGGCCACCAAAGGTTTGTGTCCTCCCATGTGTGTACAACAAGACCCTATGGTTGGAAATTGGCAACTCTGAAACAGGAGAAACAATAAGCCACTTTTAGGAGAGGCTAAAAAATGGAAGAAGGAATTACTGGCCGGCCATGTGTTTTTAGGGTCCTCCCATGTGTGTACAACACAAATATGTGGTTTCGGCTCGAAGAAAATGGCCCTAGGGTGTTCAACATTAGCCCGGAAGTGAGAAAAACGGGCGCCGGGGGGCGCCGGAAGAGAATAACTAGTTGCTGAGACAATTACTGGCCTCCCACCCTCCAGTGACCTTCCTGGTGATAAAACAGAGGTACCTGCCAAAAATGAACAAAAACCGATGCAAAACGAATGCTCGGGGGCCAAAACACGCAGTTCGAGGTCCCGAAAATCGGTTGTTAAGCACCGAAAGTGGTGTTTGGCCACGAAGTGGGTATCTAAGACCCCAGTGTCCCTCTTTATGATAAAACAGAGGTACCTGCCAAAAATGAACAAAAACCGATGCAAAACGAATGCTTGGGGGCCAAAACACGCAGTTCGAGGTCCCGAAAACCGGCCGTTAAGCACCGAAAGTGGTGTTTGGCCACGAAGTGGGTATCTAAGATCCCAGTGTCCCTCGAAAGGGAGTAAATGAGACGCATGCCAAAAATCAGAGGAATCGGAGATGGTTGGGTGGTCCCGAATCGAGGCACACGGCCTGACAGCTCCGAAAACCGGGAACCGGGCTTCAAAATGGGCAAAATGGCCTACGGGCACGAAATGTAGCCCACGGCCACTGAGAGATAGTCTACGGGACCTCTCCCTCCCCTCAGGAAAGAAAACAGAGAAAATCGAGTCTGGTTCGCAAACCGAGGCAAGGCACAGAAGAGGGTTCGGAAGTCCGGAGTCAGGACGCACGGCCGCGACTCTGAGACTTCTGAACGAGCACAATATGCAACATCACCGAGCGCTCAATCGGTGACGTCTGAGTCTTAAGGTCAGTCAAAAATGGGGTGTCTACAACTTGAAATTTGGGAAAAAAACTATAAAAAAAAAAAGAGGGAGGAAGGGTGGGTGGGTGAATAGATGAAAAGACTAAAAAAATGAGAGAAAGAGAGATATATATATTTTGGGGGAAAAAACAAAAGTATAGAAATCATATTGAAGTCAATTGTTAGATGAAATAATCTGAACCGTTGATTCAAAATGTATCTCTACATTTTGAGACATTTTTAAAAATCGTCCTGCCATATTATATGGATTGTATCGGCAAAATATGGACTAATTTTTTTGTAATATTTTTGTCTTTTCTTAGTTCAATGTATTTTGAATGTTAAAATGACTCTACAGTGTGAATTTGAATTTGTGTAATTTAAATTTTGATGTGGTGATTTGGCTATGAGAGAAAAATAAATAAATAAATAACCCTTACAGTTTAAACAAAATATTCTTTGGTTGAAAATTTCATTTAATGTAAAATTTTAAACTAATAATCAATGTGTAAACAATAAAACATGAAGTTGTACTTTTAGCAGCATTGTATTAAAAAACGCAACTATAAAGTAGGATGTCGTTTTTTGAAAATGTCGACAAAAAACTGGTATTAGCAACTATTAAATGTCAGAAACTTATGACGATGGCTTCAAAGCGTTTTAAGAAATGTCACTATAAGTTTTTTCAACATTTTGAACTGCTTTGTAAAGCTAAATTTTTTTATAGTTAAATATGATTAAGTAATTAATTTTCCTTTTAATTCCATGCTTTTCCGTCAGTGTGCTTATAATTAAGGTACAAACCAAGTCTATCGACATTAACTAATCCTCACCAAGTCTATCGACACTTCCCTTTCCTTTGTTGATGTAATTTGTCTTATACCTTGTACTTGTTTATTTCATCAAGAAAGTTCCTTTTTCGCCCAAAAAAAAAAAAAAAAAAAAAAACTAATCCTCACAAAACGAAAACAAAAACAAAAACAAAATAAGGGATTGTTGTTGTTTCGAGGTTACTTGTCTTCATTGTACCCATAACTTGAAAATTTTAACATGGCACTGCTAACCTGTTAATGGAGTGTTTTTGTCTTGTTCGAATTCGGTTGAAAATCCAACTGATTATTGTATTTATCAAAAAAACCATTTGCACTTTGTGAATGGGCTTGTCTATTTTTCAATCTTTTAGGCGGCAACGATCTATTGGATATTATCTTTATGTTTTTGAAATTGGAGTTTAATAACAAAGTGAGTAGATTAAGAAATAAAATATAGAAAACATTTCCCTTTCTTTAATTATAGACATGTATATCATCTGATTACTTGAGTCCTATACATGACTTCATTAGGTATAACTATTTTCTAGCTAACTATTATTATTAATAATTTGTAAAAAAAAAAAAAAAAAGTTTACGGAAAATTCAACCACCCAATGGAAAATTCTACTGAGCCGTCGATAGATCCATTGAAATTTTATTTGATTAAATCATTATTAAATATTATTCAATAGAGGTCAGTTGGACCAATAAAATTATAAGAATTTAGTCTTAATTAAATATTATTTGTACTAATTTTATGGTTAAGGAAGTCAATACGTAAGAATTTATAGACAAACGTTAAGGTAATATTTGGTAATAGTTAAAAAAATCATAATATAATTAATTTATTATACAATATCCATAGGTACATGAAGTTTTACAAGTAATTCTATTAAATACATTATAGAAACTCACAAATAAACTATATTGTTTTTAACAAGGACCGGATTAAAATTTTCAATAATGTTACAATTTTTTATTTTTTATTTTTTATTTTTTTTGAAATACAATAATATTAGAATGATCATCTTTTTTTACCACAATTTGTTTATTATCTTAACCACTCATATTTGACACTAATATAGCACTAACTCATAAGAGGATAAATAATACATAATAATAAGATACAATCACCATAACATTATTGTAAATGTTTTATTTGAAAGGTAACTCTACTATATTAGGGTCTTTACAATTTTTTTTTTTTTTTTGGAGTGTTATATTGAATTTTTTCTTTTTTCTTTTTTTTTTTTGGGGGGGGGGGAGGGGGGGATTATGTAATATATAGAAAAAATTAGCAAAAAAGTACATATAAAATGAAAATTTTGCAGAAGGTTGGAGGGACTAGGACCCCCCCTCCCTCCGTGCCTCTGGTTGTGGAAATGATAGTGGTAACAATGGTGGTGGTAGTGGAAGTGAAATATCTTTGTTCAAACTTGAAATGACTATAATTTCATATTCATTTATCAATGTTGGATGAGTTTCCCCCCCCCCTCCCCCCACATATTTTTCAAGCAGGGCCGGCCCTAAGTTTTCAGGGGCTTAAGGCGAATTAATTTTTCGGGGCCTTTTTAGATATTTATAAAAAAAAAAAAAAATCACTATTTTTGGTTTAGAGTTTTTAAAAATAATTGTCTGAGTTTGCAATTCGTATTTTTTTATATATTTTTGTATTTGGTAATTTTTTTAAAAAAAAAAATACAAATATTATAGTTTTTAAATATATCTAAATTAGAGGTATCTATCTACAAAATAAATAAATAAAAATTGTGTAAAATATATTTTTAAAAAAATACTAAAAAATACATAATTGGGTCATAAAGAGAAAAAAAAAATAGGCCACACAAAATTAGGCTAACAACTAATACATATGCATATTATATTTTATATTTTATCTTTTTAATTGGACTAACAACTAACACTTATAAATATTTTTTAATTGGGCTTTTTATCAATTGGGCCAAATAGATTTTTTGAGGCCCCTTTAAAATAGCCTAAATTAATTAAACAGAATTGGGCTATTTTAAATTTTTAATACAGTGCAAGACTAATAAATTTGGAACCTTTTTTTCGGCCTAATTTTTGGGGCCCTAGGCATAGACCTCACCAGCCTTAGCCCAGGGCCGGCCCTGTTTTTATGATCTAGACGATGCCCACATTAGTTTTGTAAAAATACATTGTTTTAGCACTCAATTGTAAATAGAATTAAAAAAAAAAAAAAATTGTTTTAGCCCCAACGAAAAAAAGTTATCTATTGAAAACTTCTTAGGTGGTTGTGGTTGGAAAACATATTTAACTAACAAAGAAATTTCTCTATTTAATAAAATAATTTTTATGTAATTTTCTTTTTATTTTCTATTTGACAAAAAAAAAAAAAATTGCTATTCTAGCTGCAATAAAGAATAAAATAAATAGTTGTTTTAACTCAAACAGAGAAATTTCTCTACTACAGATTTTTATGGTGGTTGTTTGTATAGACTTTCAAAAGAAATTAAAAATGATAAAATTTCTATGATCAATGAAGTTTCTTATTTATTTCATTGTCTAGTAATATTGCCAGTGGTGATGTGGTGGTTGTTAAATTTCTCAGTTTAGTATTAGAGAAGTTTCAAGTTCACAGAGAAAAATCTCTATTGCAAAGTGAAATTAGAAGTATAACAGATAAATGTCTTCATTCAACCAACAAAGTGAACGTAAAAGAATTATGGCGCTCAATCTGTAAAAGACCATAAATTTGCACTTGCTTGCCTATTCTTTTGATAACTCAATATTCGATTCACTTGATCAACTAATTCAGGAGACCAATCCCACTATCTACTAGTAAATGACCCAATTAAAGCTAGTTAGAGTCTCGTATGAATTGCCTCAAAAAAAAAAATTTGCAATTAGAAAGTTCTGAACTTGAAACCTTAATGGTGTGTTTGGTTGGGAGATTTGGGGAGGGATTTAAAAAGGGAAAGAGAAAAGGTGTGTAAAACTATGTGAAATGTATACATATTTTATTCACATTTCACATACCTTTTCAATTTTCCTTTCTAAATTCCTCCCAAAATTCCCCAACCAAACACAGCATAAGAGAAAGCATATCATATCCTGATGAAGCCTTTGGCCTTGGACATGTTATAAACTAGCATAGATAGCTTGGGTGGGAGTGGACATTTGTCAGGTCGGACCGAGTTTGACACTATATAATAAAAGACTTTGTGTTTGCCTAAGTCCAGGCTGGCCCTAATATTAACCTCTAGATCAACCCAAGCTTGGCCCAAAAATAATTATAAATCCTAAGTCCAACCATCGGGTTATATGCTAAAAAAAATTAAAAATATTTTATAATTAAATTCAATCGCACATTATATTTCTTAAATAAATTTACTGACATGATTATAAATTGAAAGATTTTGTATATAAATTAAAGAATTTCTTAAATAAATCCAATCACAAATCACTATAAATGTAAGTTTCAATAAACTCAATAAAGATAAAATCTAGATCTCAGAGAAAAAAAAAATATTATATTATAATTTATTTATTTATTTAATAGCGGGCTAGGTTGGGTTGAAAGTATAAATTTCAAACCCAACTTATTAATTTATCGGGCTAAAAATGTTGGCGTAGTCCGGACTTATGGATTGAAAAAATCTTTTCAAACTCTTAAAAAATAAGATTGGACTGAGCGGGTTGAACGGGCGAATGAGCCGATATCCACCCCTAAGCTTGGGCATATTATTTTCGGCAAAAGGAAAAGTTTGTTTCATGCTAGGAAATTATAATTTTTTGTTGATTTTATTTTTGTTTTTATCTCAGCACAGTTTTTAATCTTTCATTACTGCTGCATATTCGTATTAAATAAATATTTAGTAAAAACTAGAATAAATATTAAGACATACATATAAAATGAAAATTTTGCAAAAGGTTGGAGAGACCAGGACCCCCCTGCCTCAGCCTCTAGTTGTGGAAATGACCGTGGTAACAATGGTGGTAGTAGTAGAGGTGAAATATCTTTGTTCAAACTTGAAATGACTATAATTTTATATTCATTTGTCCATGTTGGATGAGTGTTTTTTTTTTCCCCCACATATTTTTCAAGATCTAGACAATGGCCACATTAGTTTTGTAAAAATACATTGTTTTAGCACTCAATTGTAAATAGAATTAAAAAAAAAAAAATTTGTTTTAGCCCCAACGAAAATAAGTTATCTATTGAAAACTTCTTAGGTGGTTGTGGTTCTCTATTTAATAAAATAATTTTTATGTAATTTTCTTCTTATTTTCTATTTGACAAAAAAAAAAAATATGCTATTCTAGCTGCAATAAAGAATAAAATAAATAGTTGTTTTCACTCAAACAGAGAAATTTCTCTACTACAGATTTTTATGGTGGTTGATGGTTGTATGGACTATTTCAATAGAAATTAAAAAATATAAAAATTTCGATGATAAATGAAGTTTCTCTTTCTGCAAAAGCCTATCTTATTTATTTCATTGTCTAGTAATATTGTCAGTGGTGATGTCAGTGGTTGTTAAATTTCTCAGTCTAGTATTAGAGAAGTTTCAAGTTCACAGATAAATTTCTCTATTGCAAAGTGAAATTAGAAGTATAACAGATAAATGTCTTCATTCAACCAACAAAGTGAACATAAAAGAAAATTTTTTTTTTTTTTTGATCGGCAAAAGAAATAGACTTTATTGATGTAGGAATGAAAACAAAAAACAAAACACATTACATCAAAGAAGGAGAGAGAAGTGCAAAGGCATCACAATGAGCTAAATCATCCCAACTAGATTGACACCAAAAAGCCCATCTTATCATTTGCTAGCACCCCTAGAGTTAGCGAGAAACCAACGAAAAGCAAACCAAACACCATAGACCAACAGAACACAACAAAGACCAGCAAAACAAACCAGGAACAGAGCTAATTCATACCACCTGTGTCTCAGTCCTAAGCATAGACCAACAGAACAAACCAAGAACAGCCTGAACATATCTGGGCAGGTAAGGGGCAAATCCAAAGACACCAGCAACCAATTCACCAAAGCCACCATTCAGCCACCCTTCCAGATCTATTCAACCAGCATAGCAGGTCTGTTCAACAAGCAACAGAACAGACCTATGCAGCCACAGACTCAACCGTCATTAAGATCAGCAATGCCACACTCCCTAATTTAAGCCTCAGCATAGCAGCAAACAGACCATAAACACAGCCAACAACATCTGATACAGGGCACACCAGAAAGCACCAGTTCAGTTCAAAAAGCAGAAACTAAAACATAGCTGCCATCTAAGCATAGCATACCAGCAGAATAGGCCTCAGGGCACTAGTTTAGCCCAGAGTCAACCTCACTTTGAGTCTTTATGCTCATTATGCTGGCATAATAATAAAATCAAAACTAGTTGACAAGAACAGCGCAGATCCAGACATCAAACCAAATATATAGCAGCAGACAGGCCATAAACACAGACAACAACATCTGATGTAGGGCACACCAGAAAACACCAGTTTAGTTCAAAAAGCAAAAACTAAAACCATAGCTGCCATCTAAGCATAGCATACCAGCAGAATAGGCCTCATAGCACCAGTTCAGCCCAGAATCAACCTTACTTTGAAGTCCTTATGCTCATTATGCTGGCATAATCTCCACAGCATAACATCAACAGATAGGGGCTCCCAAGATATGCTGGCATAATCTTCACCTAACTCAATATAATAAAATCAAAACTAGTTGACAAGAGCAGAGCAGATCCAAATATCAAACCAAATATATAGCAGCAAATCCACCATAAGGTATAGACCTAAAATTGCCACACAGCACACCTGCACTCCAAGCTAAGAAGCAAAACAAACCAGAGCAGGAAAGCCAGACCCACCCCAACCAACCAATAAGAGAAGCAACAGAGGTAACAACCAATCAATCTTCAGCCTATCCTTATAGGTTTTGACTCACCCATTTTATATTTGAAACCATCTCATGAATGGAGTAGAAGCACCCCATATAAAAGAATTGTGGCGCTCAATTTGTAAAAGACCATAAATTTGCACTTGTTTGCCTATTCTTTTGATAACTCAATATCCAATTCACTAGATCAACTAATTCGGGAGACCAATCCCACCATCTACTAGCAAAGAACCCAATTAAAGCTAGGTAGAGTCTCATATTAATTGCCTCGAAAAGAAATTTGCACTTAGAAAGTTTTGAACTTGAAACCTTAGAGGAAGAATATCCTGATCAAGCCTATGGCCTTGGACATGTTGTTATAAACTAGCATAGATAGCTTGGGTAGGAGTGGACATTTGTCAGGTCGGACCGGGTTTGACACTATATAATAAAAGACTTTGTGTTTGCCCAAGTCTAAGCTGGCCCTAATATCAGCCTCTAGATCTACCCAAGCTTGGCCCAAAAATAATTATAAATTCTAAGTCCAACCATCGGGTTATATGTTAAAAAAAATTTAAAATATTTCATAATTAAATTCAATTACACATTATATTTCTTAAATAAATATACTAACATGATTATAAATTGAAAGATTTTGTATATAAATTAAAGAATTTCTTAAATAAATCCAATCACACATCACTATAAATGTGAGTTTCAATAAATTCAATAAAGATAAAATCTAGATCTCAAAGAAAAAAAAAATAGTATATTATAATTTATTTATTTATTTATTAGCGGGCTGGGTTGGATTGAAAATATAAATTTCAAACCCAACTTATTAATTTATCGGGTTAAAAATGTTGGCCTAGTCCGGACTTATGGACTAAAACAATCTTTTCAAACTCTTAAAAAATAAGATTGGACCGAGCGTGTTGAGCGGCCAATGGGCCGATATCCACCCCTAAGCTTGGGCATATTATTTTCGGCAAAAGGAAAAGTTTGTTTCATGCTAGGAAATTATAATTTTTTGTTGATTTTATTTTTGTTTTTATCTCAGTACAGTTTTTAATCTTTCATTACTGCTTCATATTCGTGTTAAATAAATATGTTTGGGGTGTCCTAAAAAAGTGCACTTTTTGTCTTTTTACAAAAAGATGTACAGAAAAGTAGAGAGGTAATGTGATGGAAAAAAGATAAAAAGATAAAAAGATGGATTATATAGTATATGCCAAACCTTGTTGATTTTAATTTTTTAGCATGTTAGGGTTTTTTTCTTCTTCTTCTTCTTTTTTTTTTTTTTTTGTCTCTAATTTTTAAGATTTTGATAATAAAATTCAGAGCATAAATATTAAGTTTGTTGATTTTAATTTTTTAGCATGTCAGGGTTTTTTTTTCTTCTTCCTTTTTTTTTTGGGTCTAGTTTTTATCTCTAAAATTGTAAGATTTTGATAATAAAATTCAGAGCATAAATATTAAGTTTGTTGATTTTAATTTTTTAGCATGTTAGGGTTTTTTCTTCTTCTTTTTTGTCTAATTTTTATCTCTAAAATTGTAAGATTTTGATAATAAAATTCAGAGCATTTTGACCATAAATAAGACGGGTTCTTCTAAAAAATTAAGAATTTTTTGTAATTATGAAGTTGTTAGATTTCTAAATTTTGGTTGAAATTTTTATGCAAACACTGAAATCTTCGAGAAATTTCACCGCCTTCGCTGAGAAATTTTGCCAATTTTTTAACATAATTTTATATTGATCACATGTCTTGTTTGATCAACTAGAACAAAAAATATTTTAATTATATCAATTTTATAAAACAAATATGTGGCCCAATTGCATCCAATATTAAAACTCAAAAGTCCAATTGCGTATCTGTATGTGGTTGTCTATTTTGTGAAATGTTTAACCAAAAAATATATGGGCTGGGCTTCCTCCAGTGACGGGAAGGTACTGTTGGGCTTATAGGGGCATATCACGAGTCTTGTTTTAATAATTTGAACCGTTAATATGTAGGCCTCGTCGAGTACTATATGTCTGTAAAAAATTACATTGATTGGATATCGATAACTATCTCATTGTGCCCGATTTCTATCAACTGTTTATTTTTTTCACCGTGTATTTTTTTTTTATATAAAACTGATTTGATCACGTAACTATCGATATCCGATCAACATGATTTTTTACAAATATATAGTACTCAATGAATTTTACATATTGAACGATTTAAATTGTCGAAACGGGACCCACAATAGACTTTGCCTAACTGTACCCTCTAGTCGGGTCACTGACAAGAAATATAAATTATGAAAGAATAATTTTTTTATTTAATAATTTGCGTAACAGACAAGTTTGGTGGAATAGTATTTTTTTGGGGGAAATTCCATAGTAAACTTTCGAAAATAATTATAAATAAGTGGTAAACTTTATACAGGTTAGTTATTAAAATTAGAGTAAATTATCAATAGGTCTTAATAGTTTGACTTAATTTTTATCGAATTTTATTGAAAATAAGTGTTAGTAAAATCGTCTGTAAACTAATTTTTTGCGACAATTTTTTTATATGTCGCTAAAAATTGACAATTAGTGACTTTTTGTCACGATTTTTATAAATTGTCGCTAAAACTTATAACTCGTAATGTTTTTTTGTGACGAAATTTTCAAACTGTCGCTGAAAATTAAAAATTAATGACTTTTTGTGACTTTTTTTAAACTGTCGCTAAAATTTATAATTAATGATATTTTTTGTGAAAAAATTTTCAAACTATTGCTGAAAATTAACAATTAGTGATGTCTTTTCATAGTTTTTGATAAAAAAAATCATTAATTATCATAGGACTTATTGGATAATAAGTTCACATATTAAAACTTACATGAAAATCTCCATGAAAATTATAAACTATTTTATAAATGTGTAATAATTTTTTTGATTGTACCACTGTTCCATAATTTCTACTATTTTTTGGGGGGATCCAGTTGTGTCTCTGTGGATTGGATTGGATTGTACAGCGTTAGCTTTGTACATTTGTTTCTGAGCTCGTTTAGGATGTTAGTTGACTTTTTGATTTTTTTTTAAATTTTTGGCTATTTTAATCTGAGGTTAAAAAGACTCGTTTGGGATAAGTTTTTTGACTTTTTTTGACTTTTGTAAGAGAAAAAATAACATGATTATGGATTGGATGTGACATTTTATCATATTTTACTAAAATAACTTATTTTGTCTTATATGACTATTTTAGTCCCAATGAAACATCCCAAACGAGCACTAAAGAAATAGATTTAGTTTTCAAATAATAGTTATTGTTCATTATTTTGTAAACAAATATCATAAACTAACGTGTCTACAGTTATTGGATCAATTGATTTTTTTCATTTATGATTTACATAATGTGGTCTAAAAATTGAACGATTTGAGTTATTAAGATAAAACTTATGGTAGGTCTCATAAGCCCAAACAGTATGGTCCAATACACTTTGTGAATGGAAAACAATCACAACTCTTTCTTTTTTGGGTGGGGGGGGGGGGGGAGGGGTGGGGGGTAGACTGATTAAAAATTTTTATTAGGAAGATGGGTACACCAATAAATCCTATTGACTTTTTTTGATGTACTCAAAAATCTTATTCAATTTTAATTGTTATCACAAAATTTTATTTTTTATTTTTTAATGGCGTTTTCATGAAAAGTTCACTAGGGGTTGTTTTGAATGATCTAAATAAATATACTTTTTGACTTTTTACGAAAAGATGTGCAGAAAAGTAGAGAGGTAATGTGACCAAAATAAGTGCACTTATATCAATTATGTCAAATAACCCCTAATTGTTAGTTTTTAGAGGTAATTGAAAAATTCGTCACAAAAAACATCACTAATTATTTTTTAGCAACATATTTACAAATTCGTCACAAAAAAACTAAAATATCACTAATTGTCAATTTTTAGCAACAGATTCATAAAATTGTTACAAAAGTCTTTTTTAGCGACCATTTTGACAAAATCAACTTTTAACGATGAATTGATTGGAATTTTTGGTCTATACAAACACTTATGGAACTTAATGGTGCACATGTTATTATAATAGGACTTGTGAGTAATTATTATTATTTTTTTCCCTATGCGAGGGTTAATAACATTAAAATAAGAATAATGCTATATGTATCAATTGGTTTACCAGCTAGTGTACTAACAGATGATATGACTTGATTTTATAGGTTTTTAATATTTGTAATTTGTATAATAGCTGGAGTCATAATTTTAAAATAATAATGTCATAATATATGTTGGTATACTAATTAATAAATTAATTTGTGCATGTAATATCGCCGTTAAAATAATGTACAAATTAACGTGACAATTAAATTGTTCTTATCATTTATTTTCAGTTGATCCATTTAAAAGAAAAAATTTATTGCATACTACATTGATTTGTAAAATAAATTATAGAATTTTTTTATGTATCATTTTTTAAAGTAAAATATTAATTAAGTCAACAGTCACTAAAAAAAATTAAAAGTTTAGCGACCAAAATTTAGGGATAAAATTATTTTTTAGGGATCAAATATTTTTGTTGTGAAAAGTGTCGTTATTATGTTTTTAGCAATGAAAATTGGACATTAGTGATGAATTATTATCTTTTTGGGACCAAATTTTTTATCTCAAAAAATAAGCTATTTTGAGACCAAATTATTTTGTCCCTAAAATTGTATTTATTAGTGACATTTTCAAAATTTTGTCGCTAAAAACTTTATTTTTGATTTTTCGAAACGACCTTTTAGCGACTATACTCACGACGATAGAAATTGGTCTCTAAATGTCTTTTATAACAAAATTTTTACTTTTAGAGACAAAAAAATTTGGTTTCTAAAACTCTTATATGTTGTAGTGAGTAGACTTAACACTGACAGAAGGCAGTGATTAAAAATAGTCACTTTGTTGTAATTAATTCAATTTTTGTTTGGTAACTTTATAGTTTATTTAACTGTTTTTAACCTCGGTGATCTTTATTTATTTATTTTGCTCTAAATTGAATTTTGTTATATTTAAACAAGATTGCATTTTTATTTTTTTGAGTTCTTGCAATGACTATTTTATGTTTTGATCTATGTAAGTAAATTATACTATATAATTTTAGAGGGTATGTATGCAAACAAAATTTGTATGGGTTTTAACAAAATAATTAGTTACCATTTTACCCCTTTTTGGGAGTTCTTTTTTCTTTTTATAATAAATATTCTAAAAAATTCAACTATTTATCAAAGTAACCCACTTTTCAAATTATTTATCAAACTAATCTACTTTTTAAAAACACAAGCTGAAAATGCAAGTTCATCGTGAAATCACATGTTCAAAATGCGATTTTATGGTAAAATCGCATTTTAAAGATGTGATTCTATATTAATTTGACTTAATGATGTACAGATCATGTCAATACGAAATTGCATGTTTAAGATGAGATTTCACTGCGAAATCGTATTTTGAACATGTAATTTTAAAAAGTGAGTTAATTTGATAAATAATTTGAAAAGTTAATTATTTAATTAAATGGTTTAATTTTTTAGAATATTTACAGAGAAAAGAATGAAAAGAATTATTTAAGCTTACCCACAAATGAGGTAGAGATCATATATATAATAAATTCATGATACAATTTAGGAAACGATATAAATAAGGAAATAATATTAAATCAATAATTAACATAATAACAGATTATACACATAATACTAAAAATAAAAAGATTCTCTAATTTCTATATTCAACAAAATCTCCCATTTTTTGTGTGAATTTGTAAAAAGGACCCCATTTCAAGACCTCACGTCTCATTATCACCAAGTCTAGATAAGTCATACACAATTTGTAAATGATATTTATCTCGCTTACGATTTAAAATAGCTGGCTATTGCTGCTTATAATTGAAAAAGCTGGGGCAGAGGTGCTGCTACAACAAAAAACACAATTGGCGACCTAAAAAATGGTCGCCAAAAGTACAAATTTCGTCGCCAAAAGAATCGGCAACAAATATATAATTTGTTGCCAAAGCCCTGTCACTAAAAGTATTGGCGACGAAATCAGAAATTGTCACCGTATGTAAACATTTAGCGACAAGCAAAATTGGTCGCCAAAAATCATATATTTTGTCGCTATAAAATTACAATTTGTCACTAAAAGGTTAAAATTTGAATAGGCTATGTAGTTTTAGCGACAAATAAATGCGTCGCCAAAAATACTATTCAACGACAAAATTAATTTGGTCGCTAAAAATCACGTTTTTAGCGACGAGTAAGTTTTGGTTGCTAAAAGTTCTTGGAATAACCACTAACTTTTAGTGACAAAAACAATATGTTGTCGTCAAATATATTAACAGCGACCAAAATATCACCTGTCACTAAAAATTCAGTACACAAATTTTGATTTTAATAATTTTCCTGTTCAAAATAATCCGAAACACCTGTTTTCCTGTGCACAATATATACACAAATGTAATGTAAATACTAATACACCTGTGCAAGACATTCATACTAATTCAAAATTAATAGCTATGAAAAATCCCAATAAACATAATTACAATTCTCTGACAATCTAAAACATGCATACCAAAGTACTTACAAACTACTAACATAAAACCCACAAATACATTACCAAATCCTATGTCAAAATATTTTCAAAAATACAAAACTAAATATTTTGATGCTAAACATTTAATCCATAAATCATTTACCAAAATCCTATGTCAAAATATTTCTAAAAACACAAAATCAAATCTTCTGATGCAGCCCGAACTGTTTTCCACCATTGCCAATCTGTCACATGAAAAAAGAAAAAACAATATTAGATTGACCAAAAAAAAAAAAAAAACCTCGATATGAATTTCACAATTTTGATTTTAATTTTGTAACAGAAAGTCCAATCGGGTGCTGTTTGCTCATACAAGTCTATTTATGCTTGAACAAGTTGTCCGTGCCAAGTTTCAGTGGTTTCAGTTGTCATTTTGCAATTTCGGCCCCCGAACCGGCCTTTTAAGTCTTGTGTTTTATATTTTTTCTTCTAATTTTCTAACCGGAAATCCAATCGAGGTCTCATTTGTTCATACAAGTCTATTTAGGTTTGAACAAGTTGTCCATGCCAAGTTTTGGTGGTTTCGGTGGTCATTTCGCAATTTCAGCCCCCGAACGGGCCTTTTAAATCTTGTGTTTTACAATTTTCCTTCTAATTTTCTAACCGGAGATCCAATAGAGGTCCCATTTGTTCCTACAACTCTATTTAGGCTTGAAAAGGCTGTCCGTGCCAAGTTTCGGTAGTTTCGGTGGTCATTTCGAAATTTCGGCCCCCAAACGGGCCTTTTAAGTCTTGTGTTTTACATTTTTCCTTCTAATTTTTTAACCAGAAATCCAATCGAGGTCCCGTTTGTTCCTACAAGTCTATTTAGGCTTGAACAAGCTGTCCGTGCCAAGTTTCAGTGGTTTCGGTGGTCATTTTGTAATTTCGGCCCCCGAACAGGCCTTTTAAGTCTTGTGTTTTATAATTTTCCTTCTAATTTTCTAATCGGAGATCCAATCAAGGTCCCATTTGTTCCTACAAGTCTATTTAGGTTTGAACAAGCTGTTCGTGCCAAGTTTTGGTGGTTTCGGTGGTCATTTCGCACTTTCGGCCCCCGAACAGGTCTTTTAAGTCTTGTGTTTTATAATTTCCCTTCTAATTTTCTAATCGGAGATTCAATCAAGATCCCATTTATTCCTACAAGTCTATTTAGGTTTGAACAAGCTGTCCGTGCCAAATTTTGGTGGTTTCGGTGGTCATTTCGCACTTTCGGCCCCCAAACGGGCCTTTTAAGTCTTGTGTTTTACAATTTTCCTTCTAATTTTTTAACCAGATATCCAATTGAGGCCATGTTTGTTCCTACAAGTCTATTTAGGCTTGAACAAGCTATTTGTGCCAAGTTTCAGTAGTTTCGGTGATCATTTCGCAATTTCGACCCCTGAACGAGCCTTTTAAGTATTGTGTTTTACAATTTTACCTAGCATGTT
This sequence comes from Camellia oleifera, assembly GCA_022316695.1. Classification (NCBI taxonomy): domain Eukaryota; kingdom Viridiplantae; phylum Streptophyta; class Magnoliopsida; order Ericales; family Theaceae; genus Camellia; species Camellia oleifera. Next base: position 13,024,444 of record CM039308.1, on the reverse strand, counting down.
TGGGGCCTTTTAACATCGTTTGTTCTTAATATTCTTTTATCTAGCATGTTTGGGGGTATTCTCTAAAATTTACTACATTCATTTAACTAATTATTGGTAGAGCCCACTCCAATTATTTTAACAAGAGCTAAATTTTCTCTTCCAACCTAAAGATGCTTTATAATGACAAAATCATATGTGAAAAAGGATATTTCAGAACTTTCAAACCTCAACACTAAATTTGAAAATTGTAGCTTCATAATACAAACACAATTAAGTGGGTGCACCACATATGAAACATTTTTTTATAATATGTCGCATTAAAAAAGCTGTGAATTTTTCTATACATAACATGATAGACAGGGAAAATTTTGACAGTCCAAGGCCATACAAAGAGAACTCAATCAACAAAGTAATTTATAGATAATGGCATTATTAGAGTGCAAAAGCCAAAATGCTTTATACACACAACGCCACGATATCACCACATAATCCACATGAGCACATTGAAAAGTATCCTAATCCCCCAACAAGAAGTCAAGAACATAACTAGGCAATGATAGATCAATCAAAACAAGTTCCGTCAGTCACCTTACTTGTTCAACTATGCATAAAAGTATAAACACTCACTGAATCCTAATTTCCTAGCAAGAACACAATTAGACATTGATGGATCAATCAATATACATAACTTCAGTCAGCATACTTGTTTAACTATGCATATAAATAAAAGCACTCACTCGAGGTTGTGGATGAAGTGACCCAGAACAAAACAGTCCATTTGACAGCATTGGAGGGAACAGATTGCCATGGACAAGCCAAGGTCCACCATAGTATTTTGGGTTGGGCCATAATCATCAATCAGCATAATGGGTCGTGTGAGGAAATATGGATTGAGAAAGGGCCCACAGCAGAACCTCGCAATCAGCCTAATATGACTTCCAGTGCCCGGTCCACCAGCACTCTGCAAACACAAATGGGTCTAGGCCCAAAAGAAAAAGCTAAAAATAAATTTGGCTTCATATATTTTTTATTGTTCTATAATCCCTCATTTGCTCAGGGAAAAGACACCGATTCATAATAATCATTATCCTTTGAGCACCGCGTAGCCTTGCTCCAAAAAAAAAACAAGCACTATAAATCATTAGTTTTGATAGAAAATTGATGCTAGGAAGCTGGACTCTATTGAAAAGAAGTTAACTTAAGGTTACATATCTTTCAATGTACTTAACCAGATATTTTTCAAGATAATACAAGAAGAAAATGGAAATTTGAATTACAAGCTACAATGACCATATATGGTTTATAAGAATGGTCTACTACTCAATGTGAGTTTAAAATTTTCTTCAACAAGATTGTTAAGAATGAATTTTGCCAAGATTGAACTCACTTTAAGAATGGTTAATTAATCCAATGCTATTCACGCAAACAATTGTGCAAGACTCAGAGGGAATTCAGATCAGTTGTTGTCAAGGGTTCATTATTTGAGACTCCTTGGCTTCCCTTTGCCAACATACTTCCGAATGCCATGGATACTGGAAATGCAACAGCATTCCCTACTTGTATATACCTACAAATTAGATGGAAATAGACAAATATTAGACACCAAGGAAACAATTTAGAGTGCTGCTATTTGCCTCAGACCTTTTTTCTTTTGGACCCTCATCTCTTAATATTGATAATTATTAGGAAAGAGTAGATTTAGAATTAAAGTGTGTGTTCAAAAAAATAACATTCAAAAAATTTAGGTGGAGTCCAAAGAAAAATGGTGAGAACTATTAGCAGCACTCGAACTTTATTACCCTCTTAGCCTTCAGTACACAAAAGCACTTAAGAGTTGAGTATAAACCCAACCAAATTTAAATAGAATTATTACCAAAGCAATTCTTGTGTCTGAATCAATTAAACTTGCAAAAGGTAAAAAAGACTTGCTACTGATACCTTTCCTTAACAGGCCCCCAAAATTTGTACCAGTCAGGGAACCCTTGTAACCTTGCGTTTTCACGAACTGTCAACACCCGGTCTTGCTCCGGATGAAGCATAGCCTATGAAAACAAAACAATTTAAATCTCAAGTTGGTCGATGTTTTGATCAAGAGATTAATTATACAATGCTCGAGAAAGAGAGTAAGTGTTAAAACCCGTTTGTGAGGTTCTGCTCTTGTCCCTACTGTTGATACAAATTCATCCCACCATAAGCGAGCAAACGGTCGGCATTTCAACTTACATGTAACAGACTTGGAAAATGAAAATATATTTTAATAGCTAGAACTCAAAGTGTAGAAAATCAAAATGGACATACTTGGTTGATATCCCACGGACGAATTTCATAGCATAATTTGGGACTTATTTATTCATTGAAAAATTGACACATAACTTGCCAATCATTGTGGGTAAATTGTAGATCTCAATCTTTTTCCTTTTTTTATTTTGTATGGCCTTTCTTTTATTTTCTTTTAGTTGTTCTATTCTCGCCGGTTGTCCAGCATCATAAAGCCTTATTGCTTCTCACCTAAACATTGACTTCTATAAATAAAATCTATAAATTTATAATAGAGAGGTTTAGGGCATTAAACTTTCACCAAAAAACTAATTAAAAATAATAATTCTAAGGTTTATTACTTCATAAGAATTTTATTTCAATGATTAATTCAACATATATTCAAATATAAAAACCAAAAGGCTAATAACTCGCAAAGGAAAGCAATCCCAATCAGTCAAATTAGCTTCTAGATAAACAAACAAACACAATGAATCGTTGACACCGGATATACAAGTCAACAAAGGCAAAACCATCAAATATGCTTGTTTCTCAACAAGTTGCAGAACAAATAAAACCATCATATTTGAGAAGTTATTAGCAGAAAGAAAAAATTAGAATAACCTGGAGATTTTGAGCTAATACAAAAGTAACATAAGCTGCATTGCATTGCACTGCAATAGAATTGTCTATTAGTTTTAATAAAATTTTATATTTATAAATGAGAATTGAGTTTCTCTTCTTTTCTTTTCTTTTTTTTTTTTTTTTTTTTTGGGGGGGGGGGGGGTTTCTTCTTTGCTTCCAAAGAATAACATCATTCTCAAAAAAATGGTCCATTTATTACAAAAGTAAACAGAGCAATATGCCCTACCATTCTGCGTGAAACTCTTTCCACATCCCTATCCAGAAGCATAGTTAATAACATGTCTCATTTAGAAAAAATAAAAATAAAGATCAATTAACATGACAGCAAAAGATAATGAGATGACAAAGACTCCAATAATAAAGATATATACCAAAACAAAAGAGACAGAATCATTGCTCATTTATTGGATCTCAACACTTGCTCAGAGTTACCAAAAAACAGATAGCTGCCCAATTGGAAACCAATAAGATACATACCCCAATATCCTAAGAAGAAAAACAATCAATTTCTTGGGAAAAACTTAGTATACCAACACAAGTTCACCTAAATATTACACATGATCCATTAAACAAAGTGCAACAAAGAGAATTAAACTCACTATTACAATAAAGTCCTTAATTAAAAATTAAGGTTGCAAGTCAGACTTGGTTGGATATAGACCTATGATCTGACAGGAACATTTTTTTCTTTATTTTACAAGCCATTTCATTATTGAAGGCACCAAAAGGAGATGTTGTCACAAGTATACACAACATATAGAAAATAAAAATAATAAAAATCCATACCAATGTATCCTTGTTATTACAAAATCGAAAAAGCTCTCCATGACCCAACCATGTAAAAGAAAAATAAAAAAAAAGAAACTCTTCTTAATCTACATATCAGTTCTTTATCTTCACCTAATTTATTTTATTTGCATACCAACATAAACAAGGCAAATGTGATCCAATATTTCACAGAGTATTTGAGGAAGTCTAAAACAGTATTTCAGTAAACCCAAGGAAAGACAATCAATCTCATAACAAAAACCATGCCATCCTAGCCACCCTACAGTGGATGAGAAGATAATCCACTGACTCCATGCCTCTTTGATCATACAACAGAAGATGGGGAAATATATTTCCTATTCTTATCAAATAATCCATTCTTAAGCTCTTGCCATGTGCCACGGATCATGCCAAAAAAGCCTCCTTCGTTGGAGATTAGTGCCTCAGAAAACCCTTCAAGGGAAAGATATCTCCTAACTAAGCATCAAAACTTTGTAACATGACATCAAATTTGTTCAATTTCTAAAACATTGTACCTCACCTCATCAGGCTCAACCTTTGTAGCCATACCATTTCCAAAATAGCACTATCTCAGCAGCCTTGAGATCATGCATTGCCCTTATGAAAATAGTGTCCCAAATCATTCCCGCTTTACATATTGTGAAATAATCTAACACCCTCAACTACTGAAGTGTTCGATTGAAAAGAAAGAAAGAAAAAAAAAAAGCAACAGAGTACTCAAATAGAGAAACATATACATACCCATTTTCCTGTTTCACTTGCATAGAATACCTCTGCTGCTCCACTCTTTGAAAATGCGACGCCAAAATTAGTCCCAAGATCAAAAAATCAGCCCCAAAATTATAATATCAGTCCCCAAAAAATACAAAATCAGAATATCAGTCCCAAAATCCAAAAATCAGTTCCAAAATCAGTCTGAAATTCAGAATCTACCGGTCCCGAAAATCAGTTCCAAAATCAGTCCAAAAATTAGAATATATCAGTCCCGAAAATCACAATATCAGTCCGAAAAATCAGAATATCAGTCTGAAAAATTAGGTTGATGACAAAGAAGAAAAAGAGAAGAGAGAGTGTGAGAGAGTGAGGGAAAAATCAGTCCCAATATCAATGTTGTGTTGCGTTCTGCCATGCCGAACAAGAGAATGAAATTGATGATAAAGAAGAAAGAGAGGAAGATGAGACATTGTGAGAGAGTGAGAGTGAGAGGGAGAGGGAGAGAGAGAGACGAAGAAGAGGGAGAGAAGACATTACCTCTTTGTCTTCTGCTGTGTCGCTTCAAGTTGTAGAATGAGATGAAATTAGGTCAATCTTGTTTATTCACCTAAAGGTCATTAAAAAAAAATAAAAATAAAAAAGACAGCTTCAAAATCACGTCGTTTTGGCAAAATATTTATTGGCGACGAAAATTATTATGTTGTTATAAATATCATTCATCTTTCAGCGACTATTTTAATTTCGTCGCCAAAAAGTCACAATTGGCGACAAACAATTTCGTCGCCATATGTTAATTTGGTTGCCAAAACATTTTTAGCACTCCCGCGCAAAAAATTAAATTGGCGCCAACTATTTTTGGCGACCAATTGAGATATTTGTTGCTAATAGTGTATTTTTTGGCGACCAACACGTATATTGTCACCAAAAACATACAATTGGCAACTAAATTCAATTTGATTGCTAAAAAACATCACCAAAAATACTTTTTATTGTAGTGTTGGAAGAGCAATTGGTTTTGCGGTCTCTTGTTTGTTTGTAACTTGTTTTTTATTGGCTTTGTTTTTCCTCTTTTCTGTTGCCTTCTCATCAACATTTTTAGCTTGACCTCTAATATACAATTGGGTGTCCTTTTGGGTGTGAACCTAGTTAGGAATAAAGGTATGCTATGATACTCTTTGCTCTTACTTTCTTTTTTACTGATGTCTATATGTATTATATTGATTTCATAAATAAAATTCTTTTTGTTGATAAATAAAAGATTTAAAAAATATAGTTAATTATATACTTTTGACATAATTATTCTAATCTCTCTTTTTGTATGGATAAAACGACCAAAACTAACACCAATGATGGTAGACACTAAAATAAACGGTTTTAGTAGAAAAGAGACAGTAAAATTATTTTTTCATCATACAACTAATGAATTATTGATTAGAAATAGACTAAGTATTATATAAATTAAAACCTTAAAAGACATAAGTATAATTATGTTAAAAGTATTGAGTTAACTATATTTTTTTTTTAACTTCAAGTAGGTAAGTGTAATTCACCCTAATTATATTTATTATTCTTTTTAGTAGCTCCTTGTTTTCATCCTCTTTATAAAAACTTGTTGCCATCGTCAAGAACACAATTTCTTTCTTTGTGTGTGTGTGTGTGTGTGTGTGAAGCCAATTCCAATTATCATATCCCATGTTGGCCTCCAGTAGAGAACGCAGGTCACAAAACTCAACCCCAGCGGTGACCCTTACATCTGCACAGAAGCAACTTCAGTTCCAAAAATTCAAAAGAATCAAACAATCTGAATTTCAGCCACAGGCAACAACAAAGAAACAATGCAAAAAAGACAGGAGTCAAGAAGAGTTGCCAAAAAATTTCTAGGGCTGTGTTTGGCAAGCTATGGTGGTACTTCTGTATCCTACTCTGTCCTCCCACTCATATCAATTGGTTCATCAGACCAATCCTTGCAATTAGAAGAAATTCAATTCCGTTCTAGTGATGATGGTGACTGCTTTGGGATGGCTTGTGGAGTTGTTGGGTCAAACTTATATTTTCTTGGTGGCCAGAGGAGAGAGAAGGAATCTTCATATTCAGGCACCAAAGGCAAACATGCAGCTCCCTTACCCAGGTAAGTCTATCAAAAAAAGAAAATGATTTAGAAAGACAATTGTTATGCAAAATTTATTACAAAAAAATAATTTGACAGTCGTATTTTGAAAAATAAAAGTCAATCATTCTGGATAAGTTTTTCCTTTGAGTGTTTTTTTGGTTTGTATGGCACTACTTATAGAAGAAAGGAGGGTGAGCAAGACTCTGCTGAGCATGAAGGTAGGTTCACTGCTGAAATGGGTTGTTGTTCTGGGTGGTTTTGGTCTGTCCATCGTGGTTCAAGCAATGCATCTGCTGCTTGCCTCTTTGTGTGTGATACTGGGCTGATGTGTTTGATCTGATTATGGACTGTCAATGGGTCAGTAGCATTGTTGGGATTCAAAATTGGCTGCAAGGTTGCTCTGGACCACTGTATGGGTCCATGTGTACTGTGTGGGGTTTTGGTCTGCTGCTGGCAGGGTTTGTTAGCTTGAAATTTCGAGTGACTTCTAAAATGTTAAGGTGAGCTTGAAGGTATGCTCTCTACTGTAATGGGCTGCTGTTTTGAGGTTGAAGGTGTGTGTCTCTGGGCTGCCTAGCATTTTTGGGATTCAAAATTGGCTGCAAGGTGGCTCTGGTCCACTGCCTTGTTCCAAGTGTTCTGTGTGGGATTTGGATGCTGTGTCTGGTCTGCTGCTGGCAGGGTAGTTTGAAAATTTGAGTGACTTCTAAAATGGTAAGGTGAGCTTGAAGGTATGTTCACTACTGTAATGGGCTGCTGCTTTGAGGTTGAAGGTGTGTGTCACTGGGCTGCCTGGTCTGTCCATCTTGGTTCAAGCAGTGCATCTGCTGCTTGCCTCTTCCTGTGTGATTCTGGGCTTTGTATAGTGTGGGTTTTGTGCTGAAATGGGTTGCTGTTCTGGGCTGTTTGGTTGGCAGGGTTTGTTGAGTGAGCATGGCTTTGTTGAGTGAGCTTGAAGGTATGTTCTCTTCTGTAATGGGCTGCTGTTTTGAGGTTGAAGGTGTGTGTCTCTGGGCTGCCTGGTCTGTCCATCATGGTTCAAGCAGTGCATCTGCTGCTTCCAAGTGTTCTGTGTGGGATTTGGATGCTGGTTCTAAAATGTTCAGGTGAGCTTGAAGGTATGTCTACTACTGTAATGGGCTGCTGCTTTGAGGTTGAAAGTGTGTGTCACTGGGCTGCCTGGTCTGCACGTGATCTGAGGGTAGCACTTTGACCTGAGGGCATTTGAACTGAGGCATTGGCTAGTCTTGTGATTGGTTGTTAATTCTGGAATGGATGTGATGTTGGGAAGATTATGCTAGCAATTTGAGCTCAAGGAATTCTGGTTTTACAGCCTTTGTGAATGTGGAAGGGTGTGTATGTGGAATGGTCACTGCTGCTCTACTGTTTGGGGGGGTGAAGCTGGTGCAAAGCAGAGAATTGAGTGCATCCATTGCCTTCAGCAAGTTAGAATCTGCATTAGGAGTGGTTCTGAATCTGAAGCTGCAGCTGCCTTCTGGTATGACTCTTCAATCTGATGGCCTCAGATCTGGTTGGTGCAGTCTGTGCTACAAATTGAAGCAGGTTGGTACTACAAATGGATGCAGTTTTGGGGGCATTCTAATTGGCAGGCGTGGTTGTGTTCTGCTGGTTTATGGGCTCAACATCAGCTGGTATAAGGGTATCCCTGTTGGTGGCAGCAGAGGCTTTATCAATAAGTGTTAAGTTTATCAGTTTTGGACTACAAAGCAGTGCAACAGTTTGTGCTACAAATTGAAGCAGGTTTGGGATCTATAGTGGCAGATTTAGAAGGTTAGTGCAACAGTTTGTGCTACAAATTGAAGCAGTGAGGATGTAGGCTGGTTGATCTGCTACGAAGGCATGTAGCAGCATAAGCAGATCTTAGCTCATATAGACCATATCTGCTGTGTCTGTTTTGTTTCAGATTAATCCAGTGGTCTCAATCTGTGATCAGGCTGCAACTATGAAATGGTTGGCACCAGAGTTTATTTTTAGTCTGCTATTGGGGTGTGTGTTGGAGTGGGCTGCTCTGCCTTTTATAGTCTGCTACTGGTGCAACCAGAGTTTTGTGAGTGAAGCAGATTTATAACTCTTTGGTCAATGCATGCTATGACCCACAAAAGTGCATTAGTTGGGATGGCTTCTCGAGAATGCTGGATAAACAGTTAGATGCACTCTATTAATATTAAGATACGATAAAGATACGATAGAGACAACAACAGCAACAACAACAGCAACATCTCCGATTACAGAGGCAACAACATCAGCAACAACAACAGCAACAACAACAAAAAAAAAAAAAAAAAAAAAAAAAAAGCGGGTTCTGGTTTTTGATAACAACCACATGCCGTCTTCACTTTCTCAACTCTCCCGCCGAGCCCTTCCTTTTTTTGCCGCTTTGGGAGGCCTTTGAAGACTCTGCGCCGGGGGATTTGACTCCCTGCTGGTTGACCTTTGAAAGCTCTGCCTCAGTTTGTGCAGGACCTCCGGGGGATTTGAACCCCTGCTGATTGTCAAAGGTGAAGTATGAAGGTGCTCCGAGTCGGGTCATGACGGTGGTCTTTCGCTTCATCTCTTTGTTCTCTGCCTTTAGGGTGCAAATCTCCGCTCGCGCATCTTTGTACATGCGCTGAAGTAGAGAAAGTTGGGAGTTTAAATGATGTACTTCAATGGTTCTATTCTGTAACCGGTGAGACAATTTGGTAACTGCGGTCACGGTTTCCATACAGGAGCTTAGTGTGAAGTGGTTGGCCTCAATATCAGATTGAGCCGCCATGATTTGCTCGACTGATATCATAGGAAAGCTAGGAAGAATGGGGACATGGGCACTCGGTCCAGAAAGGTTAGGAAGAATGGGTTCAGGGGCACTCGGTCCAGGAAGACTAGGAGGAATGGGAACAGGGGCACTCGGTCCAGGAAGGTTAGGAAGAATGGGAACAGGGGCTCTCGGTCCAGGAAGGTTAGGATTGGTAGGAGCAGGGACTCTTGGTCCAGAGGAGCTTGGATCATCGAGGTCCGGAAAGAGAGTGAGGGGGCGAGTTGAGGCCATGTGTGCTGAGAGAGGTAAAGAGCAAGAAAGGAGAGTAAGCAAAATAACAGAGAACAGACTGAGAGGAAGAAGAGAGTGATGAAGAAGGAGATGGTAGAGAGTGATGAAGAAGAATGAGAAATGATCGAATAAGTAGAAGTTTGGAAGATGCTGATTCAGAACAATACAGAAGAGAAGAAGACAAGATGGAGAGAGTGTCGAGGCGGGCGGTAATCGATGTAGTTTACTTTTTCTTTTTACTTTTTTGCTTTTGTCTTTTGTCGGTCAACCGACGCAAATTCTTCTTTCTTTTCCGTTGGTCTCTCACCAACTTGGGGTGCTAGCAATTGATAGGGTGAGCTCGGTGGTGCCAACCTAGTTGGGATCATTTAGCGCACTGTGATGCTTTTGCACTTCCTTTTCCTTTATTGATATATTTTCTTGTACCTTGTACTTGTTCTTTTCATCAATAAAGCTTCTTTTTGCCGATCAAAAAAAAAAAAAAAAACTTATAGAAGAAAGGAAAATGTTAGAACACTCTTCCCTATTTTCTTTTTGCTAACTATTTCTTCATAGTTAATATACAAATTGATATATGACCTTAATGCAACAATTAGCATCTCCAATGTGATGACTAAATTTATATATTAACCTACAAAAATTGAGAAATTTTGAATTGAATTTGTGTATCAAGTGACTCTCCCCCACTCTTCAACTCCAGATGTGCTTCTCTCTCTCTCAATCTTCTTCTTTGTTGTGGTTCTCCATCTTCTGTTCTTTTCCTTTTCTTGCTTCAATTTTTCCTTTTTTTTTTGGTTTGATTTTGTCTTCAATTTGATTCTCATTTTCAGTTTTTTTTAATCTCTTATCCATGTCTATTACAAAACTTCTTCTACTTTAGTTCATCATCTTATTTCTATGTTTTCGCTTTCCGACTCTCTCTCTCTCTCTCTCTCTCTAAAACCTCCACCCCCGGCCTCTCTTTTGGCCGGCTGGCCGAGATTCCTTTGTGTTTGTGTATGGTTTTTTCCTTTTAATAAACTTCAATCCCCCACAGTTTTCCCACCCAGATGTGCTTTGTTTTGGTGCTGTCGATCTTTGTTTTAGGTGTTTGGGTGCATGTTGTTGGATGTTCGTTGGGGTTTTCATATTAGATCTACCAATCTCGGGGGTTTTCGTATAGAGGAGTGCTGTATTCCACGTGTTGTGTTCGGAACAGGGGTTAAAGTAGAGAAGGTCGGTGTTGGGTCGGCATAGAGGACGATCTAGATTTGGGTAGGATATTCATTCGGACGCTTCTATGCGAGTGGGAGTTTGAGGGGTGAACTCCGTTCAGATCTATGGAGGTGTTTTGGCGCTTTGTTGGGGGGAAACATGAGTGTCTAAGATGATCCAGATTTGTTTAGGAACTTCATCCGGGCACTCCTATGCGAACGATCCAGGTTGTTTTGGAGCTTCATTCGGGCGCTCCTTTGCAAGTGGGAGTTTGAGGGGTGAGCTCTATTCAGATTTATGGAGGTCCGCGCTTTGTTTCAGCTAAAAGAACGGCATTCGGATCTTTGGGTTGTGTGGGTTGATTTGTGGGGATTCATGTCTTGTATTTTTCGAGTTAAGTCCTTAATATTATTTATTTATTTATTTATTTATTTATTTTATCAGCAAAAGAAAACTCTTTATTGATGATAACATAACGAAATACACCATTGTATACATCAACAAGGAGAGGAGGCAAGAGCAAAAAGTATCATTGCAAACCTCCCTAATCCCAACTAGGTTGGCACCAAGGAGACTGCACAATCATCTGTTAGCTCAAGCCAACAGGTTGATGAGAAACCAACCAAAAGAGGAAAAAAGCAAAAAACAAAACAGCAGCACCAGTGCAAGTAGTAGTAGTAGTAGAGATAATTTGTACTTTCCAAATCTCTATCAATGCATGTCATCTTGTACATTTAATTTTATATTTTTTTTATAAAATTTTTACTTTATTGATAAATAAAAAAAAATCTTATTTCTATGTTTCAATATTTTTCTTCTTTTTTTTTTTTTTTGTTCAAGAATTGAATAATCAATTTAAGGAGAATATGATAGAGTTACTTGTTTTGAGCTTCGCTTCAACTTGACTCCAAATCCTATAGATGGTTATAATTTCAAAATTGAAGATATTTGCAAGCATCCTAGTAAATTTTATTTAAACGAGTTCACATAAAAAGTAAAAAAATAAAAAACCCACAATTGCGTTCAATTGGAGAACTATGAGATTTAAAGCATCAAACATCCATTATAACAAATAAGAGTTTTCTAAACTAAATTTTGTAGTCTCTAAAAATGAAAATTTTGTTACAAAAAACATTTAGGAATCAATTTCTATCGTCATAAGGATAATTGCTAAAAGGTTGTCCCAAAAAGTTTAAAACAAGATTTTTAGCGACAAAATTTTAAAAATATCACTAATAAATAGATTTTTAGGGACAAAATAACTTGGTTTCAAAATAGTTTATTTTTTTAGATAAAAAATTTGGTCCCAAAAGGATAATAATTCATCACTAATGTCTAATTTTTGTTGCTAAAAATATAATAACGACACTTTTCGCAACAAAAATATTTAGTTCCTAAGAAATAAAATTGTCCTTAAATTTTGATCTCTAAAATTTTAATTTTTTGTAGTGATCTTAATTTTAAAGATTGTCAACAATTTGAGTTGTGCAAAGTGCTAGAAAAAACAGGATGATGATAATTTTTCGACAAACTATCTAGTCACGTATCCTCTTATTATATTTTGATCATATATTTTTTGTGCATCATATATTTTTGTAATCATATGGGTTGGATAAAAATATCTAATAATATGATATTTTTCATATTTTGTGTTAATAAGAATTGATATTGCATTTATTACAAAATATTTGGTTACCGCCAAGGTTAGAATCATGTGTCGGTGTTGGCAACAATTTAAACTATAAAAATATCATCGGTTAATCCATTTTAGAAAGTCCACTGTGAATGCCCTAACCCATCCATTGGAGAGAGAAAAAAAATGCAAAACATTTTACCAACTGAATTATAACATATATGACACATGGACCCATTGGAGATGTAGTAAGAACTGTCATTAAACCTGATATATATATATATATATATATAGATAATGTATAAAATACAAAAAAAAATTACAATATATAAAAAGTAATATATTTGGAAAAACTACATATACGTCTACTTTTCCTTCAAAGTACCAGGAAATCCTATAAATATTTAGGATAAATTATAAATACACTTCCTGAAATTTGCTTAAAATACAAATTGTTCCTATGGTTTGAAAAATTACAAATACCTCATCGTCAAAAAATTTTATTTAACAGAATTAATTGAAAAAAAAAAATTCTAACTATTCACCTATACAATAATAAAATTATCTAAATTATTAATTGAAATAAAATTTTAACATTATTAAAAACTGTTAATTAACTTGATAATTTATTAATAAAAGGGCATATTTGTTATGAAATTAGAAACCTTATGAGGCATAATGTAATTTCTAAAACTACAGGGAATAATTTATAATTTAAATAAATCTCAGAAAGTGTGTTTGTAATTTACCCTAATATTTATTATGAGCAATAATTTCAAATTTTGGAGGGAAAAAAAAATCCAAAGTATGTCTTAAATGCAATAAAAGTTCATTTAATCATCTCTTACAATATAATCACAATTATATAAATCATTAAAATAGATACTAAAACATTACATGGAAATAGCTAGTAAATAATTTGTTCAAAATATTTTGCAATATAGAATCCTAGTGGAAATTAATTTGCCAAAACATTAAAATTTAAAATCACATTTTTTTGTTCTTAGCATTATGAAAAATAGTATTTGAAAAAAGTAAAACCATAAAAGATGGCTAGTTTTTTTTCTTTAATTTGAAAAACTATAAAGTTTATTTTGAAAAACTATATAGTTCAAAGGATTTAAGAATGCATTGCTTTAAAAAAAAATCAAACCCAAGTGTAATAATGACGATGGTAATAAAGATAATGGTCGTGGAAGGGTGGTTGATGGTGGTGGTTGAGGTAGCGGTGGCAATGATAGTGATGACAGTGATAGTGATAGCAACGGTTGTGAGATTATAACAACATATATTAATATTCATTTATAGGAATGGCTCCAGGTGAAGGTGGATGGATGACGGTGTTCCGAAGAAGATCAGGTAGGCATGGCTCGGCAACAAAGCTTCACACACTATTTGTGGATGACATCCCGGAGACGATGAATCCTAAAGGTCTATTCAATATGTTCTCAAACTTCGGTGTTGTTAAAGATGTTTATATCCTAGAGAAAAGGAGAAAAGCTACGAAAACCAGATTCGGCTTTGTTAGATATGATTGCCTTGTTGCAGCGGGGATAGCCATTCAGAAAGCTAATGAAGTATGGTGCCGTGATAAAACGTTGAAGGTGAAACAGGCAGATTTTGGGAAAGTCAAGGACCTAACATCCTCAAGAACAGTAGACTCAAAACCAGTGGGGGCAATGAGACCAAAGGCTGCTGGGCTTGGTGAGAGATGCTCTTATGCTGAGGTTCTGAAATGAGGGAAGGTTGGTAGTGGTAATAACATCAGAATTACGGCGGATGAGTATGCCATTGGTTGGTTGCTATTGAGTGCAGTGATTAAATTTAAACCTTACCGCAGCTTCAATGATTTCAAAATAGAATGCTGTAAGAGAGGACTAAAGGACATTCAACTCAGAGAAGGCGGAAGGAGAATCGCGCTCATAACTTTCTAGTCTAAGGAAGATATGAAGCAACTGATGAGCAATGTTGGGGACTGGATTTTGGAGTGGTGCGAGTCAATCACTGAATGGCGTAAAGGTATGAAGTTGGATAATGATGGATTTGTTTGGTTAAGCTGCTTCGGTATGCCTCCCAATCTCTGGAATGTTAATAATTTCCGGAAAATTGGTGAAGTGTGTGGTGAAGTTATTGAGTTTGATCATAATGTTCTAAGAATGGAGCCTTTGAAGTGTGGGAAAGTTAGAATTTGTACACCTCATCTGGAACGTATTGATAAAATGGTCATCCTTGAAAGAGATGGTTGTAGCTATCCCGTTCGTGTCGTTGAGGATAGGGACTGGCCAGAAAACTCCATTGGAGGTGGAGATCATTGCTCTGAAAATTACCATGAAAGGAGGAATGAAGACGATGACGTGGGAAACATAGTGGCTGATGTGGCGAAAAATCATGATTTGGCAAGCAGTAAGCAGATCAACGATGTTACGGTGGGAGAAGGGCAGGATCACACGTGTAATTCAGCCTCTGTATCTATGGTTAACGAGACAGGCGTGCCGTTGGGAATCTGTAATCATACTGAGGCAAACCCAGTGCACAATGTCGGCTTGCAGACACCTTTATCAAAGGTGGTGGAGGGGATGGGAAAACCAGCCGCTGCGGTAGTGGAGAATTCAAATGGGCCTAATGGGTTAATGAGAAGTTTAAGTGATAGAGATCTTGTTTAGCCCAATATATCTCTGAAAGTGGTGCTGGATGCAACCCAAGCTGTTGGGCACAATAAGGGGTCCAAAAATGAAAAGGCAATTCTAGAGGGAGAGGATAGCCCAAATGAAGAAGTTGGGGATAGTGATGATGAGATCAGCCCAAGTGAAGATGAAGGAGAAGGGCCTCAATCTGGTACACTGATTTGGGCTAATAAATTAAAGACCCAGTTAAACGAAAGCAAAAGGACAAGTTTACAAAGAGGATGCAGTGGTAAGGAGAAGATTAACACTCTTGGTGCCCAGGGAAAAATCTGGAGCAGAAAGGGGAGAATCGGGGCATCATTCAAAAATGGATTCCAAAGAGGTGCCCTTGTTCGAGCTGCAGCAATGGTTACCTCCTCATCACTTTCTAGTAGCAACCCTGGTTGCAAGCAAAAGAAAATCAGAAAAGAAGCAGAGGCCACAGTTCAGTTGGGCACCACGTTGGGTTTGGCACTGAACGGGGATGAAGCTGAAGTTGTGGATAAAATAATGCAGATGGAAAACGATGACATTGATAGAGTAACAGTACAAGGGGTGGGATCAGGTGCTTGACTTTAGCACTTGACAAGGGGTTATGGTGAAAACTACTGTATTTATTTTTAATCGGCAAAATAAATCTTTATTGATGGAACCAAACAAAGATGAGGTAGTACATCAATAAAGAGGAGCACAAAGCTAAAAGAAGCTCGAAGCTCCAGTTGGTGAGAAACCAACAGGTAAAGGAAAGAAAAAGAACAAAACTGCCAAAATAAGATCAAAAAGCAGAACAACAGCAAGCTAATGAACCTGCCTCCAATGGCCCAAAACTGAGGCACTACTGCTGCAGACCTATAGAATAGAATTCAACCAAAACACAACCACCAAGCAGCATCAAACAGATGCCAAACAGATCAGACAGCCCTGGGTGATCATAGCAGACAGACCTTAATGCATTCCAAGCACCAGACCAATCTAGACAGTCCTTCCAAACACAACAGATCAAACCCCTTGTGACTTATCCATTGTTAATTCCGCCCATTTCACCAAATGGATTTTCCTCTTGTGGTCAGATTTGCCCCATAAGAAAGCTGCCTGAATCTTCTCAATCTGATTAGTTACTCCCACAGGGATTTTGAACAATGATAGAAAATATATAGGCAGACAAGAGAGGACTGACCTAATCAGAGTTAGACGACCAGCGAAAGACAAGACTTTCCTCTTCCAAGTAGCTAGCTTCTTTTTCACTTTCTCAATCACAGGTAGCCAGGTACTTTTTCTGCTGGGGTTAGCCCCGAGAGGTAAACCCAAATAACTAAAAGGAAGCTTGTGACTACGGCAGTTGAAGATGGAGGTAAACTGAACAACCTCACCATCAGTTAAACCCACCCCACACAACAAACTTTTGTGGAAATTAATCTTTAAGCCGGATAGCACCTCAAAGCACCGCAAAATTCTCTTAATGTGCACCAATTCACCTCTATCCGCTTCACAGAATATGATTGAATCATCTGCAAACTGTAGATGAGAGAATTTCAAATCACTAGGCCCCACAGAAGCTCCTTTAACTAGCCCCAACTCCTTTGCTCTTTCAATCAAAATGTTCAAACCTTCCGCAACAATGTTGAACAAAAGAGGAGACAATGGATCTCCCTGCCTAAGCCCTCGCTGAGGAGTAAATTCTGTTGTTGGAGATCCATTGACCAGGACAGATACTCTGGATGATGAAAGGCATGATTTAATCCAACCCAACCATTTTTCCCCAAAGCCAAAATTCTTCATCATAGATAGTAGAAACTCCCAATTAACTGAATCGTACGCCTTTTCGAAATCTAACTTTAAAATGATGCCTCTCATTTTTGCAGCTTTCCACCAATGAACTACTTCATTCGCTATCAGAACACCATCAAGAATGGATCTGCCACCCAAAAAAGCTGTTTGAACTTCACTAATGATTCCTGGCAACACACTTTTCAACCTTTTTGATAGCACTTTTGCAAGAATTTTGTAAACTGAGTTAACAAGACTAATGGGCCTATAGTCACATAGCTCACAAGGATCCACCCGTTTAGGTATGAGGGCGATAAAAGAGCTATTAAGGCCTGAGACAATCTTCCCATTAGAGTGGAACTCTTCCATGAAATATAGTACTTCACCCTTCATAATTTGCCAACATTTCTGAATACAGGCCAAACTAAAACCATCCGGACCTGGGGCCTTGTTACCATCACAATCTTTAACCGCAGCCCAAATTTCCTGCTCAGAAAATTCTGCTTCTAAGGTTTCCCCCTGCCCGGGAGAAGAAAAGGATGCAAAAGGGCCAAGAAGTTTAGGCCTAGAACACCAAGACTCAGAGAATACTTTCATAAAATACCTATGAACAGCGATCTTCATTGAGTTAGGATCCACCACCCTAACCCCATCTACCACAACTGAATCAAGGAAGTTTCTGCTTTGCCTAGAGCTAGCCATCATATGGAAAAATCTTGTATTCTTGTCCCCGCACTTTGCCCACAGCATTCTAGATTTTTGATGCCACACAATCTCCTTCCTTCTCTGCAAATTCCACACTAGCCCTCTAACTTCTCTCCTGGACTTTGCTTCTGTTTCTGACAATGTTCTTTCTTCAGCCTCCAAATCCAAAGAGTGTAAATCCTCTTCCGCCTTCTTAAGATCTGTTTCCACATGACCAAACACCTCTACATTCCATCTTCTAAGACTGACTTTGAGAGAGACAAGCTTCCTAAACAGTCTAAACCCCGCCCAACCCGTTTGAGCTTGTACCTCCCAAGAGCTCTTCACTGCTGATAGAAAATTAGGATGAAGTAACCAAGCATTAATAAATTTGAAAGGTTTTGGGCCCCAATTCCTCTCATCCTCCTTAATTATGACAGGACAGTGATCAGAAATTGATCTAGGCAATCCCCACTGCTTGAAGGAGAACTGCTCCAGCCACTTACTCTCCATAAGGAACCTATCTATCCGACTCCATCTCTCCCCATCTTGCGCATTGCACCACGTGTATCTTCTACCCTTCATAGGAAGGTCAACAAGATTCAACTGATCAATCAGCTCATTAAAGTCGATCATACCTCTATCCCTTCTGGAACACCCTTTCCTTTCACTGAGAAATCTAACCTCATTAAAATCTCCACCTATGCACCATGGAGTCGGGTAGGAAATTTTCAGGTTCTTAAAAGATTCCCACAATTGTCTTCTTTTGCCAACATCGTTGGGAGCATAGACATTCACCACAGAGCATTCAAAGGACTGACCACTGATACCAGACAAGATGATAAAATTTCTAGAGCCACAACACTCAACAACCTTGAATCTTTCAGGGTGCCAGATGCACAGTAGACCTCCAGCCATGCCATCAGCATCTACTCCCATATAATCCATTTTATCGAAAGGCCAAATAGATTTAATGAGAGTTACCTCCATGGTTCTTCTCTTGGTTTCTTGAAACAGCACCACATCCACCCCTCTTTCTTTTAAAATGTTCCTAATTTTACACCTTTTCTCTGGCCTACTGAGGCCACGCACATTCCAAGACATTAGCTTCATAAGACATACTTCAAAACACCTAAACTCCTCCATTGGGTAATCAGGCTTCATGTACCCGAACCTCAGCTGAAATCCTCTCCAAATCTCTGGTTTCCAACTGTACAATTTGTTTTACCACAGTATCCTCCTTTCCACCAAAATCAATGCCTAACTTTTTCCCAAGTTGAATTGTTGCTTTAGCCTCCTTCACCAGCTTTCCTTTTCTTCTGCTTGATTCAGTGGAAGCCGAGTGTGAGCTAGAAATTGCAGCAGCAGTTGCTCTGAAAATGGCACCCCTATTGAAACTTTGAGGTAGAATTCTGCCTTTCTGAAGTGCCTTACCACCCCTTTTTGCTGTACCACTCTTCCTAACAGCACCATTGCCTTTACAGATGGGAACGATTTCCCCCCTAACCTGAGTTGATCTGCCCTCATCAATCTGCAAACAAGCTTGGGCTCTCTCGGCTAGGAGCTGTGAAGAGGCCACACAGTCCCTTAAATTAGATAAGGGAAGCCCAACTGGCCTAATAGAGCAGGCTGCACCTTGGGCTCTAGGAATCACAACTTCCAAATGTAACTTGGGCCTAATAAGTTCAGGCCCACTTAAGCTTTTCAAGAACCCACCCGTGTGATTACTGCCATCTAAATCTTTGGGCTGCACAACCACCTCTTTTGACCCTTCTCCAGCACTCTTCAGAACACCATCATGACTCCTACCCCCATCTTTTAAATTTTCCAAGCCATCACCTGACATATCTGCCATGGGTTGAAACACCCTCCTGACCGTTCCTTCCATACCGTGTGCAATCCCCTCATCTGTGTCTTGCACTACACTTACCATATCATTATAAGCTACCACATCAAACCTACTACCACCTTCCATGCCTAACCTCATCCCTCCATCTTTGACGCCGGAATTCATGGCACTCCGACTGCCGGAGCTTGAGGGTAATCCCTCAGAAATCTGATGCCTGCATTCCCCAGGATTTAGACTTGCCGTTAACAGAGACTCTTCAGTCACCCTTACTGGGAATTGCTGGCCGTTGCAACTTAGATGGATCACTTGATTAATGAACTCACAGCTACGAGTAATAATCCTCACTTTTCCGCATGCCAAAGACTTCAGAGAGCTCGCATCTTCATCCTGTTGAACAACTTCTCCCCATATGTTACCCACTGCCTTGAAAGTGCCTGCATTCCAAAGATTAAAAGGGATACCATGGCAAACCAGCCACACACACCTTTCCTGCTGAATAACCTTACCCTTCTCCCATTCTTCCATTAAATCACACCACTCATATATCCAGTCCTCTAACCTACCCTTCCAATCCTTTAGATGACCCTCTGACTTAAAGGATAGGAGCGCTATACGCCCACCACCATCTTTTATGCTTACCTCCTTTAAACCTCGTTTACTACATTCTTCTTTGAAGGCATTAAAAGAGAAGAAAGATTTGAGCTTGATTACTAGACTTTCAAAAAGCCAACCATTTCCCACTTCCTGTACATTAATGGTTGTCGCGGTATTCACCTTTCGTACACCTTGAACTACATCAGCAAAAGATCTCTGACCATACCCTGTTATAACTTGATTGTGCTTCCATTGCTCCGGCTGTGCACTCTTACCTTTGCTAGCCTCTTCCTTCTTAGGATACTGAACAGTGCTTCCGAACTCTGCCAATCTCACTTTCAAGCTCTTATCATCGCACCATACACCATTCGCTCTCTGGACTGCTACCGTTGCTGCTATAGAACAATCATACCGAACAAAGCCGAATCGTGAGCCAGTAGCTTTCCTCCTTTTATTTGGGATGAATACATCCTTTACCACACCATAGCTGCTAAACAGATTAAAGAGACTTCGTGGCACCATAGATGCCGGCAGATTGTCGACAAAAACCGTGATGAAACCTACACCCCTGTGGTGAATCGGCTGATAACTTGGCCTTCTTTTCCGGGTCACTGGTGTCCACCCTCCTCTCTCCATATCACTCCTACTGTAAATTGATTTCAGACTACCAAGATTGATTGTACATGATCATGTCCACTGCTTTGTTGAAAACTACTGTATTTATGAAGATTATATCCTGGAATGTTAGAGGTCTTGGTAAGGTAGATAGGAGATCAAGGGTTAAGGAATTATTGAGGTTAAAAAGGGTTGATATGGTGTTGCTCCAAGAAACAAAACGACCAAGTATTGATGTCCGTGTGGTTAGATCTTTATGGCCTATTGATTCGGTAGAGTTCATGGTAGTGGACGCGGATGGCAGGTCTGGCGGGCTTCTCTATATCTGGAATCCTGAGGTGTTCTCATTACAGGAGTGTT
Organism: Camellia oleifera; assembly: GCA_022316695.1. Taxonomy (NCBI): domain Eukaryota; kingdom Viridiplantae; phylum Streptophyta; class Magnoliopsida; order Ericales; family Theaceae; genus Camellia; species Camellia oleifera. The sequence goes on along the minus strand of CM039308.1, from coordinate 13,003,540 downwards.
GTTGCTCTAGAAGTTTTATCCTTTTGTCAGGTATTATGCACTCTTCTATCAATTGTGTAGTTGGTAATATTTATGCACCAAATGATGATTTAAAGAGGAGGAGTCTGTGGGGTACTTTATCTAATTTGAAATCTAGTTTTCCTGATCCATGGTGTATAGGAGGGGATTTTAATGAAGTTAAAACTATTAGTAAAAGGAAAGGGTGTATTAGGAGGGATAGAGGTATGGGTGATTTTGGTAATTTCATTAGTAATCTTGAACTGGTTGATATCCCCATGTTGGGTAGGAAATACACTTGGGGAAACTCTCAGAGCTGGAGTAGGATTGACCACTTTCTGGTTAACCCCGAGTGGTTGGAATGGCATAAATTTAAAGTATGGGGATTACCTAGGCTGTTTTCTGATCATAGCCCCATTATGTTGACGGAGGATGATAGAAATTGGGGGCCGAAACCTTTCAAATTCATCAATGCCTGGGTTCTCCATCCCAAATTTCTTGATGAAGTAAAAAGCGTTTGGGAATCCAATGACGCGCATGGATGGACATGCTTCACCATTATGGAAAAGTTGAGAGCTTTAAAAGTTGCTCTAAAAAGATGGAATGTGGATGTGTTTGGTCTTGTGGACTCAAACTTGCAAGCTGCTGAATCTAAATTACATTCCCTGGATCTACAATTGGAGTCAAGGGAGCTGGATGTGGTGGAACAAAGTAGACGAAAGGAGGTCAGGGGTATGATTTGGAAACTCAGGAAAAGGAAAGAGTGGCTATGGGTGCAAAAATCTAGGTTGGACTGGGCCCTAAGGGGGATAGAAACACTAAATTTTTCCATATTATGGCTACTAAGAGGCACAACAGAAATTCGATTGCATCTATCGAGGTGAATGGGGTTGAGGTTGAAGAGCCTAGTGAGGTCAAACAAGCAGTTTGTCACCATTTCCAGAATTTATTCACTGAACAATGGAGGTATAGGCCAACCATTGGAGGAGAGTTCAAGAAGATTGAGGATAACCAAGCAATTGACAATCTGGAGAGAGAATTCACAGAGGAAGAAATATGGGCTGCCATAAAAGAATGTGATGGTAACAAAGCCCCAGGCCCTGATGGGTTCAATATGCTGTTTTTCCAAAAACGCAGGAAGTTTTTGAAAGGTGATATCATGAAATTCATGAAGGAGTTCCACAGCAATAGTAAATTGGGGTTTGGGGTTAATTGCTCTTTTGTCACTCTTATCCCCAAGAAGGATAATCCTAACTCTCTTATTGATTACCGTCCGATTAGTTTGATAAATTCTCCCTATAAAATGATATGCAAAGTTTTGGCCAATAGAATCAAGCCAGTCTTACCGAATGTGATTGATAAGGTTCAGTCTGCTTTTGTGGGGGGGAGAAATATCTTGGATGGAGTGTTAATAGCAAATGAGGTAGTGGATTGGTGGAAGAAATCAAAGAAGAAAGGCCTCATTCTCAAATTGGATTTTCAGAAAGCATATGACACTATTAACTGGAATTGTTTGTTGCAGATGTTGTCAAGTTTCGGGTTTGGATCAAGATGGATTGGTTGGATGAAAGAATGTTTGGAATCTGCTAGAATCTCTGTTTTGGTCAATGGCTCTCCATCCGCTGAATTTTGTCCACAAAAAGGGCTAAGACAGGACGATCCCCTCTTCCCTTTCTTGTTCAATGTTATTGCGGAAGGGCTGAACATATTGGTGAGAAGAGCTAAGGAGCTGGGAATCATAAAAGGTGTGGTAGTGGGTGATAGGGAGGTCAACATATCTCATCTACAATTCGCGGATGACACTATTCTATTTTGTGAGGCTGAATGGGTTGAGATTGTGGCTGTGAAACGCATTTTGAGATGTTTTGAAGTGATCTCGGGGTTGAAGATAAATTTTCACAAAAGCATGATTTGTGGTGTGGGAGTGGATGATGGGTTGGTTGAAGAGTTTGCAGCCAAACTAAATTGTCTGAGTCATAAGCTTCCATTAAAGTATCTAGGGATGCCTCTTGGTGCCAACCCAGGTAGGAAACAAACCTAGCAGCTAGTGGTGGATAGATTTAAAAAGAAATTATCTGGTTGGAAGAGAAGATTGCTTTCTTATACGAGGAGAGTGACTCTGATTAAATCTGCCTTGTCCTCTTTGCCCATATATTTTATGTCTCTGTTTAAGATACCTGAATGTGTTGCTAAAGAAATAAATAAGATTCAAGCTAGATTCCTATGGGGAGGGGATGAAGCTAAAAGGAAGATCCACTTGGTAAAATGGAAAGAGGTGCAGCTGAATAAGAATCAAGGGGGTCTTGGAGTAAGAGACATTAGAGTGACCAATGAGTGCTTGTTACTTAAATGGTGGTGGAGATATGCCTTGGAAGATGAGGCTTTGTGGAAACTGTAATATGTGCCAAATATGGTGTCTCTGGGGGCCAGTGGTTCCCTACACTAAATGATCTAGATCATGCTTCTGCTATCTGGAGAGATGTGATTGCCATTCCAAATTCAAATCCTAGGTTGTATAACTTCTTTGTAGATAATGTGGAGATTAGGATTGGTGATGGAAATAGGGTAAAGCTCTGGGATGATGTTTGGATGGGATCATCAAGCCTTAAATCCCAATTCCTTAGGTTGTAGCAACTGAATTTAGATAAAGAGACCACTCTTAAAATGCAAATTTCCCGCGGAGATAATACAAATAGATGGTGCTTTAATTTTAGAAGGCCTCTATTTGGTTGGGAAGAAGATGAGGTGTTAAGGTTACAAAATCTGTTGGGAGCAAGGCCTTGCTTTCATCCGGATCAAAAGGACTCAATAAGGTGGAAAGCTGAGCAGTCAGGGCTATTTTCAGTTGGAGGTGTGTACAACTGGTATAAGTATAGTAGTGTTCCTGTTCTCAGCTCATCAGATCTGGTTTGGCACAACTTTGCCCCTCCTAAGGCCAAATTTATTACTTGACTTGCTTGGAAATGTAGGCTTAAAACATTTGCCTGCCTTTGTAGTATTGGAGTGTTGTCTGGTTCTGGAATTCTGCCCTGTGTGCTGTGCAAAGCTAAGGAGGAATCTTATGATCACCTCCTGCTGTCTTGTTTGGTCTAATATTATGGATTGGTGGGGAATGCAATGGGCGATACCGAGATCTTTTGAAGAGTTGATGCAATGGTAGTTGGGGTGGAAGGTCAGGAAAAAGGAAAAGCTAGTTTGGCGAGTGGTTTTCATTTCTTGTGTTTGGTCCTTGTGGTCATATAGAAATGATTGCATTTTCAACAATTCTCAACCTGCTGTTGTAGATTTGTGCGAATTAATAAAAATTAGAGTGGCCATGTGGTTGAAGTCCTATGATATGGGGTGCTTCTATTCCATTCATGAGATAGTTTCAAATATAAAATGGGTGAGTCAAAACCTATAAGGGCAGGCTGAAGATTTTTGCTTCTGAGTTGGTTGTCGGCTTGCTATGGTCTGGATTTGTTAGAGTCCATGTATTTAGTTTGCTTATGCATATCTGCTATTTTGCTCTGCCTATTGTGCAGCTCTGTCTACTGTTGTGCCTTTGTGTGTGTCGCTTCTGTTTTGCTGCTGAGTTGGCTTCTGTTTTGTTGTGCTCTGCTCTTTCTGCTGTTGTGCCTTGGTGTGTTCTGCAAATGCAGATTGCTGTTATGGTATGTAGATGGGCAGCTCTTATCTTATGGTGAATTAGGCTGTGCCTGGGAGGGGCTTGTTTAGATCTGCAGATTGGGTTAGATGCCTTGTTTAGGATGTATTGCCTGTTGTGCAGCTATGTCTGCTGCTGTGTTCTGCTTTGTTCACCTCTGCTGTGCCTTTGTCTGTGTTGCTTGTGCCTTGGTGTGTTCCGCAGATTGCTGTAGTTGGCTGTTATGCTCTGTCTGCTGCTGTGCCTTTGTGTGTGTGTGTCTGCTCTGTTCACGTTAGTTGGTTCACCTCTGCTGTGCCTTTGCTTGGGAGCCCCTATCTGGTGTTATTCTGCTGTGGAGAGTATGCCAGCATTATGAGCATAACGTCTTCAAAATGAGGTTAATTCTGGGCTAAACTGGTGCGCTGAGGTCCTATTCTACTGGCTTGATATGCTTTAGTAATAGCAATGGTTTTAGCTTCTGCAGGGTGACCTGATCTGATGCAAGCCTATGGTTAGTTGGCTGGTATGGAAGGATGTGAACCTATGCTCCTTGTCTGCTACTGGTTGCTGCTAGCTGTGTGAGGATGTATTGGCTGTTGTAAATCTATCAAGCATAGCTCATATGAGTGCAGGTCTGTCGGTGTATGCTGCCAATGGCCTTCTCACCAACTGATGTTGTATGCTGCAGGTCTGATGTTGTATGCTGCTACTGATGTTGTATGTTGACCTAATCTGGTGCAAGCAAATGGGTAGTTGGCTGGAAAGGAAGGATGTTGTTATTTTTCAAGAACAGTGACAAAATAAGAACATATAAGAACAAAAATGAGCTGCCAAAATGACCTACAGATTTTATTGACTAGAAAGTGCTTTATATACATGAAAAATATAACAGAAATGCATAACAACTTGCAAAGAAATAGCATCACAAGCCCATGAATAGATGAGCTTATCTCCTAGTTTCCTATTTTCTAGTAACAACTACTTTGAAGCTTTCAAACGTTTTGACTTATTCAAAAATACTCCAGCAACTTTATTCCAGCGATCTTTGAATATCTTAGAAGCCTACTCAACGTGACACATCAGCAGCTGAGTCATCTTCTCAACACTCCTCCTTGGATCAGCTGCTGCTCATTCCCAATTTTTCTCTTAGGAATTCAAACCTTGCTTTAGAAAGTGCTTTTGTTAGAATATCAGCAACCTGATTTTCTGTTTTGCAATGGAGCAACAGTACTTCTCCTTCTTTCTGTACTTCCCTGAGAAAGTAAAGTTTAATCTTAAAATGCTTTGTTTTCCCATGAAAAACTGGATTGTTAGATATAGATATAGCAGCTTGGTTATCAACAAAAATTTGTGTGGACTCCTCCTGTTCCATATGCAGATCTGTTAACAATTTCCTAAACCACAGAGCTTGGTTTACGGCGGCTGTAGCAGCCACATATTCAGCTTCAGCAGTACTTTGTGCAATAATCTCTTGTTTCCTTGAACACCAGGAGAACATGCCTGATCCAAAACTAAAGCAAAAAACCAGTTGTACTTCTCATATCATCAATAGAACCTCCCCAATCACTGTCAGAGAAGCCATGGAACTTAAAATCTGAACAATGAGTGAACTTTATGCCATAATTGACAGTGCCTTTGATGTACCTCAAAATCCTCTTTGCAGCTTGAAAATGCACCTCACTTGCACAGTGCATAAACCTCGAAAGCAAACTCACAGCATGCATTATGTCAGGTCGTGTTGCTGTAAGATACATTAAGCAACCAATCAAACTCCTGTACAAACCTTCATCAACCTTGTCAGCTCCATCATCCTTGCTGAATTTCTCTTTCTGATTCATAGGAGTTGATGTAGCTTTGCAATCTTCCATGTGAAATTTTTTTAGGATCTCCTTTGCATACTTTTGTTGGCAGATAAAGACTTCATGTTGCCTTTGCTTTACTTCCATTCCCAGAAAATAGGACATCAAGCCCAAATCTGTCATCTCAAACACCTTAAGCATCTCTGCTTTAAATTCCTTTATAAGATCCTCATTGCTCCCTGTTATAAGCAAGTCATCAACATAAACAGACACAACAATTAAGTCAGTAGCCTCCTTCACGTAAAGAGTAAATTCACTTAGACTTTTTACAAAGCCTAGGCTTAATAAGTGGCTATCTATTCTGCTGTACCAGGCCCTTGGTGCCTGTTTAAGACCATACAATGCCTTTTTCAGCAAATACACTTTATCCTCATGCCCCTGCATAACAAATCCCTCTGGCTGCTCTACATATATTTCCTCCTGCAAAAAACCATTCAAAAAAGCTGATTTAACATCTAGCTGATAGATCTTCCAGTCTTTTTGTGCTGCAATTGCTAGCAGCAACCTGATTGTATCTAACCTCGCCACAGGTGCAAAGGTCTCAGAGAAATCAACACCATAGATTTGAGCATAACCCTTCACCACTAGCCTTGCTTTATACTTGTTAACTGATCCATCTGCATTTAACTTGGTTCTAAACACCCATTTAACTCCTATAATCTTCCTATTTTGAGGTTTTTCCATAAGCTCCCAAGTGTGATTTTTCTCTATCATTCTCATCTCCTCTTTCATAGCTTCCATCCATTTCTGATCATTTTTAGCTTCTTCAAATCCTGCAGGTTCCGTTACAGCAACATTGCATCTTTGATAAATGTCAGAAAGCAGTCTTGTTCCCCTAACTGGTGGGTCATCAACATTGTCTTCAGAAGGTTGCAAATTTTCTAAAAATTGATCTTTTTCTCCATCATCCCAATTCCATTGTTCATTCTCCATGAAAGTAACATCTCTACTTATCAGAATTTTCCCTGTTTGAGGATGGAAAACTCTGTAAGCTTTAGAGATGTTGCTATAACCAATAAAGACTCCTGGTTCTGCTTTCTTATCAAGCTTGTCTCTCTTCACCTGAGGCACATATGAAAAACACAGACAACCAAATACTTTGAAGTTATGTAGTGAAGGTTTGTATCCATACCAAGCCTCAAAGGGTGTTTTTCTTTTCAAAGCCCTTGTTGGAAGTCTGTTAAGTAGAAAAATAGCAGTATTTGCAGCCTCTGCCCAGAATTTTTTTTGCAGCCCTTTTTCATGTAGCAGACATCTGGTCATCTCCATGAGTGTTTTATTCTTCCTCTCACTTACTCCATTTTGTTGTGGAGTGTATGGAGCTGTCAGTTGGTGCTCGATTCCAGCTTCTTCACAAAACAAATCGAACTGTTCTGAGGTGTATTCCTTGCCATTATCCGATCTTAATACTTGCATCTTGCAGCCACTCTGGTTTTCCACCCAAGCTTTGAATTTCCAGAACACAACTGCAACCTCAGATTTAAACCTTAAGAAGTAAATCCAACACATTCTTGTTAAATCATCTATAAAAGCAATATAATATTTACTTCCCTTTAATGATGGGGTTCTCTGAGGCCCTCCAAGATCAGTATGTATTAGTTGCAGCTTCTGTGAAGCCCTCCAGGCCTTTTTAGGAAATGGCAATCTATTTTGTTTTCCATATTGACAAGCCTTGCAGCCAAGTAGATGCTCTTCTAGTGGAGGTAACCCTTGTACCAGCTGATTTTTCTGCATATATATGAGTGCTCCATGGTGAAAATGGCCCAATCTCTTGTGCCAAATTTCTGTTGTGTTCATAGAGACTTGATATGCTGTCTGCTCCTCCTTCATTGGATCCAGAGAGAAGCACTTGCCTCTCATTTTGATTGTACACACCTCGCGGCCATCTGCATCTCTAATCATACACTTTTTATCTTCAAACAACAGTTTATAGCCTTTTTCTAGTAGTTGACCAACACTTAGCAAATTTTGATCAATTCTAGGCACATATAAAACATCAGTGATTAGTTTTGTACCTAAAACACTTTCAATTGCTACTGTCCCTTTGCCTCTTACTTCAATGAACTCACCATTTCCAACCTTGACTTTGGAAATTTTAGTTCTATCCAGCTCTTTAAAGAGCTCTTTGTCATAGGTCATATGGTTTGTGCAGCCACTATCAACTAACCAGTGTTCATTAGAGCTTTTGCTTGCATAACATGAGGCAACAAACAAGTGCTCCTCCTCCTGCTGATCCACTATTTTAGCTTCACCTTCTTGCTGTTGTTTGCTTCTACAAACCTTCTCTATGTGGCCTAACTGGTTGCACTTTCTGCACTTGATGTCAGGCCTCCACCAACACTTAGATTGAGGATGATTTGTCTTCTTGCAATGCTGGCATTGAGGGTAAGTTCCTCCTTTGTTGTTGCTGTCTCCAGCTTCAGCATTACCTTTGCTTGAGTTGTCTTTATTGCCCTTCTTTTTCTTGCCTTTACTTTTATCTTGGATTTGTAGTTTGGCCTTCAAAGCTCCCTCCACAAACCCTTCTTGCCTAATTAGTCTTCTTTGCTCCTGTGCTTGCAAAGCATTCAAAAATTCTGCCAAGGAAATACTTGTTAAGTCTTTAGATTCCTCAAGAGAGGAGATTTTGGATTCAAACCTTTCAGGTATGGTTACTAGGATTTTTTCAACAACCCTTTGATCAGACAAGTCTTCTCCAAGCAACCTTACCTTGTTTACTATGCTCAGCAGCCTATCAGAGTACTCCTTGATGGTCTCTGATTCCTTCATCCTTTGTATCTCAAATTCCCTCCTCAGGTTCATCACTTGCATGCTCCTTGATCTGTCATTGCCTTGAGACTCAGTTCTGAGATAGTCCCAGATGTTTTTGGCTGACTCCAAAGTCATGATCTTGGTGAAAATAGCTTCAGAAACTGCTGAATGGAGGCAAGACTTGGCTTTGTATTTTTTAGTTGTTCTCTCCTTGTGAATCTTGATTTCTTGTATAGTGGGATTGTCAGGCAATGGAACGATTTCATAATCAGCTTCAACTGCCTCCCAAAGATCAACTGCTTGCAAATAAGCAGTCATCCTTACTGCCCATGTTTGATAATTCTCACCAGTGAAAACTGGTGGTATTATTGGAGAGAAAGCATTTGAGGCCATGCTTGGAAAGGTTAAGTGTTTGTGTTTTGGTGTTTTGGGGAAAGATCTCTCAGGATTTCTCACACAGGCCCCTCAAGAAAACAGCTCTGATACCAATATGTTGTTATTTTTCAAGAACAGTGACAAAATAAGAACATATAAGAACAAAAATGAGCTGCCAAAATGACCTACAGATTTTATTGACTAGAAAGTGCTTTATATACATGAAAAATATAACAGAAATGCATAACAACTTGCAAAGAAATAGCATCACAAGCCCATGAATAGATGAGCTTATCTCCTAGTTTCCTATTTTCTAGTAACAACTACTTTGAAGCTTTCAAACGTTTTGACTTATTCAAAAATACTCCAGCAACTTTATTCCAGCGATCTTTGAATATCTTAGAAGCCTACTCAACGTGACACATCAGCAGCTGAGTCATCTTCTCAACAAAGGATGTGAACCTATGCTCCTTGTTTGCCACTGGTTGATGTGGTGCTCATGCTGTATTTTGCTAGCTGTGTGAGGTTGTATGCAGTTAGTTTGTTAGTTTTGGTAGTGTTGGTTGCTTTGGCATCGGTGTTTGTGGTTAGTTTCTCACCAACTCTTGATGGTGTGCTAGTATATGATTGGGCGGCCTTATCGATGCCAACCTAGTTGGAATTGATTTGGTTCGCTATGATGCTTTTTGCACTCATCATTCTCTTTTCTCTTTTTGATGTAATAGTCTTCTAATTCATCAATAAAGTTCATTTTTCTTTGCTAATCAAAAAATTAATATTCATTTATAAAAATTTATATATGAAATTATAATTAAGTAAATTTCGTATTACTCAGTTGTTATAACTTATACGCAATGTTTTATACTGTTTATTAAGTGGAATTTCTTATTAAGTAAATATTTATAAAAATTATTAGTTGTTATAATTTATAAGCAATGTTTTATACTGTTTATTAAGTGGAATTTCTCATATTGTGCTAGATTTTAGAATAAAAAAAATAGAATGCAACCAAGACTTTTTTAAGTGCTTCCCTAGGGGAAGGTCATGAGTTCAGCTCTCCTTAAGGGAGTTGAATTAAGGAAGCAAACACTTGGTGCTTTGTAAAGAGTGGGGGTACTAACTCTCAGAGGTGCGAATCTAATAACTAACAACTGACTTTCGCCAATAAAAAAAAAAAGGGTTAGTTACACTTTTCATGGTTGTAGTTTTATTTAAATTGCACTTCAGTCTTTATAATTTAAATTGAATATTTTGGTTCTTACATATGAAGTTGTAACAGCGCCCGTGAGGGACCTCGATGCTACAGTTCGGACTCTCCTTTTTTTGTTTGTTGCGGTTCTTAATCTGAACCAAAGAGTCCAACTCTGGCAAATCGTTTGAGAAAACAGATTTTTGAAAAGAAGTGCCAAACATGGATTGCTTTGCCAGATACAGAGTCGCCACCTAAATATTTTTTTTAAAATGGAAAATTTAGGAAACCCTGACTCGGTGCCGAAGGCCACGTGTCCGTCATCACCAAAGTTGTCTTGGCTCGGGAGCTTGGGTACGATTGGGGAAGGTCAGCTATGAGCACCCCCTTTCGCCCGGTCTGAAAACCGGCCTCTACTAACATGATATCCGATTTTGAAAACGTTATGCGTTCTTATTCCGGTTATTAGCCTAGAATTACTATGTTATGCACACAGCAAAGAAGTATAGACTAGAATGCCTAATTTGGAAACAAGCATTGCATATCCGTTTGTTTTTTGAAAGTGCTTTGGAATTTGCTACTCGCAAGTAGGCTAAAACACGGATTTCAACGAGTTTTTCCAACTCAAGCAATCCAACCTCCACCCACAGGCATTCAAACAGTTTATCTCATATAAGCATTTAGCCACATGGTAATCATGCTATCATGTTAACATTCACACGCATGCGATATGCTAAAGCATAAATACTTACATTGTACTCCGTGCCAAAACAATAAACTAGTTAGCAAACATGCATGTCCTAGTTCATGTTAAATGGCTAATGCAACGCATACAGAGTGCAATCTAGACAGGCTCGATTATCCTAATCATGGCATGTGGAATGCGACAGATAACACGTATTCAATTTGGAATTGAAATACAATGCAATTAGCGTGATGTACTGAGCCCGGTGCATACAAATACTGATGAATGATGCACGCATGCTATCATACGGTATGCTAAATTAAACGTGCCCTAATCTACCATCATAAGCAGGTAAATAAAAGGGAAGAAAGACGTGGGGTTGGAAGACATACACACACCCACGCACACTTATTACAAATTTGCCCTCACGCGGAGGGACTAAAAGAATATACAGTCCCGAATAGTACAGTCCGAATACAGAATAAATTATTACAGAATTTCTGATTTAATTAATAATTTAAATGCAGAATAGAAAGGGTCGCAGCCCCGCCTCGGGATGCGCGAATGATGCATGCTCGGATCCGACTCCCCCGGGGAACCCGTACCATACCACTGCTGCCTCTGTTTTTTACTGTCCTGCTTTTCTGAAATCTGCCCAAAGTCTCAGAACACCTTCCATGCATGCTGTTGCACACCACTGGCTGGAGGAAATGTCCACCGGCCATCTAAAATTTCCATCGGCTGATTATAAGGTTATCGGCCACCCATATAGTGCCGGTCGGCACTCTATACTGCCGGTCGGCAGAAAATTCCTGCAGAAGATAGTTTTGACAGCAACAGCAGACAAGCAGTGCATGGTATGGGATTTTGAGCATATGTAAGCATGGCCAATGCTCCCTATCATGCAATGGACTCAAGGGAGCATGACCCTCGACCCCCGGGCCATCAATCACGCATTTCAATGCATGATGGCCCAAAAGCCAAGCTGGCAACTTTGATATCAAATGAAATGCAAGCACAAAACACATCAAAGGCCCCAACCTCTATCATGCTTGATCAAGAGGCAAGGGATGCATGCCAAATACAACCTAAGCATGCGAGCTAATTATGCAATATGATTATGCGAACAAGCATGCAAGGCATGACGCAATGCAACAACATAACAGGCATAACGCATTGTAATCATGGAATACACAATGCAAAATGGGCTTACACCAACATGAGTGGACCTCAGCCACACTCACATCAGTGGCCATCAGATGAAAACAAGACAACTCGAAATGCGTGCACGCAAACCGAGAACCGACCCTCAGACACCGAAATGCCACTCTAATGAGACATGACAAAGACATGGAATATGATATGCACACATGCAAAAATCAGTAGCAAAATGAGGGGGCAAAACAGCCCCGAAGCAAGGCGAAATGACACCCGATGCATGGAATCTCTCCCGAAATGCAAAACTAAGCACATGAAATGGCTTACAGCTATACAAAGCATGCATAATTGGTACATGGAATGAAAAGACAGAAGCAAGGAAGCCCCAAAATAATCATTTTTACAGTTCAAAACATGGCCAAACAGTAAGCACAAGTGGGACTAAATTAGCATACAAAAATGGCTCCGCAAGGGAGGCAATGAAGCAAGTGGTAGATGCAAAGCCCAGACAGAAAAATACCCTTCTACAACACTGAAGAGGGACCAAAAATATGACTACTTACAGTTTATGGAAGCCCCAAAAACAGTATAAAAACACACTCAAAATGTCATGCAAGATGAGGCTCAAAAGAGGCTATAACACAAAGTATATAAAATATTCATCAAAAAGCCAAGGACCCTTAATGAAACATGACAACGGGGTCAAAATATGGCCACTTTCAGTTCTGATCAAGGTCGAAAAACAGAAGCTTAATAAGATAATACATCATGCAAAAATAGGGACCAAAGAGGGGTACAATGGCAAGTGATACATGGAGGTCCCCAAAAGTGTTGAGCCCTTCTTCAATGTTGAAGAAGGGCTCAAAATAAGCCTATCTACAGTTTATGACATGCTCCAAAACAGATCACACATAGGCTAAAAATATCATGCAAAATAATGGCATTCAAGAGGATAATGAAGCAAGTAGTGGCTGGGGGTCTCAAACAGGGTAAGACCCTTAATGAAAGATGAAAATAAGCTCAAAAAATGGATACTTTCAGTTTTGGTCGGAGCTCAAATGTACAAGAAAGAAGGGCTAAGAAATGGTACAAAATAAGCTCAAAAAAGAGGGAAATGGTAACTCACCCTTGTAGACCAATCTTTAGCAACTTCTTGGACCAAGTTTGCTGCCTCTTAGCCTCTGAGAAGACCTCCAAGCTGCTGGAAATGGAAGTGGTGGTGTGGTCTATGGGTTGTAGTGCAATAGGCCAAGAGCTATGGAGTTTTGGAGGCTTGGATGAGAGATATAGAGGGTTAGATGTATCTAACTCCAGCTAGTTTTTTCTAACCTAGCATAAGGAAGAGGAGAGCTTCCTTTATAGAGCCAAATGAGCAAGACTTCTCTTAGAAGCTTCAAAACCAAGAGCCAAGATCCTCCATACACGTGTATGGAGGATCCAGTCTGTGCCCTCCAGCTGGCACAACTGGCATCCATTCAATCTGTAGAATACTCCGGATGGTCGTCGGCTAGCAAAATTTGCCGGTCGGCTACTTTTACTGGCCGGTCGGCCATTTATTTGGCCGGTCGGCTAAATGGATGACCGATGGGTGGCTGATGAGGTTAAAAAGTGCTGGTGGATGTCTAGATTGAAGCCCCGGAAGTTAGCTTTCCAATGGCGCAAACCTTGCATTAAAATTCCTCCTGTGGAAAAAGTTATGCCCATTTTGGTGAAGCCGCGCAGATTCGATCCAACCGGGATGATGCCCACCTTCAACTGACCATATCTCCCCCACCCGGACTTGGCTTTAAGAGATTCTTGAGTGCAAAATGAAGCCCCGGAAGTAAGCTTTCCAACGGTGGTGGCCCCATAGCTAAAATCCAAGTATGCAAATGAATAATCCCGATTCAGTGAGGGCTGCTCGACCCTCTTCTACCCGGGTTCATGCCGAACCTCTTCTCCAACTTGGTTTCCCCCCTCTTCTCCTCTTTTCTTCAACTTCAAACCCCTAAGTAAGGTGTTTTGAAAGATTTTTCAAAGATTTCATCTCTCTTTCATTCATCTCCACTTTGTCCTTGCTCGGTTTACCGGAAAGCGCAACATTTATCGAAATGCGAGCGTCAGATCATTGTGGGAATTTTATTTCAAAAATATTTTGAAAGAGAGAGTTTTAAGGTCTAAAAACCATCCAAAATAGTTTTGGTCCAAAATGGGGTGTGAAGTTGAGATTTGTCTCTCTCCTTGCCGAAGAAACTGGACCTTTGCCCTGCACAGTTTTCTCCACCGGGTAAACCATCAGTAACGCCCAAGTCTCGAGGGCGGTCAAAAATGAGGTGTCTACAGAAGTGTAGTTTCAATTTGGCCATTTCATTCAAATTGAAGGTTAAAATTAATAATTTTAGAACATTTCTTAATTTTCTAAGGTATATACCTAGACAAAATTAATAGAAATTTAGAAGCACGGACCAAATTGAAATTGGACTTACAGTCTAGAGACCAAATTGTTTAAAATAAAATAATACAGACCAAAGTGAATTGAATTTTTTTTTTAAAAAATAGGGCAGAAAAGTGTAATTAACACAAAATTTATTTACATCAATAACACCAATATTTATAGGATGAAGAAAAATCATTATATAGTCTCAAATTACTATTCACATTGTTTATGTAATGCTACAAATAAGGAACTGCAAAATACGTTATATGGGTCATACATTGTCTCTCACGTATTTAATAAAGACAAGTTAGGTAAAATTTTATACACACAATACTCGGCCACTACTGAATAACAAAAATAATATCCACAAATTCAATCATATCCCATAATTTATGGAGCAATACACAAATCATTTATTAATTGACACAATGAATAATTTCTTCAGGTATAGTCTATATGACTACAACCCAAAGGTCTTCACGCTTGACCTTGCAAATTCTGAAACCAATGTGGCATCTCAAGTTGGTGAAATGCTTTCAGGGATGGCTTCTCCATTGATTATTGTGGTGGAAGGAAAACTGTATGTCCTTGCTGGTACACCAGTCTCTATGCTGCCAAAGCATCCTTTTGAGGTATATGACCCCAAAGCAAACTCTTGGGAAAAACTTCCTAGTCCTCCTTTTCTTAGACCTGACTCTAAGTTCTTCCAAGACCCTCAATTCCGAGCCTATGTTGTTATCGGTAATAAGATTCATGTATCGACTCCTAGCTCTTCCTTTACTTTTGATACGGTAACAAAGAAATGGACACCTTGCACTTCGTTTGATGAAGATGATCATCATCTAGAGCTTCATCGTCGTCCATGGATTGATATTCGATACCCTACTCACTTTGAGTGGATGAAATATCCTCTAAATAATGAAAAAGACAAACAAGGTTGTGGTTTTCCATTCGATTTTGATGGTGGTGCTGTAATGTACGATGGGGATGTTTTGATTTGCTTGGTTCCATCTGAAGGGGTTGTTGCTTATAAATTGGTTGGTGGGAAGGTAATGGATACCCAAGTGTTGGAAGGCTTGGAAATCCCACTTGATGTAACATTTGCCTACTTGGCTGATTTCGAGGAAGGGTACTTTTATCTTTTGACTGTTTCCAACGACGATCAACCAAAACAAGATTGTCAGATTTGCATTACACACCCTTTCAAGTTTCTAAATTCAAGTATGGATTACGCCTAAAAAGTAAAATGACAAAGATCTTGAATTGTTGCATAGGCAAAAAATTGATCCATTCCACTGAACAACTTGCACCGCACAAAATTTGGAGTCCCATTGGATGCTTTGTAGTGTAATTATCTTCTTCATCTTCATTGTTCTTTGTTATATCACACATATGTCAAGTCTCTGTCATTCCCATCCGTGGGTAGTGGTCGTGTGTCATAGAGTCTATATCCTTGGGCTTTTTGTTTTTTTTTTTTGGGGATGGGTAGGATGTAATGGGTATAAGTCTAACTTGGCTTTACTAGGAGAGGGAGATTCATATCCATTAATCCATCACTGACTTCTTCCTACTATGCCCTTGGTGGGGTTGATAGTATCGGTTGTTATGTTTCAGATCCATCTTGAATAAGAAGAGTCTGAATTATCTACATTTTCAAGCCTAACGGTATTATGGTCATAACCAAGTCAGGCCATTATACCGTATTTGTTGTTCCTTTTGTCTTGCTTTACAATTAAGGGAAAATCAGATCATATTGGTTGTGATCGTGGTCGTGTTGTAACTGTCCTATTCAATTTGCATCTTGTTAATGTGTCATATCTATATTTTTCATCCTATTTAGTGTTATGCGAACTTTAATAATTTTGGGAAACATGTCCATGAGTTATGGAACCGTATTCCCCACTTTTGTAAACAACTGCCACCCTATAAAATTTGGCAACAGTGATTGAGATCCCCAATTTTGAGAATCTCCATGACCCCCAAAATGATCTGATCACTCATGTGAGAGAAATAGGGAAAAAAAATAAAAAATAAAAAAACAAATACATGAGTGGTCCAGATCATTTTAGGGGTCATGAAAGTCTCCAAAAATGAGGGTCTCAATCATTTTAGAAAATTTGGAGTCACGGTTGGTTTTTCTTTGTAATGTTATTATCTTCATCTTTGTTGTTCTTTGCTATATTATCATTGTGTAAAACCTCTGTAATTTCCACCAGAGTGGTGACCATATGGTAGAGCCTATTTCTGGAATTTTATTTTTTTTAGTTTTGTAATAACTTTAACCTTTATCTAGCTTTGCTAGGGTAGGGAGATTTGTGTCCATTAATTCACAGGCGACTTCTTGTTATTGTCTTCGGTGGAGTTGATTGTGTCAATCACTATATTCAAAGCCTGTCTTGAAGAAGAATCTACAAATTATTCACGTTTTTAGGCCTATTTAGCCTCTATGAGGGTATTATGGTCATATCCAAATTAGACTGTGGTACAATATCAATTGTTCATTTTATCTTGCTTTATAGTTAGGGGTAAATTGTGTTTCGGTTGTGGCCGTGGTCGTGTTGTATCAATCATATTTAGTTCATGTTTTGTTACATATATGTTTTCATACTATTCAGTGTTATGTGAATGTTAATAATTTGAAGAAATATTTCCATGAGATATGGAATCATGTTCCCTACTCTTGTATGATTTTTTTTTTTTTGTGCAAGCCATGTGTAATATATTATCGTGTGTAATTCAATAAATGGTTTGGTTCCATAGTTATCTTTTTACAATTTGCTACTTTCGTTTAAATTTTAGTATGAATGCACTATCACTTATTCTAAATACAAAGTTTCAACTATGTAGTGACACTCAATATTCTTTCCACATCGATTGTAAGCCCTTTAGGTAAGAAATAGATATAGTCTTTCACCTTACCATTGTTTGGCTAGTCATTTTTAGTATTTAAGGTGAATTGACACTTGCGAAATTCATGTTGGGTATTCCTTTCTACTAGTATGAATGCACTTCCACTTTTTCAAAAGAAAAAATTTTGGTACCAAGCAACACACTTAGCAATTGTTCCAGATCGAAACTCTCACCAAAGGTTCACAAACATTTTTACAAATTATTAAAGCAATTAATAAGTACAAGAATGTAAGCAATAACTCCCCATGAGTGGATATAATACAATGAAGCACAAGTATGTTGAAAATTGGCTCAGTTTTGCTTCGTTTGCTTTGTCAATGATGGCTGCTGATTGAAGGAAAAAAATGAAGAAGCTAGACATGGTAGGGTGGCTAATCTTGTTGGTAGTTAATTGTTGGTGGTTGCTATGAATGTAGTCGGTGGTTTGTTGAAGACTTTGGCCCTCCATTTCATCTATAAATGGTTAGTGAATGGGAAGGGTTTAGTGTGGTGAGTTAAAGAGAGAATACAGAGCAGAGAAAGAGAGAATTATAGAGTGTGCAATTCTTTGTTCCAAATATAATGAAATCCGCTTCCTGTGGACGTAGGCGACTTGCCGAACCACGTAAATCTTTGTGCGTTCTTGCTTGTGTGATTGTTTTCTGCCTCCTAAGCACAACAAATTGGTATTAGAGCATTGTCGTGCGAAAAACAGAGCGTTTTTTCTGTGAACAGAAAATTTTGAAGTTGTTGAAATTGAGTTTTCAGCCTACCAGGACGACCGCCTTGACGAGAGGAGTTCAGACTTAGAAAGACCAACCCACAAGGATACTGCGCACGCCCTCACGCGCTTTCCGAAGTTTTGCCGGAGACTTGCCAGATTGTTCAGTCCGGCGAAGAAGCAGAGGTTGAAGAAGTCAACTTGTCATAAACACTTTAAGTACTCACTTGTGCACAAATACAACACAAGTTAACACTTGGCAGAGTGGTTAGAGCCTTAGTTCTAAGCCTTGAGGTCAATGGTTCAAAACTCACCACAAATAAATTTTCAATTATTTTTGGAAGCTGCCACGTCATCTCCACATCAGCACATCTGCTACGTCCGCGTCAGCCCTGCCACGTGTCGAGACACGTCACCACCAACCCAATTGCCACATCATCGACACGTCAGCAATCTGCCACGTCATCGTCCCAGTCAGCAGAAATTTTTGAAAATTGCAAAAAGGCCCATAAAAGTTTGGTAAATTACATTTCAGCCCCTGATCTTGCTGAAATTATAATTTAGCCCTTGAAACTTCTGTAAATTGCAATAAGGTCCCTAGATTTTTTGGAAATTGTAATTTGGCCCATTAATTTGGAGAAATTTCATTGAGGTCCCTCGAGAGGTGGAGAAAGTGCTTTCCTAGCTAAATCAACAATTCCAAACATAATCGCGGATTCTATTTTTTGAGATTTAGATCCGAAATTTCAGTGAAGTTTTTCGAAAGCTTAGAAGTTGTCTTATCTCCGACATTTCAAGCATCCGCTATTGTTGTGGTGGAGATTTTTTTTGAAAAGTCTCAATGGCAGAATCTACGGAGAGGAGATCAACCGAGTCTACAAGCAGCCCCGCAGTTACAGTAGCTCTAGGCGTTGGACCTCCGTGTCCCATGCTAAGTTCGAGGTAGAGAAGTTTGATAGTAGCAGCAACTTTGGCATGTGGAGATATGAAGTTAAAGACATGCTTGTCCAGATGAACCTGCACTTCACTCTGGGAGACAAACCAGATGACTTGGACGAGATAGAATGGGAGAAAGTGAATCTCCTGGCCTGCAGTTCCGTCCGACTTTGCCTTGCAAAAGAGGAGGAGTACGCATTCACAGAATATGATACTACGAAGGAGCTTTGGAAGGCACTGGAAGAAAAGTTCTTGAAAAAGAGCCTTGAGAACCGACTCTACTTGAAGAAGAGGTTGTTTCGTTTCGACTACAAAAAAGGTATTTCGATGAACGAACACCTGAACAATTTCAACAAAATTATTGCCGATTTGAAAAACTTGGATGTTCAAATTGATGATGAAGATCAAGTACTGTTATTGTTGAATTCCTTGCCTGACACATATGATCACCTTACCACCACTTTACTGTATGGTAAAGAAAAGATCAAGTATGTTGATATTTCAAACGCCTTGGTAAACAATGAGTTCAGAAGGAAAGATAAGTCTGCAATCAGGGACTTGTAGACACCCCATTTTGACCGGCCCTAAAACTTTGACATTTTATTTTGACCACCCTCACCAGAAAAATCAAATTGAAATTTCAAATTCCAAACCCCACCCATTTTGGCCATCACTAATATTTTTGTAATTTGTAGTGTTTTATAATTTTATGTGTGTGTATTAAATTAGGTGTGTGCATATCTTTTAAGTGTGTTTTATAATTGATAACTATTTTTAAAACAAAAAAAAATAAAAAAAAAATAAACAAAAGAAAATTAAAAAAACAAAAAAAAATTATATAATAAAAAAATAAAAAGAGAAGAGAGAAGGGTCAGGGAATAATGATGATGAGTGTTTTTTGGGTGGTGAAAGCATATTTGATTTGCTTAAACAAAAAGAGAGTTAGAATGATTAAAAGAAAAAAAAGAAAAAGGTGGCTCCATCAACCCACGAGGCACACACACTCAAAGACACAAGGCACACCATGCACATGGGATATACACGGGTGGAGAGCATGAGAGGGTGAAGGGGTGAATAAAATAAGAGAGGAGGAGGGGGAGACACCCGGGGGGGGGGGGGGGGGGGGGGGGGGGGGGGGGAATGAAAAAGAAAAGGGGAGAATAGATTATGGGGGGGGGCTCTCTCTACCATTGACAGAGGGCTATAGGACACACAACACACACAGACACACGGGGGGAGGAGAGAAAAAGAGACACATCACATACAGCACATGGGGGAGGGTTCTCCATGGACAGAGATTTGATACACAACACAGGGCAAAGGCAGACACACGGTTAGAGAGGGGCAGGAAACCCACTCACACCCAACACACCCAGCACCAACACACACTGCCATCTTCCTCACACTGAGACACACACACACTCACCCACCTCTCTTGGCCTCTCGGCAAACATTCACCACACACACACCCACACCATCCATACACGGCATAACACACACACACGGAGCCATGCACACCCACACTACAACACTCACCGCACCACCAGGATTCACACCCACATATTAGCATGACCAACCCACCTCTCACCCATGCATGGAGGGAGACACCCAGCTCTCTCTCTCTAAGAAGACTCCATGCCCATACACACACTCATACGGGTTAGAGGAGACCACACACAAGCTCACCTCTCTCTTCGATCACCATTGTCACCATTCACACACCAACACACACAACACAGCACCACCACCGTGGCTGATACACACACACACTGCACACACTCACCACACCACATCCACGGCCATTCACACACCACCAACTTCACACACACACCCACGGCATAACACACACACACGGAGCCATGCACACCCACACTACAACACTCACCGCACCACCAGGATTCACACCCACACATTAGCATGACCCACCTCTCACCCATGCATGGAGGGAGACACCCAGCTCACTCTCTCTAAGAAGACTCCATGCCCATACACACACTCATACGGGTTAGAGGAGGGACACACACGGCACACCACCCTTAAACCCACCTCTCTCTCCCTCTCGGCAGACCACACAGACCAAACCCAGCCTCACTCTCTCTCTAGATAATTGTAATATTTGTCTGCCTATTTACAAACTAGTTCTGAATTGCTTTTTGTCTGTGTTTCTTTGTACCAATGGAGGCCTCTTCTTGGTTTCTTAGGGTTTTGGTAGTTGTGATATTGTGTGGCACTATCTTTCTTAACAATGGTGGGGTTGTTGAAGCCTCACACAAAGTATATATGGAGTACCGGTCTGTTTCTGCTGTTGAACTCAATCACCTCCACAGAACTGGCTTCTACTTTCAACCAAAAAAGCACTGGATCAATGTGATTTTGGTGGGGTCTACATGGAAGATGTGTTTACATGGGCTGGATTGGATTGAAGATACATGGATGTTTGTTAGTTGCTGAATGGCTCGGGGTTTAAAACTTTTATTTTTATTTTGAGTGTTTGTGAGGTTTTATTTTATTTTATATTTCGCTCCTCTCTCCCTCATTCGGATCTATAATAATTCAAATATTGTAATAATTCTCCCCACCCTGCTTCTTTCTATCCCATTCTTTACTCGCTTTCCCTAACTGTGTGTATGTATATATCTGACATGCCATGCATATCCATACTTTACATTTATGTCTCATGCATTAAAATTCGGCTACATTTACATGTGTGGATTTAATCAATCCTTCTGTGATTCTGTACGCTATCGTATGTTTTGAGATGATTCACATGCCATATTTTAGAAGCCGAATCTTTAGTGCATCTCATGAGTGAATTGCATTAGGATTCTATATATAAAATCATGCATATTTTACTAACTTTTGTTTTGTAGTTGTTCGAGGGACGTCAGTCAATCTGTGAGTTTTTATGCTTTAGCATCCTATTTGTGTGTGTTTTTCTTACTATGTGTTAGTATTCTACCATGAGGCTACTTGCTTACTTGATATAACTGTATGAATGCCTGTGGATGAAGGCTCTTACAGTGGCAAATTCACAAACTCACAAACTTTAAGCCCACTTTGTCAAGTGGCAAATTCAAATCCCTTTCAAAAAACAAACATGAAATTGAATTGTTCCAATTTGAGCAAACTAGTCTATATTTGTATGCTTCACATAGTAAATTTTAGGATTTACTAAAATAATCAGAACATGAACATATAAAGAAAATATATAAAGAAAATAAAAGTCATATCATGGTTTAGTAGAGGCCGATCTTTTGATCGGGTGAGCGGGGGTGCTCATTATTGACCTTCCCCTCTCATACCTAAGGTTCCGAGCCAAGCATCCTTGGTTACGACGAACAGTAGCCTTGGCACCGAGTCATGGGTTTCCTAATTTCCCAAAATATTAGGTGGCGACTCTGAGTTCTGATGACGCAGTCCATTTTTGACAAAATTGCAATAAAATTGATTTTCACTAAAAGTTGCCAAATCTGGACTCTCATCTATGTTTCACATTGCACTCGTGAAACTTGAGATCAAAGAGATCTCGGGAGTCCGAACTGTTTAACGCGCGCGGGTACCCCTCGGGCATGTTACAGTTTCTGGCGACTCTGTTGGGGATTTATGAAACCTTGACTCGAACTCCATGATATGACTTTTATTTTCAATTATATGTTTATTGCATTGCATGCATGGGTGCACTTAAAGTCCCTGTGTTGCCCAGATACTGGTTGGAACACAGGCATACTTTTTGTGACACTACACCTATCTTTACGTTACTTTGGAGGCCTTGTGTTTTAATCTTTTGAGATCTGAAAGTTCTCAGACTTTGAAGAGAGGCTAATATTGACTCTTCTAAGTTCCTAAGATCTTTATTGGTTATGACTCAAAGGACTCTTTCGTAATGTCACCTTGACTATAACCCCTAGAGTAAAGCCAACCTTGTACATATAGTGAGCCATAGTACCTTCCAAATTAGGACAGGATGCTTTTCCATTGCTAGGATGTATGATACCGCTTGTCTGAATAGTGAAACCCTAGATCATTTCAAGCTAAGACAGGATAACCCTACCCTCCATAGGGGTGTTTGTTTTCTTTCCTGCTATGTATTATGTGCAATGTATTGGATCTATACAGGGGTTCTCAAATTCAAATAAGTGGTTCAGGTAGTTCAACTTAGCACCATTACTTCAAAAACAAAAAAAAAAAAAACAAAAACATAAAATCAAAAAAAAAAATTTGTAAAAAAAAAAAAAAATTTTAAAAAAATGCCGATATCCCACAAAGTCGACCATCTCTGTGATTGGGGAGTGACCACCTGTTGATTGCACGGGCTTTATTTTGAATGTTGTCGATGGCCCACACTTTGGCTGACAATTTGAGAATGGTTTTATTCTGAGTCATGAATTGAGTATTGAGTCTAAGTTTGACTCCACCAAGTTTGTAGAGTTAGAGTCAGGCTCGAGTCAGCCTAACGAGTCAAAGTCTGTTGATTTCGATAGTGCTAACCTAGACATTTCTGTTTTGTCTAGGTCCTCTTAGTCATTTTCTTTTGAGTATGTTGTCAAAAGTCTGTTGTCATTGCTGAGTCATAGTCTCTTTTCAATAAAAAAAAAAAAAAAAATGCCATAGAGTCTGCCTACTTTTCTGTGCCTTTAAATTATCGCATTGACCAAAGTTTTTCAAAATTTTTTCCAAAACTCTGATAAAAACGAAGAGGAAGAATTTCCTCGGGATTTGCAAATTTTGATCAACTGAGAGGAAGAGAGGTGTGCTAAGCCTTTGATGAATAAAATCATTTTTGTTAATGTGGGTACTGAGAAGGATCCTGCCTTGGTCCAAATTGGTTTTATCTTATCTTCGTAAAAGTACGAGTGATTAGTCACTTTGTGAAAAGATTTCAAAAAACTATTTTTGCATGGTCCTACGAAGACATTCCTGGAATTAGTTATACAGCATAGGATCCCTCTTGACTCGTGGTCCAACCGCCTTAGCTCCTTAGCTTTCAAACCTTGATTCGAAGTATTCAATGATCATTCAAAGTGTAAGGCTTGCATAGCCGAATTGGAAATAGCCCTTGAACTAGGAGCCATGATGTGATTCAAATGGAGCCAGCCCTTCAACTAGGGGCAATAAGGTCGAATATGATTTAGATTGGAAAGAGCCCTTGCAATGATGTGATCCAGATTGGAAACAGACCTTGAACTCAGGGCAGAGAATGTGATTTCGATTTAAAACAGCCCTTGAACTAGGGGCAAAAGTGTGAGGCTTGCATAGCTAAAATAGAGGTAGCCCTTGAACAAGGGGCAATAAAGTATCACCCTTGAGAGGTTCGCTGGGCCGAAAACCCGGAAGGGCGACCCAGGCAAAAGTTATAGCACAAAAAAAATAAAAAAATAAAAAATAAAAAGAAAAATAAAAAGCTCGCAAGGTTGAAAACCCGAAAGGGCGGCTTTGGCAAAAGTTAGAGCGTAAAAGGAGAGTATCAATATCTGAGTGAACCTTAACCAAAACTATGTAGGGCCTGGGATTTAGATTGGAAGCCCTTGAACTAGAGGCAAGAAGGTTGGATGTGATTTAGATTTGAAGCAGCCCTTGAACTAGGGGCAAAAGGTTAGATGTGATCAAACAGTTAAAACTGAATTGGTTCCCAATGAAGACCGCCCAAAAAGGCAAAACCCAAAATTTGAGAGAATGAATTTTATTATTGAAGGACAGTCGAGTTCCTATCCACTACACTAGGGGCAAAATCAAACCCAAGTAGCCTAGTCCCTACATCATCATATCTCCTGGTCAAGTGTAGCAGTCATTATTATAGATTTTGATGGCCTAGAGATCTCACACCCAATCAACATGGACAAGCTAAACTGAAACCATTGAGAGGCTCGCTGGGCGAAAAACCCGGAAGGACGACCCAGGCAAAAGTTAGAGCAGAAAAACAGAAAAATAAAAAAAAAATGATGATGAAAAAAAAAATTAAAAAAAAATAAAAATTAAAAAAAATGATGAAAAATGAAAAGCTTGCAAGGTTGAAAACCCGAAAGGGCGGCTTTCGCAAAAGTTAGAGCACAAAAGGAGAGTGTCAATACCCGAGTGAACCTTAGCCCGAACTACGATGGCCTGATTCCTATCTTTAGGATACGTAGGTAGCTTCATCTCGAAGTTCAGCCCTAATAATTTTTGAACTTATTCATTTCGTCCATATTTGTTTGGTGTATCTTTAGTTGACTTGGTTGTCCTATCCGTATTTGATTGGTGTATCTTCGTTCTGCTCAGTTCAGTTGGTTCGATTCAACTTGGCTCGGTTCGGTTCGGTTCGGCGGTTCGGTTCGGTTCGGTTCGGTCCAGTTCTGCTCGGCTTCATTCGGTTCAGATTGGCTTGGTTCGGTTGGCTTGGTTCTGATATCACCATTGATTATCTAGCTTGGGACTATGCACCCCAATGATTGATTCTATGTTAGTTGAGTAGTGACCATTTGCAAAAATAGGTTTTGATTAATTTGAATGAAGCTGACTAATTTTTCTCGAAAATTGTTCCATTTTTGTAAAACTTGGACCATTCTTTGGATTTGAAAAGGGAAAATTTTCAGTGCTCACAGTTTAGCTTACATGATTTGAAATAGAAAACGGAATAAGTATGCTAATCCAACCCTCATGTTGATCAAAACATGTTTACAAAAAAAATTAAGAGACAAAAAAGGGTCAAGGCAATGAACTAGGGGCATAGTCGAGTTAGAGATTCTGTCTTCTCCACCGCTCGAGTCAACTATTAAGTGTATATAAGTGTGTATTCATACCAGTCAGTGTATAAGTGTGTATTCATACCAGTCAATGTATATAAGTGTGTATTCATGCCAGTCAGAGTATTTATACCAGTTAGGGTATTCATACCAGTCAGCGTATAGAAGTGTGTTTGGATAATTTTGGCTTCGTTTTTCTTACGTTGAGTCAGTTTTATTTTTATTCAGGTCAGTATGGATCAATGTCCAATTCAGAGTTCAAATTTCAATCAATCTCAAATTCGATCAAACAAAAGTATTTTCAAACTCAAAGTGATATGCCAGTCACACCATTGAGATACAAAACTGAAACTTTTTATACAGACAGGGGAAGACATCCCCGATTACAGAGACTCCAAAAAAAAACAAAAAAAAAACAAAAAAAAAAACAAAAAACAAAAAAAAAACAAAACAAACAAATCCAGAAAATACAGAGACTCCAAAAAAAAAAAACAAAACAAAACAAAAAACAAAACAAAACAAACCCAGAAAATATAAATACTCCAAAAAAAAAAAAAAGAGATAATAATAATAAATAAAAAAAAGAGTCCAGAAAAGAAAAAAAAAAAAAAAAAAAAAAAAAGGGGAAGGATCTTCTTCTTCTTCACCGATGCCGGCCACACACGGACTTCACTTACTCGGCTCTTCCGTCGCGGAGCTCTTCCTCTTTTTGTCGTCAATCTTCGAAGGCCCTGCTCCAGTACTTCCACCAAGAACGACCACAGTGTTTCCGCCGATAGAGTCAGCTCTTCGCCAACCATCAAAGGCGAGGTACGAAGATGCCCCAAATTGGGCCATAGAGATGGATTGCCTTTTCAGCTCCTTGTTTTCAGCCTTCAGCTCCTTGTTTTTAGCCTTCAAGGCACAAATCTCTGCCCGTGTATCTCTGTACATGCACTGGAGGAGGGAGAGTTGGGCGTTGACCTGGTATACCTCACACGCCTTGTTTTGCAGACGGTGAGACAGGTTAGTGACCGTCGCCACTGTCTCCATGCAGGACCACAACGTGTAGTGGTTGGCCTCGATATCATTTTGAGTAGCCATCACTTGCTCAACTGATAGTGTGGGAAGACTAGGTTGAGTAAGAGCAGAGGCACTTGGCCCAGAGGAGCTCGATGGACCATTAAGATCTGGAAAAAGAGAGAGAGGGCAAAATGAAGCCATGTATAGAAAGAGAGAGGAAAAAAAGGAGTCACAGAGGAATGACAGAAAATAGATGAGGAAAAGAAGAAGGAGGAGGAAGACGGAAAAATGATGAAGAAGAAGATGGAAGAGTGAGCAGAAGAAGAGAGTGGTTAAGAAGAAGAGAAAAGAGTGATGAAGATACTGATTCAGAAGAAGCTGAGAAGAAGAAGACAAAGAGTGAGAGAGCCGAGGCGAGCGTCGTTCGAGGTGACTAGCTTTTGTCGGCCAGTGACGCAAAAGCAAAGCCCGCGTGTCAAACGCGGCAAGAGACGCGGGAGAATTGTGTATGCATATATGTATATATATTGTATAGTTATGTAATATAGGTATTGGTTTGAACATTTGTGTCACAGGTATGGCTTGGGTTCAGTGGTTTGGTCCAGTGGGTTGAGGATTCGGAAAGTCTAAGCCCGAGGTCAAGGGTTCGAACCCCACATTGAGTGTTTCTTTTGTTTTCGTTTTATGTAGAAATATGTCTTATATATTTGTTTGAACATTTGAGTCACAGGTGTGGCTTGGGTTCAGTGGTTTGGCCTAGTGAGTTAAGAGTGTGAGGCTGAGCCTGAGGTCAGGGGTTCGACCCCACATCGAGTGGTTCTTTGTTTTGTTTTGATTTTTTGTGTATGTGTCTCGTATAAGTCTATATAAATATTTGTTTGCATATCTTGTCATAAGAGTGGAGTGGCTCAGTAGTTGAGTACTCGGAGGCCAAAGCATGAGGTCAGGGGTTCGAAACCCCGTATCCCCACATCCATGCATTTTGTGTTTTTCTTTCTTTTTGCGTGTTTTGCGTACGTGTGCTGACGTCAGCAAACGGAATATTCCCCACGTGTGTATATCTCCGTATATGTCTGTATAGAGGTCCGTATATGTCTGTGTCGTATATACCTGTATATATATTGTATATGTCTGTGTATATATCTATATATATTTGTGTGTCATATGTACCGTATATATCTGTGTATATGTCTGTATTTTGTCTATACATATCTATGTATTATCTTGGTTGTGTTTGCAATGAGTTCCTAGGAGACCAATTGCGACGGTGGAAACTAGAGTTCGAATGGCGATGCCTAGAACGCAAAAGGTTCGGGATTTCCGAGACTAAAGCCTGGTTTAAATACCCAGGGGTGTATCCCCGGCTTGAAATCTGTATGGCAGCCCTATAGGTTGATGTAGCTTGTATGCGCCTCAACTCTGGAAACTGGACCAACCTAGTCTGTCACTCCGTTGGAGAATAGGGAAAGTTGTGAATATGATCAGTTCTCATTTGTGTGGTACGCACATTTGAATGCGATGCAACCCCCTTCTCATTTGAGTGGTATGCACATTTGAATGCGATGCAACCCCCTTCTCATTTGTATGGTATGCACATTTGAATGCGATGCAACCCCCTTCTCATTTGTGTGGTATGCACATTTGAATGCGATGCACCCCCCCTCTCATTTGTGTGGTATGCACATTTGAATGCGATGCAACCCCCTTCTCATTTGTGTGGTATGCACATTTGAATGCGATGCAACCCCCTCTCTCATTTGTGTGGTATGCACATTTGAATGCGATACATTTGAATGCGATGCAACCCCCTTCTCATTTGTGTGGTATGCACATTTGAATGCGATGCAACCCTCTCTCATTTGTGTAGTATGCACATTTGAATGCGATGCAACCCCCTTCTCATTTGTGTGGTATGTACATGTGAATGCGATGCAACCCCCTTCTCATTTGTGTGGTATGCATATTTGAATGCGATGCAACCCTCTTCTCATTTGTGTGGTATGCACATTTGAATGCGATGCACCCCCTCTCTCATTTGTGTGGTATGCATATTTGAATGCGATGCAACCCCCTTCTCATTTGTGTGGTATGTACATTTGAATGCGATGCAACCCCCTTCTCATTTGTGTGGTATGCACATTTGAATGCGATGCACCCCCTCTCTCATTTGTGTGGTATGCACATTTGAATGCGATGCAACCCCCTTCTCATTTGTGTGGTATGCACATTTGAATGCGATGCAACCCCTCTCTCATTTGTGTGGTATGCACATTTGAATGCGATGCACCCCCCTCTCTCATTTGTGTGGTATGCACATTTGAATGCGATGCACTTTTCTCTCATTTGTGTGGTATGCACATTTGTAGGCGATGTACCCTCTTCTTTCATGGTCTAGGAGACCTTAAATCCTATAAATGTGCAATTCCTTTGGTGTTTGTCGTGCCCGAACGACTTTAGGTGGTCTGGTATAGTCATCTGCCTGTGATTGCAATGAGTTCCTAGGAGACCAACTGCGACGATTAGGGGTGCAAACGAGCCGAGCCGAGCCGAGCCTTGCTGGGCTCGAGCTCGGCTCGTTAAGCTATCGAGCTCGTTTATTGAGCTCGAGCTCGGCTCGATAAGGGACTGGGCTCGAGCTCGGCTCGGCTCGTTAATTTTTGTCGAACTCGAGCTTGGCTCGGCTCGGCTCGATAAATTTTTTTTAATATTATTTATATTATTTAAATATAAATTTTTAAATAAAAAATATTATTTATATTATTTAATATATAAAAAATGCATTTATATTATTATTTATATATATATTTATATATTTTTAATATATAAATAAATAATGTATTTATATATTATTTAATATATAAATAATATATTTATTATATAATTTAATTATAGATAAACGAGCCGAGCCTACCGAGCCGAACACAGGCGAGCTCGAGCTCGGCTCGTTAACGAAACGAGCCCAATAATCGAGCTCGAGCTCGGCTCGTTTACTAAACGAGCCGAGCCGAGCCGAGCCTGTTCACGAACAGCTCGGTTCATTTGCAGCCCTAGCGACGATGGAAACTAGAGTTCGAATGGCCGAGACCTAGAACGCAAAAGGTTCAGGATTTCCGAGACTAAAGTCTGGTTTAAATACCCAGGGGTGTATCCCCTGCTTGAAATCTGTATGGCAGCCCCATAGGTTGAGGTAGCTTTGTATGCACCTCAACTCTGGAAACTGAAGCAACCTAATCTGTCACCTCGTTGGAGAATATGGAAAATTGTAAATATGATCAGAAAAGCGGCATCCGTGGCCACCCAAATCGGTTAAAAAACAGCAGGTGCGCCTGTCTGTTCACACCACCCAATTGGTTAATAATAGCAGGTGCGCCTGTCTGTTTACACCACCCCTTCTGCTCTCGCGTGAGACGCGTTAGGTTGTTGATTCACTCGGTTAAAAACATCAGGTGCGTCTGTTGTTTACACCATCTTTCCTCATTTCGCGTGAGACGTGTTAGGATGTTGATTTCTCTTGGTTGAGGTCTTTCCTCTCTTGCATAAATCATGAATTTTCAAACAAACCGGCTTCGCGAAGTGTGTAAGTCCAACTTTCAAACTACTTTTTAAGCATATCATTTGCATTTTGCCCCTGAACTACGCTGGTTTGATTCCTTGCAAAGAGATACGTAGGTAACCTTCGGGTTCAACCACATGCATTGCATTTTGTTTGATTGCCCAAGTCTTACGGCCTTGTCAAAAGGGTCGTCTTCGGGCTTTGACATTCACTCACGTCATTTCATGACTTTGAGCTCTGTCAAAGAGGGGCAACTGTAGACATTTTATTTTGACCGGCCCTAAAACTTGGACATTTTATTTTGACCATTCTCACCAGAAAAATCAAATTAAAATTTCAAATTCCAAACCTCACCCATTTTGGCCATCACTAATATTTTTGTAATTTGTAGTGTTTTATAATTTTATGTGTGTATATTAAATTAGGTGTGTGCATATCTTTTAAGTGTGTTTTATAATTGATAACTATTTTTAAAACAAAAGAAAATAAAAAAATAAATAAACAAAAGAAAATTAAAAAAACAAAAAAAAATTATATAATAAAAAAATAAAAAGAGAAGAGAGAAGGGTCAGGGAATAATGATGATGAGTGTTTTTTGGGTGATGAAAGCATATTTGATTTGCTTAAACAAAAAGAGAGTTAGAATGATAAAAAGAAAAAAAGAAAAAGGTGGCTCCATCAACCCACGAGGCACACACACTCAAAGACACAAGGCACACCATGCACATGGGATATACACGGGTGGAGAGCATGAGAGGGTGAAGGGGTGAATAAAATAAGAGAGGAGGAGGGAGAGCATGAGAGGGTGAAGGGGTGAATAAAATAAGAGAGGAGGAGGGGGAGACACCCGGGGGGGGGGGAATGAAAAAGAAAAGGGGAGAATAGATTATGGGGGGGGCTCTCTCTACCATTGACAGAGGGCTATAGGACACACAACACACACAGACACACGGGGGGAGGAGAGAAAAAGAGACACATCACATACAGCACATGGGGGAGGGTTCTCCATGGACAGAGATTTGATACACAACACAGGGCAAAGGCAGACACACGGTTAGAGAGGGGCAGGAAACCCACTCACACCCAACACACCCAGCACCAACACACACTGCCATCTTCCTCACACTGAGACACACACACACTCACCCACCTCTCTTGGCCTCTCGGCAAACATTCACCACACACACACCCACACCATCCATACACGGCATAACACACACACACGGAGCCATGCACACCCACACTACAACACTCACCGCACCACCAGGATTCACACCCACATATTAGCATGACCAACCCACCTCTCACCCATGCATGGAGGGAGACACCCAGCTCTCTCTCTCTAAGAAGACTCCATGCCCATACACACACTCATACGGGTTAGAGGAGACCACACACACTCACCTCTCTCTTCGATCACCATTCACACACCAACACACACAACACAGCACCACCACCGTGGCTGATACACACACACACTGCACACACTCACCACACCACATCCACGGCCATTCACACACCACCAACTTCACACACACACCCACGGCATAACACACACACACGGAGCCATGCACACCCACACTACAACACTCACCGCACCACCAGGATTCACACCCACACATTAGCATGACCAACCCACCTCTCACCCATGCATGGAGGGAGACACCCAGCTCTCTCTCTCTAAGAAGACTCCATGCCCATACACACACTCATACGGGTTAGAGGAGGGACACACACGGCACACCATCCTTAAACCCACCTCTCTCTCCCTCTCGGCAGACCACACAGACCAAACCCAGCCTCACTCTCTCTCTCTCTCTCTCTCTCTCTCTCTCTCTCTAGATAATTGTAATATTTGTCTGCCTATTTACAAACTAGTTCTGAATTGCTTTTTGTCTGTGTTTCTTTGTACCAATGGAGGCCTCTTCTTGGTTTCTTAGGGTTTTGGTAGTTGTGATATTGTGTGGCACTATCTTTCTTAACAATGGTGGGGTTGTTGAAGCCTCACACAAAGTATATATGGAGTACCGGTCTGATTCTGCTGTTGAACTCAATCACCTCCATAGAACTGGCTTCTACCACTGCTGGAAATTAAGCTTTTAGTGGCGTTTAAAAAACGCCGCTATAGCTATCAAAAGCGCCGCTAATTGTTTTTGTGACGTTTAGCACTAAACGCCGAAGATGCGGCCGTCGCTGTAACTTTATGATGCTTTAAAAGCGTCGCTATATCAGTATAGGCGGCGTTTTATAAAACGCCGCTAAATGTGCATCATAATGGTACAATGACGTCACTCCACATTAGCGACGTTTTAAAAACGCCGTGATAGGTCATTTTTATTTTAAAAATTTAACCGTTAGTATTCTACAGTGGCGCTTAAAAACGCCGCTATAACTTCATTTTTTTAAAAATAATACTAATAAATTGTGCTAATTCTGTAAGATTTAACCCAAAAAAAATACCTTTTATAAAGATGAAAAATATGCAATATATTGACTAAATTTAGGTAAACATAATACTAGATCAATTCATGCTTCTCTATACGCAAAAATATTTCAATTCCAAGATGAAATAAAGTTAAACTAGTACCTAGTGGTAAGTTGAAAGTTATTACGAAACAAATCGACACAAAAGATGCAATTCAAACTAATTATACATACAAGTACTATGAAAGCATCTACTAAGAAACAAAAAATGGTTCTCATGGCAGAAAATGTTCTCAGTCCATGACAGAATCACCAAGGTTTTCCTCTTCCATTATCGCTTCACTATCTACTTTAGCGGCAAGTGGCCCTTGTGGGTTTCCAAAAATGGTAGTGAAAATCTGTCTATGGCATTCGTCACAGAAATAATAACAGGTGAAATGGCCGTCGTAAAGGAGCTTATGCACCATCGCCCCTTGGTAGAAGCCGCTGCACAAAATCTGTCATTGAGGGTGGGACAACTCTGTCATTCATACCGTGTTCAGTACAAGAAAATTCAGAGGAAGGGGAGAAAAAAGGTCAGCATAAGTGAATCTATATGATTTAGATTGGTAATCCTTCTGAAAAACGAGTGCAACACAAATAATACAGAATCCTGCTCCTCCTAATTCCAAAGTGACTATTGCAGACCAATGTTCAACATAATCAAGACATGAACTAACTTACAAACCCTAGACCAGTGTAAAAGCCTAAAAAAGTCTAGTTTTACAAAAATTTCAGTGGTACAATATTTGCATGCATAACAAGAACCACACCATCAAATTACATTATAAGAAGGCACAATAACAATCAGATTCAAATGATTGGATTTGACAACTTACATGAAGTGTGACAATTGCATTTGGATTTTTCTCCACTGCATAAACTCTCAACTTCCGTCCAGTTTCTTCAGCTGCCTATTATGAAGATAAGAAAAGCAAAATAAGGTTTTTAACAAAAAAGATCAAAGTTGCAATAAAATCAAGCAGCCCCTTTCAGAAACATAAACCACGACTAATATGAAAAAACTATAAAGCAAAGTAGTGCGAGCACGACTCCCGAGGAATAGTGAAATCAAGGGTATAGTGAGAGCGAGAGAGAGAGAGAGAGAGAATAGGATATTTACGTTAAAAAAAAAAAAAAAGCGAAAAACATTTGAAGGCGCTTTCGGAAGTTAAAACGGTGCCGTATTAGTCAATAATAATGCGACGTTTGAAAAAAAGCCGTAAAAAATTAGAAACAGAGGCATTTTTTTAAACGCCGTCAAATTAACGCCGTTAATTCTTACTTTTCTTGTAGTGTACTTTCAACCCAAAAAGCACTGGATCAATGTGATTTTGGTGGGGTCTACATGGAAGATGTGTTTACATGGGCTGGATTGGATTGAAGATACATGGATGTTTGTTAGTTGCTGAATGGCTCGGGGTTTAAAACTTTTATTTTTATTTTGAGTGTTTGTGAGGTTTTATTTTATTTTATATTTATCTCCTCTCTCCCTCATTCGGATCTGTAATAATTCAAATATTGTAATAATTCTCCCCACCCTGCTTCTTTCTATCCCATTCTTTACTCGTTTTCCCTAACTGTGTGTATGTATATATCTGACATGCCATGCATATCCATACTTTACATTTATGTCTCATGCATTAAGATTCGGCTACATTTACATGTGTGGATTTAATCAATCCTTCTGTGATTCTATACGCTATCGTATGTTTTGAGATGATTCACATGCTATATTTTAGAAGCCGAATCTTTAGTGCATCTCATGAGTGAATTGCATTAGGATTCTATATATAAGATCATGTATATTTTACTAACTTTTGTTTTGTAGTTGTTCGAGGGACGTCGGTCAATCTGTGAGTTTTTATGCTTTAGCATCCCATTTGTGTGTGTTTTTCTTACTATGTGTTAGGATTCTACCATGAGGCTACTTGCTTACTTGATATAACTGTATGAATGCCTGTGGATGAAGGCTTGTTGTTTGAATTGGAATAATTCAATAAATGTACGTTTTAAGCCCACTTTACAGTGGCAAATTCACAAACTTTAAGCCCACTTTGTCAAGTGGCAAATTCAAATCCCTTTCAAAAAACAAACATGAAATTGAATTATTCCAATTTGAGCAAACTAGTCTATACTTGTATGCTTCACATAGTAAATTTTAGGATTTACTAAAATAATCAGAACATGAACATATAAAGAAAATATGTAAAGAAAATAAAAGTCATATCATGGTTTAGTAGAGGCCAATCTTTTGATCGGGTGAGCGGGGGTGCTCATTATTGACCTTCCCCTCTCATACCTAAGGTTCCGAGCCAAGCATCCTTGGTTACGACGAACAGTGGCCTTGGCACCGAGTCATGGGTTTCCTAATTTCCCAAAATATTAGGTGGCGACTCTGAGTTCTGATGATGCAGTCCATTTTTGACAAAATTGCAATAAAATGGATTTTCACTAAAAGTTGCCAAATCTGGACTCTCATCTATGTTTCACATTGCACTCGTGAAACTTGAGATCAAAGAGATCTCGGGAATCCGAACTATTTAACGCGCGCGGGTACCCCTCGGGCATGTTACAGGACTCAACATCAGAGGCATCAACAATTAGAGGCAAAACGAATAATAGAAGATATACAGGGTGGGGAAAGTCTCGCTCAAAATCCAGAGGGAGATCATCAGATAGAAGACGTCTTGCAAAAGATGAGTGTGCTGCATTTCCCCAAAAGGGGCATTGGGCAAAAGATTGTCCCAAAAAAGACAAGAAAGATGAAAAGGTGAACGTTGCACGAGATGGAGATAATGGTGAAGGATCAGCCTTCATAGTTTCATTACTTGGCCATTCTGATGAATGGATTCTAGATTCCAGATGTTCCTACCACATATGTCCTAACAAGCAGTGGTTCTCGAGCTTTCGAGAGTTTGATGGAGGAGTTGTGTTGATTGGCAACAACCAAGCTTGCAGAACAAAAGGGATTGGAACAATTCGACTGAAGATGCATGATGGAACAATTAGAATTCTTGAAGATATTTGGTATATACCAGATTTGACAAAGAATCTCATTTCAGTGGGAGTTTTAGATTCCAAAGGTTACAGAGTAACTGTAGAAGGTGGAGTTCTCAAAGTTGTTAAAGGAGCATTTGTTGCAATGAAGGGTACTCGGAAGGGAAATTTATATTTCCTAGACGGCTCCACAGTCACAGAGAGAGTGGTTGCCTCCACCAGCTCAAAAGATGATGCATCAGACACTTCCAGACTTTGGCACATGTGCTTAGGGCATATTGGAGAAAAGGCTTTACAAGGGTTGGTAAAGCAAGGACCGTTGAAAGGCGCCAAAACAGGGAAGCTTGAGTTCTGTGAGCATTGTGTACCAGGCAAGTAAACAAGAATCAAGTTTGGTACTGCTATTCATCGTACCAAAGGGGTTCTAGACTACGTTCACACCGATGTATGGGGTCCTTCCAAAAACGCTTCTTTGGAAGGTAAACACTACTTTGTGTCATTCATTGATGATTTCTCAAGAAGAGTATAGGTTTACACAATGAAACATAAAGATGAAATATTAGACATCTTTCTTACATGGAAGAAAATGATTGAGACCCAGATAGGCAGGAAGATCAAGAAGCTTAGATCTAACAATGGCAGTGAATACACATCAGATCCCTTCTTTGAGGTTTGCCAGAATAAAGGGATAGTGAGACAGTTCACAATTAGTGGAACGCCACAGCAAAATGGAGTTACAGAACACATGAACCGTACTTTGGTAGAGAAAGTCCGATGTTGTCACATTCAGGATTGAGCAAGGCATTTTGGGGCGAGGCATTGAACTATGCTTGTTATCTTGTCAACAAACTACCTGTTGTAGCACTAGATAGCAAGACTCCCATGGAGGTATGGTCAAAAGCGCCAGCTACTGATTATGATCAACTATGTATCTTTAGATGTCCAGCCTATTTTCATGTTATAGAATCTAAGTTGGATCCTAGAGCCAAGAAAGTTGTCTTCTTGGGCTTTAGTGACGATGTCAAGGGATACAGACTCTGGTGCCCTAAATCAAAGAAAGTTGTCAGACGTTACCTTTGACAAGTCTACAATGCTGAAGCAGCCAAATCCTCAAGAGAATAGAGAAGCATTGAAGAAGTCAGTGCAGGTGGAGTTTGAGACTCCAGCAAAGACTGTTCAGACAAGCAACAATCCTAAAGAAGTTTCAGTTGATAGCTCTGGAGAAGATCCTGAAGAGAGTTCAGATGAGAATGAAGATATAGAAGCCCCACAACAGTCAGAACCCATTGCAATCAGAAAAGAAAAAAGAGTTACTAAGCAACCTGGTTGGATGACCGATATGGTGGCCTATGCACTTCCAATCATTGAAGACAATATTCCTTGCACTTTCAAAGAAGCCGTGCAGAATGCAGAAAGTGTCAAATGAAATGAGGCTATGGATGAAGAGATCGGGTCACTTCACAAGAACCAAACTTGGGAGTTGGTACAACTTCCAAAAGGCAATAAAGCAATTGGGTGTAAGTGGGTTTACATCAAGAAAGAAGGCATCCCAGGCAGAGACAACATTAGATTCAAAGCTAGATTGGTAGCTAAAGGCCATGCCCAGAAAGAAGGAATAGACTACAATGAGGTATTCTCACCTGTTGTGAAGCACACGTCTATTCGTATATTGCTAGCTTTGGTTGCACAGCTTGATCTCGAGCTCGCCCAACTCGATGTCAAAACTGCCTTCTTACATAGAGATCTTAAAAAAAAGATATACGTATCCCAGCCAGATGGTTTCAAAGTTGCTGGCAAAGAGGATTGGGCTTGCAAATTAAAGAAATCGTTGTACGGGTTGAAACAGTCTCCGAGATAGTGGTAGAAGCGATTTGATCGATTCATGATGGAAAAGAAATACACAAGAAGCCATTGTGATCATTATGTATATTTCCATAAGCTCTCCGATGGTTCCTTCATCTATTTGCTCTTATATGTAGATGATATGCTAATTGTATCTAAGAGCAAGTTAGAGATTGACAAACTCAAGGCACAGTTGACAAGAGAGTTTGAAATGAAGGATCTTGGTCAAGCAAAGAAAATTCTTGGCATGGAGATCAAAAGAGACAGGAAGAAGGGCACGTTCTGTTTGACACAAACCCAGTATCTGAAAAAGGTGTTAGACAAATTTGGCATAAATGGGAAAACAAAAGCTGTGAGGACACCATTGGCCCCTCATTTCAAGCTTAGTGCTTCGATGTCTCCACGCACAGAAGAAGAACGAAAGCATATGGCACAGGTTCCATATGCAAATGCAGTTGATGCATTAATGTATGCTATGGTTTGTACAAGGTCTGACATCTCACATGTTGTGAGTATGGTGAGCAGATATATGCATGATCTAGGAAAAGGTCATTAGCAGGCAGTGAAGTGGATCTTGAGGTACGTACATGGCACAATTAATAAGGGTTTGAAGTTCACCAGAGATCATAGATTTAGACAGAATCCGGTTGGATATGTGGACTCAGATTATGCTGGTGACTTGGACAAACGCCGGTCAACAACAAGGTATTTATTTACACTTGCTAAAAGGCCGATAAGTTGGAGGTCAACATTTTAGTCAACGATGGCTTTGTCTACTAAAGAGGCAGAGTACATGGCAATGACAGAAGCCTTTAAGGAAGCTATTTGGCTACATGGGTTGATTGAGGACTTGGGTATTGTTCAGAAGCACGTTGAGGTGTATTGCGACAGTCAAAGTGCCATTTGTTTGGCAAAGAACCAAGTTCATCATTCCCGCACCAAGCACATTGATGTCCGTTTCCATTTCGTCCGAGAAATTGTGAATAAAGGGGATATTCTGCTTCAAAAGATTAGCACTGCAGATAATCCGGCCGATATACTCACAAAAGTGGTTTCTGGGATCAAGTTCCAACACTGTTTGGACTTGGTCAACATCTCTCGGAACTGAGTACCTTCGGGTGCATGGCAGTGTTGATCGATCACTATGTTGGATAGAGAATCCTCACCAAGGTGGAGATTTGTTGAAAATTGGCTCAGATTTGCTTTGTTTGCTTTGTCAACGATGGTTACTAATTGAAGGGAAAAAAATGAATAAGCTAGACATGGTAGGGTGGCTAATCTTGTTGGTGGTTAATTGTTGGTGGTTGCTATGAATGTAGTCGGTGGTTTGTTGAAGACTTTGGCCCTCCATTTCATTTATAAATGGTTAGTGAATGGGAAGGGTTCAGTGTGGTGAGTTAAAAAGAGAATACAAAGCAGACAAAGAGAGAATTATAGCGTGTGTAATTCTTTGTTCCAAATATAGTGAAATCCCCTGCCTGTGGACGTAGGCGACTTGCCGAACCACGTAAATCTTTATGTATTCTTGCTTGTGTGCTTGTGTGTGATTGTTTTCTGCCACCTAGACACAACAAAGTACACAGAGTCTTTATGAACAAGGATTTGAAAACTTGAATCTTTTGAATAATTTGAAGGGATTGATATCATTCTATTCCGAAAACAATTTCAAGTGAGTAATGATTCTGTCAACACCATATGAGACGGGATTGATATCATCCTATTCTGAAAAGAATTTCAAAACTTTAAGTAAAAAAAATGTGTACACATTAGAAGCTAAAGGATGGACAACTTACATCAATATATACATGGAGAAACTAGAAAATATAGTTAACACTATTAAATTTAGTGTCAACACCTTGAATTGAAAATAAATAAATAAATCTATAAAATGTAGACCTTATAGTCCCTGATAGTCAGACATTAAGTCATTTACTAAAACATATATCAAGTTCTATGGGTCTCTTCCTTTTTCACTTACTAATGACGATCATTGTAGTCAACTTGGCAATTTTTTAATTCCAATGCAGCGAACGAAGGCGAGTCTTCTCAATTCTCTTTTCTCATCCTCCTTGGAAACTTAATCGTAATAGAATGTCACAGCATATCACATACCATCGATACTCGGGAGGATAAGAAGAGAAATTGTGAAAGGAAAGAAGAGGCATGAACAAGAGGCAAAGGTATTTTTGGCATTTGAAAATTAAAAACTGTTGATAATTAAAATAATAGAATAATTTTCATTGAAGATTGTAAACTCCATTATTTTAATTAATAATTCACCCCACCTCTTAGACACGATGAATGTATAACATGTCCGTTTGCTGAGTAATACTAATTTTAATAAAGTCATGTTTACGCTTCCAATAACGTCAACCTAAAAATTAAAAATTAAATTCATAGTCTACAAGTCTTAACTAATTAAAAGTTTCTTATACATATGTATTAAAATAATTAAAATTATGCCCTTTACTCCTGACTCCGGAAAATACCTACTTTATGTTTATGATCACAATGAGATCAACCTAAAAATTTTAAACATTAAAAATAAAAATAAAAAGAAAGAAAATTGACAGGCCACCACACTTGACTAATTAACTATTTCTACCACCAAAAATATATATATATATATATATTGGTAGAAAGAAAGAATATATATATATTCAGTTTACTTCTTCCCCAGACAATTCTTTCTTTGCGGCCATGAAAATGAAATATATCAAAAATTTACTTGACCGCCTCAATAAATTAAAAATTAATCACTATCATTAGGGTCCGTTTGGGAAGAAGATTTGTGGCTAAAATAGTCACAAAAAACAAAATAAGCTATTTTAGCCACAACAAACAAAACATCACATCCAACCCATAATCATTACACTCTTCTCTCACAAAAAAAGTCTAAAAAACCAAAAAGTCCTTCACAAATCAAACTTTTTAGCCCAGGCTAAAATAGCCAAAAAAATCAAAAAATCAAAAAGCCAACACACTACCCAAACCAACCCTTAGTTATATAATACACGTTAAATCATCCAAGTGTCATCTATATCTATATATCTATTATTGATATGCAAGATGGAGCATCCCCACTTGGTGATGTGTCCTTAAAAATTATTTAAAATTATAAAGAGAAAAAAGAAAAAAAATAATAATGAAAAAATATTTAGAAGTATTAAATATTAAAATAAAATAATTAATGAAATTTTGAATAGGGGAAAGCACCAATAAATCCCAAATTTAGGAATGTTAGTCTATTTAGTCCCAAAAGTTTTTTGTTGGACTAATAGGTCCTATTTCCCAAGAAAGCTTACTATAGGCCTTTTTATGATTTCTTCAAACATCAAACATTATTCATCAAACATTAAACATTAGCAACGTCAGGATTATTTATCAAACATCAAATATTAGCAATGTCAGGATTATTCATAAAATGTCGGTGAAAACATTAGCAACGTTAGAATTATTCATCCAACATCAAACATTAGTAACATCAGGATTATTCATCAAACATCACAACATCATCATCATCAAATTAAGGATTAAACATTTTTTTAAATAACGATTAAACATCGAAATAACGATTAAAATAACATCAAACATCAAAATAACGATTAAACAATTATTTCTAATCAAACATCATCATCATAACAATTTTTTTTGAACAAACATCATCATAATAATTTTTTTGATCAAACATCATCGTAACATCAAAAACATAAATAATATCATCAAAACAACATTAAAATAATGATTAAACAATTTTTTAAATAACAATTAAACATCAAAATAACGATTGAAATAACATCAAACATCAAAATAACGATTAAACAATTTTTTCTGATCAAACATAATCATAACAATTTTTTTGATCAAACATCATCATAACATCAAAAACATCTCAAATCGAATTTGAGCCCCTCCTCCCCCCCTCACCAATCAACTCTCTCTCTCTCTCTCTCTCTCAACTCCGACGTGTTTTGGAAACCTAGCAATGGCGGATCAATCGGGCGCCGTCGATCTCATCCTTCCAAACCCTAGCAATGTATAGGAGTATATATAGATGGGGGCAAGATGTGACCTGGGTGATTGAGTATGAGATCTTAGAGCCTGATATGGTGAGAGGCTCCAAATCTCCTCGCACACTTCTCTTCTCTTCCACTTGGTATATATATCATCATATCAGTCGTCGTCGACCTCTCTGTGCGCGAGAGAGAGAAAGATATGTTTCTCCAAGCCTTCAAACCTTCGTTTGCAATCTGGATTGATTGCTTAGTTTTTTAATTATTTAAATTTCGAATTAAAATGTTCTCAAAAAAAAAAATTTCGAATTAAAAAGCCTTGTTTAAGATAAATTTTTTAGTTTTTTTTTTTTATGTTTGATGATGATGTTTGATGTTGTTTTGATGATGATGTTATGATGTAAAAAAAAGGACTAAATAGTTTATAAAAAAACATTCAGGACTAGATAGAGTAACATTTTCCAACATGGGATTTATGAGTAATTTTTCCTTTTGAATAACTGTGAACACATTTTTATCATTAAAAATACATGACATTTAATAATTTGATTAATTTGTAATATAATCTTCAACAAAAAAAAAAAAAATTTGTACATTCTAGTAGATTGCAGCACTTGACTCTTTTTAAGCAGAAAATGGGCTTATTTTGAGCCCATATATCTGATTGCTTGTAAGACTCATTCAAATGACTCACTGAATAGACAGACAATCATGAATTTTCTAGCCCATGTGTTCCTCATTGAAGCAACTGTGGATCTAACTCACGTACACACCTTTGCAGCACTAATCCATGGGTCTAATCCATGGGTCTACTGGTCTGTATTTATATATATATATATTTATATTTATTTTATTTTCTTATAATTGAGAAACTATCATAGTCAGGTAAACTCGAGATTCAAAAACTATCTTCTAAACCTATGATCCAGGCCTAGGACAGAAATATATATATATATATCATA
Organism: Camellia oleifera; assembly: GCA_022316695.1. Classification (NCBI taxonomy): domain Eukaryota; kingdom Viridiplantae; phylum Streptophyta; class Magnoliopsida; order Ericales; family Theaceae; genus Camellia; species Camellia oleifera. The sequence goes on along the minus strand of CM039308.1, from coordinate 12,961,382 downwards.
ACAAAGCTTAAGCTAAGTTTGGCATCATTAAAATAATCCATCTTTTTATTTTTTTATCTTTTTTTCATCACATTATCTCTCTACTTTTCTGCACATCTTTTCGTAAAAAGATAAAAAATATACTTATTTAGATCATCTCAAACAACCCCTTAACCAAGTCTGTCATCGTTTTTAAAATTTTCATTCCAAAACTTGGTCCTAAATTTTCATTAGAATTTCAAGCCCACCAAACATATTCATATAATAGATAAAACAAACAAATAAATAAATGTTACCAAATTAAATATCAATAACTTTTTTTTGTAACAATAATAACAGGAACGTTATATTTTAGTTGGCACAAACATTTAAGGCCTGTTTGGTAACCATTCCGTTTTCAGTTTATATTTATAAAAATTTTAAAAACTGTCATAAAAACTTGTTTGATAATTTTTTTGGTTTATAAATGGTTGTCTCAGTTTATAAATTTGAAGAAAAAACGTAAACTCAAAAAATGAGTTTACGTTTTCAGTTTTCAATTTTTTTTTTCAATTAATTTTATTTTCAAATAATTTATTTTCAATTTTTTTTTAAATAATTTTTTTTCCAATTATTTTTTTTCAAATAATTTTTTTTTTCAATTAATCTTTTTTTCAAATATTTTTTTTCCCAATTAAATTTTTTTTCAATTATTTTTTTAATTAATTTTTTTTCCAAATATTTTTTGAAAAATTGACCCATAAATCCTAAAAGGTGGAATTGTAATCTAATCAGTCCCATATTTAATTTTGTACACTCAAAGGTCCCATTATTTGGGGGTGGACAGTTTTGACCATAAATGTATTGTTTTTGGTTTAGTGATCTTATGTTTGATTGATGTAGGTGTATGTAATGCTTGGGGAAAGCTTACTATAGCTTTTTTAGGATTTAGTAGTATATGTAGGGGTGTCCACGTTTTTGATGACCCACATGGTGGTGGCCCACATCATTTTTTGAAGCCTACATTTGAAGACAACCCTTTTTTTTTTTTTTGGCAGAAAACACAACTTGGTGGACTACATCAAGTTGATCAAATAGAAGTTGATGGCCCACTTCAATTTCGCAAACCACATTTGGATGGTCCACAGCATAACGCAAGGCACCATTGGTAATCAAACATACAAACTAGCAAACCACACCGAAACAGGTCATGAGTGACGATGAAAAAGTCTTCCGTCGTCGGATGATCGATGAACACATTCCACACCAAAGCCAAGCGACAACCCCCCCACATCGCGGGTTCCACACCAAAGCCAAGCGACAGTCCCCCACCCCCCTCCACATCGCGGGTCCATTGTCAAACTTTCAGTCCAGTTGTGGAAATCACAAAATTCAACAGTAAATTTTATTCCGAATCGAACTATGATAATAAGGTTTTGCAGAAAATATATCGTAGTTGATTTGGTTTGAAATCTCATATGTGAGTATTAGTATGGAAACCACATAGTTGACCCACATTTGGAGATTTGTTCTCGATTTGTTTCCGGATTTGCAATGATTCAGTTGGCGGTGAATGGTAATGTGAACGGTTTCATAACCCACGGTGATTAGAAAGGAATAGTTCTGCTAGTGTTGCTGTGTGAAGGTGTGAACACCCTTAATCTAATGACGATGCCGAAGAACGATGAGTATATGTATCTGGGTGATGGTGTGGGGTGTGGTGAATGAGGAGGGGGGTGTGATAATGAAAAAGTCTTCCCGTCGTCGGATGATCGATGAACACATTCCACACCAAAGCCAAGCTACAACCCCCCCCCCCCCACACATCGCGGGTTCCATACCAAAGCCAAGCGACAGTCCCCCACCCCCCTCCACATCGCGAGTCCATTGTCAAACTTTCAGTCCAATTGTGGAAATCACAAAATTCAACAGTAAATTTTATTCCGAATCGAACTATGATAATAAGGTTTTGCAGAAAATATATCGTAGTTGATTTGGTTTGAAATCTCATATGTGAGTATTAGTATGGAAACCACATAATCGACCCACATTTGGAGATTTGTTCTCGATTTGTTTTCGGATTTGCAGCGATTCAATTGGCGGTGAATGGTAATGTGAGCGGTTTCATGACCCACGGTGATTAGAAAGGAATAGTTCTGCTAGTGTTGTTGTGTGAAGGTGTGAACACCCTTAATCTGATGACGATGTCGAAGAACGGTGAGTATATGTATCTGGGTGATGGTGTGGGGTGTGGTGAATGAGGAGGGGGGGTGTGATGTTGGGGATTGGGATGGGTTTGGAAGTGTGTGATTGTGTTTGAACTTTTTTTCCTATATGGGGGATGGTGTAATGTGGTTGTGTTTGAACATTACAACACACACATATACTTCAAACACACACAGAAGCCTGCTCCCCACAAATTGTCTTTCTCAAAACAGAACCGTAATTAATGGGATTGCCATATCAGACAAATAATTTACCACACAGAACCAAGGGCAAACCAGTCACACAATCCACCCCAAATCAGCCAAATGGGATCTTCCGAGTAACATTACCAACAAAATAGGACTTCTAAGAGTATTAAAAATAAAGAAGGATCTCACGGTCCAAAACCCTCCCAAATGAGATTTTCCAATAATTTCCCCATATTTTTTTCTCAATTAAAATTTTTTTCAATTATTTTTTAATTAATTTTTTTTCAAATAATTTTTTTTGAAATAATTTTTTTCCAATTAAATTTTTTTTCAATTATTATTTTTAATTAATTTTTTTCAATTATAATGTGTGTGATCCTATTGTCATGAATAATAAATATAAATATAAATATTTTAGGCCTAAACAAACATATTTTTTAGTTTATGTTTTTAAAATTTTTTAAACATTTTGTTCAAACCAAACATATTTATAATTTATTTTTTTCTAAAAATAAACAAAAACCAATTTATAAAATTTTTGTAAATATAAACCAAAAACGTAAACGTTACCAAACGCTACCTTAGTACTCATTAAATCCTAGTTTTTTTCTCTCTCTCTCTCTCTCTCTCTCTCTCTCTTTTCTCAATCAAGAAAAAAAAATCCTTGTTTTTTAGTTTTTTTACTAACCAGATGTGGATGTATTTTGTACAATGCATTTTCTTTATTATAACAAAATTAAAACTAAATAAACTGTTTATGTACAATACATACCAATATGTGTACATGAAATAATTTAAATAATATATGAATAAAAAAAGAAATAATTTAAATAATATATTAATAATTGGATTGGGCTGACCGGGCTGAATTGAATTTCCGAATGTCCGTTCAATAAATGGGTCTAATTTTTGGTTCAATATGAGCAACTCCCATGGTCAGGCCGAAATGCTTACCAAAATTAAAAAATGTCTAGAACTTACAAAATCTCACTCCAACGATTGTTAGAAACTAGCAATATCAAATTTTGCTCAAATTTTTTTTGTCACGTCAAATTTTTTGCTAACATCTAAACTATTTTTCCCTAATAGAGTTCACTACCTCCACAAATCAAAACTCACAATAGGAAATTCTAAAACTATAGAAAATTCTACAAATTATAAAAAATAAAAATATTATAAATTATAATTACAAAAGTTAGATTACACTAATACCATAATATATCCATCTTCAAAAAATAAGAAATCAAAAACTTGATAATCATCTAGATCAATGAGAAGGAAAGGATTTGGTTGATCTAAGGTGGAACATACAGAAATTAGTTGGGTAATGGTGATATAGAACTTGATTGGGCCAAAATGGCAAGTTAACATTAATGTGGTATAGCCGAAATATGACTTTTTTACACTGTAGCCAGCCCAAAAAAAATAGATTGGATGGAAGAAAATTGGAGCTAGTAAACTTAGGTTGTACTTTCAATATATGAAGGATAGTGATCTCCTAGAATGGGTTGAATCATTAACCATGATAATTGATAAGGAGGGTGATATATATATAGTCATAACTAATACCACAACAAGTTATAACTAAATGCTGTAAATGTCATAACTGTGACATATGATACACATCCCAACATTTGGTGTATATTATAGAAGAAAAATGAATGAGAGCACTAATTAGTGCTACCACTAATGATGTGACAGTGGGCTCCACCATGAATGATTTGATGTTTTGACCTTGATGTTATATTTTTTTATTTTTTTATTGAGTTTCATATCATTAGTGATTTTTTTAAAGCTCCAAAATTAGTAGTCTCTATCATTGTTGATTATAGAACTTCCCATTATATATATAAAAGAAATATGAACCTCTTTGTGTTCATTATTCATTTTTTATTTATTCTTTGTTTAACACAAACGGAAAGGAATTAAAAAGAAGAAATTACTGGTAAAGGAATTACAGTTAATCACAGAAATGCTCTCTTGTGGAGCCATACCAACAATTCTCATTCACAGCCCTTCAAATGATGGATCTTGACCCACTAAATTAGCCCAATAATTCAATCACAAAGAGTTACCATACACATTTAGTGGGCTATCATCAGCCCATGAAGGAACACCATAAGACCATAACGATTCGGCCGCCCATCAATGTCTGTACCAGTCCATGACTTCTTAGACTCCATTACTGTTTTTTTTCTTTCTTTTTTCCCTTAAAATATTAAGCAAATATTTAGACTTATTTGTCATCATTTAACTGTTATTTTTTGGTTTCAAACTTTAAGGTGTTATAAGTTTTATTATATAATTTATTTATTGAAATCTATCAAATAAGACCTATGGTAAGACTTATGTTGATATGAAATTAAATAAGAAAGGTAATTTTTCATTTCCTTCAAAATTGAGTAATTCCTCAATTTCGTTATTTCAAAATGGCCTTGAAAATTGATAATAAATGTTGTAGTTTCAATGAAATTTCTAGGTTTCAAAACGAGTAATTTTATAGTTTAAAAAAATTGAGATTTCTAATCTTTTTTTACAAATTTTCATATTGCATTTGGATCTTATTTGTTAAATTTGGTCATATAAATTTTATCAAATATGGATGTTTAGAATGAAAGTTTTTGGAATTATAAAATTTTGTAACCAAAAAAAATCTATGTTTTTCATCCCAACTAACTCTACACTCCTACAATCACTCAAATTTTAATTGATTGAAAAAAGAAAAAGAAAAGAAAAACCCTCCACGTTTTCATCCCAACTAACTCTATACTCGTACAATCACTCAAATTTTTCATCCCAACCAACTCTACATTCCTACAATCACTCAAATTTGGCATCTTGCAAAAATAAAAATTTAAGAAAAAAACAAAAAACCCCCATGTTTTCCCTAGAAATTTTCCTATCTCAACTTACTCTACACTTTCACAAATCGTCAGTTACTTTCATCATTTTTTTTTTCACTTTTTGGTTTCTTGCTCTCTACTTTCTGATTTCTCCTCTCTTTTTACAATGGTATCCAATGATAATTGCAACTAATTGAGAATTCTGAACCGCAAAAACCTTTCTCCCTTTCATTCCAATCGTTTCGAATCACGATTGAAGTATTGATGGCGGTCCTAATCTGTGAGTATTCGTCGACAAAAAATTCGTTTCCACTAACAAGAAGTTCCTTTCTAATTGTTCAACCTGTAAGTGTTGTAATAATAATAATAATAATAATCTAACATGTCACACAGAATTTTACGAGCTCAACTAAAAATTTCAAAACAGAAAAAAAATAATATTCAATGCAATTATATCAAGAAAAATAAATAAAGGTTAACAATAAAGTCTTGATCTAGAAAAAAACAGAAATATTCTGCAAACACAATTTTTCAACCAAAAATAAATAAATAAATAATCTAAAATATTATTTGCCTTGACCATTAGTAAAGCCACTGCCAAATCTTTCTTTCATCATGCATTCATTCATTCCAAACACATCAACAACAATATATATTTGGTGGAGAATATAAAACAAAAACAATTAGTAAATAATTTGAATTCAAAGAAGACTTGATATACTAATGATGCGATAACACACCATGACCTATGACCAAACATCTATAGAAACATCAAATCATATCATGTGTATGATTTGAAGGATTTGAGTTAGATAAGAAGAAAAAAGAAAAAGAAAAAGCTTAAAGCATGATCGTGAGGCTTAAAGCTTAATAGGTCATTAATCTTAATACTTTGTATGTAAATAATGTATTAAAATTTTAATTATTTTAACATTTTCTCCATGTTAGTAACAAGGAGTCATTATCTGCCATTTACCTTGTTTGATGCATGCTTTTAGAGCTGTTTATGACTTTTTATTTTAAGAGTCTTGGTCAAGCTATTGAATACAATTTATATAGGCTTCGTTTGGGCAATGGGTTAGTTTTTTGACTTTTTAATTATTTTAGCCTGTGATTAAAATGTTTCATTTGGGAATGACTCTTTGGCTTTTTTGATTTTTTGTTATAGAAATAATATAATGATTATGGATTAGATGTAATGTTTTATCTTATTAGACTAAAAAACTTATTTTATCTTTTTATGACTAAAATAATCTCAAACCCAACCCAACTCCTCTTTCCAAACTAAGCCATATATAATTTGCAAAGTAAAAATATCTTAAAGAAATTAAAATTTTAATTTCTTAAAAATGGACAAATTACAAATCAATGGCAACCTTTTAAAATAGTTACATATTCATGAAAAAAATGCAACATTTTAATTATTGAAGTTTGTAAACTTTATCACTAATTTGAATTTTTTTTTGAAACTTATGCTGAATTGTTAATTCTCCTTAAAAATTAGAAAAATAATGTAAAAAAACAAAAGAACTTGCATCAAACATACTTATTATGTGCATATCAACAAATTCAAAAGTATATTTAGTTTCGTCTTCATAGAATCATTACAACTACAGTCTCTCCAATAAACTCAAGTGCCCAAAGATTTCAATACAACACATAATGACTCTAACCCCCATCAATCAAAAAAATGAGATAACCCATTACAAACAAACTTTAGACTGTTCTTTTTCCTCCAAACGAAGTGACTTCAATTGAAATGTGTTGTGAATTTTTCTTTCAATTAAAGTTGATGGATTTGACAGAACTTAGGGTCACTGTTCTTTCAATAAATTGCACAGAAAATTTATTTCTATAGACCACACAAAGTTATATGAATTTTCAATCATTTTGAAGGCAATTTCTGACATGTATAATTAATATGTGAGAACACTTTTCTATAGGGTACTTCTGTATTTCTTCTTCATGTTCATCTACAAGAAAATATTTTTATCTAATTCTTTATTTATAATTGTCTATCTAAACAGAAACAAATGTTTAAAAAGTACATGAATTGACAATGTTTTATTCATGTTCAGGACTTGTTTGGTAATAAATTATTTCAATAATTTTTTAACTTTTTACAAAAGATATACAGAAAAGTAGAGAGAATGATGTGATAACTTATAATAATTTTTTAATTTTTTAACTAAAACATATAGTTATCAAACAAGATCTCAACGTTTTAATTACCTATTTTTTCAGTAATTTTCCATCTTCCCAATTAAACCAATACTCTGTCAAAATTTGATAATGCTTTCGTTTGACATAAGTTAAAATGGAATTTTTTTACTAAAATAGTTACAAAAAGACAAAATATGTTTTTTAGCCCAATAAAACAAAATGCCACATTTAAACTATAATCATTTCATTTTTTCTCTCACAAAAGTCAAAAAAGTCAAAGAGTCTATCCCAAATAAGACTATTTAGCTCCAGACTAAAATAGCCAAAAAGTCAAAAAGTTAACTCACATCCTAATCGAATATATGTTTCTTTTCATTAATTTTATTTGTCATGTTGGTATCTTGATAATATTAACAATTGAATCCTTTTTAACTAACCTAGGCCTAACTTAATTAGTCACCATGCCTTCCTTTGGCTTAGTCCCAAAGAGGTTATGTGTTCAATTCTCCTTCACGTATTGAATTAAGGGAGTGCAAACACTTAGATATTTTGCCAAGAGTGTGGAGATTTTGTTTTTCCCAATCTTGGGAAAAACATTACAAACACTTAGTGTTGTTTTGTTTTTCCCTTATCTTTTTTACTTGCTTCTGATTGGTTTCTCTCCAACCTTGGGCTAGTGCTAGCATATGATTGTGCTTCCTGTGCGGTGCCAACCTAGTTGGGATCGTTAAGGTTAGTTATGATGCTTTGTGCACTCCCGCGCTTTGTTGATGTAATGTTTGCATGTTTATGCTTCATATCAATAAAGTTTTTTTTTGCTGATCAAAAAAAAAAAAAAAAGTAGTGGAGATTTTTTCTCATAACTACTAATCTAACAACTAACATTTGCTGATTAAAAAAAAAAATCGAATCCTTTTACAATAAGAAAAATTAACCAAAATTTAGCCGCAATGACATGAATTTTGCATACAAGTTATTTATTTATTTAGGAATAGAAATCAATCAATTAAGATTAAATCCCTAATCATGTCAGTATGGATAAATTTATAAGTGATTTAAGGTATCTAGCATTGCATTTTTAAGGTACCACATAATGTCATCATATCTATAGCATTTTAACCTCAAAATTCATGCCTCAAAAAAATAAATTAAATAAAAAATAAAAACCCTCAAGATTCATGTGTTCCTCCAAAAAAAAAAAAAAGAAGTACTAATCATGTGTAATTGTGTATAAACCACATGACATAAGAACAAAATTTAAAAGACAAACAGTGAAATATTAGAACCTATAACTTAATGATACAATGGAAAGTGAATATTGAAATATTGGAAAGTACAAAAAAAATAAATAAATACACATTACTTTAAGAAAAGCTAATGAGAGTTTTTTTCTATAGGGGGTCTTTCATAGGGATTATCCACATTTCAATAGAAGCTGTTTTTTTTTTTTTTTTCCTAGAAGATGAGCACTACTCGTTTGAAATACTAGTATGTAAATACTTAAAGTTCGAAAGTTTTCACAAAGTACATATTTTCTAATTGTTAAATTCTGAATGCACACTACAAGAAAGTGCAGTTTTAGCGACACAAAATTCCATGCTTTTATTTTATTTTAGTCTGTTTCTAAGTTTAAAAAAAAATGCTATAGATCTCAAATATTTTACTAAATGTCTCACATGAGTGTACACATTATGTGGGTCCCATGTGAACCTCACACCCATGTGAGACATTTGATAAAATATTTAGTAAAAATATTTAGAGTCCCTAACATTACTCGTTTAAAAATAAAATTAAAAAATTAAACCATGGGGCTGGTTAGAAGTAACTTGTAATACTAAAAACATATTTTACTCTGAAAGAAAAAATAAATAAAATAAAAAGTTTCTTCTAACGAAAAAGGTGTTATGTAAGATGCATTTAAAATGGTGACAATTGATTTAGTAATACTACGAATTGAGATTCAACTATTCAAAAATTATTTAAAATTATTATCTTATATGATTCAGATTTATTCTATCTATAGATCTTACACTATACCAAGGTTCTAAATCGCGGTATTGGGTAACGTAACGGTATCGATCGCGGAGTATCAGTATCGGTAGTATCGATCGATACGTATCAGGAATCGGGTGTTGCGGCGGTGAAATTTTAAAAATAATTTTACAGGTTTTTTAGTTTTTTCTTTCACGTATCGGTCCGAACCGGTAAGTATCGGCCCGTCGCGGCTTGTGTAACAGTTACAGGCCGATACGTACCTGGGACTCGGCCGATACTCCTACAATTTTCAATCTCAGCGGTATACCAATCTGTATCTGTCAGCGGCACCCCATTTTTCCGATACGTATCGGCCGATACGTAACGTATCGACCGGTATTTTTAATCATGCACTATACAAATTTAATCTCCATTACACAATCATCCATCTAGAAAATTCTGGATGATTTAGTCTAGGTTAACAGACTTTTCCAATTGATTTCCCAATTAACTTGCTAGTTGCGAGATCTACCAACAATTGACGATTTCCATATAAAATATCATTTGCTAAATCAAGTTTTCAATTTTTTACTGAAATGTATTATATAAAAATGTGAGTGGTAAAAGATATAAAATCATTTCAAACTTTATTAATCCAAAATCCTTGCCATTTTTTGGCTAGACCTACCGAAACTTCAACCCTGATGGGTTTCCAAATTCATAGTCCACTTATAATTTTGTCAAATTTATACGAAATTTGGTATAAGGTTTGGTATCACATCAACTGATCTGATGTCATGATAGCGAGAAAGGTTAAATGATAATTATCCCAAAAAGTAATTTGGAACCATTGGACTTACGTTATCAAAAATAATTACAAAATCACACTATAATTTATCTAACATGACTTTGAATTTGCTAATTTAAGTATTAGAGATGCTCTTGTCATTTGTTTATCAGATAGACTTTAGACCGCAGGTAAATTACACTATATTCCTTTTTTATTTGGCTATTTTCCCACTTTGATCTCTAAATTTTTTCCCCTCAATTTAGCTTTTGTATTCCAAGTTGTTCTCAATTTACATCAAAAACTAACTTATATCCAAAATTAGACCCAAAAAAAAAAAAAAATGATAAATTGATAGCTACATGACATAAAAATATTTTATTATATATAACTCACACCGCTGACACAAATCTAAATGTTAATATAATAATATATTTTTTATGTTGTGTAACAATTATTGTAGTATTTTTTATCTAATCTTAAATAAAAATTAATTTTAAAAATAAATTGAGAAAAACCTCAAATATAAAAGGTTAAAAAAAGCACATCAAAAGTCAAATAAAAGGGGCGAACTGCAATTTATCTTTAGAAAGCAACAATAAAAGACAAGTTAGGATATTAGCCTTTCTATCTCTCAATAGCAACCCTATTATGGATAAAACAGTTGAAGTTAAAAAAATTCAAAATATACACAAGTTGAATAGATTTATAGTACTAGGAACCCAAAGCTTATACATACATATCCTGCTTTACATATCGCTAGAAAAGACAGATAAGAAAAGTCATGCTTCTATATAATATTTTTTTTCTTCCCATCTCTTGTCATCTTTCGTGCCCGCGGTGATTTTTTTTTTTTGGTTCATAATTTAGTTTTGAAGATGTTGTTTAAATTCATAGTCTTATTATAGGTTCGTTACACTGATTTGAATGGTTCATTATCAACTATACAAAAAATTAAATTAATTCATTAACCTGTAATTTATTTAATTTTTCTCATTAATTATAAAAATAAATAAATAATTTATTTTTAAAAATATAATTATCATCTTTTTTTTTAACAAACATAATAAATAATTAAGGTTAGGTTTGACATCTCTTAAAAAAGTCAAAAAGTCACTATCCGTCACATCGTCTTATTTAAATCGCATCGCCTCTCTACCACATTATTTCAAACATAACCCATATTTTATAAAAAGTCAAAAAGTACACTTATTTAAAATATCCTAAATGACCCTTAAATCAACTTGTTTTTTTTTAATATAAATAACATACATAAAATATTTAACAAAATAAACGATTCAAATATCAAAACATCATTCACGGTAATTCTCACAAATTCAAACAACACTTCCCAATTAAATTATGAGCCCGAGGAATCTACCTCGTTTCAGCTACAAAGGTTATGTTTGATATAAAAAATTTGAATTAAAATAGGTAAAAAATTAATAATATAAAATATCATATTTAAATTATAATTATTTTATTTTTTTCATAAAAATTAAAAAAGTTAAAAAACTTATCTCAAATAAAACTTTTTAATCTCAAAATAAAATAGTGAAAAAAATTTTAAAAAAAATTAAAAAATCAATTTACATTTCAAACAAAAACTAAAGTAAATAAAATTTTAAAAATAAAACATATTTTGATATACCCACATGAGCAAGGTGGGGACAGGATTGAATAATTTTCCGCACTCTGAAAGATGAGAGAGAGAGAAAGGGGTGAGGAGAAAGGGCGAGAGTCCCATCTTTACATCAATCTCTCACCATTGAGCTTTCCAGTCATGTCTTGTAGATGTACTTGTTTAACTGTTGAACCTTCTGTTCCTCAGCTTTCTGTCCCATCCAGCAATATTCCCAAATGGAATGTGGGACTCCCAATCAACCATTACTCGTTTTTTTTTATTTTCTTTTCTTTTATTTTATTTATTTTTTAATTTCCTTCTTCTAATCTCCTGACTGTTCTGGTAAATAACTACCAGAAAAGGTGATTTTAGAGAACTTTCACACTTCAAAAACTCCAACTGAAATGGGAAGGTCTATAAATTGTTAAAAAATAAATAAATAAAATAAAAATAAAGAGAAGCTCTATAACATGACGATTGAAATTGCAACCATAGTTCTAAAAATTGGTTAATACGCTATGTATCGATTAATTCGTAATGAAAAAATAAGACACCGCGACGAATATAAACCAGTATGTTGTTGAGATTGAAATCATAGGAAGAATCGGTCAAGTCTCGATATATATTGGGGTGTAACCATCACACAAGTCATTATACAAGTCGCGACAAACTGACGCTCACCGGTTTGAACCGGTACAAGAAAAAAAACTTGAAAAACCTGTGAAACATGGTTTTAAATACTGGCCGATACGTATCGAAAAAATAGGGTGTCGCGACAGATATATGCCGGTATACCGCTGAGATTGAAAATCGCAAGAGTATCCGCCGAGTCCCAGTACGTATAGGGCTGTAACCGTTACACAAGCTGCGACGCGTCGATACTCACCGGTTCAGACCGGTACAGGAAAGAAAAAGCTGAAAAACATGTAAAATTATTTTTAAAATTTTACCGCCGCGACACCCGATTTCCAATACGTATCGATCGATACTATCGATACCGATACTCTATGATCGATACTGTTACGTTACCCGATACCGCGATTTAGAACTTTGCTGTGAAATGATTTTTAACAATTTCACCGCTACGATACCTAATTCCCTATACATACTAACCGATACTACCGATACCGATACTCTTTAATCGATACTGTTACGTTACCCAATACCGCGATTTAGAACTATTTGCAACCCAAAAAAATAAAATAAAAACCACCATTAATGAAGTGTTTCGCATTGATGATGTTTAAATTGTAGCTGCATATTTTTTACGGTGGTGTTCCATGCACCAATTAGTGTACTAACTATTGTACCAATACTAGTTACAACATTATTATTGACGTCACTCATTAATCACATTACAAATACTAAAAACTTTTTAAATTATGTCACATCATTAATTGATATATTAGTTAGTACACTAATTAGTACATATAGTATTATTCTATTTTTTTTTATTGTTTTTGTCTTTTGGAATTTATTTTAAAAAAAAATTTGTTAAAAGTTTTTTTTTGTGTTTTGTGAATTTTTTTTTTTTTTTGATCCAATATATTAATTAATTTATTTTTAAGGTTTTTAGTACAGTAGAATCCAAAAACTAAAAAGATTACTAAAAACAATAAAAAATAATAATAATAAGTAATAAAAAAACTAATTCAAAATACATTTACCAAAACCAAGCTAAAAATATAGAATTAGAATACTGAATAGAACACAGACACTAGCAAATTTATTTGAACACATAGTCTATTTGGTACAATTTCTTACAAGTTGAGAATTGATAATTAGAAAATAAAAATTAATAACATTCTTTCCCCAACTTCTCGATAATCAGCTTTTTCATTTTAGCTTATTTAAGTTATTGTTAACTTATAAACTGTAAATATAAATTGCACCAAATATTTTGACACATGTCAAAATATTAAAAAAAAATTATAAACATGCCTATAACTGCACCAAATAAAACCATAATAGGTTCATAAAATTGTGAATGTCTATCGCTCCATCTGTGTCCCAATGTGGGGGGTTCACAATCATCTTCTGTCTGTGTTCCAATTATGTGCTCTCACTCTCAGTGCTGTTCTCAAAATCCACTAACCAACCATATAACAGTGAGTGTTTCAGTGGGGGTTTCACTCTTCAAACTCTTGTTATAAACCCCTTTTAGCTTCTCCAAACTCTGTGTTGTTGTTGTTGCTGCCATTGTTTCCATTCCATTCAAAGAGACTGCTGAATTGATCCAACACCTCTTTGTTTTCTCTCTCCTCATCTCCTGAAAACCCTTGGCTGAACAACAGGTTTAATGGGTCAGCTTCAATCTCTCCCAAATCTGCAAAAAAATCTTGATCAGACTGAAAACTCTCCGGCAATGCGGGCCGATAAGAAAACCCTTCACTGAATTCACCATCTTCCATCTCTATCTGCTTGTCAAGGTCTTCCACCATCTCTTCCTTCACCGGTGTTGTCGATGACGACACGGTGTCAACATTGTCGCTGCTCTCCTTCTGTTCTTGTTTGATTCTTGGTGAATTCTTTGAAGCTGAATTGTTGTTGTTGTTGTTCTTTGATGGTTGGGATCGAGTAGAGCCAGCTAGAGCATTTCTCTGAGTTGGCCATGGATGGTTGTGCTCTGAAGTGTAGGTTATGACTAACATGTTTGGATCTGTTCTGCTTCGCTCCACTTGTTTTCTGGCTGAACAACCCTTTGAGCTGCTGCATCTGTAATAGCCCCTGGAGAGAGAGAGAGAGAGAGAGATGACATGAATTACAAAATATTGACAAGTTGAATCAAGTTATTAAAATCTATATATTTGACTTGCAATCCAATCTAAATGACAATTACAGTATATAAGACTACTCCAATCAATGGTATATCAAAAGTCTATCATCATTAATGGTCAAACAGTAGTAGTTAATGCGTGTTGGGTTTCGTTTTTCTTTTTTTAATTTTTCAAAAACAAAGTGGAATTTTCTGATTTTTGTTTTTTATTTTTAAGAAATTTGTAAATTGGAAATAAAAATACATTTGACAACTAGTTTAATTACAAAAAGATGGAGACAAGTATTTTTTAATGAATTTTATTGAAAAAATATGTTCTCACTTATTTTGTAAACAAATTTCATTCATTTCCTTCTTGATCGGCTATCATTCTGAACGCCACACCCACTCTACTCTCGTCTTTCAGCAATTCACTAAACATAATTTTCTTTATTTTTGTTTTAGAAAAATATGTATGTAATGTATCAAACATTTTAATATTTTTGTTCTAGTAAAAAACACACACAAAAAAAAATCATGTTTTTCAAAGTTTCTAAACATAAAACTGATAATGTTACAAAACACAACTTAAACTAACATTGTTGCAACAAGAAAAGAAACATACAATCTTTCATGCCAAAAATGAAGTCAAAATTAATGTAATTAATAAGTTGGGCAATTAATGTTTCTCACAGCATGAAACACAAATTGCAGTGTTGGATCATTATATGAATGTGGAATTTTCTTCTCTTATCAAGAATGACTGATAGAAATAATACCTAATCTGGAATTACTTACCTTGGATAAGGAGATCCTTTGATAGGCTTCTGACCGTACTTTCTCCATGCCCACAGATCAGATGGAACCACTTCTCCACTTTGCCTGCTGTTTGCAGGTGCTGGTGCTGGTATGCAGACTACTTTCTTTGCCTGGCTCTTCCTGTATATAATATATATATATATATATTCAAATCAAGATTGGTTTTTCACTAACTTTCATAAACCAACTCCAGCAAGCAACAAGACTAATAACAAGATGTGCTTGTGTATTACCACCAGTCGGTTTCTGTATTCGTAACAGAACTGTATTACTTTCCTCAAAAAAGTTGAAAATTGTAGCAAGTTCTTTAAGAAAGGCCAGAATAAAACACAAATCTTTTCAGATGGGTTTTTGGAGAAAAGTAGATATAGATAACTTCATGAAGCTAAGTCTGAAAATACCATTGTCATGCTTTCATGGTGGTGATATATTGGCCGATATCACACAGTATGATGAACAATACCGACCAACTTATAGGTGAATATGGTATCGGAATTTTGAAATTCCGAGGTCAATACCATAGTTATCATTATCAGTTGAGCTGTATTTTCAGGCTGATGAAAAATTCAAAACCCATTAATGTACTGAGCAAGTTTTGGTTCCTCATAACTCTACAATGAATTTCTACATAAAATATGAAAATATACACTATACCCAACAAACCCTATATTAATTTCCTAATACTCAACAGTATTTATTGTTTGTTTTTGAAGCCAAGAGTGCTTCTCTATGATCTGTGAACTATATGATTATAGTTATAAAAAGAATATGTAGCAACTTGAAATCAATTAAACTGTTTGATAATTAATTCAAACAGTTCTCATTTCTCACCTTCTCTTGATACCCGAATTTCGCGGAGACGAGATCTGCACACCAGTGCTCTCAACCAAGCAACTCTTCGATGTATTAGCACTAATCAAATCATTAGGAACAAAAGCAGAAGCCTTAATCCCCCGAGGTGAAGCCACCGCTACCACCGGCGACTCACAAGGCGAAACGGGTAGCTTACTATTCGGCGAGATCTGAAGCATCCTTGAGAAAATATTACAAGGTCTCTTCATCTGCTCATCAAGGATCTTGTGACCAAGAACACCACCAGCGCCACCACCAAAGGCGGCGGTGGTGGTTGGGTCTCCAACACCACTTTTGATAATTTCTGTAGAATTGTTTGAGCTGTTGAAAAACCCCGAACTCGGCATATTAAGCTCGTGAAGAAGTGGATCTCTCATGTTAGAGAAGAAAGGATCGCCAAAATCATCGACCGCCGGTTCTTCTAACCCAGATGGGTAATTCATTGAATGATCTGCCGGAAACTGCCAGTCAGACACCGGTACTTCGCCGGAAAAGCCACTACCGCTCACCCCACCGCCGCTGGCTCGGACTATGTCAGCTAAATCACCTTGGTAATTTTCCATAGTTTGGAGAAAGAAGCTACACATGCTTTGGAAGAAAAAAAACAATAGAAATGGGAACAGAAGTAGAATTAGAAGAAGAGCCTCTCATTTGACCTCTCTCTGGTTTGGTATGTTTTGCGCCAAACAGACGTAAAGGACATGCACTTGTATGTATGTGTGTGTTTCAAAGTGCTTTTTGATCAAGCAGCTGTGAAAGAGTTGTGGGTAGATGGGTCTTTTGTTGTTTAGGAAGCATGTAAAAGCACAACCATGTTTTGAAGGTTGAAACTGGTGTTTGTTATCTTGTCAAAAAAAAAAATGATATTCTTATAGAATTCATGACAACAATAATGTGATAACAGTAATTTTTTTAAAACAACATATAAGTCCCTTTTTTTATGTATATTTTTTAAATTTAATAATGTGTAAGCGATATAATTGATTAATAATTAAAAAATGAGCAATGATTCATCCCTCCTTTTCCCCTCACCCCTTTTGACCCCCTCTCTCTCTCATTAGTTACATTTTCTTTTTCTTTTTCTTTTTTTTCCTGCTCCTCCAATCACCACCTGCCACGTGACAAAGGAGGGTGAGGGGGTGACCCCCAAAAAGGGGTGTCAAGCATTATTCTTAAAAAATATGAAAGAGAGAGAGAGAGTTACCTTAGATGCCGTTTGGCATATGGCTTTTTTAGTAAGTTTTTTGGCTATTTTAGCTCTGGCTAAAAAGTTTATTTCGGTGGACTTTTTTTATTTTATTTTTACTTTTATAAGAGAAAAAATAAAATGATTATGATTTGATGTGATATTTTATCTTATTGACTTTTTATCTTATTTTGTCTTTTTATAACTAATTTGGCCAAAAAAGCCAATGCCATACAAAGTAATTAATTGTCATTAAACTTGAAAATTAAGTCTAATTTTTAGACTTGTATAACAATACATTTTAAAAATATAAATTATCTTGATCAATCTTTTACTTTACATTCTTCATTTAATTTCTATATCTTTTTATTGTATAGCACTACTCAAAAATAAAATTACTATACCAACAGAAATAATATACAATATATATATATATATATATAAAATGATGTACGTATCAAAACAATTACTGTAATATTATTCCAATAATGTTACAGTTATACATTTTTATATTTTATTATGTTTATCATCTTATTTATTAACACAATATTAATATAATTCCTAAACTTATTTTTAAGACTCAGTGATGTGTGAAATAAATTATTAGTTGATGATTATATAATACATGAGATAAATAGTTGTTTTAGCTATTCTAATAAACTCTTACATCATTAAATTTGAAAAATAAATCTAACTTCTAAGCTAAGTAAAACTGCTACTAGTGTAATTAGAGGTTGTTTGGGGTGTCCTAAATAAGTGTACTTTTTGTCTTTTTGAACTAAAAAATTGAGTAAAAAAATATAGATGTTTGGGTTAACTTTTTAACTTTTTATGAAAAAAATGTGTAATAAAAAATTGTAAAAATTAGTTTGTAGGAGAAAATTAGGATTGGGAGTTGTGCAGCCGTAATTGTTGACTTTTGGTGAATAGTGTTAACTTTTTAACTTTTTGACTTTTTGACTTTTCCTGGACATACCAAACTTGGCCTTAGGCCTCGTTTGGGAACAGGCTATTTTAGTAACTTTTTGGCTTTTTACGAAAAGATGTGCAGAAAAGTAGAGAGGTGATGTGACTAGTTTTAGTTGGCTTTTTGACTTTTTGGCTAAAATAGCCAGTCCCCAAACGAGGCTTAATGTCTCATTACTTAGGTATATATCTAATATAATGTTGACAAACGCATCATATCTTAAGACATAATAGTATAAATAAATAATTATTGTAATAATACTCATATTATTTTCCTAAGTGATTAATTTTGTAAAAAAAATTCTAGTTTTTTTTCAAAACCAAGAAAGAATGGTTTATAAGAGAGAGAGAGAGAGAGATCGCTGACTTTTTGACACATACTTCTCCATACGCAACAGAGAAAGAAAACAAAAGAGTTCTAAACTTTAAATAATTAGCCTTAATCTACTACTTCTTGAGCTGGGTGATTCATAATACATAAATATAAAAATGTTTATATGATTAAAAGAGTCAATTTTTTGCAACTGTTTCTGTTATTTTAACACATATTTTAATATTTTTTGGGGGTGGTTCTCTCTCCGATAGTGTTATATGTACTAATTAATGTACTAACTAATATACAACATTAGTTATGACATTATTATTGATCTTACTCAGGCCTCGTTTGACAAGTGATTTTTTAGTCAAAAAGTTAAAAAATCACTAAAAAAATTAAAAAGTCAACAACTCATACCAAAAAATCAAATATTTTATTTTCTCTCTACTTTTTGCACATTTTTCATAAAAAATCAAAAAGTCATCCCAAACATACTAGTTTTTTTTAACCTCATATTTTAACTAAAAAATCAAAAAATTACTAAAAAATCTTGTTTCCAAACGAGACCTCGTTATACAAATTACAAATACTAAAAATATATTAAATTATATCACATCAATAGTTAATATACTAATTAATACATATAATATTGTTCTTCTCTCTCTAAGCATTTCACTCCGTTAGAATTTTATTTTTTTTTTTATTTTAATTTTTATTTTTATTTTAATTTTTTTTAGGGTTAGAACTTGGCAAAGCCAACAAGTAAGGAGTGAGTTCACAAAAGTCATTTTTCGGAAAAAAGAAAAAAAAAAAAAGAGGCGGCAAGTAGCCGCATTTCTCGGGAAAAACGTTTCGAACCGCGGGTCGATCCGTTTCTTTGCCTCTTCCCCGTTTCGTTGTTAGTGTAAGGATTTATTTAATTATTTAATTATTTTTGAGACAGTGAGATATTCCAATTATTTAATTATAAAGATTACATACAAAGACGTGTATATATAGATAATTATATTAGTATCTTACCTTTACCTATCAATGTGATGCATTTGTTAAATTTAAAGGATAAGATGGAACACAAAATGGGTGAAATAAAATGAATGAAATGTTGGAATAAAATTGTGTTTTCATAATTATCGGATTAATTTTATTTTTTTTATAAACAACTTATATATATATATATATAGTTATGAAATAAACGTATCGAATTATTTGAGTGAGACTCGAAATAGATTGAAAGGCTTGAACTCGATCCTGCCAAGCTACATGATAAGCTTATTTAGTTTAATTTATTGTAAATTGAAAATTGATATTCAAAAAATTGAATTCAAATGTATTGCTTGCTCAACTTTTAAATAATTATTTTTTTAATTATTTAATTTATTTCTACTCAATTGGTTGTAAGCAGAAGTTCCACCATATAATTTAACACAGGCTTCCAAACCAAGCCTTAAGTCCCATCAAGTAAAGTTAGCTATATGAATCTTTTTTCTCCACTCAACTTAATCAATGGACATTTGGTTAGTCAAATTATAGAGATTCATATCTCTATTTACTATAATAGTCCACGTCAATCTAGGTTTATCCCTTCACCTAACACTCTCATCTGCCATTAGTGTATCGCATCTCTTCACTACTAACTTTGTTAGTCTCCGTTATATGTAACTAAACCATTTCAATCTATTCTTTTTCAACTTATCTTCTATTGGCATTACTCCTATCAATTCACCAATATACTCATTCCTTACTGTCTTTATTAATGTTGCAACAAATCCACCTTAGTCTAATATAAAAAATTATAAATAATTTAGATAAATAGTACCAAATAGTCCAATATACAAGAGACGAGCCATCCCCAGATTTTAAAACACAATTTGATTGTAGAAATAAACAAACGAAGATGAAACCTTGAGATGCACCTTGAACGTGCAATCTCGTTTGAGATTGTTCCACTTGTGCATAAATTTGTCCCCTAGCGAATTTAATACATGAAAAATGAAATTTAAATGTGCATCCTACCTAGATACCTAAATCTAGCTAGTAAATTAAAATTTTAGTTTCATTGTTTAAATCACCAAAAAATATATATATATATATACATGGTGTAATTTGTCTCTTACATCAGTTTAGTCCTTATAATTATAATTGCACAATTATACCATTGAAATTGTCAAATTGTATGTGTAAAATCTAAAATACCGAAGATATTGATTTGTAATTATGTACCAATTTTATATAGTAAATAACAATCCAAATCAAACAATCAAGACAAATCAACACAATGATTTTACGTGAAAAAATCACTAGCAAAAGTCACAAAACAATTCACAAAGAAGACATAAAGAAATTAAACAAGTGTACTCTCAACTACTTAACGAATACACGCCCGAATCAAACCGACTCCTATGTGCCTCTTCCAGCCCCGTCTTCACCTCGGAATTATCTTGCCCAACGTTGAATCCACAACGCCGATGTCGAATCACGACAATGAGCCACTCCAGAATCCACCAAAACTTCAAGCCCAAATTCTTCGGAATCCACCGAAGAACAACTTTCTCTTTTTGAATAAAGCAAAACAAACAAATCCTTTGATATAATCAACTCAATTCATGATTAAACTCTCACATATATCAAAAGAAATAAACAAAGAAGCTCTAAATGAAAACCTTAATGCCCAAAACGAAAATCTAGAAGTCGTAACCCTAAAATCTGATAGAACCACATATTTATAGAAAATAGGGACTGCAATCTCCGCTCGAGCGTTGGAATGACTGCTTGAGCGGACTGACTAAAACGAGTGTGACTAAATAAGGTCTACGCTCGAGCGCAGCAATGGCCACTCGAGCGGAAAAAAAACAACTCCCACTACTTTTGTAGTTGAGTGAAACTTCTGAAAGGTTGCAATCTCCACTTGAGTGCAGGAATGACAGCTCTAGCGGAAAAACAACATGATCCCCGACATCGTCAGTAAAGTGACAAACATGATAGAATTAAGATCACAAACTTCTCTGTATAGGCACAATTCTGATTGGATTCGAATGTAAAGCACATAGCCTCACTGAAATAAAAAATTGAATAAAATTACTGCTGAAATGAGTTTTGTCAAACGGATTACCAAGAATAAAAACCTAACAGTGTGAATTTAACTAAATTGATAATACCTTTTGAAAAAGTATATTAAATCAAGGGATAAAATGGTCTATTTAATTTTCTTCTTCTTCTTCTTCTTCCTTTTTTTTTTATTGGCAAAAGAAAAACCTTCATTGATGAACCAAGAAATCATTACATCAAGAAAGGAAAAGAGATTGGTGCAAAAAAGCACAGTTTTTTTTTAAATTGACCTCTTTTCAATCTTCTTACAATGATTGAGGGATTGATATCTAATTTAAATTGACTTATTTAGTAAAATTGGCAGGTTGACACAATTCAGTTAGTAAAATTTTGCAAAGTCATGAATATTGATGTTGCTATAAATCAATTAAAAGTCTTAATTTATTTTAAGTATAAAAATATAGAAAAATGGTTAATATGTAATCTAAATTCTATACAAAATTGCATGCTAAAAATTTAAATATTTATTTGAACATAAGAAGCATCACTTTAAGATTTTGCTTAGGCGTCGAGCTGCAACTGAAATTAGTTTCTCCCATCTCCTATTGTTACCTTCAATGTAGACACTATCACTCTTCCTAACTTGTATACTTACTGGGTTTTTATTGTATATTATGAGACCATCTTTATGGATTTTTTTTTTTTTTTACATTTATTAAATGTCAAAAGCAACAATGCTGTTAAAACTAATTTTTCCACTAAACCAATCCATTTTCAAAGTCAACATGGGTTGTTGACTTCTCAAGCACTAGCATTGCTTTGTATTGCAATGGTGCTTTGGGGTGTATCTTTGCCTCTCATCCATTTGAGAAACCCACTTTATAGCTTCCCACTCAAATGTTGCAATTCCAACCACTTTGCATGATGTGTAGAAGGGAGCTTTCAATTATGACTTTTAAACATAAATCTTTGGATGTCATAATTAATGATTTGTAAAAATGTATGTCAGGTTTGTAATGCATTAAACAAGTTTGTTGAATATGAAGAAGGTCTTGTGCGATGATTAAGCTTTAAAAAGGTGATTATGATTAGACTTAGGCACATAATCTAGGTCCTATTATAGTATGTTGGGATGAAGAAAGACAAAAGATTAGTTTTTACAAGTCTAAACTATATGTGCTTTTAAAAGTTTCAATAGGCATTTCTTTCTTCTTCTTTTTTTTTTTTTTTTTTTCTTTTGGTAAAGTTGGAAGATTAGAGGAAAAAAAAAAAAGAGGTGGTGAGATAATGTGCTTTTGTTTTAAAGTTTGGTCACTTTTGTATAGTTTGGTCTGACTTATTCAAAGATGGTGCTCAATTTCACAACATAATTTAATCTTTTTTTAATTTTGCTAAAAATACATAAATTAATATTTTACGAAATTTATTTTGAAATTTATATGTAAAAAAATTTATTCATTCATCTACCTTATGTCTCATTCTATGATCCATTTTTGTAACATGTTCAAAGATGGTGCTCATAAGATAATATCTTGTTTTTTAAAATCTATTGATGGATGAGTTTTTTTTTAAAGAATGTATGAAACATTTCTCTCTATAATATTTTAACGGTGGTGCTTGTATGTATTAATTAATGTACATGCTAGTATATTAATTAGTATTATGTCATTATTATTGACTCAACCTATTATATAAATTACAAATAAATAATGTTATATGCATCAATTAGTGTACTAACTAGTGTACCAATTGATGATCTAATATAATTTAAAAGGTTTTTGATATTTGTAATATAATTAATAAGTAGGGTCAATAATAATATCATAGCTAATGTTGGTATATAATTTAAAAGATTTTTGTTATTTGTAATGTAATTAATGAATAGGGTCAATAATAATATCATAACTAGTGTTGGTACACTAATTAATACATGTAACACCACCGATTATAAATACTCATAACTTCTAAAATTATGATATATCATCTGTTAATATATTAATTAATACATATAACATTACTCATATTTTAATATTTATACAAATAAAGAAAATATAATTGTAATGATAATGTGGAGGAGGGAGAGGTGGCATTTGTTTAGTAATTGAAAGAGTGAAGTTTTTAATGGGCCAATGATCATAGAGGGAACCACCGACCTCTTCGTCTTTGATGGGACATTTGGCCTCGAAGTTCTTGAAAAGACCCCGGCTAGTCATATCCTCTTCCACCACCATCTTCTCTTAATTCACTCTCATTAACTATAAAGACAAACACTTTTTTGGCAACATCTTTCTTTTCTAGACCCCAAAAATAAAAATAATAATGTTTTAAATTTATTTTTTTTTAAGATGAAGATTCTAAATAAAAATAATTAAAAAAAAAAAAGAGAAGAAGTTGTTTTGCAATACGAAAAAAAATTATTAAAAAAATAAATGGTGTTGTAATTGTGCGTGCTTAAGACAAATGTTAAGCACACATTAATAAAATCTAAAAATAAAAAATATATATATTGTTTACTAAACACAAGCTTTTTAGATTTATTTTTTTTTTCAAAAACCAAAACAAAACAATTCCTACAAGGCATCTATTTCTCATTATATGCTATTTAATTTATTTATTTATTTTATTATAAAAAATAGTCATCAAGGTTGTTTGTGACATCTCTCTTTCTTTCTGATCTCCACACACAAAACACGTAGTGGAAAGTGTTACATCTATTGGTCATACATGGAAATAAAGATTAGGAAAGAGTATAGACCATGTTCAGCTAAATAAATTCCCCACATGAACTTGGGAATTGAAGAATGATGCCAATGGACTATGCATAGATTAAGGCAATCAAGTTAGCAACTAAGAAGGACCTAATATAATTTTCACAACTTGGTCATGGTGGTCCTTTTGTATCATTTTTGTATATTTATATGTGCATTTAACTAACTCCTATGCAATATATAAATTTTATATGTAGCCCTCTTAAATAAGACAATAGATTTCGGATGATTCTTTTACGAATACAGAAATCGATTACAAAATCAAATATAAAATATATAAAAACAGATAAGATTTTTATTTAGTTTTATAATCGATTTCTGTATTCACTCAAAAAAAAAAAAAAAAAAACTCCTAATTTTTAAAGTTTTGAATAATTGATTGGCTTAAGACAACACAGACCCCCACGTTCCTGCATGACAAAGTCCTCACAAGAAAACAAATTAACACTGGGATTCTCTGAGGAAAACTAATGCCAGAACTTGTCCTCCATCCCTCAAGAAAAGAATCAGAAGCATCCTCCCATGTGAGGCATACCCATTAAATTAATCACTTATTATTATTATAATATTAATCCTAAAAAATATTTAAGTAATCTCTCAAATAATGCCAACCTACCTAGATGCTTACGACTGCTGAGCAATTTAATTAATTAATTAAATCAAAGGACTTAATTAAAGTCAATGTTTAATGGCCCCTTTGGTCTTGGCTGTGACACAGGTGTTGATCCGCATGCGAGATACTTGCCTAAGCATCTGACATCTATCGACGTCAGCCGTCTACCGGCAACTCATAATCGTGGCTGTTGATATTGTCTACATGGACGGCTAGGATCGACGGGCCACCTGTCTTTTTTGGCTTAAACTAATCATATTAATTGTAAGTCCAACCCATCTTAACTGGTCAAAGTTAGGGGTCCATGTCAATATGCCATCTTGCTCTATGTGAGGTAGCCAATTCTTGAGGTTGGTGTTTGATCTAATCTTCACAAGATAAATGATGCAATTACATGCTAATTTGTGTAGTCATAATATATAAACAGAAATTGTATGTAAAAAAAAAAAAAAAAAAAAAAAAAAAAATGATGTAACAAAATGATGAACTTATCATTTTAAAATAAAGAATTTCATTATAAGATGATTTTTAATATTTAAACTAGTGTTGACGCATTATTTTGATAATTAATTTAATATAAAAACTCTAAAAGAATAGCATAACATAAATGGGCAATTTTTATTCTTTGTGGGAGCCTCTAAATGCACTCCAAAAAAATTATTGAACCCTCCACATTTGTTTGTAATTTTTTTTAACATCATTAGAGTTTTAAATCAAATTACCAACAAGAACAAAATCTTAACTCTCTATGAACTCCCATTTCTCTCTACACCTATCCTTAGCCTCCAAATTCTACCTTTCTGGCCACCACCGTCAGCCACACTAGCCCCTCCCCACCTTAGTCTCTCTACTACCACCATTTGTTTATAATGTTAAAAGAAAATCTATAAAACACAAATTTGAAATTGGATTGTTCAAAAAAAATAAATAAAAAAAAATGGGATGTCTAACAAATTTTTTGGAGTATATTTTGAGGCTTTTGCATCATGTAGCATTGCCTACGTGTGTGTTGCTCCCAATAAATGAGGAATTACAAAGCAAACGATCATTTTTTATCTCTTAACTTTTTAACAAGTTTGAATTAATATTTTCTCATAAGTTTTCTGCTACTTCATTGGTTAAGAACATTATGTGGATAATGTCATATAATACTCTAAAATTTCATTGGTTAAGAAAATTATGTGAACAATGTCACGTGATACTCTAAAACTATTGAATAATTATTTAGTATTTTACTTTAAAGTGATAAAAAATTGTCAAATCATTTTGTATAATTATTTTTGTTTATGTAACACTATTCCTAGTTAGGTAAAACTCTAATGCTGTGTTTGGTTGAGGGATTTGAGGAGGAATTTGAAAAGGAAAATGAAAAAGGTAGGTGAAATGTGAATAAAACATATCTATATTCCACCTCGTTTCACATACCTTTTCCCTTTCCCTTTTTCCTTTCCAAATCCCTCCCCAAATTTTCCAACCAAACACAGCATAATACTATCTATTAATTTGCATAATGCATTAATTTGCTTAAGCAGCTTCTTCCCGTGGTAGTCCAACTCTAATTTGGAGCGAAATGCAATAATCACCTAGAGAACATAAGAACCTTAATACTATATAATTATATTGGGAATTCGAAAAACCATAATATTTTTTCATGTGATTAATTTAGATTATGGACAATTAAGCCCTCGGATTGTGTGGCACGTGGCCTTTTTCCATGTGATCTAAATGACTTTACTTCCAATGAGAAAAAGTCGAGCTTTTTTCCCTTCATTTTGGGGATTGTTTAGAGATCTCATGTCCCTTTAAGTGCTTTTTAAGTTCAAAAAAAACCATAGTTATCCAATACACATAGTTTTATACTTTATGTTCATCGCTGTCACTTGGGAAACAACATGAAAAGTAGTATATTTTTGTATTCAATGCTGTGTCTCATTGGGATTCAGGGCTTAACATGACTTAGGTTTTAGGTGCCAATAAGGTTTTTGTAGGTTGATACATGTTGTAGCATCAATTCTGGGCTTTTGTCAGGCAATTTGTTTAGCAACTGCTTTTAAATTATGTCATATTTTATTGTATAGTAGAACGGAAAATTATTAGATGATCTCGGGATATCTTGTCTATGTGGTATTTAGTTAATCAGAAATTATAATATAGACTAATTGAATTATTTTTTGTCTCTTAACTATCTAACAAAATCGAATTAGTGTATCCCACTTGTAAAAATTTTCACTACGGCTCCGTTTGTTTTAACATAAAATATTTTTTTCAAAAATATTTTCTTATTTTCCTTTTGGTTAAACAAATATTTTAGCATCATTTTTTCAAAAATGACTTACCTTTAAAAATTTCGTAAGTCAATTTTTATGCAGTTGACTCTCATTCACTACATTTTCAACACATTTAGCTTTTTCAAATAAGTATCTTAACTCACTAAAAAGTCATAAATAATACTATATTGAATCAAAATTTCTCTTTTAGGCAAAAATATTTTGTTTTAAGTGTCAACCAAACGCCCGAAAAATAAAAACAATTTTTTTTTTTTTTTTTTGTGTGTATAAAATCAATTTACAAAAAATATAAAAAATATAAAAAATATAAAATATTTTATGTCGAAACAAATGGAGCCTAGGTGTCATGGTTACTCTGACACTGGTAAATAATTACTCTTTAAATTTTATCATATTTTATGGTGTAGAATGTGCTTACATCTCATCAAGTTTGAGATATATTTAGTTGAGTAAACTATAGGTTAATAGTTTAATTTAATTCTCATCAAGTTCTCTTGAAAATAAGTCTTGGTACAATTTGTCGCTAAAAATATTTTTTTGTAACGATATTTTGCATATATCGTTAAAAATTGACAATTAGTGACTTTTTTGTTACGATTTTTATAAATTGTAGCAAAAACTTACAATTAGTAACTTTTTTTATGACGAATTTTTCAACTGTCACTAAAAATTGAAAATTAATGATTTTTTTTGTAACAATTTTTTTAAACTACCATTAGAACTTATAATTAGTGACTTTTTTACAACAAAATTTTCAAACTGTCACTGAAAATTAACAATTACTGACATTTTTTAATAGTGTTTGATAAAAAACATCATTAATCATCATATGACCTATTAAATAATAAATCCATTTATTAAAATCGAATCCCTCTATTTAGTTTTCGAGTTAATGTCACCACACCCACTGATATTATGGTTGACAAGAGCCATAAGAGGAGTATAACTACAAAATTTATACCTATATACGTTAATAATATCCATGTTAGAGCATCTCTAACCTAGTAAGTATATAATGTTTGTTAGTCAAAATATCTAATATATCTCACTTTTTTTTAACTCCAATACACTAGACATATGATTAGGCATTTTAGCTCAACTCACATTCACTAGTTACATTTAGCTAGCCTTCAAAAGTTAGGCAAAATGTATTTAATCATTAAGATCATTTCCCTCTATTTTTATTATTGATGTGACATTCTATAAAGTTAATAATATTTGGATGAATAGCTAAGAGTATAGTTGGAATAGAAACATGAAATAATTGATAGATAAAATAAAATGTATATTTTATAATAGGAAAAAGATTGGTAGCTCGAATCTGTGGCTCGAAAAATGGCTCGAATTCAAATTCGAAGACAGAGACAGAGAGAAAAAGAGAAAAGAGGAAGAGGGAAGAGGGAGAGAAGAGAAGAAGAAGAGAGGAGAAGAGAAAGAAGAAAAGAGAGGGAGAAAGAGAGAGGAGGAGAGGAGATCGTCGCAGCACCACCGCCGTCGCCTCGCCGCCGCCGATCGTCGCAGAACCACCGCCGTCGCCTCCGGCCCCACCTCCGCCTCCTCCTCTCCCTGTGATTATGCCCCCTCCAGTCCTCCTCCTTCCTCCTCCTTCCTCCTCCACCCTTCTCTTCTCCTTCTCTTCTTCTCCACCCTTCTTCTTCTTCTTCTTCCTTCTGTAACAAAAACACAAGAAAAAAGAAAAACAAAAAAAACCAAGACACCAAAATGACGTCGTTTTGGTGTCGAGCCAAATTCGGGCCACCGAATTTCGAGCTACATAGAGGGATCGTTTATAATAATGTTTAGATAGGTAAAATGCCTATTAACATTAGAGATGCTCTAATACAAGTTCTTATTGCTCATTAGCCAATGAAATTTAGCCCACTCACTACATAAAAATTAGAAAATGTTATAAGTCTTAAATTTTTTACCAAATGAATGACCAAATGTCGCACATGGGTGTGGTAAAAAAAAGTAGCATGTTTGGAATAAATTTTTGATTTTTTATGAAAAGATGTGGAAAAAGTAAAGAGAAAATGGAATCTTTAACTTTTTGGTATAGATTATAAGCTTTTTGATTTTTTTTAGTAACTTTTTGACTTTTAAGCTAAAATAAGCACTTGCCAAACAAGGCCTAAGTCAGGCATATATCTCCTATAGGGTGCCATTTTAACTATATAGCATCATATAATTATTTTTCATTTGTTCATCTCGTTTGGGAACAAGTTATTTTAATAACTTGTTAAATTTTTACGAAAAAATGTACAGAAAAATAGAGAGAGTGATGTAATAATTTATAATAACTTTTTTACTTTTTAGGCCCCGTTTGGGGAGTGGCTAAATTAGCCAATTAGCCAAAAAGTTACCTTTTTAGCCAAAAAGCCAATAACCCATACCAAAAAGTCAAAGATTCTATTTTCTCTCTACATTTTGCACAGATTTTCGTAATTAGCCAAAAAGTCATCCCAAACATACAAGTTTTTTTTTACCTACCTTTTTAGCGAATTAGCCAAAAAGTTACTAAATTAGCCTGTTCCCAAACGAGGCCTTAGTTAAAACATATAGTTGCCAAACAGGACCTAAGTATGTGTCTCCTTCTTATAAAGTAAGCATAGCGCACAATTGCATAGGCTTGTTTTGGGAATTAAAAAACAAAACAAAAACAAAAACAAAAAACAAAAAATTATTGACTTTTTTTTTTAATGTACAAAAAAAAAAAATATAGAATTAATGTGATCTAAATAAGTCAATAAACTGACTTTTTTCCTAGTTGCCAAAATAAGCCGTAGTAAGTCATACATATTAACTTGATGAAGTACATCCTACTAAGGTCTCGTTTGGAAACTAAATATTTTAGCTAAAGTTAAAAAATTATTATAAGTTGTCACACCATTCTCTTTACTTTTTTTTGAATATCTTTTAATAAAAAAAAAAAATCAAAAAGTTATATGTCTCCAAACGAGATCTTACTAGATAATTTTTCATTAGGCTTAAGTTCGACTAGAGCTATTCAACTCTCCTTTGCTGAGTGGCTTGTATTTAGGGATGTCCCTGCCTGTTAAGGATGTAGGATATGGACGATTTTTTCTTCTCGTTCTACACCGTTTCCATTTTATTAAAATTAGTGGTAATTCGTGTTATGTAGGGTACTTTATAAATTTTTTTAAAAAAACTATTATAATTATCTTGAAATAATTTAATATTTTATCTTGTGATATACATAAAATTTATATGTCAACTTTTAGGATAAATTACACTGACCTCCCCTGAGGTTTGTCTTAATTATAGGTACTTCCCTTGTGGTTTCAATAATAATACGGACCTCTCTTACTTTTGAAATTAATATACAAAGACTCCCTTCTGTTCCCCATCCGTTCAAATTCAAGTTCCAATGCGACCCTTCAAGGGAGGTAAGTGTAATTTACCCATATATATATATATATAAACACATACATTTCATCTCTCCTCTCTCTCTCTCTCTCTGTGCTCTACTTCTCTCCCTCTCACTATCTCTCTTCCATCTCTCTGTGCTATCTTCTCTCTCTCTCTCTCTCTCTCTCTCTCTCTCTCTCTCTCTCTCTCTCTCCTCAGAAGTTTCCGCCGCCGACTCAGTGTAGCTTCATCTCTACTGTCTCATCTCAATGGAGTAATTTTCTCCAATACCCAGAAAAATGCTAGTCTTCTTCAACCTCAAAGCTCTCTTCCGTGGGTTCCATCGTCTCCAATTCCATAATCAGTGTAACACCCTCAAAATAAACCCATAAATCATACATTCGTGACATCCAAAAACATAAGAAAAATAAACATATTTCCATTCATCAGAGTATTCTTACAAAAGATATTACATGTTGACAACAAAAGTAAATGCCCTAAAGGCTTACAACTTTCCAAGTCAACACTTGGGTTCAACAAAAATACAGCTATAACTCTTTACACAAAATAAACCCTTGGCTTGATGTACATGTACTACCAAAAGATAATTAACAAAAAGGGTTATCAGCCTCAAGCCTCCCATACTACTTCTTTGGAGGTGGCATGTCACCTGAACCTGAAAATGATGTCCCATATAGGGTGAGCCAACGCCTAGTAGAGATATGCTAAACATAATATGTGCAATAACTAAAACATTAGCATTTGATAAATGTTTAACTCATATAAATTAACTCATAACACATTTCAGTTCCATGACAAATATGTCCATGTTCATTTTACTTTCCTTTACTCAATAAATTTTCAATTCATAAACATGGCTCAGAACCTGGCCAAACAATTTAAATGAGACTATAACTCATATCAACTATACTTCAATTTCAAATGAGACAATAGCTCATAATAAAAAACTTCTATACTTCACAACAGATACACATATTTGCTGTATCAATGTCATATTAAAATACTTCCATACTTCATAAATGATACACAGTTTTGCTGTATCAATGGAGTCCATCCCCTATCTCCTCCCAAATAACATCCGGTTTAGGAGTCCATCCCCTATCTCCTCACACACAAGCAATATATATAAACAATTATCATATGCACGATCAATCAATACACAGATTTGCTGTATTATTCCAACCGTCACATTCAATGACATATTCAACGTGATTAGTTTCAGTTTTCCCTAATCAACATACAGTGTCTACAACAATCACGACTATCCTTCACTGAAAGCCCAAAGCAATTATTTCTAGACAGATAATAAATGCATCAACAGATAAATTATCAATATTTTCAAAAGTGAGTGATTAATCAATCCAACTCCACCATTCTTTCTCATAACTTCCCAATTCCACTATTTCACAATGAAAGTCATTAATTACACTAATGACCCAATCAAACCCAAATATGACATTTCCTCCCCCTTTTTCCAATATTGACCTCAAGGTCCAAATATTATCATTAAACATCTACAATCTCATTTTAAGGCTCAAATACACATATATTGGCCAAAAGAACAAAATCCCTCTTTATTCAAGTTGAAACCCTAACACCCAAAATCACCCAACTTCAACATTATAACAAAATGACCAAAAGTTTATGTCAAAGATCATAAAAATGAGTAGTTATCCCTACCACAAATTCGGAGCCCAAAAGAGAAAGGTGAAGAAAATCCAAAGTGCTCTGAATCCCAAGATTTTCGGAATTGATAGATAGCCCAAGCCAAGCTCTACACTCTTTGCAAAGGAACTAAGGTAGAAGATCACTCAAACTAGATCAAACCTTAGAGAGAAGATGAAATGTAGTAAGAGAAACTCTCAAAATAAGTTTCTGAAAAGTAAGAGAGAGAGTGAGAGTTGAAAAAGTGATCTAAAATGACCCAGCTGCCAACTGATATACGTATGACCCGCTCGAGCGTAGAATAGGACGTTTGAGCGTCAAACACAAAAACTGGACCCGCTCGAGCTCCAAGACACAACTGCAAAACTCCACTCGCTCGAACGCAAAGGAACACCCGCTCGAGCATAGATTACACTCTTCCAATATTTTTATAGACAACGAACACCCGCTCGAGCGCAAGGGCACCCGCTCGAGCGCAAGGGTACCCGCTCGAGCACGACCCGCTTGAGCGTAAGGAAATCCGTTCGAGCGTGAAAAACACATCTGCAGTATTTTTGCAGACGAACGAACTACTGAAGGTATGCAAACTCTGCTCAAGCGCAAGAAGACCCGCTCGAGCGGATCACCAGAAATCTGGGCAACAAAAGTTGGGACAAAAGCTTAACCAACCTGTTCGAAACACACCCAAGACAATTCTAAACTCAAATACAAAGAGTTAGAGGACGGGAATGAAATACAGACGACAACAACTATCAACGGAACCGAGTCCGGAATACAGTAAACATGAGAGGGAAAACCGGGATCGCTATAATCAGAGACTAATCCTTTGCCGAAGAACAACGATGTCGTTGTTGGAGCTTCGAAAATCACCAAAACACGAAAGCTCTACTTGATTATTCTCGATTTGCATAGTCTGAACCAGAAAAGGCTGTGAAATCGCTGATACAAGTTCGAGAATCGGTGAGCGAATATGGAGATCCAATTGAGATAGTGGGTTTTTACTTCACTGAAGCTCTCTATTCCAGAGTCTCACACCAAGCTGAGAAGACTCTATATATATATATATGTATATATAGATAGATATAAGAATGAATGAGAGGGGGTTTCTTTA
The DNA here is from genome assembly GCA_022316695.1 of Camellia oleifera. Taxonomy (NCBI): domain Eukaryota; kingdom Viridiplantae; phylum Streptophyta; class Magnoliopsida; order Ericales; family Theaceae; genus Camellia; species Camellia oleifera. Next base: position 12,927,845 of record CM039308.1, on the reverse strand, counting down.
CCTTGAGGGGTGGGTTTTACATAAAAACCCCTATTGATCAAGATTTGGTACCTCCTAGGTTTAGGGCAAAGAAATTTAATAACAAATATTCAATTCCTAATGGAATTAGATCAAAGAGTTCAGGCAAGACTGATGGGAATTCTTGCCCTAATCTTGATTCTAGGTTTGTGAATGGGAATGGGTTTTCTTTGGGTGAAATTGCAAAGATGGTTTCTGCCATTAAGGTGTTAGGAGAAGGGTTTGTGACAATGGAGAAGATGAAAATGAAGAAGGGTCAGTTGTAACTTTTCACAATGTGGTTCAAGGACATTATGGTCAATTTGGTTGTCAAGTTAACGCCGTTTATGCTCTTTTAATGGGAATGGAGAATCTATGTATTATTTTCAAAAGTAGGGGAGGTCAATGTAATTTTTAAAACTACAGGAGAAGTATCTGTAATTAAGGTAAACCTCAGGGGAGGTCAGTGTAATTTACCCTAACTTTTATGTTTATAACTTTTTAAATTACTAGTTTAAAAAATTTATATATATATAAATTTATTTAGTGCAATTTTGATAATTTTTATTAAAAAAAAGTTAAACCTAATTAAATGACGTTAAATAAGTTATAACATATCTTTTCTTGTTATGAAAAATACAAATTTAAAAGTTATAATCATGACAAATATATAATTTTACTATTAAATGTGAAGTGAAGTAACAATAATTGATATGATGTTTCTATTAGTAATCCAATAATTCAAGTTAAATTTCTTTTGATTTCAATTTCATAACTAAAAATACACTATAAATATAATGCACACGCGGATTTCTACTCTCTAAGAATAAGAATGTTTCAGAATATTTTCAACCTTTCATCATTTTCTTTTAATTTTTTTTATCAAATTTGATTTTAAATTTGAATAAAAAATTTGATTTGATATGAATTGCTTTAATTTTTTCATTAAATTTTTATCAAATTTTAAAAGAACTTTCATTCACATCCCAATTTTTTATCTTTTCATCAATTTTGATTAAAAAAAACAATGATTTTCAACGCTTTATCTTTTTAAATTTTTTTCAAATTATAATTTGATTAAAAAAAAATATTAAAGGTTGAAGAGTCTCTTAATTAGAATTATAGTAAAATAACATCTTGAAATAGTGAAAGTTTGAATATGTGGTTGGTTAAAATGTATAATTTGATTAATTCTCTTCTTATATTTGTATAAAAATTGATACTTATGACCACACCATTATATGTTGGATTATGAAAAAAAAAAATTTTGAGGTGTCAAACATTTTCTATTTATAAATATCCTACATATTATAAATAAAAAAAATAAAAAAATAAAGAAGAAAAAGAAAGGGGAAAAAATGTATAGCTTTTGGATATGTGTTTATCAGTTTTGTTTTGTGGACATAAACAACTAATATTTTAATTTAAAAAAATTAAAAAGTAAAAAGAAAAAAATATAGATTGGGTTTTTTTGGAGAGATAAAAGAAACCATCTAACTCCTCTATATACTATTTAAGATGGATTATTTTAATCACATAAAAAAAATAGAAATTATATTTAGAGATTATCCCTATGCTATTATAGACAACTATAACAGTAACAAATTAACTATAATATATATTTTTTTTTTATCAGCAAAAAAACAAGAGCTTTATTGATGAAAAAAGGCACCTTACATGCAAAAAGATATCAACAAAGCCTGGAATAGGTGAGAATTTGTGAGAGACCAATCCAGACCAAACCAAAGGAACTACAGAAAAAAAAAAAAAAAAAAAACAGGACAAACACTAAGGTTTCAACAACACACCAACTAATCTCCCATACACCTGAAAAAACATTCATACAGACTAACAAATAGTATACCATACTAACAAATTAACTATAATATATATAAAAAGTTATACCAAGTTTTCATTTTTAATTAATTGAATTATAATTAATAAACTAACAAATAGTAGTAATGGTATAATGGGATAGATAGATGATAAAAATAAAGAATACAATGATATTTAAGAGTTTTAAATTTACCTAGTTATACAAAAATATAATGTTATTGTAAAATCTTGAATTGCCAATAAATTTTCACATTTTCTATAAAATAAAATGACAATAAAAAATAAAAATTCGATACTCATTTTTTTTACTTCAATTTCATGGTCTTCATTAAAGAAGACAAAATCCGATCAAAATTCTTAGCACAGAACGGGCATAGACACCTTGATTGCAACAATCATCACTAATAATTCTTCTCCACTATGCAAACCTGTAAACAAACACATGAACCTCACTAACATCGAAACCAAAACCAAACCAACAGTAACAAAAGATAATCACACAGGGAAAAGAATAAAATTAAAAAAACAAATAAATTTATGGAGTGATAGGATGTTACCTCCAACAACTTAGACCTTGCCCAACCCAACTCGTCACCTCCTCTACAAGTGCCCACAAAGTCAAAAAGTTTGGATGACTAATCAAATTATTCTTTAAACAAAACTTAAAAATTGATTAATTTGTCTCATTAAATGATTTAAAATTTTGATAGATATACATCAAAAAATAGATAATTATAGGGTAAATTACAAACACATCCCCTGAGATTTACTTAAATTACAAATTACTCCTTGTGGTTCTAGAAATTACATTATGCCCCCATAAGATTTCTAATTCCATAACAAATTGGTCCTTTTATTAATAAATCATCAAGTTAATTAACAGTACTTAATAATATTAAAATTTTATTTCAATTAATAATTCAGATAATTTTATTATTGTATAGGTGAACATTTAGAAATTTCACATTTTCAATTAATTCTGCTAAATAAAAAATTCTGACAGGGAGGTATTTGTAATTTTCCAAACCACAGGGAGCAATTTATATTTTAAGCAAACCTCAGGGGGTGTATTTGTAATTTACCCATAATTATATTACTAAATTGTAATTCAAATTTAAATATTGTCATATCTTTCTGAGATTCATATCTAAATTCTTATCTTTTTTATTTTTGTGTGGTTTCTATTGTTTTTTTAATTTATTTAAGATGGAGTTGTGGGTATCTATTTTTTTAAAATTTAATTTATCTATGATTTCTACTTATTTTTAATTATTATTATTTAGGCAAGTTATG